>CM067304.1:13413443-14073443 GCA_034231615.1 Meghimatium bilineatum | reverse complement strand
TAAACCCTGAAGGGAAATAAAGAACACAGCTCGCTAAATGTGTCATGTGACGTATTCTCTCCAGAACGTTGTCTTCCCAATGAACTCTACGAACCCCCTTCTATCTTATGCGATGTGGCTTGCATTTTCCAACGATGTATTCATGCCATCTTTAATGTCGTCAGTCTATCGTCTTCTTGGTTTGCTCTTTCTCCTCTGCCTTGGTACTCAGCCCTGCATTATTTGTCTTTCTAAACAGTTGTGTCTTTTTATATGACCAAACAGGTGTGGTTTTTTTGTGTGGTGCTATTGTGTTTTGTAACCAACACTCTGGCATCTTCAATATGTTTATTATATCTGAGTCTCTTATTTCTTCCTTCCGTGATATTCTAAGTATCAGCTCACTAAACGAGCTTCTATTTGCAGATGATGACAATTTAATAGACTTATGCGAATCTGAAGATGAATTAAAGCTACACACTGAAGAATACAACATGAAACTAAACATATTTACAGCAGAAACTAAACATATTTACAACAGAGACTAAACATATTTACAGCAGAGACTAAACATATTTACAGCAGAGACTAAACATATTTACAGCAGAGACTATAGCGTTAAGTAGAACGCCAGGTCAGTTAAATGTATCTTTGTTTGTTAGCTTGATGAGGGATTCGTATTTCTGGAGAAAGACACGCCGCTTTCAACCTTGAAACAGTATCATTTGGCTTTATCAGGGCGTATCTGGTGGTCTAATGACCAAGGTGTTGACCTGTTTGGCACTGGTGGATTGATCTGTGGTCTGGTCTCCCCTGATAAGGACAATAGGGGATTAGGATTTAGTCCGAGTTAAATGTATCTGTCAATGGTATAAAACTAAAACAGGTCTCAGAGTTGAAATATTTAGGAAGCGTCTTTACAGAGAATGGCAAACTCGACAGAGAGATCGAAACAGGATGTCAAAAAGCCAATGATGTGACTTTCCAGCTGTCACCAATACTTAAACACCCATTAATCTGCATGGCTATAAAACGGAAATTGTTAAACGGTATTTGGTACAGTACAAGTAGACGTCACAACACACTTAATTATTTCCATTTTCTATGTTTCTAAATTTCATGTTCTTCATTTAAGAAAAAACCAATGTTTAAATTATTAAATGATGAACATTAAATTTGCATGAAAATAACTATGTTGTGACTTATACTTGTACTGTACTCAATATTTTGATACCAACTCTATGTTATTAAGCCAAACATGGCCCTGACAAAAACACTAGAGAAAAAAAATCAAAGTATGTGAAATGAGATGTTTGAGGAAAACTATAAATGTCACGAGAAAAGACTCAGGGAGAAATGAAAATACATGGAAAGAAGTAAAACCCATCTCAATACAAGACTGCATCAAGATACAGAAAGAAGTAAAACCCATCTCATATACAAGACTGCATCAAGATACAGAAAGAAGTAAAACCCATCTCATATACAAGACTGCATCAAGATACAGAAAGAAGTAAAACCCATCTCATATACAAGACTGTTTGTACCAGAGTCTACAGTGTGTACCAGAGTCTACAGTGTGTACCAGAGTCTACAGTGTGTACCAGAGTCTACAGTTTGTACCATAAATATCTCGTATATTCTCCATAAATATCTCGTATATTCTCCATAAATATCTCGTATTAAATATTCCCAGAATTTCAGAACACGTTATCATTTGCGAACTTTAATGAGACCGTCACGAGATGGTTCTTATCCTCCGTCCATTACCAGGTTGTTTCCACATTGGCTATGTTTGACAACCAGCTTATATATTAACCGTGACAATGTGTGTGTTATATCACGCTACATTGTCCGCATTCATTAGAAATAGATCGTGTGAATGATCAATCTGAACAACTGTCTGAAGCTAATTTCACGACGAATACTTTGGGATTGTGAGACACTTTCACTCTCTGCAACTTTGTAAGGACAGTGAAACAAGAATGACAAACAAGAGAAGTCTTGAACAAGAATGCTAGTGTAGTCAAGTTCTAATTAATTACTGGATCGGTGCTTTTCACCTAGTTCCTCATCGCGAGCAATCACCAAATAAAATCTAATAACAGGATGAGCCTCTTTATGTTATGTTTTAGATTATTTGCCATGCTTGTATTTAATCACTTCTTATATACCTTGTTCGCCCGTGTTTCACCTGCCAGTGCCGACCAACGAAATTCACGGAAATAATGGAAATACTGGCATTAAATTACTGATTCTACTTGATTTTCACTCTGCTGTTAGGTTTTACTTGACGATTGATAGAAGACCATAAGTAAAGTAAGTAAAGTAACCCATAGCATTTATTAATGCCGTAGGGGTGTGAGATGTTAGCGATCTCACATTTCAGAGGCTCTGCAAATGAGGGTGGTAGCCATCTTCTCTCCCTCGCAGTCTTTACTTCCTGGATTAATTCGGTACCCATTTAAGGCTGTGATTTCCAGCTTTCACTTTTACACGTTAATACTGTACCAGAGTCTACAGTTTGTACCAGAGTCTATAGTTTGTACCAGAGTCTACAGTTTGTACCAGAGTCTACAGTTTGTACCAGAGTCTATAGTTTGTACCAGAGTCTATAGTTTGTACCAGAGTCTATAGTTTGTACCAGAGTCATTAGTTTGTACCAGAGTCTATAGTTTGTACAAGAGTCTACAGTTTGTACCAGAGTCTATAGTTTGTACCAGAGTCATTAGTTTGTACCAGAGTCATTAGTTTGTACCAGAGTCTACAGTTTGTACCAGAGTCTATAGTTTGTACCAGAGTCTATAGTTTGTACAAGAGTCTACAGTTTGTACCAGAGTCTACAGTTTGTACCAGAGTCTATAGTTTGTACCAGAGTCTACAGTTTGTACCAGAGTCTATAGTTTGTGCCAGAGTCTATAGTTTGTACCAGAGTCTACAGTTTGTACCAGAGTCTATAGTTTGTACCAGAGTCTATAGTTTGTACCAGAGTCATTAGTTTGTACCAGAGTCTACAGTTTGTACCAGAGTCTATAGTTTGTACCAGAGTCTACAGTTTGTACCAGAGTCTACAGTTTGTACCAGAGTCTATAGTTTGTACTAGAGTCTATAGTTTGTACCAGAGTCTACAGTTTGTACCAGAGTCTACAGTTTGTACCAGAGTCTACAGTTTGTACTAGAGTCATTAGTTAGTACCAGAGTCATTAGTTAGTACCAGAGTCTACAGTTTGTAACCAGAGTCTATAGTTTGTACCAGAGTCTATAGTTTGTACCAGAGTCTATAGTTTGTACCAGTGTCTATAGTTTGTACCAGTGTCTATAGTTTGTACCAGAGTCTATAGTTTGTACCAGAGTCTATAGTTTGTACCAGAGTCTATAGTTTGTACCAGAGTCATTAGTTTGTACCAGAGCCTATAGTTAGTACCAGAGTCATTAGTTTGTACCAGAGCCTATAGTTAGTACCAGAGTCATTAGTTAGTACCAGAGTCATTAGTTTGTACCAGAGTCTATAGTTTGTACCAGAGTCATTAGTTTGTACCAGAGCCTATAGTTTGTACCAGAGTCATTAGTTTGTACCAGAGTCATTAGTTAGTACCAGAGTCATTAGTTTGTACCAGAGCCTATAGTTTGTACCAGAGTCATTAGTTTGTACCAGAGTCATTAGTTAGTACCAGAGTCTACAGTTTCTCAATGCGGTGAATTACCAACATCATGATGATAAAGAACTGTCAACATCTGCCGTGGAAGACTGTGCAACTATGGGTGTTCCCGGAGTATGTATTCGTTCTCGAACTTCCACTGGATCTCGCTTGCAGCAGGACCTCTACATTACTAGCAGAATATAATATAAAGATCGCAGATGCGTTGCATTCATATTATATCTACGTTAATGGCCCAATACATTCGGTTTCCACAGTGATTTGAATGCAACAAACTAAGAGTACTATATGTAGATAAAATATATAATGAAAAAATATTCAATAAATAATTTTTTTTAAAAAAAGCTCATCATTAGCATCTGAAAAAGACAGTCTATTTATCCTGACACATAGCAACAAAATTCGAGTATACTGAAAATAGACAAGATGAAGAACAAGAAGCGTAGAAAAGACAACAACATAAGATACTAGACAACATCGCATTGTGACATGGAAGAAAATGGCAATCACAATGATTGATAGAACACAAAAGAGAAGACTGGAAAATCTTGATAACCTACGTCACACGGCATGGACTGTCGGAAGAAACGAAATACAAGAAATAATTGGCAACACACGAAAAATAGGTTTTAGAAAACATATAGAAACCAACACAATACTTGTTTCATTTTGAAAACAACTGGCTGTTTTTGATTGCAATGTTTATCGTTCGTGAAATCAAAGTCAATGATTGAGAAACACAGACAACTCGACATTTGTTTCATATTGTTTCTCTGTGTTGTCAACTGTTTATTTCTATAGACACTTCAGTTCATCTGGAGAAATACAGACTCGATATTTCATCTGGAGAAATACAGACTCGATATTTCAACTGGAGATATACAGACACGATGTTTCATCTGGAGAAATACAGACACCATGTTTCATCTGGAGAAATACAGACACGATATTTCATCTGGAGAAATACAGACACGTTATTTCATCTCGAGAAATACAGACATGATATTTTATCTGGAGAAATACAGACACGATATTTCATCTGGAGAAATACAGACACGATGTTTCATCTGGAGAAATACAGACACGATGTTTCATCTGGAGAAATACAGACACGATCTTTTATCTGAAGAAATGCAGACACGATATTTCTGGAGAAATACAAACACGATCTTTTATCTAGAGAAATACAAACACCATATTTTATCTGGAAAATTGCAAACACGATATTTTATCTGGAGAAATACAGACATGATATTTCATCTGGAGAAATACGGACACGATATTTCATATCTAGAAATACAGACACGATGTCTCATCTGGAGAAATACATACATGATATTTCATCTGGAGAAATACAGACACGATATTTCATCTGGAGAAGAACAGACACCATATTTCATATCTAGAAATACAGACACGATGTTTCATCTGGAGAAGAACAGACACGATATTTCATATCTAGAAATACAGACACGATATTTCATCTGGAGAAGAACAGACACGATATTTCATATCTAGAAATACAGACACGATATTTCATCTGGAGAAATACAGACATGATATTTCATCTGGAGAAATACGGAAACGATATTTCATATAGAGAAATACAGACACGATCTCTCATTTGGATAAATACAGACACAATGTTTCATCTGGGGAAATGCAGATACGATGCTTCATCTGGGGAAATGCAGATACGATGCTTCATCTGGGGAAATGCAGATACGATGCTTCATCTGGAGAAATGCAGACACGATGCTTCATCTGGAGAAATGCAGACACGATGTTTCATCTCGAGAAATGCAGACACGATGTTTCATCTCGAGAAATGCAGACACGATGTTTCATCTGGAGAAATACAGACACGATGTTTCATCTGGAGAAAAGCAGACACGATGTTTCATCTGGAGAAATGCAGACACGATGTTTCATCTGGAGAAATGCAGACACGATGTTTCATCTGGAGAAATGCAGACACGATGTTTCATCTGGAGAAATACAGACACGATGTTTCATCTGGAGAAATGCAGACACGATGTTTCATCTGGAGAAATGCAGACACGATGTTTCATCTGGAGAAATGCAGACACGATGTTTCATCTGGAGAAATGCAGACACGATGTTTCATCTGGAGAAATACAGACACGATGTTTCATCTGGAGAAATGCAGACACGATGTTTCATCTGGAGAAATGCAGACACGATGTTTCATCTGGAGAAATACAGACACAATGTTTCATCTGGAGAAATGCAGACACGATGTTTCATCTGGAGAAATGCAGACACGATGTTTCATCTGGAGAAATGCAGACACGATGTTTCATCTGGAGAAATGCAGACACGATGTTTCATCTGGAGAAATGCAGACACGATGTTTCATCTGGAGAAATACAGACACGATGTTTCATCTGGAGAAATGCAGACACGATGTTTCATCTGGAGAAATGCAGACACGATGTTTCATCTGGAGAAATACAGACACGATGTTTCATCTGGAGAAATACAGACACGATGTTTCATCTGGAGAAATACAGACACGATGTTTCATCTGGAGAAATACAGACACGATGTTTCATCTGGAGAAATACAGACACGATGTTTCATCTGGAGAAATACAGACACGATGTTTCATCTCGAGAAATGCAGACACGATGTTTCATCTGGAGAAATACAGACACGATGTTTCATCTGGAGAAATACAGACACGATGTTTCATCTGGAGAAATACAGACACGATGTTTCATCTGGAGAAATACAGACACGATGTTTCATCTCGAGAAATGCAGACACGATGTTTCATCTGGAGAAATACAGACACGATGTTTCATCTGGAGAAATGCAGACACGATGTTTCATCTGGAGAAATGCAGACACGATGTTTCATCTGGAGAAATGCAGACACGATGTTTCATCTGGAGAAATGCAGACACGATGTTTCATCTGGAGAAATGCAGACACGATGTTTCATCTGGAGAAATGCAGACACGATGTTTCATCTGGAGAAATGCAGACACGATGTTTCATCTGGAGAAATGCAGACACGATGTTTCATCTGGAGAAATGCAGACACGATGTTTCATCTGGAGAAATGCAGACACGATGTTTCATCTGGAGAAATGCAGACACGATGTTTCATCTGGAGAAATGCAGACACGATGTTTCATCTGGAGAAATGCAGACACGATGTTTCATCTGGAGAAATACAGACACCATGTTTCATCTGGAGAAATACAGACACGATGTTTCATCTGGAGAAATGCAGACACGATGTTTCATCTGGAGAAATGCAGACACGATGTTTCATCTGGAGAAATGCAGACACGATGTTTCATCTGGAGAAATGCAGACACGATGTTTCATCTGGAGAAATGCAGACACGATGTTTCATCTGGAGAAATGCAGACACGATGTTTCATCTGGAGAAATGCAGACACCATGTTTCATCTGGAGAAATGCAGACACGATGTTTCATCTGGAGAAATGCAGACACGATGTTTCATCTCGAGAAATGCAGACACGATGTTTCATCTGGAGAAATGCAGACACGATGTTTCATCTGGAGAAATGCAGACACCATGTTTCATCTGGAGAAATGCAGACACGATGTTTCATCTGGAGAAATACAGACACGATGTTTCATCTGGAGAAATACAGACACCATGTTTCATCTGGAGAAATGCAGACACGATGTTTCATCTGGAGAAATGCAGACACGATGTTTCATCTGGAGAAATACAGACACGATGTTTCATCTGGAGAAATGCAGACACGATGTTTCATCTGGAGAAATGCAGACACGATGTTTCATCTGGAGAAATGCAGACACGATGTTTCATCTCCCTCGAGGTGGTGCTGGTACCACTAAAAACAGACAGTTATATTCTAGATCAGAAAACAGACAGTTATATTCTAGATCAGAAAACAGACAGTTATATTCTAGATCAGAAAACAGACAGTTATATTCTAGATCAGAAAACAGACAGTTATATTCTAGATCAGAAAACAGACAGTTATATTCTAGATCAGAAAACAGACAGTTATATTCTAGATCAGAAAACAGACAGTTATATTCTAGATCAGAAAACAGACAGTTATATTCTAGATCAGAAAACAGACAGTTATATTCTAGATCAGAAAACAGACAGTTATATTCTAGATCAGAAAACAGACAGTTATATTCTAGATCAGAAAACAGACAGTTATATTCTAGATCAGAAAACAGACAGTTATATTCTAGATCAGAAAACAGACAGTTATATTCTAGATCAGAAAACAGACAGTTATATTCTAGATCAGAAAACAGACAGTTATATTCTAGATCAGAAAACAGACAGTTATATTCTAGATCAGAAAACAGACAGTTATATTCTAGATCAGAAAACAGACAGTTATATTCTAGATCAGAAAACAGACAGTTATATTCTAGATCAGAAAACAGACAGTTATATTCTAGATCAGAAAACAGACAGTTATATTCTAGATCAGAAAACAGACAGTTATATTCTAGATCAGAAAACAGACAGTTATATTCTAGATCAGAAAACAGACAGTTATATTCTAGATCAGAAAACAGACAGTTATATTCTAGATCAGAAAACAGACAGTTATATTCTAGATCAGAAAACAGACAGTTATATTCTAGATCAGAAAACAGACAGTTATATTCTAGATCAGAAAACAGACAGTTATATTCTAGATCAGAAAACAGACAGTTATATTCTAGATCAGAAAACAGACAGTTATATTCTAGATCAGAAAACAGACAGTTATATTCTAGATCAGAAAACAGACAGTTATATTCTAGATCAGAAAACAGACAGTTATATTCTAGATCAGAAAACAACGTCAATCCACGAGTGACATTCCCATAGACGCTCTGCATACCATTCCGTCAGCCATTTACGTCCGCCCAGTTGTTGCTTGTGGATTCATCTGATTTTTCCATGAGGATGCAGTCATCCCCCCTGCCCTGCTTAACATTTTTATCGTTCTCTAAAGTCGCATATTGTCTTTTCAGTATCATCTTCATCGTTTTGTAATGTGTACATGACTGCCCGAATTAATGTGTACATGACTGCCCTAATTAATGTGTACATGACTGCCCTAATTAATGTGTACATGACTGCCCTAATTAATGTGTACATGACTGCCCTTATTAATTAAATCTGATTTTTTTTCGTTGATTACAGACGCGAATCTACTACAGCTTTATTCAAAATGATAATTCAGTTTGGGCTAGTTTTAATATAGTGATGCCCATCTCCTCTTCGAAACTCCCACAATGAAATGATCACAGGAAAAATGGCTGTTATCATAAGCTATTTACAGCCAGAAGAAGACATGACTGGATAGTATGACAGACTGAAGTCAAGTTAACAAACTCATCAGGATAGTAGTGAATAGTATCACGGACTGAACAGAGTGTCAAGTTTCCAAACTCATCAAGATTTTAGTGGATAGAGATGCGTGGAGATCTTGCTGCGTCAAATATCTTAATGTAACACCATTAGAACCCTGGCGGCTTATAGATTTTAATATTATTATACTTGTATCCGCCAATTAATCAGCTCTGTCATATACTCTGACTCCCACGCGACAGTAGATCCGTGTGATGACGTGGACATTTCTGAGACGAGTAACCGACGTTGTTTTTCGTGGCATGCGCATTTCTATCTTGCGCAGCATACTGGTAGAGTGATATTATTGATGTGGCTGTTTGTCGTTGCGTCATCAGCCAAATCAGAACAGCTGTCACTGCCTGTATTTACATTCTCATGATCCATGTTGTTGTGGTATGACTTCTCCATCCCTTTTTTGCTATTTATGTAGGCGTCGAAACCTCATCCACACAAGTTTGCTTCTCTTATTACTGAGCCACCTGTGTAAATAATTATATCTTCATACTTTGATTTGGATTCGTGCTGAATACAATTTCTTGTTGTATAATTATAATAAAACTTATAACCCGTTAGGGACGTAGTGGTGTCACATTGAGACATGTCAGGATCGTAGTGGTGTCACATTGAGACATGTCAGGATCGTTGGGGTGTCACATTGAGACATGTCAGTGTCGTAGTGGTGTCACATTGAGACATGTCAGGGATGTAGAGGTGTCACATTGAGACATGTCAGGGATGTAGAGGTGTCATTGATAAATTTGATGCAGAAAGATCTCCATTCTCTACGACCCTGATGAGATTAGAAATTTCATACCCTGTCCACCCCTTGATAATATCCAGCCACGTCTTCTTCTATACACCACATCTTCTATACACCACGTCTTCTATACACCACGACTTCTATACACCACGTCTTCTATACACCACGTCTTCTATACACCACGACTTCTATACACCACATCTTCTATACACCACATCTTCTATACACCACATCTTCTATACACCACGTCTTCTATACACCACGTCTTCTATACACCACATCTTCTATACACCACGACTTCTATACACCACATCTTCTATACACCACTTCTTCTTCTATACACCACATCTTCTATACACCACGTCTTCTATACACCACGTCTTGTATACACCACGTCTTCTATACACCACGTCTTCTATACACCACGTCTTCTATACACCACGTCTTCTATACACCACATCTTCTATACACTACATCTTCTATACACCACATCTTCTATACACCACGTCTTCTATACACCACGTCTTCTATACACCACATCTTCTATACACCACATCTTCTATACACCACATCTTCTATACACCACATCTTCTATACACCACATCTTCTATACACCACATCTTCTATACACCACATCTTCTATACACCACATCTTCTATACACCACGTCTTCTATACACCACGTCTTCTATACACCACATCTTCTATACACCACATCTTCTATACACCACGTCTTCTATACACCACGTCTTCTATACACCACATCTTCTATACACCACATCTTCTATACACCACATCTTCTATACACCACATCTTCTATACACCACGTCTTCTATACACCACGTCTTCTATACACCACGTCTTCTATACACCACGTCTTCTATACACCACGTCTTCTTCTATACACCACGTCTTCTATACACCACATCTTCTATACACCACATCTTCTATACACCACATCTTCTATACACCACATCTTCTTCTATACACCACGTCTTCTATACACCACATCTTCTATACATCACGTCTTCTATACACCACATCTTCTATACACCACGTCTTCTATACACCACGTCTTCTTCTATACACCACGTCTTCTATACACCACGTCTTCTATACACCACGTCTTCTATACACCACGTCTTCTTCTATACACCAGGTCTTCTTCTATACACCACGTCTTCTTCTATACACCACGTCTTCTATACACCACGTCTTCTATACACCACATCTTCTATACACCACGTCTTCTATACACCACATCTTCTATACACCACGTCTTCTATACACCACATCTTCTATACACCACATCTTCTATACACCACGTCTTCTATACACCACGTCTTCTTCTATACACCACATCTTCTATACACCACGTCTTCTTCTATACACCACGTCTTCTATACACCAGGTCTTCTTCTATACACCACATCTTCTTCTATACACCACGTCTTCTATACACCACGTCTTCTATACACCACATCTTCTTCTATACACCACGTCTTCTATACACCACGTCTTCTATACACCACGTCTTCTATACACCACGTCTTCTATACACCACATCTTCTATACACCACGTCTTCTATACACCACGTCTTCTATACACCACGTCTTCTATACACCACGTCTTCTATACACCACATCTTCTATACACCACGGCTTCTTCTATACACCACATCTTCTATACACCACGTCTTCTATACACCACATCTTCTTCTATACACCACGTCTTCTATACACCACATCTTCTATACACCACATCTTCTATACACCACATCTTCTATACACCACATCTTCTTCTATACACCACGTCTTCTATACACCACATCTTCTATACACCACATCTTCTATACACCACGTCTTCTATACACCACGTCTTCTATACACCACGTCTTCTATACACCAGGTCTTCTTCTATACACCACATCTTCTATACACCACTTCTTCTTCTATACACCACTTCTTCTTCTATACATCACTTCTTCTTCTATACACCACGGCTTCTTCTATACACCACTTCTTCTATACACCACGGCTTCTTCTATACACCACGGCTTCTTCTATGCACCACGTCTTCTATACACCACGTCTTCTATACACCACATCTTCTTCTATACACCACGTCTTCTATACACCACGTCTTCTATACACCACGTCTTCTATACACCACGTCTTCTATACACCACGTCTTCTATACACCACATCTTCTATACACCACGTCTTCTATACACCACGTCTTCTATACACCACGTCTTCTATACACCACGTCTTCTATACACCACATCTTCTATACACCACTTCTTCTTCTATACACCACATCTTCTATACACCACGTCTTCTATACACCACATCTTCTTCTATACACCACGTCTTCTATACACCACATTTTCTATACACCACATCTTCTATACACCACATCTTCTATACACCACATCTTCTTCTATACACCACGTCTTCTATACACCACATCTTCTATACACCACATCTTCTATACACCACGTCTTCTATACACCACGTCTTCTATACACCACGTCTTCTATACACCAGGTCTTCTTCTATACACCACATCTTCTATACACCACTTCTTCTTCTATACACCACTTCTTCTTCTATACATCACTTCTTCTTCTATACACCACGGCTTCTTCTATACACCACTTCTTCTATACACCACGGCTTCTTCTATACACCACGGCTTCTTCTATACACCACGGCTTCTTCTATACACCACGTCTTCTTCAGCTCTCCATGGTATCTTGAACAACATATCATCTTTTGCCATCGAGTTTTGTCTACCTTTTTTCCATTTTGGGAGTTTCAAGTGATTTGGGCATTACCTTATTAAAGCAATTCCACTGAATTGTCATTGCGAATTCTTGTATAACGACTTCCAGTTGGAGATGGAAGCTTAACAAGTCGCGTTTTCATATTCTGTGATTTTGTGACATTGTGATCTTGTGATATTGTAATTTGTGACACTGATTTTGTGACATTTGTCATTCCGATTTTCTTGTACTAGAATCCATGGTAACAGCCCTCCTAACGTTGACCTGCTTCGATGTAACTGCAGGCATGTGTTTCCCGCCGTCAATCAGATGTATGTTTTCTAGTTAGCGGAATAATACGAACCAAACATTGGCTGACACTACACAACAGTAAATGAAGCCAACTAATTACAGCTGCAACTGATAGAAGACAAATGTCTTTCTCAGATTGAGAATATAACAGACAATCAATATTGCCCTGATACGAGACATAACTGAAACATGTCATTAAAATAAACACGCTACTGAGAGAATTATGAGGATGACAAACTTTCTAGAGATGTCAAAAAGTCAATGCTGTGGCTTACCATCTGTCGCCAATACTCAAACACCCATCAAGCTGTTTGGCTAAAAAACAACAATTGATAAATAATATTTTTATACCAACCTGGCCCTTGACAAGGACGCTAGCGAAAAGGAACACAGTATGTACAATTAGATGCTTGACGAAAGCTATAAATCCCAGGAAGAGACCGACGGAGAAATGAAGATATCAGGAAAGAAATAAAGACTGGATCAAAAGACTACTTCGAAAGACTAAATCGAAAGACAGCAAACCAGGTGGTTTGGTAATATCATGACACAATGAAACTAGCATTTCGTGCATACAACAGCAGACGTTCGGACTACAGGGAACGAGGAAGATCAAGAACTAGATGGGTGAAGACAATCACAGACACCTTAAAGAGACACGCGCTGACCATGGTAATGCGATCCACATCAGACAACTGCACCCCCCCCCCCGCCACACATGCACGACGCTTAACAGTACAGGTGGAAATAACAAAGGATAGATGGATAGATAAACGTAAACTTGTGATAGCTGAAATAGCATGCTTACGCAGAGTTCTAGGAATATCGCTAAGAGGCAGAGTAAGAAATGAAGACATTAGACAAAGAACCAGTACCACTCCAATCTTGGAATATATTAAGAGACAACAGATAAAATGATTTGCACATACCAGCAGACTACCACCAGACAGCATACCACAGCAAGCTATGCTACACAGATACAGTAAAGGAAGACCTAGAGGCAGACCATGAAAACGATGGACCACCGAAATAAAAGAGGCGGCACATTCCACAATATACTCAGCACACAAAAGGGCCATCTCCAGAAAACTCTTCTACCCTTGACGCTGAAAGGCAAATCAGGGATTCAGCGAATAGGTATATAGATAGAAATGCGGCAGATCAACAGGACGTGGGATGAAGAGTATGTTGTGCGTGAGTATCCTTACATTTTAAGAATGAACCACATGAAGTTTGCAGTGACCCACACAATCATATAACGATATATATATATATATATATATATATATATATATATATATATCGATTCTCGAGGGTAATCCAATTCCGACCATGAAAAGTGACACGACGATCAGTAGTCGTGTCACTGACATGCAGATATTCTGCGCCTTTGAAGTGCTTAACCATACCGGTTCGAATCGGTGATTTATATGGCGCATCTGTTTCTAGAAATAGTCACCACGCCCCATGTATGATGACATTATGCTGTACATATCAGAAGTATCCATATGGTGATGTAAATAACGTTAGGGGACTCACATGTACAGCGGGCCTCAATAAAATGAAATGTGGCTTTAACAAATGATGCCGCATCCAACAGTATCACGTAGGCCTATAGATGGTATTCATTTAGATCGACAGCGATTGAAATGGATGACATTGAAGAGTTCGCCAGCTTCCGCAGTAGATTACATTGAAGAGTTCGCCAGCTTCCGCAGTAGATTACATTGAAGAAATCGCCATCGAACACAATAGATTGCATTTAAGAGGTCGTTAGAGACCACAAAGATGATGCGAAAGTTGGAAAGCAACATTAAACTTAGAACAAAGTCTAAACACCTTTAAAAATAAATGTCTTAAAAGGCTACTGAACATACGTTGGTCAGACATCAAATCAAACTCAGTTGGCAGACACGAATCAAAACAAGAATATGTATCCACCTATATTAGAAAACATCCCTGGAATTACATTGGACACCCGCTTTAGCGAAATACTCCAGTGTCAAGCTTTGATGTGGTCACCAAAGAGCAAGAGAAAAGAGGAAGACCAAAAGAAACTTTACATAGAACTATTACAGGAGAACGTTTCACCATCGGTATCTGAAAAAATGAAGATCTAAAGCAAATTGCAATGAAACGAGAGACATGGAAATCTGTGACATCCGCCCTATGTGCCGTCTTTGGCCATAGAGGAATAATTAACTAACTAAAGAGATCACAAAGAAGTTCTAAAAACACTTAATATGAAAAAAGAACTACTAAGAGAAATAAAGATCAGGCAAATAAAATATTTTGGACACATTAAAAGACATGACATCTTATTGAAGACCTTACTTGAAGGTAAAGTCAAAGAGAGGCGGGTAAGAGGTAGACAGAGATACAAGTGGGAGAGTAACATCACAAGATGGACAGGTTACAGTATAGCAGAGTGCACCACCAAAACAAGAGACAGCGGATAATGGAGGTCTGTTGCAGCCAAACTTCGTTGGGAAGGCGGCACTTAATGATGATGATGAGAAAGTACAATATATTACATGAAAAGATCGCCAGGAACACAATAGATTACATGAAAAAGATCGCCAGGAACACAATAGATTACATGAAAAAGATCGCCAGGAACACAATAGATTACATTGAAAAGTTCGCCAGGAACACAATAGATTACATTGAAAAGTTCGCCAGGAACACAATAGATTACATTGAAAAGTTCGCCAGGAACACAATAGATTACATGAAAAAGATCGCCAGGAACACAATAGATTACATGAAAAAGATCGCCAGGAACACAATAGATTACATGAAAAAGATCGCCAGGAACACAATAGATTACATGAAAAAGATCGCCAGGAACACAATAGATTACATGAAAAGATCGCCAGGAACACAATAGATTACATGAAAAAGATCGCCAGGAACACAATAGATTACATTGAAGAGATTAGTACCGTCATTGGTCACGTATTGAACACGACCAGGATTAACACAGGCAATGGTCACGTATTGAACACGACCAGGATTAACACAGGCAATGGTCGCGTATTGAGCACGACCAGGATTAGTACCGTCGATGGTCACGTATTGAACACGACCAGGATTAACACAGGCAATGGTCGCATATTGAGCACGACCAGGATTAGTACCGTCGATGGTCACGTATTGAACACGACCAGGATTAACACAGGCAATGGTCGCGTATTGAGCACGACCAGGATTAGTACTGTCGATGGTCACGTATTGAACACGACCAGGATTAACACAGGCAATGGTCGAGTATTGAGCACGACCAGGATTAGTACCGTCGATGGTCACGTATTGAACACGACCAGGATTAACACAGGCAATGGTCGCGTATTGAGCACGACCAGGATTAGTACCGTCGATGGTCACGTATTGAACACGACCAGGATTAACACAGGCAATGGTCGCGTATTGAGCACGACCAGGATTAGTACTGTCGATGGTCACGTATTGAACACGACCAGGATTAACACAGGCAATGGTCGCGTATTGAGCACGACCAGGATTAGTACCGTCGTTGGTCACGTATTGAACACGATCAGGATTAACACAGGCAATGGTCACGTATTGAGCACGACCAAGATTAGTACCGTCGATGGTCCCGTATTGAGAAACTGCTTGCGTTTCTGAATCAAATTTAAAGGTGACAAAATGATCGATATTATATTTGCAATATGATTGGATATGTTACTAGTACCTACACATTTGAAAATAATTTAGTAATGTCCTATATAAGACAACCTTCATTTATGTTGTTTTTATATTTAAATCCATTAATAAGGTTCAACGTTAGTTAGATCCAACCACAGAACGGAAGTTACAGAAGTTAGGGGTAACCTGCTAATCTAATTTAAGTAGGTGGGAACTTACATTAGTTAGGGTTACCTTGCTAGTCTAGCTTCCAACCCGAAGCAGCGCTGATATAATAACACTTTCTGGGAATAAATATTTCTGAAACACATCTGTCATCCGGGCTCTTGTCAAGAAAGCTGTCATTCCAATTACAGAAAGACAAAGGAGAAGTTCAGCACGAAATAAGGCCTGAGATAGAAAGAAAAGTTCAGCACGAAATCAGGACTATGACAGAAAGAAAAGTTCAGCATGAAATCAGGACTTTGATAGAAAGAAAAGTTCAGCATGACATCAGGACTATGATAGAAAGAAAAGTTCAGCATGAAATCAGGACTATGATAGAAAGAAAAGTTCAGCATGAAATCAGGACAGACTGGGATAGAAAGAGTTCAGCACGAAATAAGGCCTGAGATAGAAAGAAAAGTTCAGCACGAAGTCAGGACAAACTGAGGTAGAAAGAAAAGTTCAGCACGAAGTCAGGACAGACTGAGGTAGAAAGAAAAGTTCAGCACGAAGTCAGGACAGACTGAGGTAGAAAGAAAAGTTCAGCACGAAGTCAGGACAGACTGAGGTAGAAAGAAAAGTTCAGCACGAAGTCAGGACAGACTGAGGTAGAAAGAAAAGTTCAGCACGAAGTCAGGACTGATAGAAATGAATGTCAGCCCGACATCAGGACAGACTGGGATAGAAGGAGAAGCAGACGATAAAACAAAGTTAGTTAGAGGTTAGGAATCTTGTCTAGACAGCAACTGTAGAACAAGGACTGGGGGGGGGGGACATATATATGAATGCGTGTTGCAGTAAATATACAAAACACACTAACGTCATCAACAGAAACAAACGCTGTTTCGACTAAAACATCTTCATTAGGACAAACTCAAATAACAAGAAATAAATATTACCAACAAGACCATCGGCTTGACTGTTTAGATAAGGGTAACTCATTAACATACAGTTATATGATATGCAGAATGTTTGGGAATGTTGTAATCTAGTTTGTGGAATGTTTCGACATAAAGTAACACTTTTCTAATAGGGGAAATCAATGTTTTGCATTTGGTTCGGAAAGGGGACAAGTTTTGTATATGCTCACAAGCTAAGTTAGCTAAGATGAAGGGTGAGAGTTATGTCAAGGACAGTGACATGAAGTGGACATGTGATGCGAATGATAGAGTGTTTTAAAGTCTCCACGATATTAATCAGTGTCTTCCAAAATTTCTACGATTAACTAGTATGCGACAAAGTATCCACGATATTAACTAGAGTGTTACAAAGTCTATACGATATTAACTAGAGTATTATAAAGTCTCCATGATATTAACTAGAGTATTATAAAGTCTCCATGATATTAACTACAGTGCGCCAAGTCTCCACGATACTAATTATTGTCTTTCAAATATTTCACTATATAGAATTAAATCCTGGGGGGGGGGGGCTACCGACCCCTACCAGGCGCGTCCACAGGTGGCGGATGGTGGAGGGCACTCCATAAATGTCCATATATGGAGTGTTTGCTGCAATTAAGCAGCCGCGAACCAACCCGGTGCTGTTGCCTACCAGGACGGGGCGGGATATCAGTCGGTGCTGATATCCCCACTGAAATACCCCATGTGTCCAGTGACGGGCAGCTTCAAGCGAGTATGAGCCGCTATAAGCTCACGCTGCTGGCGTGGAGAAATGAACTCCATGCCAGGAGCGCGTTGGGGAAGGGGTTTTTTTTTTTTTTTCCCCAAAAAAATTGCTGCCTTGCAGTCACCATCGGGAGATGGAAAGGCTATGGGAGACAACCCTGACAGTAAAATAGGAGAAGGCCACTCCACAAACCTCCGATGTCTTGCGGGCAGTGCTAGGATGTCCAAGAACATGGATAGGAAGACTCCATAACTTCCCTCACCGAAGACGGAACATGTCAGCCTGAATAGGCGTGGGTACCCAGCAATGGAAATGGGACATGTACGCATTATACAGTTAATGATTATGCTCGGATTTATTACACGAAGTGGGGCTGCCCCTGTGGTTCATCGCCAGGCAGGAGGAGCTCCGGACCCCCAGCCTCGAATGGGTCCACCAAAAGCTACTGATGATGACTCTGTGTATCGGGGACCCGGGATTAAACAGAGTAGAGCAACCGGCCAAACCAATCATGACAACAAAAACACAATCAAAATTATGCAGTGGAACAGTGAGGGTGTGGCTAAGAAGAAATTAGAACTGCAGAATTTCCTTCAAAAGCAAAAGATTAATGTCTTGTGCATTCAGGAGACACATCTTAATGACAGCAACAGATTCTATATCAGAGGCTTTGAATGCTTCAGATTAGATAGATTAGGCCACAAAGGAGGGATCATCACAATGGTACGAAATAACATACCTACTACAGAAATCGCACGTAACCCAGAGGACTCAGAACATCTCACCATCAAATTACATACAACCCCAAAACCACTGATTATCACAAATTTCTACTGCCCAAACAACAAAAAATTACACCTCAGGACAATACCTCTCACATCATCAAATCATATTATAGTTGGAGATTTCAACAGTCATTCCCCAAGCTGGGGTTACCCAACTATGGACTTGAGAGGAGAAGAAATAGAAGACTGGATGATAGAAAATAGGCTAATCCTTATAAATGAACATCTATCAGAGCCAACCTTTTACTCCAGACGATGGAAATCTCATAGCACTCCAGATCTGGCCATTGCAACAGAAGACATCCAACGTGTGACAGAAAGAGTAGTGGCACAACAGCTTGGTGGAAGTGACCACAAGCCCGTAATATTAACAATAAAAGGGAACCACAAGACAGAAAAGCAACAACACAAAATCGCTAGCTGGAACTACAAAAAGGCTAACTGGGACACTTACCAACGCCTTACAGAGGAAAAACTACTAACACATCTTACAGCAAGAAATATACGGAAAGATGCAAAATTAATAACAGGAATAATCCTGGAAGCTGCCAACAACAGTATACCTAGAGGAAGAAGACAAAACTACAAACCCTTCTGGAACAAAAAACTCCAGGCAATGCATGATGAAGCCTCTGCTGCAAGATCCAAGATGGAAACTAGACCAACAGAAACCAATATCACTGAACACAATAGACTGCAAGCAATTTTCAGGAGAGAAAAGCTAAACAGCATTAGATCCAGCTGGAAAGAAAAAACAGCAACACTCAACATGGAAAAAGACTCAACAAAAATGTGGAAACTTATCAAGTGTCTCAATGAAGAAAACAACCCCCAAAGTAGTATCATCATAGAAGACAAGGGGAAGTCCTACACTGGCACACAAGCTGCAAATATTCTAACAGACTCCTATGCTGAAGAAAGCAAAATTAAGATAACTAGAACAAGAACTGCTGAAGTAAGACGAGAGACAAAAAACCTTGTAAATAAACATCAACCTTGCCCAGGCACAATGACCTCACCTTTTCACAAATCAGAACTTAACATGGCAATTCGAAATCTAAAAAAGAAGAAAGCCCCGGGACCCGATGGAATCACAAATGAAATGCTCCAACACCTAGGCCCTGTGGGTAGAAGCAGAATCCTAGACCTTTTTAATGAATCATGGGCGCAAGGGATCTTCCCAGAAGAATGGAAAGAGGCAGAAATAATTCCAATTGCCAAGAAAGGAAAACCAAAAACCAACAAAACAAGTTACCGCCCTATCAGTCTACTTAGCTGCTTAGGAAAGGGCATGGAAAAAATGGTGAATAACAGACTCTTAAACTACATGGAGGAAAACAATCTTCTAGATGACTGCCAATCAGGCTTCAGAAAACACAGATGTACAGAGGACCAAACAACATACCTTGCCCAGGAAATAGAAGATGCTTTCCAGAAAAAATCAAAACTCCTAGCCACCTTCTTTGACCTCACAAAGGCCTTTGACAAAGTCTGGAAAGAGGGGCTATTGCTAAAACTTGCTCAGAAAGGAATCAGAGGCAAAATGTTTCAGTGGATAAAAAGCTTCCTACGAGGCAGACATGCAAGAGTCAAACTCCAGGGAATGAAAAGTAAAATGGTCAACATAACAGAAGGTGTCCCACAGGGAGGAATTCTGTCCCCCACACTTTTTATAGTTTTTGTAGACGATCTGCCAAAACTATTCACACCATATGTACATAGAGCTCTCCATGCAGACGATCTTGCTATCTGGACCCAATCAGAATACATTGGAGTTGCAAAAGTTAGAATGCAGGAGGCAATAAACAAAGTTGAAGAGTGGGCAAAAACCTGGGGTGTTCAAATAAACAAAAGTAAGACCGTCACTACACTTTTCACCCTCTCCACAAAGCCTGAAAATTATACTCTCACTCTAGACAATACCCCACTCCCAAAAGAAAACACCCCAGTCTACCTGGGGCTAAAATTTGACAAAAGACTTACTTGGGGATCACACATTGAAGAGACAGAAAATAAAGCCACACGCAGACTACAAATAATGAAAAAACTATCTGGGACAGATTGGGGAGCCAACATAAAAACCATAAGACAAGTCTATGTAGGTCACATTCGTCCAACTCTGGAATATGGATTGACCACATATGCAACAGCAGCAAATACCAATCTTCAAAAGCTGGACAAAATTCAAAATGCAGGTCTCCGAATCATAACAGGAGGACTAAGGAGCACACCTATAACATCAATGGAAGCAACAGCAGGATTACAAAACCTAACAGACCGCAGGGATGAGAAAATCACAATAATGACAGAAAAATTTAGACGTCTGAAACATCACCCTATGCATGAAAAAACAAAAGAACTAACAAAAAACAGACTGAAAAGACCAAGCTTCAATCACCTATAAAAAAAACTTATGAAAGCCAATAAAGAAGTAACCAGCAACAATCCGGATGAATGGGAACAGCTAGAAGCATATTGCAACATCACAAACACTTCACCCATATATACAGCAAAACTTACAATACCAGGCATTGAGAGCAAAACTATGGAAACCCCTACTGCCCTTAAGGCAAAAACACTTGATCACTTAGACACCCAATACCCTACCTCACAGTGGATTCATGTCTTCACAGATGGATCATCAGAGGGTGCAGTAAAGAAAGGAGGAGCTGGGATACTAATACTCATACCAAACACCCCAAAACTAGAACTCTCAATTGCTACTGGCAAATTATCAACAAATTACAGGGCAGAGCTACAAGCAATCTTGGAAGCATCAAAGGCTCTAGAGGAACGGAGGCTCAAAGGAGCTAACATAGTCTTCTTGTGTGACTGCATGTCAGTACTCCAAACCATCCAAAAGGAACCTAAAGATCTAACAAAAACAACTGTAGAACTTCTAAATCAACTATCTGCCAACAATAAAGTTGTGCTGCAGTGGATCCCTGCACACTGTGGAATAGCAGGAAATGAAGGAGCTGACAGACTGGCAAAAGCAGGTGCAAAAAAGGAACAATTCCACCACAGAATATCACTGACTGAAGCAAAAACCCTCATCAAAGGAATATACAAACATACATGGAGTCAGAGAACAGGCAGTAACTTTCCACAGGACCCTATTCTAAAGCTAAACAGGTCACAACAAACCACAATTTTTAGACTTCGCACAGGACACTGCAGACTACAAGCACATCTCCACAAAATTAAGGCTGCCCAAACTGACCAATGCCCATGTCAAAAGGGTCCCCAGACTCCAGAACATATTCTGCAGACATGCCCACTCTTTGATGACGTGAGAACCAAAATATGGCCTCAAGAGACAGATCTGAAGGTGAAGCTGTGGGGCCACCGTGAGGACCTCCTGCTGACGACTGAATTCATGGAGGCGGCCCACCTTCCTGTATAGACTTATGAGCATAGGAAACTATTCGCAGAAGAAGAAGAAGAAGAACAAAATAGTCTCCAAGGTATTCATGATTTTAACTAGTGTACTTGAAAGTTCCCAAGATATTAACAAGTTTGCTCCGAAATTTTAATAATTTTAACTAGTGTGCTCCAAAGTTTCCAAGATATAAACTAGTGTGCAACAAAGATTCCAAGATATAAATTAGTGTGCTCCAAAGTTTACAAGATATAAACTAGTGTGCTCCAAAGTCTCCAAGATATATATTAGTGTGCTCCAAAGTTTCCAAGATATAAACTAGTGTGCAACAAAGTTTTCAAGATATAAACTAGTGTGCTCCAAAGTTTCCAAGATATAAACTAGTGTGCTCCAAAGTTTCCAAGATATAAACTAGTGTGCTCCAAAGTCTCCAAGATATAAACTAGTGTGCTCCAAAGTGTACACGATATAAACTAGTGTGCTCCAAAGTGTACACGATATAAACTAGTGTGCTCCAAAGTTTCTAAGATGTTAACTCACTTTTTACCTTCTTGCGGATAATTTTCTGGCTGTGTAGACTGATTGTTATAGCTATTAAGAAACTATATCTTTCCAGTGGAAACATAAGGTTGTGAGGAGTGGGCAATGACAGCAACATATGGTTGTGAGGCGTGGGCAATGACGGCAACATATGGCTGTGAGGCGTGGGCAATGAGATCGGCTATTGGAAAAGAAAATATCGGCATTCGAAATAAAATTTTATACAAAAGTCATAATAATACTCACGTGGGAGACAGGTTATGAAGTTCTATTGAATGACGACCGACACACTATCACCGTCGGTCGTCATTCAGTAGAACGTCATAACCTGTCTCCCACGTGAGTACTATTATCATACAGTTTTACTAGAGGTATTACCTTTTATTGATTACAAAAGTCATAAGAGTGTCATGAACAGAAAGACGAACCAACACAGATGTCCTCAAGAATCTGAACACAGAAGAAGAATGGCTCCTCAAAACTATCATATAACGCAAAAACCCGTGTGTTGCCGGGGCCCGAAAGGGGAGCAAAGAATATCAACACTGTTTACCTTCCACGCATGTCGTAAAAGGCGACTAAGGAGGTTATGGGATGTAGTTGGCTGTCCCATCCCATATATGGTCAGAGACCCAAAGCTATGCTGAAGTCGGATGTGTCATGCCGAAATGCGCAGATATCGCAGCAATGCTGTAAACCATGACACAATGCCTTCCGTTCTCCGAACTATATCCTGCTAATCTGCAGGAGTTTGAGAACGAACGCAGAAGAAGAGGATATAACGCAAACTAAGATACTTCGAACACAGAAAGAGACCCAATGGTTTAGAAAGATTAAACATGGAGGACAAAGTCCCAGGTAGGGAACAAGAGGCAGACCAAGACTGCGATGGACACATGACATCGAAGACTTCTGAACTTGACACTAACTGAAACTGGGAAGCTTGCACAGAGCCGATAGACTTACAGAATGGAAGTGAGGACAACGCTCTGTAATGGGAACGTCACATAGATAGATATCCTGAGATATAGTGAGAAATGTTTGCCCAATACAAACAATATCTGTGAATAGAACGTCTCGACCCCCCCTCTACATCCACAATAATGCCGCAGCACAAAGACAAAGACAAACTTGGACTGCCGTCTTGTCATGTCCGATAGACTACCTCTACATCCACAATAATGTCGCAGCACAAAGACAAACTTGGACTGCCGTCTTGTCATGTCCGATAGACTACCTCTACATCCACAATAATGTCGCAGCACAAAGACAAAGACAAACTTGGACTGCCGTCTTGTCATGCCCGATAGACTACCTCTACATCCACAATAATGTCACAGCACAAAGACAAAGACAAACTTGGACTACCGTCTTGTTATGCCCGATAGACTACCTCTACATCAACAATAATGTCGCAGCACAAAGACAAAGACAAACTTGGACTGCCGTCTTGTCATGCCCGATAGACTACCTCTACATCCACAATAATGTCGCAGCACAAAGACAAAGACAAACTTGGACTACCGTCTTGTTATGCCCGATAGACTACCTCTACATCAACAATAATGTCGCAGCACAAAGACAAAGACAAACTTGGACTGCCGTCTTGTCATGCCCGATAGACTACCTCTACATCCACAATAATGTCGCAGCACAAAGACAAAGACAAACTTGGACTGCCGTCTTGTCATGCCCGATAGACTACCTCTACATCCACAATAATGTCGCAGCACAAAGACAAAGACAAACTTGGACTACCGTCTTGTTATGCCCGATAGACTACCTCTACATCAACAATAATGTCGCAGCACAAAGACAAAGACAAACTTGGACTGCCGTCTTGTCATGCCCGATAGACTACCTCTACATCCACAATAATGTCGCAGCACAAAGACAAAGACAAACTTGGACTACCGTCTTGTCATGCCCGATAGACTACCTCTACATCCACAATAATGTCGCAGCACAAAGACAAAGACAAACTTGGACTACCGTCTTGTTATGCCCGATAGACTACCTCTACATCCACAATAATGTCGCAGCACAAAGACAAAGACAAACTTGGACTACCGTCTTGTCATGCCTGAAAGCTCTTCATCATCATCATCATCAAGTGCCGTCTCCGCAACGAAGGTTGGCTGCAACGGATCTCCAACATCCCCTGTCTCTTGTCTTGGTGGTACACTCTGCTAGACTGAAACCTGTCCATCGTGTGATGTTACTCTTCCCCACTTGTATCTCTGCCTACCTCTCGCTCCCTTCCCTTTGACTTTACCTAAAGGTCTTCAATAAGGTCTTTTAATGTGTCCAAAATATTTTATGTGCCTGATCTTTATTTCTCTTAGTAATTCTTTCTTCATATTAAGTGTCTTTAGCACCTCTTTATTTATTTTCTTCTCTTTCCATGATGTTCTCCCTATTCTTCTATATACCCACATCTCAAAGGTATCAAGTCTGTCTTCTAATTGTTTATTTAGTGTCCATGTTTCTGAGCCATACATTAATATAGAATAGATGTAGAATTTTATAATTCTCACGAAAGCGAAAGCAGAGATCAAATCTGAGCGAAATTTATTATGGGTCTTCACTGTGACCTGTGATCTAGTTTCATTCTACTGAGAGGTTATACCTAACCTTTGCAGTGTGGTTGGACATGCGCAGCGTGTGATTGAATTAGGGGTATGTTTAGAATTAGTATTTAGAATCAGGATTAAGGTTAGAATTAGAATTTAGTATTAGGGTAGGATTAGTATGTGCAGCAGTTGTGATATTTAACATAATATATTTGTTAAAATATTCTCGCCTGCGTCGGGAGATATGACGTCACCGCATCAATCGATTTGATTGGTGTTCCACGGAATTCCGTAACGCCATCTAGTTAAAAATGTACATTTTTCTATTTATAGCGCAGTGAAGACTTAAAAGAAAATTTTTACCCAAATCTTGTGAAGAAGCCAAGTGTGCCTATTAGTACAAGAGACGGTTGTAGAGAGTTAGAAGGAAACGCTATGTGAAAAAATAATTGAGGAAGTGGAAAGTATAACGAAATCTATGCACATGCCCCAGAACAAGCTTTCAGCTGATTTCTGACAGCAAGTTGCGTGGAAAGCTAAAGCAAGGATACCTTACAGTTTCGGTACCAAGATAATGTGGGAAGAAGTTCAAACTTGAGCGTGGTGTTCACACTGTCGGTGAACATATTCAAGATAGCGCACCGACTATCTCTATATTATCTCTGCTGAGATAGTGCACCAACTATCTCTATATAATTCTGCTAAGATAGTGCACCAACTATCTCTATATAGTCTCTGCTAAAATAGCGCACCAACTATCTCTATATTATCTCTGCTAAGATAGCGCACCAACTAACTCTATATTATCTCTAAGATAGCGCACCAACTATCTTTATATTATCTCTGCTAAGATAGCGCACAATCCTAGTTAAAACATAACAGTCTCCAATAAAGACCTTCCATCAGAATTAATTAGGACCTGCATGAGGATGGAGATAGAGGGAGTTACAACAGCTCTTAATTGGTTGATAACTGATACATCAACACACTCGGTAATACTCACAGACTCTCAAAGCATGTTGCGCAAGATAGAAAATTCATACTAAGAAAAAAATGGTGGGACTTATTGAACAACTCAGTTGAAAGCTCAACAATAATCAAAAACGTAACACATATGGTCCTAATTAGTTCTGATGTAAAGTCTTCTATACTGCCAACATTTTGCAAAATTTTATTGTGAAGATTGGCCTTGTTTTACATTTATAGTAAGGGGTGCAAAGGGAACGCATTGCTCTAGGCGGACCCAGGGTTAGCAGATAACCAAGATCCCAAATGTACCTCCACGCGGTGCACCCTGGAAACAGAAATACAGCAGCTCGTGCTGATTCTGGCCAAATCATTTGGGGATCGTGTCAGAGAATGTGGAGGTAGAAGATGGAAAAAGATTTGACTGCACAAGAGACAGACAATATCTCCGACACCACCAGCAGCACCACATATAGCGAAACTGTCGACATACAGTGAAGCTAGTCAGTCCAGTCCGAACACTGGAGGGCCGGCCAATGTAAAATGCACGTAAAGGTAGATGCATGGCGAGAGACAAATATATTTCATACCGAGTACAATGAAACAATGAAAGGGCAGAACAGCGCTAGAGGGCAGCGCGAACTGCAAATAGAAAATGAAAAATTCCTAGGAAAGGGGAACTACAAGCTCCGTCAGCTCGAGACGAGCTTCTAGTTACCTGTGTTCCTTACAGGCAGAGACCCAGACCCATTCATTGGCGTTTGGTAAAGCAAGAAGACCTAATCCAACTCTAATGTCGAGCCTTCCTAAACCGGAAATATGCTCGCTAAGAGAAAGGGTTCCGTACTCGATGCGCTCAGGCACAAAAGAGACAACGATTTAGCCCTGGCCCAACTCTACTGTCAGGTTTCCCTACACCGGAAATACACTTGAAGAGAGAAAGGGTTCAGTACCTGATGGGCTCAGGCGCTATTGGGACAAGGACGCTCAGCTCGAGAACGCCTTGCTCTCAAACGCGTGGTGTGAGACTCGAACTTGGACAAAGGGTACACGATGTCGGTGAATTATACATCGGCTAAGAGGGCGAAAGAGCCAGGGTCCAACTCCTCTGTTGAGTTCTTCCCCTTAAGGAACCAGGCTCACGGATGAGAAACGGTTCAGTACCCAATGGGCACAGGCACAGCACGTCCAATTACACGAGGCAAGTTCATAGACAGTGGAACACCTCGTTCGAGTCAGACGAGAGCAAAAAATCGTCTGGGCGAAGAGTCTCCACTAAGCGTGCCTGGAGACAGATATAGAGGCTGTCACAGGCTAAGGGTAGCCCACCTGAATTGTCAAGGCATGCCGAAATCGGATGTGCTAGGCCTACAAGGCGCATAACGGTGGCACAACGTAATCACGCTCCCGGCGGAAATCGCACGGATATCCGTGATGGTTACAATGGAGCGAACGAAAAACAAACAAACAAACATTTATAGTTTTCTGAATATTTGGTCTCAGTGTATGATTTAGCAGTCAACAGTATCGTATATACATATTCAATTGCAAACAGTAAAATACAGAGTACAGAGGAAGACCAAGAAGAAAGTGGATTGAAGGAGGTTGCCAACATTCTCAAGCGTCACAATATCAAGCGATCAAACAAACGCGCAATAGCCCGAAAACCGATGGTCATTCAATCCTGAGACGCCTTACATCAAATGCAGAGAAAAGACAAGACAATAGATAGACGACATAAGAAGGTTTGTTTATATAACAGTTAGGGCTGAAAACCTGACTCACATAAAATATGTTGAAGACAAGGGTACAATACTACTCATCGCACCTTCGGTCACTTGAGGGTTAGTTAGTTAGTTAGTTAGTATATTCATTTCGTGCCACAGGCGGCACATAGGGCAGATGTTTTGATTCTCCATGTATTGCAGTCCGCTGCCTGTACTTTTAGTTCTTGTATGGACTTGCAACCTATTAATTATTCCAGGAACCTGTGTTATTATGGAGACATTCTGGAGACTATTGCCTGGCTCTTCAAAGTCCGTTAGTGTTTCAATTTCATTTGGGAGTTTTGTGAGGATTTCTTTATGTTGTTCATGGATATCTTTAGAGATATCTTTTAGTTCTCCTTCTTTAAGTTTGGTGGTGTTTTTTAGGGTATTTTTGGGTGTTCTTTTTCTTTTTCCCTCAGATGTCCACATAAGTGCTTGCTGGTTCAGTCTATTTTCATTTAGTCTAAGAACGTGTCCCATGTATTTTCATCTGCGTTTTCTTATAACATTTGAAACATATTTTTGGTGTATTTTATTTCGTAGGTCGCTATTTGTGACGAAATCGCTTCATTTTATTTCAACAATTTTCGGAAACATTTGTTTTCAAATCTGTTTACCTTTTGGTCCGTTGTCTGTGTTGATTTCCAGCTTTCACTACCATAACTCAATGATGGAATATCACAGGAGTTGAATAGCTTTGACTTGGTGTTTCGTCCTATGTCTTTGGATTTCCAGATACTCGTTAATTTAGTCAATGTGCTTGCCACGACTGATATACGTGTACACTTGAGGGTACAATAGAAGATAATGTATTCAAAACTTGCTAAGACCCGTCCTTGTGAAATCATTTTTGACATTTGAATCTCATTTCTATGGCTTATTTTTAATACTGTCTGGCAGCAAAGTATTGTTCTTCTTCTTCTTTCTGTCCTCATGTACCTTTCGGTGTTGAGGGGAGAGTGAGTGTACGGTCTTTTGCCCTTCTATTTGCCTCCTCTGCTGTTACATTTCCGAGTGTCTCTAATACACTATCTATCCACCTTTTACGAGGGCGTCCAATAGGCCTCCTGTTTTCGTATTGTTTGTTAAGTGTTTTTTTGGATAATACTTTGCTCTTTCTGTCTGGTTATGTGGCCGCACCATTTAACTTGTTGTTTCTGTATGTATTCTATTGTTGGTTTGATCCCTAATTGTTTCCTTAGTGCTTCATTCCTGATTTTGTCTCTCAAGCTAACTCCAATCATACGTCTCACACATTTCATTTCAGTGGTGTTAATCTTATGTATTGTTCTAGAATCTAATGTCCAAGTTTGACACTGATAACACAATGTTGGTAAGAAAATGGTGTTGAAAAGCGCTTTCTTTGTTTCCAGTGTAATATCTTTGTTTCTTAGTAAAGGTGTTAATTGACCAATGATCTGACAGGCCTTATTACATCTTGCGTTTATTTCTGCTTCTTGTTTGTTGTCATATCTCAATGTGCTGCCCAGATATTTGAAAAATACAAAATTTCTCTTGGACATTAAACATCAAATGTGGCTGAATTTTAATCTCGAGTTCATTCTGACCACAAGTTGATTTATCCAAAAGTTCACTAAGATGAGAAAAGTTGAAAAGTTATAGGATTCTTGTCGCCGTTTCGACAACAGCATCTTTAACATAGCATTTTAATGCATAGAAATAATAAAAACCATAGCATTTATAAATGCCGTAGGGATTTGAGATATTAACATCTCACATTTCAGTGGCTTTGCTATATGAGGGCGGCAGCCATCTCCTCTCCCTCGCAGTCTTTAGTTTCCTGGCTAATCCGGTACCCAATCAAGGCCGGGTCGACCCAGGAGTCGTTGTGGTCTGAAAACATTTCCGCCTAAACTGTGGAATGAACCCAGAACCACTCACACGCGAATGCAGTGAGCTAGCAACTGCGCTACGCAGCTCCGTACTTCTTTATAACAGCTCTGATAACATCATAACATTCGATAATATTAGAATTTCTGTCTTGAAGCTTCATGTTCAGGTTATTCATAACTTCAAAAATAAAAAACCATTCAAGTACGCCAGAGCAAAAAACTGCTGCCAGTAAAAGAATCCTACATATTATTTCTTTTATGAGTCATTAGAAACATTTCTTACTCTGAAACAAATGGAATTGGAATACAAACATGGTGCAATACATCTCCTCCAAAGATATCAACATACCACAGTATTTGGCCTTAGAACAGGCCACTGCAGACTGTTGGGTCACCTTTACCGATTGAGGATCTCATACACAGATGAATGTCCATGTGATCTGGAACCCAGACCCCGGAACACATACTTCAGGACTGCCCAACATACAAAGAGCAGAGAAAGCAGACCTGGCCAGATGATACAGACTTGAGGCAAAAGCTATGTGGCAGCCGCTCTGACCTGGAGAAGACGGTGGACTTCGTCTTGACGACAGGCCCGACAATATAACATGACCACAGATGCTGAACTCAGAAGAAGATTCCTTACTCTGCAGCACTAGGTTGGCAGGCTTCCTACGTTGTGAAAGACTGGTCTCATTACACGACAATCAATCAATCGTTACACGACACAAGCTAAATAACAGCTACACATCTCGTACGAGATAGACTCATTTGATTGCTTCATAACTTCTTCTGGATGTCACCCAATGGCATGTTGTGGAAGTACAGTGTCTTTCAATGATACAGTGATACCAAACCACATCGGTGTAGAAAAGATAAATACTCGTTGGCAAGTACCAAACACAAAGGATGTTGCAGACTAGGGAAGCACATTCTTGATTCTTGATTAGAAAACTGGCCTCACAGCACGTGGGGCATTCCCATAAGTGCTCCGCCCTCTGTTCCAGCAGCCATTCGATTAGATGGTGTTTCTAGTCCAATACTGCCGAAACAGACGTCGACATAAGGGCACAACTCTGGCCCTTGCAATAGGTTTCTTTGTTGCTCCGCCCACCCACGCCGTGCCTGTAACTAGTTCAAGCACAACGTCGGCCTGTCGGAACAGCATTGTAACTGTTATCGAAGGTTACAACTACGGATTTGTATAGATGACGTGCCATGAAGCTTCTATAAGAAGATAGCCTCAATATAAAGGCATGTCATCTACTAAGGTTTTCTGTTGCATGGTTCGTTTGTCTAGTGAGCCATTGGTGAGACCCACAGACACAACCGCATGCGCTAAAGGGAAGCACATCTGAAATAGACCTACGACGAACTCAGATGAACTGGACCGAAAGGCGCAAAAACGTAGCTCTACAATAAAATCAATAGATACAATACAATCGGAAGCACAACGTACTACACGCTCTACGATTCAAATCAGACAAATACATGAGTTGCTTTATTGGTGCGTGAGAAAGAGAGATAGATAGAGATAGAGAGAGAGAGAGAGAGAGAGATACAAAACACAGAAGATGATGGTGACTGAGAGGTACAAACTAAACAGACCAATATATGACTGAAAAGTACAAACTAAATTAAAAATATATGACCGAGAAGTACAAACTAAACATAAAATATATGACTGAGAAGTACAAACTAAACATAAAATATATGATTGAGAAGTACAAACTAAACATAAAATATATGACTGAGAAGTACAAACTAAACATAAAATATATGACTGAAAAGCGGAAACTAAATAGGCAATATGTGACAGAAGTAGAAACTAAACTGGAAATGCATTATCATATGTTAAAATATATGCCCTAAAAGATACTTACCTAGACCTGCACAGATGACATAAATAACATTTGGCATTTGGTGAGAATTGCCTGCATAGATGACATAAATAACAGTTGACACTTTGTGAGAATTTCCTGAATAAAGGACATAAATGACATTTGGCGAGGATGTTTCGTCTGATCCAATTATGTAAACGTCTGGGTATCCTTAGCTAGGGAATATTTACAAGACAAGATCAATAGCTTTTGTACGACAATGGAATCTTCAAAATTTCGAAATGTCTTTTTTAGATAAAATGACATTTTAAGTGGACAGACATTCGAAGTGGCAACATTGTACGATCAGTGTCGCCTCATTACAACCTGAATGTAGTATTACAGCATCTCGTAAACGTCAAGCCAAATGTTGTAATAATGTATGGACCATTGCTATATTGTCACGTAAGTAAACGTTCAGGTCGCTAGAATGTCAAGTCGCGACAATGTCAAGTCGCTACAATGTCAAGTCGCTACAATGTCAAGTCGCGATAATATCAAGTCGCTATAATATCAAAGTCGCTACAATGTCAAGTCGCTACAATGTCAAGTCGCTACAATGTCAAGTCGCTACAATGTCAAGTCGCGATAATATCAAGTCGCTATAATATCACGTCGCTGCAATGTCAAGTCGCGACAATGTCAATTCGCTACAATGTCAAGTCGCAATAATATCAAGTCGCTATAATATCAAGTCGCTACAATGTCAAGTCGCAATAATATTAAGTCGCTACAACGTCAAGTCGCGACAATATCAAGTCGATGCAATGTCAAGTCGCTACAATGTCAAGACTCTACACTATGAATTCCCTAGAAAGCAATGGTAGGCACTGCATTGTCATGGCATCTTTAAGTTGAGCTGTTAATGCATTTATAATATGTTGGCATGCCAAAACCACATCATGACAAGAATATGGCGAATTATTAAGTACAGAGTACAAAAAAACATCAAAGAAGTTATACACAAAAATTAAGAGTATGAAAAACAGAAAATTCTACCAATGTCAAAAAAAAACAAACCATCTTATCTAAAGTATCTTCATTCCAATCCTGTGCTACCAATGTCAAACATGGACCTTAACAACAAAATATAAGAGACAACTGGTTACAACAGAGATGAGATGTCTGAGAAAAGCCACAGAAGACACAGAATTAGAAACGATGTCATAAGAGAAAGAGTGGGTGTCATATCAATTCTACAATACATACAAAACCAACAGATACAATGGTTTGGCCATCTGGAAAGAATGCCGTGTGATTCAATAGTTTATAAAGCATATACGAAGAGAGGAGAAGCAGAAAGAAGAGCCAGGGGTAGACCTAGAGTACGCTGGATCGACAACATCAAAGAGACATTACACGAACACCAAATAACATTATCTGAAGCTGCCAGAAAAGCGAGAACAAGAACATTGTATTTCCCTCGACACCCTTAAAGGGTAAAAGAGGAAGGAAAGGAAGAAGAAGAAGAAAAACAGGGAAGATAAATAAGAACCAACCGAAATAATAAATGATGAAAATAGAAAGACAATCAATGACCCGGAAAAAATTATGGAGAGGTGGAAGCGGTATTTTAAATAATTGCTAAATCTAAAAGATGGAGGAGACAACATAATACACAATATAACTGAAAAATTAGAACCAAAAATATTGCTAGCAGAAGTAGAAAATACCATATAAATAGCCCCATCAAACAAAGCCTCGGGATCAATTTAAGTTATCAAACATACACGTTGAATTAATCAAGGTAGCAGCAGATATAGGAATAAATAGCTTAAATTGGCTGTTTAACATAATATGGAATACACAAGAAACAACAGAAGACTGGAAAAACGCTGTAATAATGCCTATTTGGAAGAAAAAAGGCAGCAAAAGAAATTTGTACAAAATATAGAGGTATTTCACATCTGAAATACACTGGACAAATTTTCAATAGAAGTCTAGAAAGAAGATTACGAGAATTAATCGAACCCCAGTTTAACAACAGTCACATGGGATTCCGTAAGAACAAAAGCTGTACAGGTGCTATTTTTACATTCAGACAACTGGCAGAAAAAACAATTGAAAACAACCAAGAATTGCATACCGCTTTTGTCGACCACGAAAAGCCTTCGACAGAGTAGAGACAAACATGAACTATTGAAAATAATTTCACAATATGGGGTCCCACAACACCTACTCAACTTATGCAGAAGTAGTTACAGATGTAGTCAATGTGCAGTTCGAACAAATGCAGGGCTTTCAGACAAATGCCGCATACACTCCGGAGTGCAACAAGGATGTGTTATATCTCCCTTGCTATGCATTACATAAATCGATTGTATTTGTAAAATTACCAAAACCAATGAAGAGGCAACCTAAAAAACTACCTGAACGAATTTATTTTTTGCAGACGATCATGCAATAATATTGCCATCAGAAGAACAACTACAATAACATATAAATCGACTCCACACTACATATAGGACTTTAAGATAAAGATAAACACAGTGATAATGTCAATAGAAAAAAACAGAAACATTATTTTGGCATAAAGATAAACACAGAAAAAGAACAGAGATAATAGCAATAGGAAAAACAGAAACATTACTTTGACATAAAGATAAACACTGAAAAAAACAGAGATAAGGTCAATAGAAAAAACAGAAAGAAACATTATTTTCATTAATGACCAACAACTGACACTGTGAAAGAGTTAACTGATCTTGGAAACATCATGTCATCAAATGGGAGAAACACCAAATAAACTCAACATAGATGCAACATAGCGTACCAAATCTTAGGAAAGATGTCTTCCATTTTCAAAAACAAACATGTCAACATGAACACGAAAACTGTACTATACAAAACATGATACCATCACTATGCTACCTATGTCAAACATGGACACATACAAATAAAGAGAAAATAACACTTGTTGCAGCAGAAATGGCATGTCCACGTAGAACCCTCGTAGTAGAAATAAAAGACAGAATCAGAAAATAAAACGTCAAAAGACTAACAAACTGAATAACAATCCTGAATAATATCAGAAAACAAAAGATTAAGTGGTTCTCATATGCTTCCAGGCTACCATCAGATAGGGCCCCTCAAAAAAAAGCAATGCTAAACAGACACGATGGATATGTGTTGTTCGTCCACCATAAGTGATGATGACCATTTGTTACATCCAGTTTTGTAATTCAGTTAGAGATATCCTTGTCTATGAGTTCGTAGATGGCTAAAAAGCTCTATTAGAACGGTATATGTCATAGGACAATACGGGCATGGAATGACCACTGTCGATGGTTTTTGGTCTATCCCTGACTTTCTAGCTACTCTCCGCTGTTGAGCTGCTACAATTCTCCTCTTTTCACGAGATAATGCGTCCTGTTTGACTTTTGGGCGCCATGTAGATGTATTTTGCGCATGTTCTTCCCATGTGTGTTGGTCTATTTCAAAGGCTTTCACTGAGGTCTTTGACAAGTCCTTGTAGCGCTTCTTTTGGCTATTTTGACATCGTGTACCCTTCTCACCATAGTGAAGTATCTTTGGCAGGCGATGATCTGGCATATGTACCAGATAACCTACCCAACAAATCTGTGTCTACATCAGAATAGTGTCAATGCTAAAAGTAACAGATCTGTCAAGAACAGTGGTATCCAGAATCTTGTCTTGGCATCTGATATTCATAACTTTTCTGAGACACGTTTTTTGAAAGTGATTACATTTCCTCACATGACGTCTATACACAGTCCATGCTTAACTAGCGCATAACAGCATTGGACGTAATACTGCTCTATAAACTTTCAGCTTAATCTGTAAGTAGACACGATGGATACAAGGCAGCGCCGGATTCAGACTTGATAAGGCCCTAAACTATTTGAGATATGGGGTCCTTTATAAGTCCAGATATTATATATCAGTGCCAAATATGATTTTTTGGGGGCCCCAAGAAAGTGGCGACCCTAAGCTATAGCTTGTTTATCTTATAGGAAAATTCTTCACTGATACAAGGCCAAGGGCATACCATGCAAAAGATGGATCACATAAATAAAGAATCAACGAAAACAGACAATTATGAATCACACAAAAAAGCCATCTACAGATAACGCGACTCTACAAGGCATAAATGGGTATAACGTGCAAAGAATAATAAAAAGCCATCTACAGATAACGCGACTCTACAAGGCATAAATGGGTATAACGTGCAAAGAATAATAAAAAGCCATCTACAGAGAACGCGACTCTACAAGGCATAAAGGGGTATAAAGTGCAAACAATAATAAAAAGCCATCTACAGAGAACGAGACTCTACAAGGCATAAAGGAGTATAACGTGAAAACAATAATAAAAAGCCATCTAGAGAGAACGCGAGTCTACAAGACATAAAGTGGTATAACGTGCAAAGAATAATAAAAAGTCTCGTTTCTACTGGTATATTTGTTACAATGATCTCTTCTTCGTCTTCTTTTGCGTTCATTCTCAAATTTCTGCTTTTTCTCTTTTCTAGCAGGACAATGATCCTTCTAGATTTACCGCATGATGTAGTCCAAAAAATGGAAATGCATTCTATCGTCGTTTTTTGCACATTGGCCCGACATATCCGTCTTCGGCGGTCAATGATCTGATAGAATTATCTATTGATGTAATACTATACATTGTTAACAGTAACGTGACAGACATCTGACACCTGCTTCGGATACTATGTTTGTTACAAGATTAACAACTCCTTCTTTCATTAACTACAAAATTAAAATCTCATCGCTTTTACAAGATTAACATTTCACTGTATGTTGCAAGATTAACATTTCACAGTATGTTGCAAGATTAACATTTCACCGTGTGTTGCAAGATTAACATTTCACCGTATGTTGCAAGATTAACATTTCACCGTATGTTGCAAGATTAACATTTCGCCGTGTGTTGCAAGATTAACATTTCACCGTGTGTTGCAAGATTAACATTTCACCGTGTGTTGCAAGATTAACATTTCACCGTGTGTTGCAAGATTAACATTTCACCGTGTGTTGCAAGATTAACATCTTACTGTTTCTTCAGATCATATTAAAAAAAAACACTATTTGTTGCAAAATTACCATATCATTGTTATAAAATTACCACATCTCTGTTTTGCTACAAGATTGGCATCTCACTGTTTGTTACAGGAATAATATCTCACTGTTTGTTACAGGAATAATATCTCACTGTTTGTAACAAGATTAGCAACTGACTACACAATACATGAATAATATCTCATCGTTTCATACAGGATTAACACACCACTCTTGCAAGATTACCGTCTCACTAATTGTTACAATGTTAAAATCCTGCGGTTACAATGTTAACAACTCACTGTTACAAGATTAACATATCACTGTTCGTTACAAGATTAGCATTGCACTGTTTGTTACGATATTTGGCCATTTGTTACAAGCTTAATAACTTTCTCTCTTTACAAGATTTACATCTCCCACTGTTCCCGCTAAGTTGCGGTACCGTGCGCTAGCACACACGTTTTTACTCCTTGGCGCACCGAGTTTGAACGTGGCTGGTAAGACTTACGTATAAAAATGTGTGTAAAAGTTCCTATAATTAAAAAAATATATAACTGGTTTAAATACAACAAGTGGAAGAAGAGTAACTTTTCTAGGTACAAGGTTTTCCATAGAAATATATTTCTGGTTTCATAGACTCTTGTCTTATAGTGAACATTGCAACTCACTCATTCTAAAGTAGGTATGCCGAGCCAGTGTCACAGATGAAACTGTCGCACATTTTTGTTCTCTGGACTACATCCTGCTAAAAAACTAGTATGACCATTGTCCTGCTACAAAGGAAATCCAAGGAGAGTTTGAAATAAAAAAAAATAATTTCTAATTACTAAAATTGTCATCTTTAGAGAAGGGAAGATCGAACTTGTGGAGGTGTGATATAGCCCGCAAGCACTTGCGGTTGCCACGAAATTTTCAGGTGGATTTTTAAATTTACCATGAGGCAGAAAAAAAATCTCGAATGTGGAAAACAGGACCTCACTTTGATATATCAATTGGGATTTGTAACTTCATTTAATGAAATCATGTGCGCTAATGAAAATGGATCAAAATACGCTTGAGGCAACTGAGATGAGGTTTTTGAGAAGAATTATGAAAATTACATGGACAACAAGAAAGCAGAAGTAGAAGTTCTCAGAGATGCTGGAGTAAAACGACAAATTATAGCAAAAATTAGAAGCACACAGTCCATATTTTTATGGCATGTGATGAGGAAAGAAAAACATGAACACTTAGTGACAACCGGAAAAATCAAGGGAAGAAGAGACAGAGGAAGATAAAGAGACATTTCTGCATGGGTTGTTGCTGTGGCATATAAAGATGTCACGAACTAAACTTATTAACAGTATAAGAGACAGAGAGTTGTTGAGAAACATGATCGCATACGCCAGTCGGCATGACACTTGATTGACTGAACTCCACCTCATAAACATCCTTAGTTTGCCACTTACGGTAAATATGGCGCGCATAAGTTAAAAAATGGGATGTGGTTTTTTTTTTCATAATCACTAGAGACACATAGTAAAATACACACAATTCGACGTTTCGATCGGAAGGTTTTTATAAAAAACACAACATAGCATATGACAGATGAGGCAGATCGGATGAAAATATTGATATTCTTTGTTTCCCGTTCGCGCCAGTGCTCAAATCCTGCATTGATACAGGAGAATGAGATCGATGCTTGTAGGGCCTATGGTACCGAACTCGGTACCCTGGCCGTCACAGACGTGCCCAGTACCACTTCTCCACAGAGCCGGAAAAGGTACAAGGTAGGGTCTATATAAAGTTCATCATCATCATCAAGTGCCGTGCCGAATGGCGTTGGCGATCATATTTCTCCATGTACATCGATCTCTCATATATGTCATCATCGCTGTTGGTGTCGTCAATCAAAGCCATTTAGTCAAACTGTCCAATATCTTTTCTCTGGGTCTTCCCCTGGATCTTTTCTCTTCTATATTTCCTGCTCTCACTATATTCTCAATACCTCCTCTTCTCACTATGTGCCCAATAAATGCTGACTGTCTTTTTCTTATATTATCAATAATGCATCTTATCACATCCTATATAAAGCTAAATGTTGAAAAATAACAGTAACATGCCACAGTTCACACTTTGAGACACAGCCTGCTTTAGAAATATTTATATAAAAAATAGGTCGTGCTTAATCACTAAACAACTCCCGTGTGTTGTCGAGGCCCGAAAGGGGAGCAAAGAATAGCAACAATGTTTACTTTCCATGCATGTCGTACGAGGTGACTAAGGAGGTTATGAGATGGAGTTGGATGTCCCATCCCATATAGGGTCAGTGACCCAAAGCCATGCTGAAGTCGGATGTGTCAGACCGAAAGGCGAAGATGTCGCAGCATTGCTGTAAACCATGACACAACGCTTTCCATTCTCTGGACTACATCCTGATGATCTGCAGGAGTTTGAGAACGAACGCAGAAGAAGAAGATCACTAACCAAGAACTTCTTTCTTAAAAACCGATAAAATTGCGTACTCGTAAAAAAAAAAAATTGAAATACTGGGTGTCACGGAGGAAAATAAAGCACTTAAACTATTGGTTTTCTCTTGTTTACAACTTGTTGATTTCTCGTAGTAAAATTATTGGTTTGAAAACCTGGTGTAGTTATGTTAGGTCATATAAATGGCATTGACGTTACGAAACGAGGTCACACACAACTAGCGAGATTACAAATAAAGTAGGTCAGAGAGTTATTAACGTTGAGAAAAAAGTACGTCACAGAACGTCATTGATTTTACGGAGAAGTAGTTCATATAATAACATTGACGTTACAGAGAAGGTAGAACAACAACATAGACGTTACAGAGAAGGTAGTCAAATGGCAACATTGACGTTACAGAGAAGGTAGGACAAATAGTACATTGACGTTATAGACAAGGTAGGGCAAATGACAACATTGATGTTACAGAGAAAGTAGGACACATAACAACATTGACGTTAAAGAGAAGGTAGGACAAAAAGTACATTGACGTTACAGAACGTAGAGCATACAGTAACAGTGGCTCTACAGAGAAAATGCACTAACATTGACCTCCGCGTGTGGAAGGTCTCACTAATGTACTATCGGATCAACCATTATCCGACATTAGAAACTCAGTATGCAAATATAGTAAGGTTTTTCCTCGTTTGGACTACCCACAGTATTTCATCTTTTTAATTAAGTTTCCCTTAGAGATAACCTTCCATTACACATCACGCTAGGAGTCAGATAAGCTCTAATCTTTACTGTGGTGCTAACGGCCAATGTGTACATTGTGGTCCTAACGGCCAATGTGTATATGGTACCGGCTATTCACAGGTGGCAATGTGTGCAATATCCTGTATGCAATGTGGAACTGTATTCAAAACTTTTTTCACAACCAGGAGAGCATGTTGAAGTTCGCGTATCCAATACCTGAGTCTTGACTCCTACTTTGAATGGGGTCAATGGTGGTGGGACATATGGGCTTCTGTGTGTTCTCATGCATGAACAGCACTTCCGTCAGTCGGTCTCATCTTCCGTCAGTCGGTCTCATCTTCCGTCAGTCGGTCTCATCTTCCGTCAGTCGGTCTCATCTTCCGTCAGTCGGTCTCATCTTCCGTCAGTCGGTCTCATCTTCCGTCAGTCGGTCTCATCTTTGACAATTGTAGTTTCGTTGCCACTATATGGTTTCACAAACCCAGTACTGCCCTCTAGCGCTTGTTGCCTTTTCAAATTCAATGTGTACTTTTAGTAACTTCTTCTTCATCGTTCTTCAGTCAGATATCAGGTTACAGCACCAATAGCTTCAATGAATTGTGTGATTCGCTTCAGGTCATCCATGGAAACCCTGAAGTCTGGAAGTAGTGCCGTCTCAGTAGGAGTAGGCCATATTTTCTATCTCTCTTCTTGGTAGAGTTGACAGCATGAAGAATGTATTCTGCAGTCTCTGGGCTCAGTCCACAGTTGCACAGGTCTGTCTCGCCAATCTTCAGTTTTCGGAACATGTGACTTCTCAGTCTGTTGTGGCCAGTTCGTAGTCTGTAGATGATGGTTTGTTCCTTGCGTGACATTTGGTGGTAGGGGTCATTTGGTTCTGCGGTTAGGCGCATCTGCTTCCACTATTTCTTATATTCTGCTTTTAACATAGTCTTACATTCATAGTATGTGTTATCAATTTCGATTTGTTCCAATGATCCCCCTTTCCTTGCCAGGAGATCAGCTTTTTCATTTCCAGGTATGCCACAGTGACCAGGAATCCACTGCAGTACTGTTTCTTTGGTAGTACTGCTAAGGTGTAGTAAGCAGGCCATAAGTTCATTCATGCTCATGTTCTTTGGATCTTTCAATGCCTGCAACACTGACCACCATATCTTAGTGAGATGTACCCATATTGAGACTGACATTGACCGCCTCTCCAATGTTTCAGTAGTTTTGGCCGACCGAAACGAAACGCACAGATTCCTTACGTCACTATGTGCCAACAATGCTTCTTGGTGTTCTGATGTAGATGTCTCAGAGATAATGCATGTCTCCATGTTATGTTATGTTCCACCAGGGCCATAGGTGGCGCATAGGACAGAAACCATAGCTTACCATTTCTGTCTTTGTGTTGCCAGGTCTTTCAATTGTTGCGTGTTGTTTAGGTTCACTGACATGCCTTCCCTATTAATGGTTCTTCGTAGAGTTTCTCTAGGTCTCCCTCTTCTTCTTACTCCAGGTGGCACCCAATATAGTGACTGCTGGGGAATTCTTAGGCTGTTCATTCTGAGAACATGGCCGATGTAAGTCCAACGCCTTTGTCGAATGAAGGAAGATATATAGGTTTGTTTGCTTTCCTCTCTTATAGTAGTGTTAGATTTAAAGTCACTCCACTTAACATTCAGAATGGTACGTAGGCATTTGTTTTCAAAGGAAGTCTAGTCTCTTATCTGTGGCTTTTCAACTTTCGCATCATATGATAGAATAGGGATGATGTTGGAGTTAAACAACCTGAGTTTTGTGGTGTTTATTAGTGTGTTTGACGTCCAGATGTTACGTAGTTTATTGAAAGCACCCGCTGCAAGGGCAATACGGTGTAAAATTTCTTTTGATGAGTCTCCATCCAATGCTAGATTGGTGCCTAAATATGTAAAATTGTTGACTTTTAATAATGGAACATTTTGAATTTCTATGTTGTCGTTGGATCTCGTAAAATCTAGTATATGAGTTTTTGATGTGTTGATTTTCAACCCTATCTGATTTGAGTAGTGTTGGAGATTGTCAAGCTTAGATTGAGCATCTGTGTGGTTTGCGCTCAAAAGTGCCAGGTCATCTGCGTAGTCAAGATCTTCGAGAACGGTATTATTAATCCATTTTATTCCTGTCAGCTCATTTTCTATGCAGCAGACAATTTTCATTCCATATACATCCGTCTTCCATGGACACGAGCGAAAAAGTGTTGACCAGAAAGACAACAGGAGACAGCGGTTGGAACTCTGTTTTTCTGAGCTATAAAATTATAGCAGCATGCATTAATCGTTACAAAACATGAAGATATTTAGGGAGATCAGTGTTCACTATGCAATTTCTGAAAATGTGTCCATTCATTTCAATGTGGTAATTTCCACCATCTGCAGAATTTGACTAAAAAAGACGTTCTAAGTCTTGGTTAAGCATATTCTCTTTACTGCCTAACACGCGTTAAAATAATACGATGCCTTTTGCTGCTTGGAATGTTTCTTTTCTTTATTCTTTCAAATGATGGTCATTCCTTTTTCATAAGTATGGGAAGAGTTTACTTACGATTATTAAGTATGGGAAGAGATTACTTACGATTATTAAGTATGGGAAGAGATTACTTACGATTATTAAGTATGGGAAGAGATTACTTACGATTCATAAGTATGGGAAGAGTTTAATTACGATTCATAAGTATGGGAAGAGTTTACTTACGATTCATAAGTATGGGAAGAGTTTACTGACGATTCATAAGTATGGGAAGAGTTTACTTACGATTCATAAGTATGGGAAGAGTTTACTTACGATTCATAAGTATGGGAAGAGATTACTTACGATTCATAAGTATGGGAAGAGTTTACTTACGATTCATAAGTATGGGAAGAGATTACTTACGATTCATAAGTATGGGAAGAGTTTACTTACGATTCATAAGTATGGGAAGAGTTTACTTACGATTCATAAGTATGGGAAGAGTTTACTTACGATTCATAAGTATGGGAAGAGTTTACTTACGATTCATAAGTATGGGAAGAGTTTACTTACGATTCATAAGTATGGGAAGAGTTTACTTACGATTTGTCCAAACATACATCGTGGTAGCCTCCCATCCGTCGTCCACATATCTGTTTCATGTATTTGCATCGACCTGACGTCAGCTGCTACTTTTCACAAACACGATTCTGACCATATTATGGAGAAATTCTACAACAAGTAGAACAGTATCAATATCTTGGACACATAACCACACATGACAGCAAATGTGAAGCAGAAGTTAAAAGGATAATAATAATGGCTAAAAGTACTTTCAATGACAGGAGGAGAATATCAACATCTAAACAAATTACACGAATAAGAATGTGAATTATAAGATGGTACATTCTCCATTATTGTATAGCTCAGAAACATGGACAATGAATAAACAATTAGAAGACATATAAATTATGCCTTTGAGATGTGGGTATATAGTATTTTTTAGTCATATGGAGTCGCGGTAGCGCAGCTCACTAGCTTCGCATATGAGTGATCCTGGGTTCATTCCCCAGTTGAGGCGGAAATGTTATCAGATCGCGACGGCTCCCGGGTCGACCCAGCCTTAAATGGGTACCGGATTAATCCGGGAAGTAAATACTGCGAGGGAGAGGAGATGGCTACCGCCCTCATTTGCAGAGCCTCTGAAATGTGAGATCGCTAACATCTCACACCCCTACAGCATTAATAAATGCTATGGGTATGAAGGAAGAACTATTAAAGGAAGTGTTTTGGACATATTAAAAGACATGACACCTTGTTGAAGACCTTATTGGAAGGTTGAGTTGAGGAAGCAAGCATGAGGTAGGCAAAGATACAAGTACGCGGAAAACATTACCAGATGAACAAGTTACAGTCTAGCAGATTGCACCACCAAAGCAAGAGGCAGATATTGTTGTAGATACAATACAGCCAACATTCTTTGCGGAGGTGGCACTCTATGATGGAACCTACTCATATCTATTTTTCAACACATCTCTCTCTCTCTCTCTCTCTCTCTCTCTCTCTCTCTCTCTATATATATATATATATATATATATATACAGAGTGTTCAATTAGGCAATGGCGACAGCGGTGGCTGCCGAAAATAAATTTTATTTCAGCAATGTCTAAGGCGTCACAATGTCTAGTGTGACGCTGTATATCTGACGCTGCGTATGTGACGCAAAATATCTGAAGCTGCGTATGTCTACTTACAGATATCTATCTATATGTTTAAGAAAAGTTAATACAAAGAAGAGGGTTATTAACATTTGTATTTTGTTTACACAGTGAAAATGGGTTCTTACCTTGCATGATATCCGTACCAGGTCTAGTTAAATACCAGCTACTTCTACTTCAAAACAGATCAATACCAGTCTAGAGTTTAAATTTCACTTCTATCTTACAATAGATTTATGTGATACAAGTCTAGAGTTTAAATTTCACTTCTATCTTACAATAGATTTATGTGATATAAGTTTATTTTATCACATATATATTCTATACTTCACAAAAGGTTGATACAAGTCTAGAGTTTAAATTTCACTTCTATCTTACATTAGATTTTTGCCAAGTCTAGTCTATCACATATATATTCTATACATCACAACAGATCAATATCTAATCTAGCCTATCACAAATCACTTCTGTCTCACAATAGATTGATATCAAGTATAGAGTTTAAAAATCCCTTTTGTATCTCACAATAAATATGTATAAATTTCTCTTCTTTCTCATAACATATCAATACCAAGTATAGCTTATCACAGATATATGCCTATTCTATATCTCATAACATATCAATACCAAGTATAGATTATCACAGATATATGCCTATTCTATATCTCATAACATATCAATACCAAGTATAGATTATCACAGATATATGCATATTCTATATCTCATAACATATCAATACCAAGTATAGATTATCACAGATATATGCCTATTCTATATCTCATAATAGATCGATACCAAGTGTAGCCTATCACAGATATATGCCTATTCTATATCTCATAATAGATCGATTCCAAGTATAGATTATCACAGATATATGCCTATTCTATATCACATAACAGATCAATACCAAGTATAGATTATCACAGATATATGCCTATTCTATATCTCATAATAGATCGATACCAAGTATAGATTATCACAGATATATGCCTATTCTATATCTCATAACATATCAATACCAAGTATAGATTATCACAGATATATGCCTATTCTATATCTCATAACATATCAATACCAAGTATAGATTATCACAGATATATGCCTATTCTATATCTCATAATAGATCGAATCCAAGTATAGATTATCACAGATATATGCCTATTCTATATCTCATAACATATCAATACCAAGTATAGCTTATCACAGATATATGCCTATTCTATATCACATAACAGATCAATACCAAGTATAGCATATCACAGATATATTATACACCTAAGAACACATGGATACAAGCCTAGCTTATCTAAGATATATTCTATATCTCACAATATATCGAAAACAATTCCATATTATGACAAATCACGTTGATTTAAATGTTAAAGAACAGTCGGTTCTGACATGGAGTGTGCATCAGGACACTTTTCAACGTTGAAAGAAACAAATCCAAGTCAGACTCTTGTAACGATGTCTAAGACGGCTATGCTTAACTTTTAAATACAAGCAGGAATAAGACAAGCTCGTCCAGTCAACAATAACTTCTCTATCATTGAGAAGAAATCTCTCACAAATGAGAATGATGGCGTATTTCCACAAATACATTGTATCCACAGACGCTGTCATGTCCGTTTGTGGTGACACGGTTGAGGCAATGAGCATGCGCGAGATCACATTACATCGCTGCTGTAGTCGTTTGTTTGCGATATCTAATACATAATACATTAAAGGCTAAATATTCGAATGCTGTGACACAATCTTGATATAAGTCGACAACTTGACTGCCCAAGCCATTTCTATGACATTAAGTCCCTTCTGTCGCACGTGTTGCGTTGATTTATAGCTTGATTGTCAAGTTTTGGAGAGAACAGAGTTATTAACCCCGAAGAATCATGCTGACCTAGCTTCGGTCACACAAATTATTCACTCATTCTTCTATCATGCTTTCACTACTGCAGATTAGGGGGATCTGAGCGGTGAGTAAACCGCCCTTGTGCTTGGTTTACAACTTGACTGCGACTTTCGGCCAAACACATCTGACTTCAGTAGCACTTGTAGGCAACGTTTATACTTTAGTGGATGGGATAGCAAACTATATTTCCAAATCATGTCAGTTGCCTCTGACGAAGCCTATAGTTCAGGGGGTAGGGTATGGCGCTTTCAACTGCACCTCCCCTTTTGGTAATCAGAACACGACCATTAGTACTAGGAATTCAGTACTAGGAATTTAGTAATAGGAATTTAGTACTATGTTTTATGTACTAGGAATTTTGTACTTGGAATTTAGTACTAAGAATTTAGTACTAGGAATTTAGTACTAGGAATTTAGGACATATTTGTTGTTGTTCGTCCATCTCAAGTTATTACCGTTTGTTACATCTACTTTTGAAATTTATTTAGAATTATGCCTTTGACTATTGGTTTGTAAATGACAAATAAGTCCTACTTTGGTCTTGCAAATGTCTGTGGACAGTTCAGGCATGGGATGACCACTATAGATGTTTTTTTTGTCTATCCGTAACTTGCCATTGCTACTCTCCACTGTTGAGATGCTGCATTTCTCTTCTGTTTACAAGATGTTGTGCCTTATTTAACTGTAGAGCCCCATGTAGCTTACATGAATATACTGCCCTGGTCATGCTGTGGTCAGAGAAAACGAGAGAGAGCCGACGTATTGGCAGGCTATGCGGCGATAGACGACACATTCAGATAAAGCAGACTTAATGAAGGCAGTAATAAATTAATTTCAAAATGCAGATGATGTCAATGAGGCTGAGAACGTACACATACAGAGAATGTTAGAAATTGGAGTATCTAGAAGGAAAAATAAATTTTTTTAAAAGTCCCGAAGATCACACAATCAACACCTGACCGGGACTCTGAGTCTACATACACTATGAAGCTGCTGGAGCGGAGGGCGGATCACTTATGGTAATGTCTCGCGTGATGTGAAGCCAGTTTCTAATCAAGAATCAAGAAGCACAATCTAACTCTATTTTGTGCAAGTTCCTTCAACTTTATCATAGTTTATTTCAAAGACTTTCATTGAAGTCTTTAACGAGTTCTTGAAGTACTACATTTTGCCACTTTGAGAACGTGTGTACTTTTTCAACTTGCCATACAGAAGTATCTTTGGCAGGCGATGATCGCTATAATGCTCTTGACGCATGTTATCTTGTGCATACATACCACATAAACGAATCTGTGTCTGCATCGGAATAGTGTCAATGCTAGGAATACCAAATCTTCCAGGGATAGTGTTATCTGGAATTATGTCTTACTATCTGATGTTCCAGAACTGAGACCAGCTCATATATACCTCACTGTTCTGTTGTTGTTAAAGTGTTGTACTTGCCATATATACCTCGCTCTTCTCTTGTTCAAGTGTTGTACTTGACGTATCTACATCCTTATTATCTTGTTCAAGTGTTGTACTTGCCGTATCTACCTCGTTATTCCATTGTTCAAGTGTTGTTCTTGCTAAATCTACCTCGTTATTGTTTTGTTCTTAACCGAATGGTTAAGTTGTTTGTCTTGTGTTTAAGAGGGAGATCTCCGAAATGTAAATGAGTGTGCATGGATGAATAGATATGGATATGTATGTATGGATATGTATGTATGGATATGTATGTATGAATATGTATGTATGGATATGTATGTATGGATATGTATGTATGGATATGTATGTATGGATATGTATGTATGAATATGTATGTATTGATATGTATGTATGGATATGTATGTATGAATATGTATGTATGGATATGTATGTATGGATATGTATGTATGGATATGTATGTATGGATATGTATGTATGAATATGTATGTATTGATATGTATGTATGGATAAATATGTATGAATATGTATGTGTAAATAGAAATAATACTGCATACTATAGCCAAGACACAAAATAAGAAACGTCACTACACAAATTATACCAACACCCAAATGATACATGAAGACACGGAAAAACAGTCCCAACACATAAACTATTGAAGACCCATTACAGAAGCTCACTCAAATACCATGCACATCGCTATATAGGTTCCTATCCCAAAATTATACAACCTGCTGATAGTAATTAGTGTCATCGAATCTAACACATAATTTCGCATACATTATTTCACGCAGACAGACTACCCTCACACAAAAGTAGATACACACATCATCTCACGTAGACAGACTACCCTCACACAAAAGTAGATACACACAGCATCTCACGTAGACAGACTACCCTCACACAAAAGTAGATACACACAGCATCTCACGCAGACAGACTACCCTCACACAAAAGTAGATACACACAGCATCTCACGTAGACAGACTACCCTCACACAAAAGTAGATACACACATCATCTCACGTAGACAGACTACCCTCACACAAAAGTAGATACACACATCATCTCACGCAGACAGACTACCCTTACACAAAAGTAGATACACACATCATATCACGTAGACAGACTACCCTCACACAAAAGTACATACACACATCATCTCACGTAGACAGACTACCCTCAAACAAAAGTAGATACATACATCATCTCACGTAGACAGACTACCCTCACACAAAAGTAGATACACACAGCATCTCACGCAGACAGACTACCCTCACACAAAAGTAGATACATACATCATATCACGTAGACAGACTACCCTCACACAAAAGTAGATACACACATCATCTCACGCAGACAGACTACCCTCACACAAAAGTAGATACACACATCATCTCACGCAGACAGACTACCCTCACACAAAAGTAGATACACACATCATCTCACGTAGACAGACTACCCTCACACAAAAGTAGATACATACATCATATCACGTAGACAGACTACCCTCACACAAAAGTAGATACACACATCATCTCACGTAGACAGACTACCCTCACACAAAAGTAGATACACACATCATCTCACGTAGACAGACTACCCTCACACAAAAGTAGATACACACATCATCTCACGTAGACAGACTACCCTCACACAAAAGTAGATACACACATCATCTCACTTAGACAGACTACCCTCACACAAAAGTAGATACACACATCATCTCACTTAGACAGACTACCCTCACACAAAAGTACATACACACATCATCTCACTTAGACAGACTACCCTCACACAAAAGTAGATACACACATCATCTCACGCAGACAGACTACCCTCACACAAAAGTAGATACACACATCATCTCACTTAGACAGACTACACTCACACAAAAGTAGATACACACATCATCTCACGTAGACAGACTACCCTCACACAAAAGTAGATACACACATCATCTCACGCAGACAGACTACCCTCACACAAAAGTAGATACACACATCATCTCACTTAGACAGACTACCCTCACACAAAAGTAGATACACACATCATCTCACGTAGACAGACTACCCTCACACAAAAGTAGATACACACATCATCTCACGTAGACAGACTACCCTCACACAAAAGTAGATACACACATCATCTCACGCAGACAGACTACCCTTACACAAAAGTAGATACACACATCATCTCACTTAGACAGACTACCCTCACACAAAAGTAGATACATACATCATATCACGTAGACAGACTACCCTCACACAAAAGTAGATACATACATCATATCACGTAGACAGACTACCCTCACACAAAAGTAGATACACACATCATCTCACGCAGACAGACTACCCTCACACAAAAGTACATACACACATCATCTCACGTAGACAGACTACCCTCACACAAAAGTAGATACATACATCATATCACGTAGACAGACTACCCTCACACAAAAGTAGATACATACATCATATCACGTAGACAGACTACCCTCACACAAAAGTAGATACACACATCATCTCACGCAGACAAACTACCCTCACACAAAAGTAGATACACACATCATCTCACGCAGACAGGCTACCCTCACACAGGTAGATACCGGTGCATACAACCATTCGTATGTGTAGAGTTTCATACCACAGAACATCATAATGTCCTATACATTATCACATACAGACATACTACACCCACCCACAAGGAAACTACAAGAAGACCAGAAATTCAGAATCAACTGAAAATACCCACCAACAGAAAATACACGAGACTTGGAACCGCATGGATTAGAGTAAACGAATCGATAAGTGGAGAAGGTGACAGGAATACTACAATAAAATACTACCTACCAAACTGCATCAAGTACCATCAATACAGGACAGCAATGAAAGATTATTTTAATAATTATAATACAGAATGTAACCCCATGAACACACTAGGCCCAAATGTAAACACAGTTACAAAACAAATCATCAAATTATTTATAAGTCATCCACTCTATTGTCATTTCTCTTCTTCTGCTGTGAGGATTTGCAGGATTGAATAACGATAGCTTTTCGGGCTATGACGCATGCCACGTTTAGTCGCTAATATTGTGATTTCTCAGAATGTTGGTAATTCCTTCAATTCTCCTCCTTCTTGGTCTACCTCTGTATCTTGCTGTTTCAATTTTCATGTTGTATGCTCTTGCCACTAGCCAATAAGGGTTCAATGTCATTAGGCGCCTGAACCTTTTCAGTCTGTTTGTCACCACTATATTTGACGATTGATGTTGTTTCAGCAGGATTTGTAATATTCTCATTTTTTACATGATCCCTTTTAGCTCTGTTTTCTGCTTTTCTTAGACGTCCACTTTCACACTAGATGGATTTATAAGTCCTACTAAGGGAATAATCTAATATCTATATCTATACACCCGTAACCCGCTAGGGACGTAGGGGTACCACATTGGGTGCTTCAACACACAGTCATCTAATGATTTCTACCTTTAACAAAGCGGATGAGTGAGGAAAAATTGTTTCCTGTCCATTCCTTGATATTGTCTGCCCGTGTGTTTATTTGTCCCCCTCTTGTGCCTGTTTCTTCCCATATAATATAATAACATTGAATGCAAAAGATAAACAATGACACATTAGCGGAAAAGTACATATAAAAAAATTAAAAAAACATTTCCAGATATTTTGAGAGGACGTAGTACAGACAAATAGGAAATAAGATTCATTGTATAACAGTAGTAAATAAACATAGTTCTTGGTCATCATCAAGTGCCGTGCCGAATGACGTTGGCGATCATATTTCTCCATGTACATCGATCTCTCATATATGGCATCATCTCTGTTGGTGTCGTCAATCGAAGCCATTTTGTCAAACTGTCCAATATCTTTTCTCTGGGTCTTCCCCTTGATCTTTTCCCTTCTATATTTCCTGTTATAGCTATATTCTCAATGCCTCCTCTTCTCATTATGTACCCAATAAATGTTGACTGTCTTTTTCATATATTATCAATAATGCATCTTTTCACATCCATCCTTCGATCCTTCTAAGACATTCTTCATTAGTGCTTATCGGACAGAATCGGACAGGACGACAAGTATAGCCACAACCAGACACAAACACTCAACAAAAAATACTACACCAAACATGACACTCGCGCAGCACAAGACTCGCCATGTTATGCAGACACATCCAAATATAAAGATGGCATATACACCCAACCACACAGCACACTACTAAAATAATAATTACATAAATAAGAAGAAAACAAACAAGTAGAAACCGCAAACCAACAAGACCCGATCAATCAATAGATTCATCAACCAAAACACACTAACACAAAATAATAATAAATAACTCGGCAAATAGTAATCTCTTCCACGCAATTCTATAGACACAAATATGGCTTCTCTAATATGGTGGGAAATGTCAAAAATTACAGTTGGACGGAAGAAACCACAATGACCTATCTACCTTTAGGTACTAACAATCAGATATTGGCAGTGTTCACAATATGTTACTTATGGCTCGTAAGATTAGTCTCCACAAGAATTACCACCGTAACAAAGAGGATCTCGTCTGAGATTTGACTTAGAAAAGATAAGAAACGCAGACACTGCGGATATATTTAAGATGACTGGCGTGTGGCTGTGTTGTAGGGGGTGGGGGAGCGTTGCGCATCTCTCATTCTTCTTGAGGAAGATGTCAATATATTAACATACAACATGAATAATACACTTCTAGATACTTGAAGATGTCAATATATTAACATACAACATGAATAATACACTTCTAGATACTTGAAGATGTCAATATATTAACATACAACACGAATAATACACTTCTAGATACTTGAAGATGTCAATATATTAACATACAACATGAATAATACACTTCTAGATACTTGAAGATGTCAATATATTAACATACAACACGAATAATACACTTCTTTATACTTGAAGATGTCAATATATTAACATACAACATGAATAATACACTTCTAGATACTTGAAGATGTCAATATATTAACATACAACATGAATAATACACTTCTAGATACTTGAAGATGTCAATATATTAACATACAACATGAATAATACACTTCTAGATACTTGAAGATGTCAATATATTAACATACAACATGAATAATACACTTATAGATACTTGAAGATGTCAATATATTAACATACAACACGAATAATACACTTCTAGATACAACAATAATAATTCTTGGTGAAAAAAGACAGCGCGTAATGTTTGGGAAACCGACGACATAGTAAAGCTATGTGATGCTCGGAAAGAACTCATCATCATCATCATCATCAGGTGCCATGCCGGGTGGCGTAGGCGGTCATGGCTCTCCACAGCTCTCTGTCCACAGTATTATGTATCAAAGTTGTTGTTGTTTCTTTGCCGTGCCAGGTTGTCAAACTGTCTAATATTTTCTCACGTTGTCGCCCTCTGTCTCTGGTGCCTTCAATCTTGCCTGTTGTGATTGTGTTCTCTAAACCTGCCTGTCTCATGAAGTGGCCAAAAAAAGAAGATTGCCTTTTTCTTATATTCTTTATTAAGGTCCGTTTCGCATTTAACTCTTTTAACACTTCTAAATTAGTTTTTCTGGCAGTCCATGGTATTCTCAGCAAGGTAAAAAACTCAAGAAGGTAAAAAAAAATACTACAACAATCATGTCGCAGGTGACTATAGAAAACGAAATAAAGATTTTAGAAAGATGATGAAACAAACCAAAAGAGATCAGGATTCGTGAACAATGAGAGTCCATCAACAAGGATGTGAGACAAGGTGACAACAAAACAGCGTTTGTCACTTTGAAAAAGTTAACACAAGCACATCGACCAAGAACTGCTATCATTGAAAATAACAAAGAAGTGTTGCTCAACATAAAAGAAAACATAATGAACAGGTAGACGGGATATTGCAAATATTTATAAGAAATTTCCCCAGACTCTCAGGTGTTCAACGGTATTTTGTTTCATCATAATTCTTCTCTCAGGTGTTCAACGGTATTTTGTTTCATCATAATTCTTCTCTCAGGTGTTCAACGGTATTTTGTTTCATCATAATTCTTCTCTCAGGTGTTCAACGGTATTTTGTTTCATCATAATTCTTCTCTCAGGTGTTCAACGGTATTTTGTTTCATCATAATTCTTCTCTCAGGTGTTCAACGGTATTTTGTTTCATCATAATTCTTCTCTCAGGTGTTCAACGGTATTTTGTTTCATCATAATTCTTCTATCAGGTGTTCAATGGTCTATTGTCTATTGTCTTTCTCCAGGTAAATGATTGTTGATCGCATTCACACTTGCCGTTAAGCGTAGAGGTGGGAGCTTAAGCTGTCGTTTCAAGGTCAGATGTGTTGCAGTGATTGCATTTAGTCCATGTTTGTTCAAGGCTATCCACCGTTTTCTTGGTCTACCTTTGGCCTTACGCCGGATATTCTTTTGTTATATGCTCTTATTGGTATTTGGTTTCGCTTCATTCTCATAAAGTGACCGAACCATTTTATTTGCTGTCTCTCAATATGTTTGATACATGATATTATACCAACTCTTTTCCTAATTTCTTCATTTCTTATTTTATCTAGTTTGGTAACCATTGCAGCTTTTCTCAGACACCTCATTTCACATGTGACAATTTATTTTTGCTGTGAAGCTATTAAAGACCATGTTTGATATTGGTAACACAGTGTTGGTATAAAAATTGTAGATATTATCTATTTTTTAATTTCCATGTTGATTTTTGGGTGAAGTAGTAATCGTGAAAATTGGTAAGTCACTGTCAATGTCAATATTTTGTTTAATTATCATCTCTCTCAGGTCTAGAAGATTTGTCGCTCTGGTGTACTAACTACAAGGCAGCTATCAATCCCACCACGGCAAAAATCGTCTGGTTCTCACTGAACAACAAAATAGTCACAGACACATTACCAGCAGTCTCCTTCATGTGCATCAACATTGACAGGTAGCAGACTATGAAATATCTAGGTATCACTTTTGATAGAAGTCTCTCTGTCGCGAAACATGTAGATAATATCATTCAGAAAGCTGGGAAGGGTGTCAGTGCAGTCAAAATAATGACATCTGCAGAGATGCCACAGGGAACCATTTTTTAGTTAATGCAGGCAGTGGTGTTATTTGTGTTGGACTATGGTTTAGGTTTATTGACACTGTCGCAAACACAGGTGGATAGATTAGAGAGAGTTCAAAATGAGGCCACGAGAGCTGTCCTAGGATGCACAAGAGATACGCCTATCGTGACCATGAGGTTTCTTCTAGACCTACCTAGCATCAAATCAAGACATAAAATAGCTCAGGTTACAGCGACAGCGAATAATTCCTTAAGAGATATAGCACGCGAGAGTGAGACTAATGTGGATGATGATTCCTTTTCAATGGCTAGGATTAAAGATCAGCGATTGAAATGCGGTGTTGCTAGAAGTGAACATTTTGGAGGGCGCAGAAGAATGATGGTCAACCAGCATAGGACCGGTACTGTCAGCAGAAGTGTGATGGCGGATACACTCAAGGAGAGATCGGAGCAACTATGGATGTGTCCAGTTTGCAGTGATGATGATCCGACGACTAACTAACTAACTAACTAACTAACTAACTAACTAACTAACTAACTAACTAACTAACTAACTAACTAACTAACTAACTAACTAACTAACTAACTAACTAACTAACTAACTAACTAACTAACTAACTAACTAACTAACTAACTAACTAACTAACTAACTAACTAACTAACTAACTAACTAACTAACTAACTAACTAACTAACTAACTAACTAACTAACTAACTAACTAACTAACTAACTAACTAACTAACTAACTAACTAACTAACTAAATAACTAACTAACTAACTAACTAACTAACTAACTAACTAACTAACTAACTAACTAATTAACTAACTAACTAACTAACTAACTAGCTCAGGTTAAAGAATACTTCAAGGTCGCCAATAATGATCATCACGTCTTACACCAATCTCTAGACAACACAAAAGGAAAGCGAATCAAGAGAGGAAGGTCCTGGATGGCAGAAGTAGAAGATACACTACTCAGAGTTTGTGAGCTGGAGGAAATGGGAAGAGACGGTGAATGGGTGACATTTGGAAAAGAGAGAATATTATTGACAACAGTGGTGATACAGATGGGAAGAGAATGTCGCGACTGGGCTGCCAACAGAACAGAGGAAGTGATCCAAGAACTCATACTGCAGCACTCGAAACCACACGATACAATAATTTACACAGACGGCTCAGTAACGCAAGAAACAAACAGGTGTGGTTGGGGTTTAGTGGCCTACCAAAATGACAAGAAATTAGCTGAGAAGTCAGCTGTCTACCCCACTACAACATCGAGTATGAGAATGGAAATAGAAGCGGTGACAGCAGCTCTCACTTGGCTGGCGACGCAACCACCAACAAACTCAGTAATTCTATCAGACTCTCAAAGTATTCTGCACAAGATAGAAAAGTGTATGATCAGAACTTAATGGGTCACTCTTCTCGACAATGCGCAGAGCATTACATGTATTTACTGTCCTGGTCATGCTGGGGTCAGGGGAAACGAAAGAGCCGATGTGTTGGCTGGTAGGGCTTTGGTGAACAGCACCAAGATAAGAAGAGACAGGATTGAATTGATAAGAACAGTCATGGATACTCTACGAGAAGACGAGTAGGAAGTCGAACTTGACAATGTACATATTCAGAGTGACTAGAGGTGATGGGCGAAAGTGCTCCCTCTCCGGAAAGATCAGAAGAACGCGTAATCAGCAACTGACTGGGACACTGAGCTCATACAATTTTAGATGGCTGACGGAACGGCATGCAGATCATATATGGGAATACCCCCAGGGCTGTGACGCTTGTTCCTAATCAAGAATCTCTCTCATGTGTTCAACATTACCATAGCGCTGCCGTTCGCCATGTCATGCTCCGTCACCTTCCTCTTCTCCAGTCCGATCTCGAGACACGGAAAGTGTTCTGTGACCCCCCCCTCTTGTTGCTTACAGACGTGACAAGAACCCCAGGGATCTACTGGTCCGAAGTCACCTCCAGCCTGACGTGTAATAATTTCGGCACTACTAGCAGCAAACGCAGCAAATACTACACCTGTGCCTATTTCACCCAGACCTGGTCTGTCACATTTCATAAAGCAATCTTCTCCATTGAGGGAGAGCTTCACATTTGCTTCCTGCAACGTCAGCTATGCCATCAAATGCAAGCGTTGCGCCATGATATAGCCTATGTAGGTGAAACTGGAAGGAGGCTCCCAGACAGATTCTGTGAACGTATGTATATCATCAAAAACCATTTTGGTTATCCTGTGGACATCCACTACAATAGCACGGGCCATCGAGACGCCAAAAAAAATCAGGTTACGACCATTAAATCGTGCTTCGCTGACGACCAGACCCGTCTTGCGTTTGAGAACTGCTACATTTACCAATAGGCACTCTTAAACCCTTTGGCATCAATGAGTGACTGTCTCATGGATGATTCTAGTGGTACCATAATTTCTGTTTCGTGTCACATGTATGTAGTACTTTTTGTATATTTTGTGTCCGGTGTTAACTCACCTCTTCCGCTAAATGTACAAAACACATGACCATGTGAATGTCTATAATTCTTACTATGTTTATATTTTTGTCTTATTAAATGCCTTTTGATCGAAACGTCTACTTGTGGGTGTGTGATTATACGTGTCTGGGGTGATTATTAAAATTTCATTACCCTGTTCCTGGATTTACTTGTTCAGAAACTCTGTGGTCATGTCTGTAGTTAAGACAATTTTTGTTCTGAATTCTCAAGCTAAGACAACATTTTCGTGACACAAAATTATCAATGTTGTTTCCGATTGGATATGAATGTCATAACGGGGTGAATGTCATAGCGGACGTCTCCGATATTTGGTGGTGGAAAAAATTGTTCACACAAAGCTTTACATGTTGAAGCTTCAAAAATGACGGAATTCCAATTGATTTGATAATTTTTAAATGGAAGTCTTTGCAGTTCACAGTGACCATGACCCTGTAAGCCGTCTTAGGTCAGACTTGAACAAGAACAGGAGAAATACTGCTTATTATTTCTATTTTTTCCTGAATAATTTTTGTCCGATTCGCTTCTTTACATTTTCAAGTGTTAATTTATATAATTTTAAAATTATCTCCCTGTTCTTAACGCTTACATAATTATCCCCCTTGTCCTAGTAAGTAATACGTCAGTTATCTACATATTTATGTCGGTCGCCTTCTTTCCAGTCCAAATTACATAATTCGATCTGTGAAATTTATCAATCATCGATTAATTCATCCGTCCATATATCCGCCTATTCTTCCTTCCGTCCACAAATCTGATTTCTGTGTTTATATGTGTCTGTCTAAATGCTTTTGTCTTTTCAAGCCTATCTACGCATATTTTTCTTTCACATGTGATCATCAGCTTATATTCCTGTCTGTCTGTCTGTCAGCGTGTGTGTAATATATGCCTGATTCTCTGACTATATGTCCGTCTGCCTATCTCCCTATATGTGAGTATAATCATCACTCGCGGGAGGGAGAAAGCGGGGGGGGGGGGGGGGAATCATAGATACGGCTTTAGTTAAAAATAAGTGGGATGGGGGTATGTAAAAAAAACAACAACCCCCACACCTAATGGCCTAGTTTGTGTGAAGTTTGATGATACCTATTTGGCACACTGGATGGCGGTATCTTTATGTTTAGCTAGTGTCTTAGAGTGTCAGGCTCTACCTTACGCAGGTGAGGGTTGTTTGAACCCCTCCAACCACTTCCCCTCTACCTTGATTAGCTTACGCTGTGGGAGGGTGAAAAAATGGCGCCATCAATACGGAGTACGTAACCTAGGCGACGTTATTCACATAGTTTCTAGGCAACCACTGACCTACCACAGGCAACTGAGTACTTATATACTCTGTTCACTTTAAGAATGAAGTGGGTCAAAACACACCCACACATTACTCCGCGACAAATGGGTGATTTTTAAACAGCTGATGACATGTAAAAACAATATTATTTAAAACATTTAAAAACAATTAAAAACAATAATTATCGACGTGTCGGTCCGAATATCGAGAAACAAAAATAAAACAGTTAAAAAAAACACAACCATAAAAAATATAACCAAGTTGTCTTAGAATGGTTTCCTCACCAAAAAATAAAAAAAATAACTGTTATTTGTTTCTTGATAAAGGTCCCATTAGGACCGAAACGTTGATAATTGTCTTTGTTCTATGTTTTATTGTTATTTATTATTTTTTTTTATATCGATAGTTAGGTATATCTGCAGTAACTTGTTTACTTTATTTAGTATTTACCTCTTATTTGTTTGGTTACTGCGGCATTTTCCATTCTGTCGCACATCCTCCGATATTTTGGTTGTTTTTTATATCGGATCGCTGAGGCTAATTCATAAATCCATTTTTTAGCATTTGGTCTGTGACGATCAGAAACCTAGGAATATCGCTAAGAGACAGAGTGAGAAATGAGGACATTAGACAAAGAGCGGACACCGCCCGAATCTTGGAGTATATTAAGAGACAGCAGATCAAATGGTTTGCACACATCAGCAGACTAACATCAGACAGTATATCACAGCAATCTATTGTACACAGATATAGCGAAGGCAAACATAGAGGCTGGCCTCGAAAACAATGGACCACCGAAATAAAAGAGGCGACAAATTCCACAATATACTCAACACACACGAGAGCCATCTCCAGAGAACTCTTCTACCCCTGACGCTGAAAGATAATAAAGGGTTTTGTGTGTGTGGCACCCCTACGACCCTGATAGGTTATGACAGTTATGGGTTCTTACTATATGTTTCTTCTCATTATTTTCAGTGCTTGATGTTGTCAATAGTATGTGTTTCTTCCCAATATCTTCAGTACATGACGTTTTCTTTATTGTCTTTCTTCCCAGTATCTTCAGTGCATGATTTTGTCATTATGCTTCTTCTGCTCTCGCTCTTAAACTCCTGCAGACTAGTAGGATGAAGCCTAGAGACGGAATGCATTATGTCATTCTTTACAGATTGACTGCGATGTTTGCGCCGTTTGACCTGACACATCCTACTTCATCATAACTTCTGTGTCACTTAAACCTCTATGGAAAGGAACTGCTAACTCAAACTCTAAACTTCCTTAGTTGCATCCTAGGGTGTGCATGGTGGTAAACGTATCATTATTATTTGCTTCACGCTCGGGGCTTGGAAATACACAGAAGGAAAATACTCTTATACTAATGACGTCTTTCGCACAACCGTCCTCAAGCATTTCATTTTACAAATAGACCTGCTATAATGTTCACAATAGCATGGAAAGAAAAGGAAATTCCATATGACTGATTGGCAAATTTCAGTAATCGTGCCATTGTGGAAAAACAAGGACAACAAAAGTGATTACAAAACATAATACTGAGGTATCTTGCTATTAAACCACACTGGGAAAATCTATGCAAAGATAATAGAACAACGTTCAAGATACATCGTGGAACCACAATTGAGTCCTTCTCAATTTGGCTTCAGAAGAGGTGTTAATTGCACAGATGCCTTGTTCACACTGAGGCAAATGAGCGAGAGAGCATTATAATACAACAACGAACTAAACGCAATATTTATAGATCAGGAGAAAGCGTTTGATAGTCAATAGAGACGTACTATGGGAAATAACATTAGATGATATTACACACGCATTTGAGACTAAAATGGGAGTGCGTCAGGGCTGCATGCTCTCACCCTTATTTTTAAATATATACATAGAATAATAAAAGAGGCAAAAAAGTGCAGAGGACAATATCGCCGACTCAGAACAAGATAACTCAGAGCAATTAAACAATGAACTAAATGAACTGATTTTCACAGATGACCAGAGCCTCATATATGAAAACGAAGAACAACTACAAAATCATGCTAACTCACTATCTGCAACAAGTAGAAAATACAACATGAAGATCAATACACAAAGTTGTGAAACTATGGAAACTATTAAAATATGTAGAACACCGAGCCAACTAAACATACAGATAGATAACATAGGAGTAAAACAAGTAACAGAGTTCAAATATCTCGGTAGTATTTTCACAGAAAATGGAAGCCTTGATAGAGAGATAGTGTTGAGATGCCAAAAGACAAATGCAGTAACAACTGTCACCACTACTTCTTCATCCCAAGATCGAGATGGAAGTTAAAAGACAAATGATCTACAATACATTCCTACCAACACCGTGTTACCAGTGCCAAACCTGATCTCTCTCACCTTCACATTACAGAAAGATAGTGACATGTGGGATGAGATGTTTGAGGAACACTGCATGGGTCACCAGACTTGATAGATTACGAAATGAAGACATCAGAAAAAGAATAGGTATAAAAATGAATCAATCAAGTACCATGCCGAATGGCATAGGCGATCATGTTTCTCCGCTACTCTTGTGTTGTCAATAAGCTCGGTTGGTGAACTTCTCCCGTGCCATAATACTAGCCCATCTAGCAACTTCTCTCTTTGTCGTCCTATGTCTTTTCTCCCCTTGATCTTACAGTGGTTATTAAGTGTTCAAGCTGTGTTATTATCAGCACATGCCCTAAGAACCTTGACTGTCTGCCCCTAATGTTTGATATAATTGATCTTTTTTTATACCAGCATCGAGAAAATTTGCATTAGTTTTCTTAGCTGTCCATGATATTTTCATCACTCTTCTCAATTGTACTTACGTAAAACACAGGTTAATATAATCGCTTCACTCAGACACGACGGACTATAACTAAAACTAGTGGGTAATGATGTGCATAAAAGAAAACATACGAATTACAATACACAAAACATATTCAACTTTTCAACCAAAAGGTAATTATTAAGAAATGCACAAAACATTAAAATACTACGAATGATAATTATTACGACACACAAACGTATCCAACGATAATATGGCTTTGTGACGGCGTCTGTGATGGCCAAGGTACCGAGTTAAATTCCCGGCACAGTGCATCCGGACCGTTCAGAAAGCAATGACAAGCTATTGAACGTATTTATATTGCCTAGAAAATCACTAGAGCCAAAAAATGTTAGGTTACTATCAGGCTACGCTCTGAATAAGATATTTTTTAAAAATAGAATGGTGTAATTTGCCAGATTAGACACTGCTAGAATCGTGTGACTTGCCAGATTAGACACTGCTAGAATAGTGTGCAGAATAGGACAGGCAAAAACAACATTCAGAAAAATGAAAAATATACTGTGTAATATGACCTTGTCATTAGAGGTGAGAAAGAGAGTTCTGCAGTGCTATATAACCCCTATACTAACATATGGGTGCGAGTCTTGGACAATAAACAAACTGGAAAGTGGGAGATTGGAGGCAACAGAGATTTGGTTCTACAGAAGAATGCTGAGAATACCATGGACTGCCAGAAAAACTAATGTAGAGGTGTTGAAAGAGTTAAATGCAAAACGGATCTTAAGCTACAATATAAGAAAAAGGCAATCTTCTTTTTTTGGCCACTTCATGAGACAGGCAGGTTTAGAGAACATAGTCACAGCAGACAAAATCGAAGGCAACAGAGACAGAGGGCGACAACATGAGAAAATATTAGACAGTTTGTCAACCTGGCACTGCAAAGAAACAACAACGACTTTGATACATGATACTGTGGACAGAGAGCTGTGGAGAGCCATGACCGCCTACGCCACCGGCATGGCACCTGATGATGATGAGAATAGTGTGGCTTGCCAGATAAGATACTGTTGGAATAGCGTGGCTTGCCAAGCTTGACCCTGCCAGAATCTTGTGACTTGCCAGGTTGGACACTGCTAGAAAAGTATGATCTGACAAGGATAAGAATTCTGGCACTACAGGGGTGTGAATCTTGGACAATTACCAATAAAATAAAAGAATTTAATAGCGGAAATTGAAATAAATTGTTACACAAACATCCTCAGAATACCAGGGAACAAAATGATCACCAATAGGGACAACATGAGAGAAATGAATGTACATAAAAACTTGCTAAAAAAGTATCTCCAGAAAATTGCAATATTTTGGACAAATAAAATGCCATGACAGTCTAGAAAAAAATAATAATGGAGGTAACGATGCCATTACGATGGAAAAGAGGTAGTAGTGGGCGTATTGTTGGTAATGAGTGCAATTGTGGGTAATGGGTGTAATTGTGTTTAGTTGGTGTAATTGTGGGTATTGGGTGTAATTGTGGTAATGGGTGTAATTGTGGGTAGTGGGTGTAGTTGTGGGTAGTGGGTGTAATTGCTTGTAATGGATGTATTGTAAGTAATTGGTGTATTGTGTGTAATGGATGCAATTGTGGGTAATGGATGTAATTGTGGGTAATAGGTGTATTGTGGGTAATGGGTGAAATTGTGGGTAATGGGTGTATTGTCTACCGAGAAGAACATGGCACTAACAGAAGATGGAAAATGTCAACGGCTACCTGAATATGACACTCGCAGAAGATGGAAAATGTCAACGGGTAGAAGCTAGAAGATTTGTTCAATATTGGCAGGAGTTTCGAAAGTCTGTGATAACTGCTACATAATGTACATGATATGCTATCTAACGGTGATGATAATTATAACGTTGACAGAAAAAAAATGTATTAATCATTAGTTGCTAGCGTTCTTGATTTATTTTTTATTGGTGTAGCCTTATGGGTAATAGTTGGTTGATCGTATTATTTGCCTTGTGACATTTCAATTTCTTCATATAATCTTCCGTTCTCTGTAAAATATGTTCTCTAATTCCGGAACCTGTTTCAACTTGGCGTTTTTATTGAATGTGTTATGTGAACGTTGTGTTTTCTTCAATTAATTTTACGTATTAATTTGCTAACTTTGTGTTTAATGAACTCATCGTTTCTGGGTTGTGTGTGGGTGTGTGTGCGTTAAAATATATGCTGTATTTTGTGCATGTTGTTAATTGGATGTTGTATAAAATCTTGCAAGAAATGAGAACCAGGAAAATGCTCCGGAAATGTGCACCAGAAGTGTGGCTGTTGGAATGTGCACCAAAACTATGCTCAGGGAATGTGCACCAGAACAATATTCTGGGAATGTGCACCAGATTTTTCTTTGGGAATGTGCACCAGCTTTTATTCTGGAAATGTGCGCCAGATTTTTCTCTGGGAATGTGCACCAGATTTTGCTCTGGGAATGTGCACCAGATTATGCTCTGGTAATGTGCACCAGATTTTGCTCTGGAAATGTGCACCAGATTTTGCTCTGGGAATGTGCACCAGATTTTGCTCTGGGAATGTGCACCAGATTTTGCTCTGGGAATGTGCACAAGATTTTGCTCTGGGAATGTGCACCAGAACTATACTCTGCAAATGTGTACCAGAACTATGCTCTTGGAATGTGCTCTGGGAATGTGCTCTGGGAATGTGCTCTGGGAATACGCTCTTGGAATGTGCTCTGGGAATGTGCTCTGGGAATGATGATATCGCGACTAAGTAAGTGTTGAAGGTGAAACTAATCACGTGGTTGATAGTCAATTCCTGTCTAGGCAGTAGTGCACATCGTGTTTCAATTTTAATGTTTCCAGTAGTGACACTGAAACCTGTAATGCATGTCGTAAGAAACGATTAAGGGTATTTTGGTAGGGATTTATCTGTCCCATCCCATGGAGTATCAAAGTGACTCAGAAGTCATTCTGAAGTCAGACGTGCCATGCAGAAATGCGCATATATCGCAGCTATACTGCAAACAATGACACAACGCATTACGTTCTCTAGACTACATCCTGCTCATCTGCGAGACTTTGACTGACAACCGGAGAAGAAATTTATGTGTGTCTCCTTAGTGACTCGAAATAAGTAATCATTGACAGCCAGAGACGACAGCACACGTCCCTGACCAATGCTTTGTGTTGCTATAAATGTGGTTAGTCATTTTGTCTATAGTTTTTACCATCCATTGCTTAATATCCATTGGTGGGATAAAATACCAGACAGTGAAGTACTGATGAAATATAAATCTGTAAGCATGCATACAATGTTGATGAAGGCGCAGATACGCACAGGACACATGGTTCACACTAAATATGGTCTGCCACAAAATGGTATGTTTATATCTAGTACAAACCCTTTATATGATTTATTGACTTGATCTATTAGTCTTTGTAGTTTCTGTTCACTTTCTGCTAAAATAAAAGTGTCATCTATATATCGCATGTTGTTTATTTTTTCCCCACTTATCTTAAGTCCTGGCATTCCTACTGTATGTTTTAAAATGTCCTCTATGTAGATCAACGTACCTAGCCTTTTTATTTAACCATGCCCCACCTAAGTCTTTCTAATATTAGTATGTCCCCTTCTATGTAACATAAATATATTTTTTAATATTTAAAAATAGTATTACTCCCTTCCCCACCCCCGAACAATTAAAAATTGCGGGGCGTGGGCCCCGTGTTGGGAAACACTGGTCTATTGTCTTTCCCCAGGTGGATGATGGTAAGAATATCCACCCTTGCCGTTAAGCTTAAGGGTGGTGACTGGGAGCTTTAGTTGTCTATCCAAGTCCATGTGTGTCGCCTTGGCTGGGTTGAACCCGTATTTGTTCAGGGTTATCTTGATGTTATCTATCCATCTTTTTCTAGGTCTTCCTCTGGCCTTGTATCCGTATATAACATAAGAAGTTATGTTATATGTTCAGTTCCTCTTTAGCCAAGTTTGGCACATAGGATCAGATGTTATAGTTCTTCATGATTCATTCCTTCACAGGAAAATATGCAGTAACGAAAAGTCCCTCCCCCACCCCCATCATATTCCTCTATATCCACATCTCAAAGGCATAAACTCTGTGGTCTAGTTGTTTGTTCATTGTCCGTGCTTCTGAACCATACATTAATATAGAATAAATTTAGCAATTTATCATTCTTATTTTTAATTAGTGTGTGATTTTTGCAGACGTTAATATTTTCAAATCATGAAGATCCTATATTTTCTTCTGCCATTTATTGTCTCTATGTGAACAAACGTATACAAATCATCCAATGACAAATAACGGAATTGACAAAAATCTGGCGTAGAATAACATTCGTATTTTTCTGCTTACCAGAGGTAGGGGTAACCAGGGATTATTCTGTTTTACCAATAAGCAAAGTCTCGGAGATGATTTGGGAGCCAAAAGTAAAATCCTGTCAATAGAAATGCTACACTGAAATTGTAAACCTGTTGGTATGAACATGTAGCAAGACACGTCTCGCTCTCTAAAATTATTGTGCATGGAAGGTAGATGGTCGAAGGTGGAGGGGAGAACAGAGAAAATCCTGGATTGATAACATCAAGGAATGGTCTGGTCGTGATTTTGTATACTTCTCTGAATGGCTGAGGACAGAGTTCTATGGAGAAATTTGTGTGTTGATGTATCCAGTGTGGCACCCATACGATCCTAACGAATTATGGGTCTTATGGAATTGAAGCTAGATCTTATTTAATACATTTTGTTGACAGACTCAAGAGATGAATGAGATTCCATTTGATACATTTTGTAGACAGACTCAAGTGATGAATGAGATTCCATTTGATACATTTTGTAGACAGACTCAAGTGATGAATGAGATTCCATTTGATACATTTTTTAGACAGACTCAAGTGATGAATGAGATTCCATTTGATACATTTTGTAGACAGACTCAAGTGATGAATGAGATTCCATTTGATACATTTTGTAGACAGACTCAAGTGATGAATGAGATTCCATTTGATACATTTTGTAGACAGACTCAAGTGATGAATGAGATTCTATTTGATACATTTTGTTGACAGACTCAAGTGATGAATGAGATTCCATTTGATACATTTTGTTGACAGACTCAAGTGATGAATGAGATTCCATTTAATACATTTTGTAGACAGACTCAAGTGATGAATGAGATTCCATTTAATACATTTTGTTGACAGACTCAAGTGATGAATGAGATTCCTTTTGATACATTTTGTAGACAGACTCAAGTGATGAATGAGATTCCATTTAATACATTTTGTTGACAGACTCAAGTGATGAATGAGATTCCATTTGATACATTTTGTAGACAGACTCAAGTGATGAATGAGATTCCATTTAAAACATTTTGTTGACAGACTCAAGTAATGAATGAGATTCCATTTGATACATTTTGTTGACAGACTCGTGATGAATGAGATTCCATTTGATACATTTTGAAGACAGACTCAAGTGATGAATGAGATTCCATTTAATACATTTTGTTGACAGACTCAAGTGATGAATGAGATTCCTTTTGATACATTTTGTAGACAGACTCAAGTGATGAATGAGATTCCATTTAATACATTTTGTTGACAGACTCAAGTGATGAATGAGATTCCATTTGATACATTTTGTAGACAGACTCAAGTGATGAATGAGATTCCATTTAAAACATTTTGTTGACAGACTCAAGTAATGAATGAGATTCCATTTGATACATTTTGTTGACAGACTCAAGTGATGAATGAGATTCCATTTAATACATTTTGTTGACAGACTCAAGTGATGAATGAGATTACATTTGATACATTTTGTTGACAGACTCAAGTGATGAATGAGATTCCATTTAATACATTTTGTTGACAGACTCAAGTGATGAATGAGATTCCATTTAATACATTTTGTTGACAGACTCAAGTGATGAATGAGATTCCATTTAATACATTTTGTTGACAGACTCAAGTGATGAATGAGATACCATTTAATACATTTTGTTGACAGACTCAAGTGATGAATGAGATTCCATTTGATACATTTTGTTGACTTGCTAAAATGATGAAAGAGGAGGCAAATTTAAATTTAAAAATTCTATAAGTTTCAGACACACCATTACTAGAAACATCAATATAGGGCCGTCTTGCTATCCTGGGAATTCTAAATACCAGGCAAACATATACTCATTAAACAAATGGATGGTAGAAAAATGTCTTAAGTAAAACTTTCTTAGTTACATTTCGTTAATATTTTCATCAGTACTTTGATAATCGGCCGATATACTGTAGTAAATACTGATAGGTCATAAGGTTTCCACGGGATAATAGGGACGATTATTGTGTTTCCAAGCTGTATCACAAGGGGTCTATCTATACGCTGTGGCCCTTGTTTATTTTGAGGCGTCAGGGGTGGAAGAGTTCTCTGGAGATGGCCTTCTTGTGTGCTGTTTGTAAGCTTGTTCCTGTGGCTTCTTTGATTTCTGTGATCCATCTTTTACATGGTCTGGCTTTAATAGTCGTTATGTCTATCTGCCATGGCCATTTGTGGCATGCTGTCTGTTGGTAATCTGGAAGCGTGTGAAAACCACTTGATCTGTTGTCTTTTGATGTGTTCCAATACTGGTATTGTTTTTGTTATCTGTCAGATGTTTTGTTTCTAATTCTCTCTTAATGACACTCCGAGTATTCTTCGTAGACATGCCATTTCTGCTGTCACTATTTTTCTTTTATCTTGAGCTGTCATTGTCCAGATTTGGCACTGATAGCACAACGATGGAATAATACAACAATCAATACAAGATAACTGCGTGAAACGTAACAACAATTGAACTTACGTAGAACACAGGTTTATATAATCGCTTCAATCAGACACGGCAGACTATAACTAAAACTAGTGGGTAATGATGTGCACACAAGAAAACATACAAATTACAATACACAAAACATATTCAACGTTTCAACCAAAAGGTCTTATCAAGCTACACACAAAACATCAAAAGACGACAAATAGAAAAATTATCACAACAAACAAATGTATCCAACAGAAATATGGAAATGAGATGCCGGAAGGTTAGGAAGTACATAAAAAACGTAAACATATGTAGAAACGAAACGAACAAAAAGATGAGTAAATGAAGGAACAAAAAGAATAAAGACAAAGACCACACCAACCCAGTATTAGACAAAAGAGTGGTCGGAACTGAGTCCAAAAGGCTTGAGTGTACCTAATTAAAAAATGAAACGATTTTCTAGAGCGTACCTAGATCTATCATCGGTGGTGCAAGATCTGATTACGGTGACCTGAATATCACAAGCACCATGATGACCACCGCCGTTGAAATGTGTGGCCACAGGAGTGGGTGTTCTGGGATTGATTGCATGAAGATGGTTACAAAAGCGATTGCTCAATCTTAAGCCGGTTTCCCCGATGTACTGTTTGCCGCAGCGTTTACATATGATCACGTAAATGACATTACGGGACTCACATGTAAAGGCCTCATCGATGGAGAAAGTGGCCTTGGGAAATGAAATGGAGCGCATCTGAACTACGTAAAGACATGTATAGCAACGGCCACGTGAGCAACGAACAGTGCCAAAATGATCGGGAACAGAAGACTTAAGGTGGCTTCCCCAGTAAACTACCAGTAAACAGGGGGAGTAAACTACCATTAATAAATCCGGAGGGACCTTAAGGCAGTTGATGGTCCCATCCGATTATCCTCGGACATCTGCTGTTTTTATTGATCACAAACGTATCAGCTTTGCCTTTTCCGTGGACTACATCAACAGGACCGAGAGGGAGTTAGTGCAAAATGGGCATGGCTCTTACTCCATACACGCCGCCCGGGCTTAACAAAGCACGCCAAGAGAGAATCAGAAAGAAACAACAGCCTTTCAGATAATTGCTTCTTCTTTTTTGTTTGTTTAATGACAGTCTGCAAGACGCATGAAACCATACAGTAGATTATCAATTCCAATTTAGTAACACGCTTTATTTGAGCTTTCTGCACTAAATGTTAACACAATAATGTTCTCACCACGCTTGTTCTGTTATATTTCATTCTTAAAAAATGTCATGAACTAAAAAGTTAATAATTTAAACCCCCACAGAACATCCTGACATCAGTAATAGATTGAAGATCACTTTGAAATTTCACTAATTGAAATCTCCAGTTCATAAGAAAATACATGAATCATATAGTGATTGCAATGACAAATTAGCATAAAAACAAAAGAAATATAGTTTCAAATGTCTACAAGCTTTGTTAATACTCGACTCAAATGGGATTTCACAAAGTAAACAGAAATAACTTACGACTGCATAAAGGAAGTTAAATTGAGCAGGGATTCAGTCAAATATAGATAGTAGTTTTTATACAGCCATCCTAAATCTTTTTTTTTTTTTTTAAAGAAACAAAAAAAAAAACTTTTCACTTTCGTTACTGCATGTTTTCCTGTGAAGGAGTGCAAGGAGCTATTCTATTGGCTGTGGAAATAAAGGTCGATTTGCCATAGCAGACGCTGCGACATGTACAGAAAGGATTTTGATGGCATAAATCACAAGAAAAAAAAGTGTCCCAAGCGTGGAATGAACTCAGGACCTCAAGGGTCTGAGTACATCGAGTTCTTGTTATGTCTCCAGCAGGCATAATAAAAACTCTAGATGAATTTGGTGTGGAAACTATCACATAACTTTGCAATGACATATATGAAACGGGCCACATACCTAAAGAACTGAAATCATCAATATTCATCATCGTATACTACGGATACTTTCAAATACCTTGAATCTTACATTGTGAATACTTTCAAATACCTTGAATCTTACATTGTGAATACTTTCAAATACCTTGAATCTTACATTGTGAATACTTTCAAATACCTTGAATCTTACATTGTGAATACTTTCAAATACCTTGAATCTTACATTGTGAATACTTTCAAATACCTTGAATCTTACATTGTGAATACTTTCAAATACCTTGAATCTTACATTGTGAATACTTTTAAATACCTTGAATCTTACATTGTGAATACTTTCAAATACCTTGAATCTTACATTGTGAATACTTTTAAATACTTTGAATCTTACATTGTGAATACTTTCAAATACCTTGAATCTTACATTGTGAATACTTTTAAATACCTTGAATCTTACATTGTGAATACTTTCAAATACCTTGAATCTTACATTGTGAATACTTTCAAATACCTTGAATCTTACATTGTGAATACTTTCAAATACCTTGAATCTTACATTGTGAATACTTTCAAATACCTTGAATCTTACATTGTGAATACTTTCAAATACCTTGAATCTTACATTGTGAATACTTTTAAATACCTTGAATCTTACATTGTGAATACTTTCAAATACCTTGAATCTTACATTGTGAATACTTTTAAATACCTTGAATCTTACATTGTGAATACTTTCAAATACCTTGAATCTTACATTGTGAATACTTTCAAATACCTTGAATCTTACATTGTGAATACTTTCATATACCTTGAATCTTACATTGTGAATACTTTCAAATACCTTGAATCTTACATTGTGAATACTTTCAAATACCTTGAATCTTACATTGTGAATACTTTCAAATACCTTGAATCTTACATTGTGAATACTCTCAAATACCTTGAATCTTACATTGTGAATACTTTCAAATACCTGGAATCTTACATATATAGCGATATAAAATGGAATAATTAAAATAAAGCTAGGAATAGCGTTAGCCACTATGTCAAGGCTAAATTTAATTTGAAAAACAACATCACTGTAGGATCGAAACTCAAACTGTCTCACTCGCTAGTACTTTCTATTGTGCTGTAAGGTCGAGACTGTCAGCATAGTGCTACAGACTGGTGCGTAGTAAGGTCGAGACCGTCAGCATAGTACTGCAGACTGGTGCGTAGTAAGGTCGAGACCGTCAGCATAGTACTACGGATTGGTGCGCTCACGACATAGAAGGCTGGTTCTCCGGTATTTTTATTATTTCTGTACGTTTCATTGGTCGAGCGTTGCTATTTCTGGCGGGCGATCCCAAGTATATAAATAGAGACCAACGGAAATTGTCGATATGGTGCAGAACATACAACTCTGTGATCAATCCCTCGAAAGCAAAGGTCACTTGATACTCATTTAACCAAGAATCAAGACCAACGGATACAAAACAATAAGCAAAAACGTAACGAATGAAATCTTGTTTACTTTCTGCAGTGAGTTCTTCTATATTGCAGATGGTCATGGTATGGTTGTGAGAGTTGGGCACTCACTGTAGACATGTGAGACCATTACAGATCTTTGAATACAAATGTTACAGACGATTTCTGTGCATCTCCTATAGAGAGAATAAGACACATGTGTACGTAAGAAATCATAAGAAATCACATAAATATGTCCACAAGAATCCTTACTTTGAATAGCGAAACAACGAAAACTTGCATAGGCTGTGCATGTATGCCGACATGCTTCCTTGTCAAAATGATACTATAGGCAAAGTAAATCATGGACAGACAATATCAAGAACAGGTCCGGATTTTTTTCTCACCCGCATCGCTGAAAATATAAATCATGGACAGACAACATCATCAAGTCCGGAATTTTGCTCACCCGAATCGCTGAAAAAGGAAATCGATTTAGGACTATGTAACTGCTTCTAATGTGGTTTCCTTGCAAACTTCACGGTTTATTCGCTTATGAATATGAATCTATAAAAGCTGCAATACTAAATAAGCGACATGAAGACATATTCAAATGTGAACACATAAGAAACTAACACATTTAATGACGTCATTTATGTTTGTTACATAATTAATTTACATAAAGAGACAACAGATAAAATTGTTCGGCCACCTTGTCAGATTGGAAACTGATCGCTTACAGTCTATAGCATACAATAGAAACACTTCTAGTTACAGAGCAAGAGGAATATCAAGAGACAGATGGATTTATATTATCAGAGACATACTACAACAACATGGCGTCACAACAGCAAACGCTACACAATTGTTTACAGATGGAAGACTTAAGCTGCCCACAACGATTCTCGACAATAGTGGTTTGGATAAGACAAGGCATAGTTAATTAATGTATGTTAGTCTGTTCTATTGTCGGTGACTGTGTCATCCAAGGAGCTTCTATGTACATACACACGTATGTTTATGTGTGTGTGTTTATTCAAGGAGCTTCTATGTACATACACAGGTATGTTTATGTGTGTGTGTGTTTATTCAAGGAGCTTCTATGTACATACACAGGTATATTTATGTGTGTGTGTGTTTATTCAAGGAGCTTCTATGTACATACACACGTATGTTTATGTGTGTGTGTTTATCCTAGGAGCTTCTATGTACATACACAGGTAACTTTGTAGTCAATAAACCCCTCCCCCTTTAGCAAATTAGAACCCGACGTTTTGTACTATGATCTTGACCAAAATGTGAATAAAATCCACAAAACACCTAAAATACCTAACACATCGAACACCCCTAAAATGCATAACACCTCTAAAACATCTAACACAATTAACACCACTAAAAACATAACACACGTAAAACACCTAAAACACATCCAATATCAATTTCTCACACACACGCAAAAATATTAAAATTGTCTTTAAAAAGTGGATTTTTTTAAACAGGAAAACGGGACACTTTTTTAAAGATAAAACCACCTGCCTTTCAGAAAAGCCCAATCATACAGTCAAATCTCATTGTAACTACTTGCTCCGGACAGAAGAATATTGATGTTAACGGAATATTGATGTTAACGGAATACTGCTGCTGTATAGGCCCCTACAATATAAACAGTGCATAAAAAATAATTGCAGATTTTGAAAAGTATATTTAAATAGGGAGATTTGTTATAAACGTCTGCGCTATACAGAGATTACACAGTGGCAGTCATAATTGTTAGAGAAGATGTAGCCCTATTCGTTCGACGAAGAAAAAGATAGCAATTGTTGGTTAATATGCTAATTGAGGAATACGAACATGATGCAATAATTCTCCTCCAATGATATCAACATACCACAATATTTCGCCTTAGAACAGGCCACTGCAGACTGTTGGGTCACCTTTACCGATTGTGGATCTCATACACAGATGGATGTCCATGTGGATCCGGAACCCAGACTCCCGAACACTTACTTCAGGACTGCCCAACATACAAAGAGCAGAGACAGCAGACCTGGCCAGATGATACAGACTTGAGGCAAAAGCTATGGGGCAGCCGCTCAGACCTGGAGAAGACAGTGGACTTCGTCTTGATGACAGGCCTGACGGTATAGCATGACCACAGATGCTGAACGCAGAAGAAGAAGATGCTAATTGGTTGTGTTAGGACAGTCGAATTTCCTATCGAGAAAGACAGAAACAGATCCAGATAATCTTATCTTTGCCATCTTCAAAGTTCACACTTCTCTGCATTTGTGGGGGAGGGGTTAGTAAGACAGTATATTAGTGCCTATTACTAAATTGTGCGGAATAGATCGTAGTTCGAGCTCTGCGAAAGTCGTGCAGTTTCACGCAATACAGGCATGCCAGTGAGAGAAAATAACAAAACAAAAAACTTCTAAAATTTCAATAATAGTTTTTAAAAAACCAATGTTCTATAGAGCACCACAATTGTTCTTAATATAGACAGCAGTTGGTTATCACGTGACATATTGATTGATGTCGGCTGGCGGATAAATATCATTGCACAGTTTTATTTATTTAATTTAAGAGGACCTGCGATTTTAACAACTAAAACCCCTAGTAGCACATTATCTCAATGAAACTCTGTTGCTTTGTTAATGTGTTTTTTACCTGACAAGTGAGAATTTTTACAAATATTTTTTCATATTAAACCGTCAATGTAATCTCTTGTTCATCACCCATTATTTTTCTCCACTGTAATATTTCCATTCAGGTTTAATTGTGTTATTATGTAATGTTACTACTCTGATGTTATTTCTTGTTCACATTTCTTGTGTTGTTTCCGTTAAATTACTACATCTTGATCTTGCAACATATCTCCACAATTTAATTTGTAAAAATGTGTCTCTCATAGTTGCCATTTTGGTGCTTTTCGATCAGATTTAATAATATGGTATAGGTATCACTGACATCAGTGCAGGATTTACATATAAGCTACACAAGCTATAGCTTAAGGCCAGTGGCGTAGCATGGGTCGATGGCGCCCGGGGCGGAATCATAATTTATCCGCCCTTGTGACTTAAAAAAATTATTTCAGTGATTGTGAAAGACTGAAGGAAAATAAATGTACCGCCCTCCCAATGATGCCGCCCGGGGCGGTCTGCACCTCCGCCCCCCTCGCTACGCCACTGCTTAGGGCCTCCACTTTCCTGAGCAATTGTTATATATACTTGGAATTTTTCGTATGCTATTTTTATTCCGCCTTTTTTATGGTCGTGTCTTCCCCTTATGCTTTGGTGTTTAGGTTGAACAGATTGTACACTGCTTTTTATCTGTTCATCTAGAGCTTGCACAGTTACAATGCGTCGAGATTGTAGTCAGATTTTTGTTGATGTTATTAATGATGGTTATGTGGTATATTCCTATGTCCAGATAACCAGGTCATCAGAAAATAGTGCTTTTTGACAGGTGATGGCGTCTGGTTTAGATAATTGATGTATATGAGGTATAAAGTACAACTGAATTATGATTCTTGGGGCAGTCCTTCGTTGAGAATGCTTTGTTTCGATGAGCTCCCATTATAGGTTGTTTGAGTTGTTGTTTTGAAAGAATCCTTTTAGCCAGTTATACAATTTCCATGATATTCCCATTTTTTTCATTTTTTAAAGAATAACCCTGTTCTCCAGACTCTGTCATAGGCTTGTTTGAGGTCAATGAAGGTTGCTAATATTAGGATGCTTTTATTTTTGATAGGCATCTCCTATATCTTGTGTGAGCCGCATCAGCTGGTTAATTGTTTGTAACAACTTTGTTTGTTCTTTCTGAAACCAGACTAATTTATGTTTATGATCTAGGAGCTCTCTAACCACAAGTATAGCCTCTTGTTGATCATTCGTTCAGCAACTTTTCCCAAACTGGACCAAGGACCTCTACTGTACAATCCAACTACGCCCAATGTGCTGGACCAAGGACCTCTACTGTACAATCCAACTACGCCCAATGTGCTGGACCAAAGACCTCTACTGTACAATCCAACTACGCCCAATGTGCTGGACCAAGGATCTCTACTGTACAATCCAACTACGCCCAATGTGCTGGACCAAGGACCTCTACTGTACAATCCAACTACGCCCAATGTGCTGGACCAAGGACCTCTACTGTACAATCCAACTATGCCCAATGTGCTGGACCAAGGACCTCTACTGTACAATCTAACTATGCGCACTGTGAGCTGGACCAAAGATCTCTATATACACGAATATACTACGTATCTGCCATAATACATTAACAGTTAATGCAAGTAAATTAAAGTAGGAAACATTGGGATAAATGCAAAAATTCTTACTGCTTATGGGAATTGAGTCCGACCACTCTTATGTCTAGTACTGGGTTGGTGTGGTCTTTGTCTTTATTCTTTTTGTTCTGGCATTTACTCATCTTTTTGATCGTTTCGTTTCCACTTACATTTACGTTTTTTTAATGCTTTCTAACTTTCCGGCATCTCATTTCCATTGGATACGTTTGTTTGTTGTGATAATTTTTCTATTTGTCGTCTTTTTATGTTTTGTGTGTATCTTGATAAAGACCTTTTGGTTGAAATGTTGAATATGATTTGTGTATTGTAATGTGTATGTTTTCTTTTGTGCGCATCATTACCCACTAGTTTTAGTTCTAGCCTGTCGTGTCTGATTGAAGCGATTATATAAACCTGTGTTCTACGTAAGTTCAATTGTTGTTACGTTTCACGCAGTTACATTGTATTGATTGTCGTATTACAGCAGCATCGAACGTCCAGTACAAGTATCTCGGGATCACATATATAGAACATCAGTATTCATACTACAAGGACCGCATTGCTCTAGGCGGACCCAGGGTTAGCAGATAACCAAGATCCCAAAATGTACCTCCTCGCGGTGCACACTGGAAACAGAAAACAGCATATCGAGCTGATTCTGGCCAAATCATTTGGGGATCGTGTCCGAGAATGTGGAGGAAGCAGATGGAAAGAGATTTGACTGCATTAGAGACAGACAATATCTCCGACACCATCAGTACCACCACATACAGTGACGCTAGTCAGTCCAATCCGAACATTGAAGGGGCGGCCAATCTAAAAGGCACGTAAAGATAGATGCATGGCGAGAGACATATTTCATACTGAGTACAATGAAAGGGCAGAACAGCGGGAGAGGGCAGCGCGAATTGCACATATAAAGTGAAAACGTTCCATGGAAATAGAAACTACAAGATTTGTTAGCTCGAGACGAGCTTCTAGTTACCAAAAAATCATTATGGGCAGAGACACAGACCCAATCATGGGTGCCCGGGAAAGCAAGAAGATTTGGCCTAACTCTAAAGTCGAGCCTTCCTATACCGGATACTGCTCGCGAAGAGAAAGGGTTCCGTACCCGACAGGTTTAGGCACTATAGGGACAGCGATTTTAGCCCTACTCTACTGTCAAGCTTCCTATACCGGAAATACACTTGCAGAGAGAAAGGGTTCAGTACCCGATGGACTCAGGCGCTATTGGGACAAGGTCGCTCAGCTCGAGAACGCCTTGCTCTTAAACGTGTGGTGTGAGACTCGGACTTAGGCGAGGGGTTCACGTTGTCGGTGAACGACACCTCGGCTAAGAAGGCGAAAGAGCCAAGGTCTAGCTCTTCTGATGAGTTCTTCCTCTTACGGAACCAGGCTCGCAGATGAGAAACGGTTCAGTACCCGATGGGCAAAGGCACAGTACGTCCAATTACGCGAGGCAAGTTCATAGACGGTGAAACACCTCTTGCGAGATAGACGTGAACGACAAGTCTTGGCGAAGAGTCACACACCCGCGTGCCCGGCGACAGATAGATATGCTGTCACGGAGTAGGGACCAAACCCGAAATAAAGGAATGACGAAAACGGATGTGCTGGACCTCGGACGTCCAGACCACAGAGTGGCCAACCGAGGTGCAAATAACATAGTTCTACTGTGGAGCCTGCAGCACAACGTACTTCACCCTCCCATGCGGAAATCATACGATACATTCGTTGTGGTAATATGAGAACGAACGCTGAAGAAGGACACATCACATAAATAATAATATTTGGTCTGTATTCTCTTAAAATGCGTACAAAAGAAGATGTATTCTTAGATATTTATATAAATTTATCTTCACTTCTTCTTCTTCCTCTTCTGCGTCCGTTCTCAAACTCTTGCAGATTAGCAGGATGTAGTCCAGAGAACGTAATGCGTTGTGTCATAGTTTACAGCATTGGTGCGATATCTGCGCATTTTGGCCTGACACATCCGACTTCAGCATGGATTTGGGTCACTGACCCTATATGGGATGGGACAGCCAACTCCATCCCATAACCTCCTTAGTCGCCTTTTACGACATGTGTGGAAGGTAAACAGTGTTGCTATTCTTTGCTCCTCTTTCGGGCCCTGACAACACATGGGCGTTATCTTCACTGCTGTATATCTACTTATTCCATATGATATATAGCTTGGACATGGCAGCCGAGGTTACTTCAAGTCCAGACTTTCTTTTTTTGTTAATGCTTCCATTATTGCTCACATACGATCCTAACTATTTAAAAGCTATCAACTTCTAGTTTCTAGCTCCCAGATGTTAACGGGAGTTATGTTATCCTTACTAAATAGCCAACATATGATTACAAATAACACTATCGAAGGATAATAATGTAGCAGACAGAATCTATTTGTTAAAAAATTCTATCCAAGTGTCAGACTGAATGAATGAAAAGTTGTTTAAGGAACATATAACAACTCACTGCTACAGAGTCTAGTTGATTATTGTAAAGAAGAGAGATGGAACAGCCCGCATGAAATGATGTTGCTGGTTGTGTTCACTTGTATGGCATCTGTCTGGAAGGCCAGCTTGTAGTAATCAAGGGAGACGGTGTCATCAATGATTTTATTTGAGCACATAACAGTCTCATGGAGAAACTAATGTGTACAGAGAAACCTTTTGTCAATGTTCAACAATAGTCAGTGCTTGTGTATCAGGCGGGTCTGGTAATTATTTATGTCATTCTGGGAGTTAGAACCTTTTCTTATTACTCAAAGATAACACAAGATTAATACAGTAGATTAATACAGACTTGTTTTGTAAATAGATCAATACATACTTGTGTGAGTAGATCAATACAGACTTGTGTGAGTAGATCAATACAGACTTGTTGTGTAAATAGATCAATACATACTTGTGTGAGTAGATCAATACAGACTTGTGTGAGTAGATCAATACAGACTTGTGTGAGTAGATCAATACAGACTTGTGTGAGTAGATCAATACAGACTTGTGTGAGTAGATCAATACAGACTTGTGTGAGTAGATCAATACAGACTTGTGTGAGTAGATCAATACAGACTTGTGTGAGTAGATCAATACAGACTTGATGTGTAAATAGATCAATACAAACTTGATGTGTAAATAGATCAATACATACTTGTGTGAGTAGATCAATACAGACTTGTGTGAGTAGATCAATACAGACTTGTTGTGTAAATAGATCAATACATACTTGTGTGAGTAGATCAATACAGACTTGTGTGAGTAGATCAATACAGACTTGTGTGAGTAGATCAATACAGACTTGTGTGAGTAGATCAATACAGACTTGTGTGAGTAGATCAATACAGACTTGTGTGAGTAGATCAATACAGACTTGTGTGAGTAGATCAATACAGACTTGTGTGAGTAGATCAATACAGACTTGATGTGTAAATAGATCAATACAGACTTGTGTCTGTCTGTCTGTCTATCTATCTATCTATCTATCTATCTATCTATCTATCTATCTATCTATCTATCTATCTATCTATCTATCTATCTATCTATCTATCTATCTATCTATTTGCTGAAACCCTTTGTTGCCGTTTTGCGTCAGGGGTAGAAGAGTTTTCTGGAGACGGTCCTCTAGTGTGCTGAGTATATTATGGAATTTGTTGCCTCTTTTATTTCAGTGGTCCATTGTTTTCATGGTCAGCCTCTAGGTCTGCCTTCGCTGTATTTGTTTGTATTTGTTTACATAGCTTGCTGTGGTATGCTGTCTGATGGTAGTCTGCTGGTGTGTGAAAATCATTTGATCTGTTGTCTCTTGATGTATTCTAAGATTGGGGTGGTGCCGGTTTTTTTGTTAGATGTCCTCATTCCTCACCCTGTCTCTTAACAATATTTCTAGGATTCTGTGTAAGCATGCCATTTCAGCTGTCACAAGTCACAGAAAAATATACTGTGTAATATGACCTTGTCATTATAGGTGAGAAAAGGAGTTCTGCAATGCTATATAACCCTATACTAACATATAGGTGCGAGTCTTGGGTAAACAACAAACATTAAACTGGAAAATTCGAAGCAACAGAGATGTGGTTGTATAGAAGAATGATGAGAATACCATGGACTGCCATAAAAATTAATGTAGAGGTGTTGAAAAAGTCAAATGCGAAACAGACCTTAATCAATAATATAAGAAAAAGACAATATTCTTTTTTTGGCCACTTCATGAGACAGGCAGGTTTTGAGAACATAGTCACAACAGGCAAAATTGAAGGCAACAGAGACAGGGCGACAACATGAGAAAATATTAGACAGTGTGACAACCTGGCATGGCAGGAAAACAACAATGATCTTGATACATAATACTGTAGACAGAGAGCTGTGGGGAGCCATGATCGCCTACGCCACCCGGCATGACACCTGATGATGATGATGAGACAAAGACAATAGAAGTATACAAGATTGGAACAGACAATAGAAGTATACAAGATTAGACAAAGATAATAGAAGTATATAAGATTAGAACAGACAATAGAAGTATACGAGATTAGAACAGACAATAGAAGTATATAAGATTAGAACAGACAATAGAAGTATATAAGATTAGAACAGACACTAGAAGTATATAAGATTAGAACAGACAATAGAAGTATATAAGATTAGAACAGATAATAGAAGTATACAAGATTAGAACAGACAATAGAAGTATATAAGATTAGAACAGACAATAGAAGTATATAAGATTAGAACAGACACTAGAAGTATATAAGATTAGAACAGACAATAGAAGTATATAAGATTAGAACAGACAATAGAAGTATACAAGATTAGAACAGACAATAGAAGTATACAAGATTAGAACAGACAATAGAAGTATACAAGATTAGAACAGACAATAGAAGTATACAAGATTAGACAAAGACAATAGAAGTATATCAGATTAGAACAGACAATAGAAGTATATAAGATTAGAACAGACAATAGAAGTATACAAGATTAGACAAAGATAATAGAAGTATATAAGATTAGAACAGACAATAGAAGTATACAAGATTAGAACAGACAATAGAAGTATATAAGATTAGAACAGACAATAGAAGTATATAAGATTAGAACAGACACTAGAAGTATACGAGATTAGAACAGACAATAGAAGTATATAAGATTAGAACAGACAATAGAAGTATACAAGATTAGAACAGACAATAGAAGTATACAAGATCAGACAAAGACAATAGAAGTATATAAGATTAGAACAGACAATAGAAGTATATAAGATTAGAACAGACAATAGAAGTATATAAGATTAGAACAGACAATAGAAGTATGTGAAATCAGAATAGATAACAGCAGAACAAAACAATAACTGCAGGTCATGAAAACATTACTTTTTATATTGTCATAAACAATAAAAATTTAAAAAAAACAATATTAAAGAATTCAATGTCACAGAAAATGTCTGAAATTTCAAACTCAAAAGTCAACAAGTTCCAGGAATATTCTTTGACACAATTGTCCCTGATGTGAGCACATCACTGCTGACATCCAGCATATTCTGACATCCTTCACAACTGGAAACTAAGTGAACAAATTGTCACTTTACTTGAATCTGTCTGGTCTCCATAATGTCTCAAGTCAGACTTCTGATGTATGAAGTGGTCATAGCTATGCTTACAAGCAGCCAATCACATGCAATCTGTGACTGTTTTCATAAGTAACCAATGATATTTAAGCTATTGTGTACTCGTGCTCGTGAGTGAACCAATCACATCCAAGCTTGTCTGCTGCGACCATATTGCTGTAGAAATGTAAATATGTCAAACAGATGTGGTAGGTATAATTGAAAGACAAATTAAAATTAGCACTAGGAGTGTTGTTAGAGCGTTACTGAGTAAGTTATTAAATTATTAATATCTAAACAAATTACAAACAAGTTAAATATGAGAATTATAAAATGCTACATCTATTCCATATTAATGTATGGCTCAGAAACATGGACACTAAATAAACAATTAGAAGACAAAATTGATGCCTTTGAGATGTGGGTATATAGAAGAATAGGGAGAACATCATGGAAAGAGAAGAAAACAAATAAAGAGGTGCTAAAGACACTTAATATGAAGAAAGAACTACTAAGAGAAATAAAGATCAGGCAAATAAAATACTTTGGACACATTAAAAGATATGACACCCTATTGAAGACCTTACTTGAGGGTAAAGTCAAAGGGAAGCGAGCAAGAGGTAGACAGAGATACACGTGGGAGAGTAACATTACACGATGGACAGGTTGCAGTCTAGCAGAGTGCACCACCAAGACAAGAGACAGGAGATGTTGGAGATACGTTGCAGCCAACCTTCGTTGCGGAGACGGCACTTGATGATGATGATGATGAGTACGTTATTAGCGTGAACCCCAAATCTGCACTATACAAAACGATCATCATACCATCACTATGCTATCAATGCCAAATGTGGACAATAATAACAAAAGACAAGAAAACTTGTTACAAAAGAAATGACTTGTCTACGCAAAATTTTCAGAGTAACAATGTGACAGAATAAAAAATAAAAACATCTCTCTCTCTCTCTCTCTCAAAGCGCACGCACGCACGCATGCATGCACGCACGCACGCACACACACACACAAAATATGCCAATCCTGGATTACATCAGGAGACAACAGCTTAAGTGGTTGTAACATGCTTCCAGACTACCATCAGATAGTGCACCTCAAAAAAAGCATTACTGTACAGGCACAATGGATACAAAGACCAAGCAAAAGATGGATTACGAAATAATAGATACCAATGAAACAAATATATATTAATCAAACAAAAAGAGAACTCTTCTACTCCTGACACTGAAAAACATAAAGAAGGTATAAAGCGAAGAGAAAGAATTATTTAGTACCATGACTGCATCAGACAGCAGCCATGTAAATTCATTGATGATTTGTCTAAATATGGCTCTATCTCTTCTGATAACCAATTCACTGTTGCCACTACTTGAATTTTTTTTCTAAAAAATATTGAGTATCCACTTGAGAGGACTTTGTAAGACCTAAACATTTATTTCACAATAATAAATATGTACACATTATTTTATGTCAAGCTTGAAGAGTAAATGTGATGAAAATAGGGAACAATGACATTTATGTTAACATTAATTACATTTATGTTAAGAGTGTCTATGTGTATGTCAACTCTGGCATTCTATGCCAATTACAAAACTGACCAACCAATGTCAACTGGTAATCATATGTCAGGTTAGTTCTGACAATATGAGCATTATGTTAAATATGATGATCTATATCATCATAAAACTGACATTTCAAGTGACATTTTGTGACATTGGTTATCAAATACAAATGAAGTAGCTCTCAAATATTTCAACATAACAAATACTGCCAATTTACTGAATCTCCATCAAAGATGATTCATGCTGGTTAGAGAGAACAAACCTTATCAACTCATGTTTTATACTGGCTAGAAAGAACTCAATCTGGTGGATTTATATTTCATACTAGTTATAGAGAACTGAATTTGGTTGACTGATGGATCATACTGGTTAGAGAGAAGTGAACCTGATTGATTGATTTTTCATACTGGTTAGAGAGAAATGAACCTGATTGATTGATTTTTCATACTGGTTAGAGAGAAGTGAACCTGATTGATTGATTTTTCATACTGATTAGAGAGAAATGAACCTGATTGATTGATTTTTCATACTGGTTAGAGAGAACTGAACCTGATTGATTGATTTTTCATACTGATTAGAGAGAACTGAACCAGATTTTTCATACTGATTAGAGAGAACTGAACCTGATTGATTGATTTTTCATACTGGTTAGAGAGAACTGAACCTGATTGATTGATTTTTCATACTGATTAGAGAGAACTGAACCAGATTTTTCATACTGATTAGAGAGAACTGAACCTGATTGATTGATATTTTCATACTGGTTAGAGAGAACTGAACCTGATGGATTGATGTTTCATGCTGGTTGGAAGGAACTGAACCTGATTGATTGATGTTTCATACTGGTTAAAGAGAACTAACACAGCACCTGGTTATTTAATGGCTAAAATAACAGCAAAATACCTGAAAAGTTCTCCAAACCAGGACTGTAACAAACATCTAAAAGTCTATCTTCAACAAGACTACCACTGAAATTACTTACACGTGGGGTGTAGCCACGACGACGTAGACGTTCAGATTCCTGATGCAGTAAATTATCATAGTTTTCTTCTTCTTGCTTGTCTTCTTCAAGGTCAAGGTTCAGCTGCTCTTTCAGCTGCTGCTCCAGTTCTTGTCGAGACTGAATCTAGTACAGGTAAACAGATAAATACACACAGCTGGGTCAACTCATTAACATACACATACATACAAGTTCTCAAAATGAAACCAGAGAAGTTATTAAAAAAGTCAGAAAACAGGTTCTAATAACAAGAACCAAAAACAAGTTCTCATGACAAGAACTAGACAACCTATTCTCACATCAAGAACAACAAATTCTCTCAAGAAACAGACAACAAATTCTCACAACAAGAATACCTAGACAACAGATTCTCACACCAAGAACTAGACAAAAAATTATCACAACAAGAACTAGACCACAAATTCTCTCAACAAAAACCTGACAAGAATTTCTCACAATATCACAAAATCAGACAACAGGTTCTCACCACAAAATTGGACAAGTTCTCACAATAAAATTAGACATGTTCTCACAATAAATCAGATAATCAATAGAAGGTAGTACTACTGGTAGAACATAATTGAAAATAATACTCATGTCACTATATTTCACTCGTTCACGCTTGTTGTGGTGTATTCATTTCTACTTGTGGTATTTTTATATTTGTATGTTATGTGCATATCTTGAAAAAGGCCTTTTGGTCCGAAACGTTGATTATGTCCTGTGTATTATCATTTGTATGATTATATTCTGTGTTTATTGTGTATACCATATTAATTCATGTAGACATCCGTCAGTGATAGTGTGTCAGTCGTCATCAAGTAGAACTCCATTACCTGTCTTCCACGTGAGTATTATTTACAATAAAACAGATAATAAGTTCTCACCATAAAATTAGACAAGCTCTCATAATAGAAACAAGTTCTCATAATAAAATCAGAGAACAAGTTCTCATAACAAGAACTAGACAATAAACTCTAACAATAAACAAGAAAATTTCTCACGTGACAGGTTCTCACAACAAGAACTAGACTAGTTCTCACAACAAGAACCAGACAAGTTCTCACAACAAGAACCAGACAACAAACAACATACATCTACATGTTCAACCAACCTGCTTTTCCAATTCTATCTTAGTTGCTATTTTGTTGCGTCTGTCCTCCTCATCTTCTCTCTGCTTCGTCTGCTGCAAATACTCCATATCCTTGACAAGTTCTTCTCTGTGCTGCAGAGACTCCACCTGCTGTTGCTCCAAGTCCCTCAGTCTGGCAGTCACCTGCTCTTGTCTGCTCAATAAAACCTGAAGGGGAACCACATGAGAAAGGGATGAGAATCTGCCAAAAATGTTGTCCAATGGTAATTCTACCACAACCGTAAAGAGATATTCCTCTGTGTGAACATATTCCAAGTATTTAATCAATTCTAAGCCAATACAGTGGAATCCTTCTAGAACGAATCCTTTTATAACAAATTTCCCTATATAACAACATCTTTCAAAATCCCCAATTATATTTATTCTTTATTGTTTGTACTGTATATAGCAGATTTCTGTTATTACATATATATTTTGTTAGTCCGGACCAAGTTGTTATAATGGGATTCCACTGTATTCTTTAGATCCTTAATCACATTAAAGAGGGGAGGTCAGACTGAGTTACTCTAGATGGACAACTGGCCACTGGTAGAATAAAGTAACTGTATTTCAATTGAAAAATGTCTGTAAGGACATACAGGCATGCAACATTATAATCTTTGATTGTACCTGAAGCAGACAGACAAAACCTCTCACCTCCACTTTATCTATCTCTGTACGTATGACAGACACACAACACTATCTCTGAATATGTGATAGACAGACAATACCACACTATCTCTGAATATGTGACAGAAAAATTGATTGATAACTGATACATCAACACACTCGGTAATACAGACTCTCAAAGCATGCTGCACAAGACAGAAAAGTACATGCTGAGAAAGGAATGGTCTGATTTACTGAATAACTGAAATGTCCAGAGAGCATTACATGGATATACTGCCCTGGTCATGCCTGGGTCAGAGGAAACAAGAGAGCCAACTTATTAGCAGGCAAGGCGGCACTAGATGGCACAATGCTGAGAAGAGATAAAGCAAACTTGATTTAGGCAATAATAAATTCATTGCAAAAATAAAGATGAGGTTAAACAGGCTGTGAATGTACACATACAAAGAATGTCTATAGGTGAAGGAAGGAAATTTAGTCTTTTTTAAAAGTCCCGAAAATCATGTAATCAACACCCGACCAGGACTCTGATTGGTACACAGAGTCTAGGTACACTGATTGGCTGCTGGAACAGAGCACTTATAGGAGTGTCCAGGGTACTATGCTGCTAGTTTCTAATTAAGAAGATTATGACAGACAGACAACACTTCCACCCCCTCTGTACATGTGTCAGACAGCATCCCCATGATCTCTGTATATGTGACGGATATTCAACACCCTCACCTCTACTATCTCTGTACGTGCCTGAGAACACTCTCACTCCAACCATCTCTGTACATGTGACAGACAGATCACACTGCCACCTCCTCTATTTCTGAAAATTTCACAGACAGACAATAAGATAGCAACCAGCAACATACAAGCCTTACCTCATTCATCAGACGCTGTCTGGCTTCTCTCTCTTTCTCCCACTCTGCCTCCCTCTTGTGCCAGACACGAGCTGCCTCATCTCTGCAGATAAAATCACTTTAATGAGATCATTAAGCTCACAGTTATGTTCTATAGATAATGTTATGTTCTATAGGTAATGTTATGTTCTATAGATATGAAACTATCAGAGCTAAATTCTGTGCATAACTTTGAATCAGTTTGTCAACAGACATTCCTGATTGCTTGTGGAATATATCCCATGCGGGCATATTAAGTGACTCAGAAAGTCAAAACAGGTGATGTATGTAGGGGATGGGTGAAGTCATTAGACAGTGCAAAAATGCAGGCATCTGCAAAAACTCATGCTTACCATTGTCCTCGGATATAGGAATGTGGAGGGAAAGGAACAGGCTGATCAATTAGATAGCCTCAGCACCATAACAGATGGTGAGACTATGGACAGAGCAGACATACTCATTGCTCTTTGTGAGTCTGCACGATCAGAGGATTTTGAGATGAATGAGCATGAGTCAATAACGAGAATGCCCGAATAGGGAGTGAGAGAGTAAGATGTGGCTGATAGAGAATACCTAATGAAGATTTCACAAAGAGCAGTGAACCAACATGGAACTGCAACCATCAGCTGTTATACCCTGAGAGACTGAAGCAGAGACCTGAGCACCTATGAACATGTCCAGTGTGGCAGATCATCTACTCTGTACATCTAAGCAATAACCCATAAGTGCTGATAACCTCAATCTCCTCATAAATTATTTCTGCATGGACAAACTGGCAGTTTAGGTAACTATGAGAATGCACTCATAAATTATTTCTGCATGCACAAACTGGCAGTTTAGGTAACTATGAGAATGCACTCATAAATTATTTCTGCATGCACAAACTGGCAGTTTAGGTAACTATGAGAATGCACTCATAAATTACACTTGAGAAGTCTGTGTAGACATGTTTAAATCCACAAGCTATATTTGATGTTTGTAACTGAGTGTTCAATAACAAAGCAGAGAGAACTTTGTCAACATTTGTGTTTCATTTAGTCATTATCATCATCAAACCATAACCCTTCAGTGTTGTAGGAGTGCCACTCTGAAAACATCAACACACAGATTTTGCCATGCTTCATGTTCTTAGTTCCTTGTTTATGTGCGGAGAATCTTAATCCCGTCCAGTCTTTATAATTATCAATCCATACTTACTTATGCCATCTTCTTCTTCAACCCTCAACAGTTCCCATTTAGTAATGTCATGCAATCATAAGCAGTGTTGTCTACTCATTTTGTGCTATGTTGTGTTCTTGAGAAAGGCTTTTCAGTTGAAATATTGATTTGTGCATAATTTCTTGTGTTTCCAGTTCTTCTTTTGCGTTTGCTTTCTGTTAACCAACAAAATTTGTATTTTATTTCATGTTTCTGGGTTACAGCAGAGATGCGTTATTTGCACCTTCTGGCCTAGCACATCTGATTTTGGTATGTTTTTATTTCTGGTGAGTTTCCTTAGCCTGTAACAGCCTTCCTATTTATCACCAGGTAGATATGTGGATATCTGCTCTACACCATTACAGTTTATCCCCCATTGTGTCCTTGAACTTTGCAAGCTAAAATGTGTCCCTGGTTGGCAGTTTCCGAGGAAACTTTGAATGAATATTTAGACCCTCGCTTAATCTTGCAAATAGTGCTGCCTTCTAGAGCTGTCTGCCTTTGTGTCTGCTCACCAGAGGCATCATACTTCTCTAGACTCTCACTATTCTTGTCTTGGTGAACTTTCAAACATGACAACCTGGCACTCTAGGCCAGTCTTTGTCTTGAACTGTGCTGCGACCATGTTTTGGCTGTGGGTACCAAGAGGTTCTATTCAGATATATTGTGTATCTTGTGCCCACAATTCTCAGTCTACACTGTAGTGACATGATCCATAAAGCGTTAGCCAAACTGCTTTGCACAAGCTTCGAAGAATTCTGTTTCAAATGTGCTTCATAAGAAGGTGATTTTAGAATCTTAATTATCTGCTAACCCAGGGATTACACTAAGCAATCCATACACTTTTGTGGTTCTAAGTGGTACATTAGACTTTATTGTGTTTCCAGTGATACATAAGACTTTATTGCATTTCCAGTGGTAGATAAGTCTTTATTACCTTGTGTTTCCAGTCGTACATAACTCTATTGTGTTTGCAGTGGTACATAAGACTTTATTGTGTTTCCAGTGGTACATAAGATTTTATTACCTTGAGTTTCCTGCAGTAGTAAGACTGTATTACCTTGTGTTTCCAGTGGTACGTAAGACTTTATTACCTTGTGTTTCCAGTGGTACATAAGACTTTATTGTGTTTCCAGTGGTACATAAGATTTTATTACCTTGAGTTTCCTGTGGTACGTAAGACTTTATTACCTTGTGTTTCCAGTGGTACATAAGACTTTGTTATCTTGTGTTTCCAAGTTTTTCCTAACCTAAATACAACTATACATAAACATTGAATACAGTATGAGACAACTCATCCATAAAAATAACACTCTCTTATCCACAACTCACTGATATAGCATGTCCAACTCTGCTTCTCTGACTTTCTCCAGACGTATCTGGTCTTCTATTACCTGTAACAGAGATACATGACAAACCAAAGATATTAGAACAGACACGTATGTGGTAGATTAAGATATTATCTGCAAGAAAGACATATGGAAGGTGATATAACAGACAGATAAGTGATAACATGACATATGAAAGGTATTGGAACAGACAGATATTTGCTCTGTTTCCATCTTCAGAAATCATGAGCAATAGTGTAATATTTTGTGCAATGAGTGGGTGTGCCCAGAAGATTTTCACACCCACAAGATTTGAATTCTCAGTGTGTGCATTGAGTGGGTCTGCCTAAAGTTTTTCACACCTGATAATTCAAACTCTCAGTGTGTTAAATGCTTTAACCAACTCACACAATTCACACACAACTCATACAATTCACACAGCTCTAGAGGGCGCACACTGAGAATTGTCAAGTTGGAGTGTTGTGCTGCATAGAATGACTCACTATATTTGCATATCCTCTACTGTGTGTTATTGCATGCTGGTTGATCTTGTGGGCCTGTGTTGAGACCTTCATGGTGGTTGATCTTGTGGGCCAATGTTGAGATCTTCATGGTGGTTGATCTTGTGGGCCAGTGTTGAGACCTTCATGGTGGTTGATCTTGTGGGCCAATGTTGAGAACTTCATGGTGGTTGATCTTGTGGGCTAGTGTTGAGACCTTCATGGTGGTTGATCTTGTGGGTCAGTGGTCAGACCTTCAAAGTGGTTGATCTTGTGTGTCTGTGGTGAGACCTAAAGGTGGTTGATCTTGTGGGTTAGTGGTGAGACTTTCAAGGTGGTTGATCTTGTGGATCAGGTCAGACCTAAAGGTGGTTGATCTTGTGTGTCAGTGGTGAAACCTTCATGGTGGTTGATCTGGTGGGTCAGTGGTGAGACCTAAAGGTGGTTGATCTTGTGGGTCAGTGATGAGACCTAAATGTGGTTAATCTTGTGGGTCAGTGGTCAGACCTTCATGGTGGTTGATCTGGTGGGCCAATGTTGAGATCTTCATGGTGGTTGATCTTGTGGACCAGTGTTGAGACCTTCATTGTGGTTGATCTTGTGGGCCTGTGTTGAGACCTTCATGGTGGTTGATCTTGTGGGTCAGTGGTGAGACCTTCATGGTGGTTGATCTTGTGGGCCTGTATTGAGACCTTCATTGTGGTTGATCTTGTGGGTCAGTGTTGAGACCTAAAGGCGGTTGATCTTGTGGGCCAGTGTTTCATCTTGTGGGTGAGATCTTCAAATATATGGTTGATATAAACATGTCTGAAATGAATATTTATCAAACACAGTATTTGTTTACAGCACTCTTCAAGATATTTTTTTTCAAGATATTCCTTCAAGGTATTCACATGAAATCCTGCTTATATTTATCACCTGCTCATGTGGGACAATAACAAAATTACACAACGACAAGCACCTGTTTCATCCAGTGAGCATCAGCTCTAGCTTTCTCTTGCCTAGCAGACTGTAGTGCCACATGCTCATTTTCTTTTGCAATCAGCAAATCCAGCAATTTCCTGTCTTGTTCCTATAAAAAAACATTAAATAATATCAGAAAACACATTGAATCACACCAGAGAACATTAGATCATAACAATGAACACTGAATCACACTAGAGAACAATAGATCCTAAAAACAAACATTGAATCACACTAGAGAACATTAGATCCTAACAACAAACATTTAATCACACTAGAGAACATTAGATCCTAACAACAAACATTGAATCACACTAGAGAACATTAGATCCTAACAACAAATATTGAATCACACTAGAGAACATTAGATCCTAACAACAAACATTGAATCACACTAGAGAACATTAGATCATAACAACAAACATTGAATCACACCAGAGAACATTAAATCATTACAATCAGAGATTGCCTGTAAGATTTGAAAGGACTCTGGCACAAACTATTTTGCACAGAACAGTTGAGAGTGGATGGAGAATAGACAGTAGGAGAAAATCCTAGATTGACAACACTAAGGAATGTAGCCTGCTCTTCTCCATATTCTATGTTCCCTAATGTCTATTATATTATAATATCTGTTATATCGTCTTTTGTTTGCCCATGGGCATGCTTTTTTTATGTGAAGGCATGATTTTTGTACATTCATTCAAATCGCTAAAGGCAGAAGTATTTGGTGCTGATGTCTCCAATGTGGAATGTCTATGACTCTGATGGATTACGGGTCTTAATATTATGATAATGCACAAGTGCCTTAGAGAGAAAACCTTATACATTGCATGTGTCGAGAACAACTTACCAATTCTTTCTGAATAACTTGTGACTTGTGCAGCATCTGAGTCTTGTGTTGTCTCAGTAATGCTCGACTGTGGATAGACCATAAAATAGGATCTAAAAACTAAGATGCCAATTAATATTCAAAAAGAGGAGAGGGCCGCAGTAACACAAATAGAGATACTAACAAAGATACGTAATTAAATATCAGTATTGATAAAAATCTATGTTACATCTATTCTATATTAATGTATGGTTCAGAAACATGGACACTAAACAAACAATTAGAAGACAGAATTGATGACTTTGAGATGTGGATATATAGAAGAATAGGGAGAACATCATGGAAAGAGAAGAAAACAAATAAAGAGGTTCTAACAACACTTACTATGAAGAAAGAATTATTAAAAGAAATACAGATTAGAAAAATAAAATATTTTGGACACATTAAAAGACCTTGTTGAAAACCTTATTTGAGGGTAAAGTTGAAGGGAAGCGAGTAAGAGGTAGGTAGAGATACAAGTATGAGAGTAACATCACAAGATGGACAGGTTACAGTCTAGCAGAGTGCACCACCAAAACAAGAGACAGGGGATGTTGGAGGTCTGTTGCAGTTAACCTTCGTTGCTGAGACAGCACTTGATGATGATTGATAAAAATCAATGATAAAAATTGAAGAAGTTACCAACAGTCTCAGACATCACAATATTACCACATATCAGGTGAACAAACATGTCATAGCCCAAAAGCCAATCCTCATTCAATCCTGTGCCACTTTACAGCAAAAAACAGAGAAAAGACAATAGAAAGATAGATAGATAAATACACATCTAATAAATCAATCAATCGATCAGTCAAGTATCATGCCGAGTGGTGTAGTCGATTATGCTTCTCCACAACTCTCTCGTTCTCTCTCTCTCTCTTGTGTTACTAATAAGTTCAATTGGTGACTTTTTGTGTGCACAGTGATAACCTCTCGAATAAGTGCAATTTGTAATAAATATAATTGATTAGAAAAAAAAAAACTTTTATGTTGAGGCCAATGGAACCTTGTCAAGAAACAAATAGGACTGAAATGGCATAGAGGATTGACTTCATATTACTTGGGTTATCCCACATGTACTCCGTCTCTCAAAATTTTTCTTCTTCTGTGTTCATTCTCGAACTATTGTAGATTAGTAGGATGTACACCAGATAATAAAATGCATTTTGTCATGGCTTACAGCTTTGCTGTAATATCTGCACCTTTTGGCCAGACATATCAGACTTCAGGTGCAAGAGTATCACTCATAGCATGTAACCTTGTAGCATCAAACGATAATCCCCCAGGAATCTCAGACAAAATAAACACTTTATAAACAAAATGAAAGTAGGATTCAAACCAGCAGCCTCATGAGAACAGAGTAAATGGGTTTTAACCACTATGCCAGTAGATCCCCTGTGAAGAAACAACCACAAAACATGAAATATGCGAAGGAATAAACAACATTTAAAATCTCACCAAAACCACAGGCCAAGGTGAGAAATCACGGATGTTAGTTAGTTATTCCTCTATGGCCAAAGAAGGCACATAGGGCGGATGTCATAGATTTCCATGTCTCTTGTTTCATGTTGATTCATCAGGGATAAATCAAGGATGTTAGTTAGTTATTCCTCTATGGCCAAAGAAGGCACATAGGGCAGATGTCATAGATTTCCATGTCTCTCGTTTCATGTTTGATGTTGATTCATCAGGGATAAATCAAGGATGTAGCAAACAGATATGTTTGAACGATACGCAAGATGGCAGCTGTCTATTTCAATAGGATAAAGTGCTGTGTTTATATTTAAATATTATACAATATTATTCACATTGTGGATTACACCTGCAGGAAGATATTTCTTTATTTCAGCAAAAGAGAAGTTCTTTTAAGTGAAAAAGTACAGTAATAAGTTTTTAAGAGTGAATATGTAAAGACAAACAATTAGGGATCACGTCAACATTACAATACATTCAGAAACAACAAGTTAAATAGTTTGGCCACATAACCAGACAGAAAGAGCAAAGTATTATCCAAGAAACCCTTACGAAAATAGTAGACCTATTGGATGCCCCCGTAAAAGGTGGATAGATAGTGTATTAGAAACACTCGGAAATATAAAAGCAGAAGAGGCAAATAGAAAGTCAAAAATATACGGTCGTACACTCACTCTCCTCTCAACACCGAAAGGTACATGAGGACAGAAAGAAGAAGAAGAAAAATCTACAGACACATTACAGTGGAATCCCTCTATAGTGCATTCTTTTATAACAACTTTCCCTACTTAATTAAATTTTTCAAAATCCCCAATTATATTTATTCTGTATTGTTTGTGCTGCATGGAGGGAATTTCTGTTATTACATATATATTTTGTCGACCCTGACCAAGTTGTTATAATGGGATTCCACTGCATACATAAAAATGACATATTGTATATACAAGTTCATATTAACAGTATTAACAACATAATAAACTGCACAGTACACAGAACACAACATTAAAACCAAACACAGCACAGGTGTGCTGATCTATTTTTTAATTGATTGTTCTAGTAGTCAATATGAGATGTGAAAAGTTTATGAGATTTGAATTAAATCTTAAAATGAAAGTGTTCTAGACAAGTGTGCTGGCATAAAAAGATCAATATGTCCATATCAAACATGATCATGTCATATAATGTATGATCATATCAAACATTAGGGGCAGACAGTCAAGATTTCTTGGGCATGTGCTGAGAAGAACACATCTTGAACACTTAATAACCACTGGAAAGATCAAGGGGAGAAGAGATAGGGGACGACAAAGAGAAAAGTTGCTAGATGGACTAGTATTGTGGCACGGTAGAAGTTCACCAACCGAGCTTACTGACAACACAAGAGACAAAGAGTCGTGGAGAAACATGATCGCCTACGCCATTCGGCATGGCACTTAATTGATTGTTCTAGACCATTTTATGAAAGTTCTAGACCTTGCTAGGAATCTTCTAGCCAATGGAATGAAAAATATAGACCATGCTTTGAAAATATTCTAAACCTAGCTATGAAAGTTCTAGTCCATGCAACACCTGAGATAAATAAGAAGGAGGTCAATCTAGCACCAACACAACACAGCTGACATACATGTATATAACAATATCAGCCAACACAACACAGCTAACATACATGTATATAACAATATCAGCCAACACAACACAGCTGACATACATGTATATAACAATATCAGCCAACACAACACAGCTGACATACATGTACATAACAATATCAGCCAACACAACACAGCTGACATACATGTACATAACAATATCAGCCAACACAACACAGCTGACATACATGTACATAACAATATCAGCCAACACAACACAGCTGACATACATGTACATAACAATATCAGAGAGAACAATAGAGAACAAATTATCTACATAATGATGTCATGAATACCCTAAATCCTTTTTTTGTCTCTCTTTCTCCTTCAAGGTCTGCTGTTCTTCATACTCCTCCAGTTCCCATTTGTGTCTCAACAAATCTTCTTGCTGTTTTCTGAATTCTTCTGCCTGCACACCAGACAATACAAGACACATCATCATAAAATTGAATATTAACACTTTACTGACAAATTTCCAGTTGTAAAATTTCCGCTATATAACCCTCGTGACCAGTTTCGAAGATCAGCAAAACTGCTATGATATTTTATAAATACAGCAACGGTAGTGATACTGTTACTAAAAATAGCTTGCTCGAGAAAGTATGTTGTTGCAAAATATCAGAATCCATGAACACCAGACAATAGACATTATCACGAGTATTAATCATGAAGAAATCGGAGTTTTTGAAGGTGAGATTGTATGATATATAGAAAGTCATGTAAATCTACACCCAGCATTATCTTCTTCTTCTTCTGCGTTCATTCTCAAACTCCTACTGAATCTTGATTTCCAGCAGGATGTAGTCCAGAAAATGGAAATGCGTTGTGTCGCCGTTTTATTTGCGCCAATGGCCCGACACATCCGTCTTCGGCGGAACCTAGCATTATAATAAGTAGGATTTTGCACTTGAAATAACTCTGGTACTATAAAATTTGTTCAGCAAGTGTAAACATTAATTGCAACACATAGAAAATTTCAAGGCTCTCTCTCTCTCTCACAAGCTAGATCGATTTTACACAGATTTTTTAATCCAGCAATGTTGATGTTTAAAACATTTCCTTACACTCTCTGTAATGGCTGACAAGTACATTCTGGGTTGCTGGTCAGCAAAGTGTTAACTAAAAAGTGTAACAGGAAAACATTGGCAATTAGGCAAAGCTACAACTACAGAATGGGAACTGTAGTATATTGTGTTTCAAAATGTTTATCTCTGTTAAAAAAATTGTAATTATGTAATGATTTGACTAAAATTAATGAGATTGTGCATGCAACTTTTTAATTATAACGTCCCAACATAAAAATGTGTTTCTTATTTCTTATATTTCTAAATATCTTATTTGTGGTATATAGAATTAAAAAAACATATAATCAAACTGTAAATTAGTATGTTGACATTATCATAAATGCTTCTGTTATTTCATTTGCACTGAATATAAATATATGTACACATTTTTCCTATACATTTCATGAACTGACTGCAATGGAACCATCTTAGGTGATATTTGAAATGCCCCATCAAGGTTGATTCCTTCAAGTGGAAATGGGGCTTAGCCAAGCCAACATAAACACAGGTGCTGAAGATGGCAATACTGAACCAATAGGCTCACCCCCCCCCCCAAACCATAGTATCACGCGAGACGCAACATGTATACACCATTATATAAAAATTAATACGGATTGCCTTGTGGAGCACCCTAAGGCAGGTACAGTTCTGGGCTCTGAACCTCAAAAAGAGTCCACCCTCAGCTACCTGAGACCTTCTTAACCATCTACTAGAGCCAAAAGACTGCAGAGGCAAACTACAGAAAGAAACAAGGCAGTAAAAGTGGCTACAGTTCCTCTTATAATGCACTGGAACACAGATGGGATTAGCAGCATGCAACCTCAATACAGCAGACGGAGCTGGTAAACATCCAGTCTCAGAAACAAGTCACTGTATGTTGTGTTCAGGAAACATGTGAATCATTTCAAAAGGTCAATGTGAAAAAAGAAAATCAGCACATAGATCGCTCATGTGTTACTACGGATTGAAAGGGAAGCAAAGAATAGCAACACTGTGATATGTCATAAGAGGGGACTAAGGAAGTTGGGAGTGTGTTTAACTGTACTATTCAATTTCATTGATTGGTCACCTTGTTTTGATACAGTCAACTCATGTCCCATTTCATTATTTACCTTTTTATGATATAGTCAACACATGTCCCATTTCATTATTTACTTTTTTATGATATAGTCAACTCATGTCCCATTTCATTATTTACCTTTTTATGATATAGTCAACTCATGTCCCATTTCATTATTTACCTTGTTATGATAGTCAATTCATGTCCCATTTCATTATTTACCTTGTTATGATATAGTCAACTCATGTCCCATTTCATTATTTACCTTTTTATGATATAGTCAACTCATGTCCCATTTAATTATTTACCTTTTTATGATATAGTCAACTCATGTCCCATTTCATTATTTACCTTTTTATGATATAGTCAACTCATGTCCCATTTCATTATTTACCTTTTTATGATATAGTCAACTCATGTCCCATTTCATTATTTACCTTTTAATGATATAGTCAACTCATGTCCCATTGAATTATTTACCTTTTTATGATATAGTCAACTCATGTCCCATTGAATTATTTACCTTGCTATGATACAGTCAACTGATGTCCCATTTCAATATTTACCTTGTTATGACAGTGAACTCATGTCCCATTTCATTATTTACCTTGTTATGACAGTCAACTCATGTCCCATTTCATTATTTACCTTGCTATGACAGTCAACTCATGTCCCATTTCATTATTTACCTTGTTATGACAGTCAACTCATGTCCCATTTCATTATTTACCTTGTTATGACAGTCAACTCATGTCCCATTTCATTATTTACCTTGTTATGACAGTCAACTCATGTCCAATTTCATTATTTACCTTGTTATGACAGTCAACTCATGTCCCATTTAATTATTTACCTTGCTATGATACAGTCAACTCATGTCCCATTTCATTATTTACCTTGTTATGACAGTCAACTCATGTCCCATTTCATTATGTGCCTTTTGTATTATACCATGCGCTACCATTTTCTATTCTCTTACTATTCACTGCGCTACTATGATTACATTACTACTATTCTCTTCTGAGACTCTGGCATCACATGGGTAAACTTGTTCTAAGATATGTGGGTACCAAAATAATATTTAAAAATTGATAACTGATTCTGAACTCATGACAAGGGGCAAATAGAAAAACAAAATATTATAGCTATTGAGAAGCTTTATTTTTCCAATGGCAACATATGGCTGTGAGTCTTAGCCAATGATAGCAGCAGCATAATAGAAAATAACAGCATTTGAAATGCTATTGAAAGCTTCTAAGAATATAATGGACAATCCAACACAGACTACTGCAAAGACATGAACACAGAAGATGAATGAGTCCTCTAAATCATAAAAAACACAAGTTTAACATATTTTGAACATGTGAGAAGGAAATATTTGTTAGAAACATTAAACATGCAGGGGTAGGTTCCAGGTAGCAGAATAAGAGGCAGCCTAAGACATCGACAGACACAGGATATCAAAGACTTGTGGAATATGACACAGAAAAAAGCAGGGCCGCTTAAACCGAGTTGAGAGACTTAAAGGTAAAGGTAGGTTCCATGGAATCTGCCATCAGGGATGAAGATAAATCTTCATGTACTAAGCCGCAGCAACTATTAGGTGGGATGGCCAGTTTCCTTCCTTGCTGTTTTAATATTTTTAATTTAAAAAAAAAATATTTTTTACCATCCCTAACTCATGCGTCAGACATTACAGTCATGAGAGACTTACAGAGTGGCAAATATAATAATGTTCTGATAAGGACATGTCCATAGAAGTAGAATTGATTTAGAAAAAATAATAACCTCCAATTCCCTTCTTTTGAATTCCCTCATCTGTTCCTTAAGAACTTCTTTAAGTGATTTCTTCTCCTGTAACCTCTCTGCTTCCTTGACTTGATCTATCTTTAAGACAGCCAATCTATCATCTTCCAACTGTTTCTCAAATTGTATCTTTTCTTGTCTGGCTGTTTCTAGTCTCTGTAGAAAAATATGAGAACAATTATAATTTTTGTAGGTATACTGTTCATTGTCACACAGAATAAATCCAGTACCTGAACTAAACTGCAGACACTGTAATGTACACGAGGAGACCATTGAACACTTACTACTGCAGTACCCAAAACTAAAAGACATCCGACAAGAACTACTAACACAGCTTCCAACTACACACAATACACTCTACACAATTGCACTACAGCTGAGGAGAGCCTGTGCATTCGCCAGAAGGGCTATGGGCTGTTAAAAGTTACCTGCTCACAGCAAATGGGATTATTTCATAATCATCATCACTATTCATTGTCGTATAAAATAAATATTAGTCTTATTTGGCAGCTGCCAGAATAATGATTGGACATTTGTTACTCAATTTAACATGTATACACAGCAGGTCCAGTTTTCTTGATAAATGTTGCTGTATTTCAAACTCCTCAAGGCTCCCATGCAGCTTTCTGTGGATATGTCTGTTGGTCAGTGCTCAACCCAAACTTGGTTTAGTGTAATAAAGTGCTACATAATTTTTTCTGCCAGCTGTGCTACCTGCCCATGTGGACAAAGAAATGATGGAACCAGTCTTAGTCTATTTAAGTGGCTGTTGTGTCCTGTCCAGATGCGGAAAATAATATCAGCTCTGTCGAGATAGCGATTGCTATTTTTTTGGGCGGTTGGTTTTTTCAATAGCTTTGATGGTGGTCCTCATTTCTTGGTAGGTAATTTCTTGGTCTTTTGTTCTTGTATTGCTCATGTCTTGCTCTAGAAACACCCTATGTTGCCATTGACTTGTGTTTTCTATTAAATCTACAGCAATGCATAGGGCATGTACTTTTGTAGAGTAGATGGATAGAAGCATAGAAACAGCAATGGCTGAGATACCTAGGTTCTATAACAATAGTTTTTAGTCTAACATATGGACGTATAGAAGCACAGAAACAGCGATGGCTGAGATACCTAGGTTCTATAACAATAGTTTTTAGTCTAACATATGGACGTATAGAAGCACAGAAACAGCGATGGCTGAGAGACCTACTTCCTTCTTATCCTCCAGCTGATCACCCCAACTAGCTACAATATGCTCCTGCAACAGTTCAGACTCAGCCTTCCTCATGTCTGGATTACTCTCCTGCCAGTGCTGGTACAGTTTCTCCTCCGCCAACTGGATGACATATGAAACATATAACATGAAACATATATGAAATGTTTAACATATGAAACATGTATAACATATGAAACATGTATAACATATGAAACATGTATAACATATGAAACATGTTGAACATATGAAACATGTATAACATATGAAACATGTATAACATATGAAACATGTATAACATATGAAACATGTATAACATATGAAACATGTATAACATATGAAACATGTATAACATATGAAACATGTATAACATATGAAACATGTATAACATATGAAACATGTTGAACATATGAAACATGTTGAACATATGAAACATGTTGAACATATGAAACATGTATAACATATGAAACATGTATAACATATGAAACATGTATAACATATGAAACATGTTGAACATATGAAACATGTTGACAAACAATTGTAGCATTAAAAATATAATATTCAAGCGAAATGGAAACTAGATTGTAAAAAGGAGTCAAAACGGTAAGATGGAGCCAAGATAGTAAGATGGAGCCAAGACAGTAAGATGGAGCCATATAAAAATACTATAATTTTCCATGATTACTGCTATCATGATACTATACTTCTCTTCATGATATCTGCTATCATGATACTATACTTCTCTTCATGATATCTGCTATCATGATACTATACTTCTCTATCTAAATTAGGCTTTCAATATCTCAATACCTATATATTGTTAATTCTCAAACTCTTACAGATCAGCAAAGATGTAGTCTGGATAATGGAATGTCTCAAACTCTTACAGATCAGCAAAGATGTAGTCTGGAGAATGGAATGTCTCAAACTATTACAGATCAGCAAAGATGTAGTCCGGTGAATGGAATGTCTCAAACTATTACAGATCAGCAAAGATGTAGTCTGGATAATGGAATGTCTCAAACTATTACAGATCAGCAAAGATGTAGTCCGGTGAATGGAATGTCTCAAACTATTACAGATCAGCAAAGATGTAGTCTGGATAATGGAATGTCTCAAACTATTACAGATTAGCAAAGATGTAGTCTGGATAATGGAATGTCTCAAACTATTACAGATCAGCAAAGATGTAGTCTGGATAATGGAATGTCTCAAACTATTACAGATCAGCAAAGATGTAGTCTGGATATTGGAATGTCTCAAACTATTACAGATCAGCAAAGATGTAGTCTGGATAATGGAATGTCTCAAACTATTACAGATCAGCAAAGATGTAGTCTGGATAATGGAATGTCTCAAACTCTTACAGATCAGCAAAGATGTAGTCTGGATAATGGAATGTCTCAAACTATTACAGATCAGCAAAGATGTAGTTTGGATAATGGAATGTCTCAAACTCTTACAGATCAGCAAAGATGTAGTCCAGTGAATGGAATGTCTCAAACTATTACAGATCAGCAAAGATGTAGTCCAGAGAATGGAATGTGTCAAACTCTTACAGATCAGCAAAGATGTAGTCTGGAGAATAGAATGTCTCAAAGTATTACAGATCAGCAAAGATGTAGTCCAGTGAATGGAATGTCTCAAACTCTTACAGATCAGCAAAGATGTAGTCCAGTGAATGGAATGCAGTGTTTAATGGTTTACAGCTTATTGTGATATCTGCTTATTTCAGTCTGGCATACTTGAGCATGTTTTCTGGGTACAGTGACACTAGTACAGCCAACTCCTTCTCAAGGTGATGATTTGATAAATAACTAAGCAACTAACATTGACAGTACATAAAACAGGCGACTGGACAGATATGGTAACTATCATCACATGGCATGGACTATAAGAAATGATTGGCAGTACATTAAGATAAAAATAAAAGTTATCCCATATCATTTAACTGCTGTAGGGGTGTGAGATATTAGTGATCTCACATTTAAGTGGCTCTGCTATATGAGGGCGGTAGCCATCTCCTCTCCCTCGCAGTCTTTAATTCCCGGACTGATCTGGTACCAAATTAAGGCTGGGTTGACCCGGGAGACATTTCGGTTGTAAATAATTTCCACCTCAACTGGGGAATGAACCCAGGACTGCTCATATGTGGAGTCAGTGTGCTAACCACTGCGCTACTATGCCCACATAGTACAGAAAAAAGAAGACTGGACAGATTTGATAACTAAAACCTCACGATATGGACCACATATATTGTTTTGATAAGATGATGACAACAGTTTGTTATTGTCTGACAATATGCCACAAGGTATGTTCCTCTCTGACTGCCAAGACAAGGGAGAGAGAGAGAGAGAGAGAGAGAGAGAGAGAGAGAGAGAGTAATAGTGAACCTGTGAGAATGAAGAACAAGAAACCAAGCACTATTCAAGACCTGACCCAACATGCTAAAACTTATAACCTTCTGTCTTGCTTGCTCCCGAGCTGTCTTCAGCCCCTCCACTTTAGATTTCATTTCTTCAAGTCTATCCAAGCTAGGTCTGGTCATACCCTTCAGTTCTGCCTACAAATATTCATCAAAAGATTATAGTTCTGATATGTTCAATGTAGTTCTGATATGTTAAATATAAGTCTATGTTCAATATAGTTCTGGTATGTTCAATATTGTTCTGGTATGTTAAATATAGCAGGTGAATAGTTTAAATATTTAGGAACATTAATAACTTCAGATGGTAAATGCAAGACCGAAATTATAAACAGAATAAGACAAGCAAAAGCAGCATTCCAAAAAATGAAAAATATCCTATGCAACAGGTTCATATCGATGGATACTAGAAAACGTGTCCTCAAATGCTACATTGAACCAGTGCTACTCTATGGAAGTGAAGCATGTACTAAGACATTCCAAAAATCATTGGAGGCAGCAGGAATGTGGTTTATTCAAAGAATGTTACACATTCCTTGGACAGCAAAGATTACTAATGAAGAATTTCTTAGAAGAATGGATGTGAAAATATGCATTATTGATAATATAAGAAGGTAGAATACAAGAATCAATGGACAGGGTCACAGCTTTTAATTTTATGCGCAAACACCGTTTGCACATATCATCCAACTTTTTAATGTGTGTTATGCGCACGACACGGTTGGCGTAACTTTCTGTCGACAAGTCAACATTATAAAATTACTAAAGCAATGGATGTCTGTCTACTGAGCTTGCCAGCTACTGAGAAAGATGCTGTACGCTCTCAGGAAGAAGGCCTCTATTTTCCAAATTAAATGCCAGTCTTCTAGCAATTATCCTTGCCGTGGACATTTTGTAAAATACAAAATATTGGAGGAAATGAGCAGATACTAGCCACCTGTGTAACGATTCATCCTCATCAACACCAAGCTCTTTTCATAATATGTCTCCATCAACACCCGTCTCTACCCATCGGCTACACTGTTCCAAATCCTAACCCCCAACACTGAAAGCGGTACCCCTCCTCCCGAAAATACTAAAATACGAAACCTCCTCTTCCAGCAGTATTAGTGAAATTCGCACTAACAAAGGGACATAATAAATGTCAATGTTAATGCTAACACTGGTTAGTTGCCCCTAACACTGAAACGAAAGTTTGTTCTGGTAAATATCTGTCCACTGATTCTTGTATTGTACCTGTAAGAAAAAGACAGTCAACATTTATTGGGCACAATGAGAAGAGGAGGCATTGAGAATATAATGACAATAGGAAAGATAGAAGGGAAAAGATCAAGGGGAAGACCTAGAGAAAAAATATAAGACAGTTTGACTAAATAGCTTCGATTGACGACACCAATAGAGATGATGACATATATGAGAGATCGATATACATGGAGAGATATGATCGCTGCCATTCGCCACAGCACTTGACGATGATGTTCAATATAGTTCTGGTATGTTCAATATAGTTCTGGCACCTTTCCAGATGACAGCATGATTGTTGTGCTATAAAAAAATGATCTACAATCCACGGCGATGACGGATGTTCCACACAAGACTAATCTGAGCAACAAAGTCTTCCACAGCGTATACAAGGAATCTCAGAGGTTATCTTCAAAGGATCTGCATCCACTTTTGAAATGGGAATACCACTTTCTTCTTTTTTCTGTGTTCACATTCTGATAACCAACATTTCTGTACTCACATTCTTCTTCCTCTTCTTCTTTCGTTCACTTGAAACATGTCTATATCTGTAATTCTGTCTCCTGAATAAAACTCACTGTCTTTTGTAGTTACAGTGGCCCATAGAGCTTTGATTCCAGTGTTGTTTCCTCTGGCCAATAAATATGTCTGTCTCATCATTTCATACTCAGAACACTTTTGAAGTATATGTTTGGCACTCTGTGCTGCCTGTTCATATGGCCGTGTTGTCAATCGTGACTTTTGTGTACGTGACTGCGGAAGTGTTGGAAAATGCTTCTATGGAGGTGAAGTCAGTTATGATAGTGACAATAACATAAACCAACCTCAAATGTTATATTGTCTTGTGATAGTAGGCTTGCCAGCTTGTCTCTCCGTCTTCTCAAATTCGAGTCTTTTTCCTTTTTCTCAATACTAGTCTTGTAAGCATCCAAACTGAACAAGAACATAACAAATACTAGTCTTATATGCACCCCTACTAAACAAAATATAACAAATAGAAATTTGTAGAAACAATAGGATATTTATACATAGGAATAAAGGATGTTAAGTGCAAGGGCATTGTACCAAACTGATAGATGTTCCAGTTGTCAAGTGAATACAGAGTTCATAATTTTGTTGTAGTTTATCTTAAATCTTGATTAGAAACTAGCATCATGGCACACTGTAAGCCTGCAATAGTAAGCAAGCTCACTATCAATACCACACTCCTAGCTCACTATCAATACATTTGAGTGGGCATGAACAAAGAAGGTAACACAGGTCTGCATCTTGAGTGACTATGAGTATGATTAGGAAGGTACAATGTCTCATTCGAAAACAGTAGATTGAGGCCTTAAGAAAGGCAAAGTTGAAAGTAGTTACATTTATTTTCATGTATGGACATGTGGGTGTTCAAGGTAATGAAAGAGTAGATAAGCTGGCATCATGCATGATTGTGGCAAAGGGCGATGGGGCAATGTATCGAGCTGAAATTTTGAACTCCATAAGAGATATAACACGCGAGAGTGAGATTAATGTGGATGATGATTCCCTTTCCATGGCTAGGAATAAAGAACAGGGTTTGAAATGTGGTATTTTAGAAGTGAATTTTTGGAGGGCACAGAAGAATGATGGTGAACCAGCAGAGGACTGGTACTGTCAGCAGAAGTGTAATGGCAGATACACTCAGGGAGAGATCGGAGCAACTATGAACATGTACAGTTTGCAGTGACGATGATCCAATGACTAATTAAATAACTTATGCAATGAGGGATTAGCAACATCATTGTGAATAGTGAACCATAATGACAGTCTAAACTGCTATGTACAGCACCATCGATTATGAGTTATGTTCTGCCTAGGTTACATACCAAAATCTCAACAGCGTATGTGAAAACCATACCTGGCCTTGAAGTTTGCAGTTGTGTAATTTCTTTTTAGTTGTACACAGGAGACAATGGGGATCCCTGTGTCAAACCAGGTGATAATGTTCTGATCTTTGAGGTCCTGGAACCACATCTCAAAGTAACTTCTCTACACAAGAGTACTTTCCTATCCAGCGGATAATCAGTAGGTCAATATTGCGCTATTTTAACAGGTCAACAAGTTGGCTATAGTTGATTCCATTGTACTCATCTTCTAGGACTGTCAATGCAACATCAGTTTCCTCTTTTGTCTGGAAACCCACATAACATTGTTAGTTGCAAACATTGCAGCATTTATGACATATACAAGTCTGTATGCCCATAAAGTATCTGGAAACTCACCTCCAAATTCATAGTTATACATTTAGTGACAAGTTTCTCTAGAACCTGTCTGTATATTTTTTTCAGTATTATAACAATAAAGCTTTAATTTATGGTTTCTTTGTTTGAGAAAGACGGTAGCTATGCAGCCATTCTTCTGGTACCAGTTCTGTCTTCAGATTATTGTTGTCTGTAATCTTTGCTGATGAATGGCAGCAGCCTAGTTAATAGTGAGCTTGCTTATTACCACCTGTGTGCCAGGTTTGAATCCACATCTGGATACCCAAAAATCTTGCTTGCATCATAGATTTTTTGCCTGACATTACCGTTTCTTCAGTCAACCCAGTAGTAAATGGGTACCTGACACATTAGTTAGGGAAGGTAAATACAGCAAGGAAGATAACTGGCTACTGCAACAAAAACAGTTACTGCGGAACATGAAGTTATTTTCATTCCCTATGGCAGGCTGCTGTACCTTATTGCATCAGATCCCAGAGCACCATCAGATGCCTTTTTGATAGCAAGTCGCACCTCCTTAACATCACTTGTTAGTCTTCATTTCCATATATTCCTATATTTAATGTTTAAGTTTGTAACACTGCTTTACATTGCTTCCTATCACCATGATTAGTCTGTTAAAATATCTGTCAATAATGGAGTAAAATAAACTTTCCCAACATAAATTTTGTACCTCTGTGGTGTTGTCACCAACTCACAGTTTACCTATTGTTCATTGAGTGGTGCTACTTTTCAGTGTTGTCACCAACTCACAGTTTACCTATTGTTCACTGAGTGATTCTACTTTCCAGTACTTTTCAGTGTTGTCACCAACTCACAGTTTACCTATTGTTCATTGAGTGGTCCTACTTTCCAGCACTTTTCAATGTTGTCACCAATTCACAGTTTACCTATTGTTCATTGAGTCTTCTTCTTCAGTGTTCGCTCTCATATAACCACAACAAATATTTCGTGTGATTTCCGCCGGGGAGTGTGAAGTACTTTGTGCTGCAAGTTCCACAGTAGAACTGTGATTATTTGCACCTAGGTTGGCCACTTGTTGTCAGGACGTCCAGCACATTCGTTTTCATCATTCCTTTATTTCAGGTTTGGTCCCTAGTCCGTGACAGCCTCTATCTGTCGCCGGGCACACTGGTGTGTAGTGCCTCTTCGCCAAGATGCTGTTCATTGAGTGGTGCTACATTATTTCTACCATGATGCTAAGATCTTCCAGTGCAAGAAAGAGATCAGAGTACAAGCTGCTGTAATGTTACTAAAATACATCTTACCCCTGAACCTTAAAAAAGGAATACAACATAAATGTGGCATAAGAACTATACTAAACACATTCAGTGATGATTATAGTACATGTGTTCAGTGATGATTATAGTACGTATGTTCAGTGATGATTATAGTTACAAGTGCTCAGTGATGATTATAGTACACATATTCAGTGATGATTATAGTACATGTGTTCAGTGATGATTATAGTACATATGTTCAGTGATGATTATAGTTACAAGTGCTCAGTGATGATTATAGTACACATATTCAGTGATGATTATAGTTACAAGTGCTCAGTGATGATTATAGTACACATATTCAGTGATGATTATAGTATACATGTTCAGTGATGATTATAGTACACATATTCAGTGATGATTATAGTTACAAGTGCTCAGTGATGATTATAGTACAAATGCTCAGTGATGATTATAGTACAAATGCTCAGTGATGATTATAGTACACATATTCAGTGATGATTATAGTACACATGCTCAGTGATGATTATAGTACACATGTTCAGTGATGATTATATTACACATGCTCAGTGATGATTATAGTACACATGTTCAGTGATGATTATAGTACACATGTTCAGTGATGATTATAGTACACATGTTCAGTGATGATTATAGTACACATGCTCAGTGATGATTATAGTACACACATTCAGTGATGATTATAGTACAAATGCTCAGTGTTGATTATAGTACAAATGCTCAGTGATGATTATAGTACAAATGCTCAGTGATGATTATAGTACAAATGCTCAGTGATGATTATAGTACAAATGCTCAGTGATGCAACTAACCTGTCTTGGCTAGATTGGGTGGATGACCAAGCATTCTGTTTTGCTGCCCAAACATCTGACTTCTTGAAATAATTTGACGTTTCTGACCACTGACTGCGAAAGTCATGTTCTTGCTGTCTGTGACGAACTATTGCTTGTTCATATATGTTCTTGCGTGATGACCAGTAGCCACTCATTGTTGGCAAAGCCATCTTGTTAATGTGTAAATCTCTAAAAGAAAAAAGAATGACCATGAGTTTGTGATTTTCTTCTGCCCCTCTTACCTTAAAGAATAAGTATGAAAATGACATGTTTTGATCTATGAAAATTTCAAACAGTCAAGTAAAGATGGATAATACTTGTGATGTCACTATAGCAGCATAGACAGGGAGGTGGATGATAAAGATCAATGCTGAGGAATCCTCAGCAATACTTTTCACGCTCTCAAATAAGGACAAAGTAGGAGCTCAAAAACTAGGAAATACATGTAGCCAAACAGAAGAGGAGCCTGTGTACCTGGGCATCAAACTAGATAAGAGTGACATGGAGGATAAATATTGAGAAAATAGAGGCAAAAGCAATAATGAAACTTGCCATCCTGGTGAAATTGAAAGGAATATGGGGCAAGGAAGCAACATTAAAGAAGGTATATACAGGAGCAATTAGACAATACTAGAATATGGATCAACAGCATGGACTGCAGCAACCTATTTTCATCCCCAAGCTGTGAACAAGGTACAAAATCAAGCACTTCACCTTATCACATGTATCATAAAGAAAGATCTTTCCTATAAATGAAATGGAAAAAAATTACAGGCATCACCTCATTACCATACGGACAGGACACTAAGACCATTATTCATGTAGAAAAGTACAAGAGCATGCCAGCACATCCATTTAAGACCAGACTTTATTACCTGGCCAGTGAAGTGCTGAAGAGAAGCAGTTTTATGCATCATCATAATCAAGTGCCATCTCCACAATGAAGGTTGGCTACAACAGACCTCCAACATCTCGTCTCTTGTTTTGTGGTGCACTCTGCTAGACTGCAACCTGTCTATCTTGTGATGTTACTCTCCTACTTGTATCTCTGCCTACCTCTTGCTTGCTTCCCTTCAATTTTACCCTTAAGTAAAATCTTCAAGAAGGTGTCATGTCTTTTAATGTGTCCAAAATATTTTATTTGCCTGATCTTTATTTCTCTTAATAATTCTTTCTTAATATTAAGTGTTGTTAAAACCTCTTTGTTTGTTTTCTTCTCTTTCCATGATGTTCTTCCTATTCTTTTATATATCCACATCTCAAAGGCATCAATTCTTTCTTCTAATTGTTTGTTTAGAGTCCATGTTTCTGATACATTAATATAGAATAGATGTTGAATTGTATAATTCTCATTTATTAACTTGTTTGTAATTTTTTTAATGTTACTATTTTCCTCATGTCATTGAAGGTACTTTTAGCCATTCCTATTCTCCTTTTAACTTCTGTTTCACATCTGTCGTCATTTGTGATTATGTTTCCAAGATATTGATAATGTTCTACTTGTTGTAGTTTCTCTCCATGTATGTTTATCACCTGTTCTTCTGTGACTGCTGATTATCATGCTTGTTATTTTTTAAATATTTATATCCAGTCCATATTCTTTACTGATTTATCCACTTGATCTATTATTCTTTGCTTTTGACATTTTATTTCTAAATCTGCTGTTGATCATAATATACTCTATTTGGTTTCTCTTTCTATCTCCAGGACTTTTCCCATGTATATGATCTTATATTTTCATGCTCAAAGAATGTACTACATATGGCATGTTGTTTCCTGATTTCTACTGTATACATCTTTCTCCACTGTCATTTCTTGTCCTTAGTCCAAATTGTTCTACAATGTTCTTGTGTCTTCCTTCCTCTATATTTGTGCATGCAGACTATTGGAATGTCTGTTGATTTTACTGGTTTGAGTAGTTGTTGTAGATCTTCATAGTAATGTTCTATTTCTTCTTCGGTGTAGTCTGTAGCTGGTGTGTATATTTGTACAATGGCTAAATCAAAAGGTTTTTCTTTAATCTTTAGCATCATCATTCTGTCATTATATGTCCAGTATCCGCTGATATATTTTTATATTTGTTTATTTTTCTTGATCAGTATTCTTACCCCCCCCCCTCCCCTGGTTTATAGTAATCTCCTCCTGAATATATAAAACTAAATTTGTCCTTCCTTGGTGTACCTAGCATCTTTCCATCTTGTCTCTGCTACTCCTAGAATATCTACATTCAATGCTTCTGCCTCTAATATTACGTTTTCTAGCTTCCCTGACTGGTTTTATTTACCGAACCCGAAGACTAAACAGAGAACACAAGGGTGAACTACCAGACATAAAAGAAATAACAGCAATTTATGATTTGCCTTTTGGTTTTCAGCAGGATAGATTTGTGTTTAAAAATTGGTGTAAGTTCATAATTTACATCGTTAGCTTTTTGAATTATTGTCTCAATCTCTCTGTCCATTCTTTCATTGTTTGTAAAAATGATCTCAGGATATTTACATTTCTGCACTTGTTTCTGTAGTAAGTAAGTAAAGTAACCCATAGCATTTATTAATGCCGTAGGGGTGTGAGATTTTAGCGATCTCACATTTCACAAGCTCTGCAAATGAGGGTGGTAGCCATCTCCTCTCCCTCGCAGTCTTTACTTCCCGGATTAATCCGATACCCATTTTAAGGCTGGGTCGACCCGGGAGCCGTTGCGATCTGAAAACATTTCCGCCTCAACTGGGGAATGAACCTAGGACCATTCATATGCGAAGCCAGTGCGCTAACCACTGCGCTAACGCGGCTCCCTGTTTCTATAGTAAAATTAATTCATTAGCTAGGCAACATAACCACTGTTGACAATCGTGAAACTTCGCAAACTCCGATGGTACAGGAACGTGATGACACATTCCTCAATGACAAAAGACGTTCTTGAAAGTATGGGGGGGGGGTGTCATGTGACGTATTCCTTCCAGAACGTTCTCTTCCCAATGAACTCTCTGAACCTCTCTCTGTCTTGGGCGATGTGGCTTGCATTTTCTAGCGATGTATTCATGTTATCTTTAATGTCGTCAGTCCATCGTCTTCTTGGTCTGCCCTTTCTCCTCTTCCCAGGTAAGGTATGGGGGGAGGGGGTAAAAAGACTAGGTGGCCAGAGGAAGACATGGCTGGATAATATTAAAGAATGGCCAGGTGTGAAGTTTCCAAACTCATCACGATGGTAGAGGATAGAGATACGTGGAGATCTTTCTGTACCAAAGGTCTCATTGTGACACAATGCTGGTCTTTGGGCTAGAAGACACTATAGAGGTCCTGTTCTTACAGATCAGCATCACCAGAACCAACTACAGTGGGCGAACAAGCATTGTCATTGGACTGTTGGGAATGACTGGGGACGGGTTTGGTTTAGTTAAAGTTTGAAAGTTTCTTCATGCCAGGTTGAAGCATTAATTCTGCAAAATAAAATGTTGGTACACATTTGAAGTAATATTGCATCTTTTTTTTAACAGTATATATTCACATGACGAGAATACATGAAGTTATTCTATTTATTAATTTCCTGTCAGGAAACAATTTCTGTTAACCCTTATTTTTGGAAAGCCGCTAGAATCGTCACTTATATGGTATCTTGATGGTAAGCTGAGACATTTTAAAGTTATAGTTTTACAGCGATTTCAAACACAATATAACAGTACTGGAGGTCCCTTAAGTGAATGAAGAAATGAATTAAAGTTTATTAAAAAATAGCATTAATCAATGATGTTTAAAACCTTGAATTCTATTTATCTAGGTACTTGGACATCAGGGATTCCAGTGTACGGAAAATTGTGCTTAGGCTATACATATTGTGGCCAGGGTTTACATTTCGTGCATACTTCATTGCACATGTTTGCAACTAGATTTATTAATTTTTTAACCCATTCATCTTTTTTATATAGGTGTATGTAACATTTATGAATTCGAGACATCGCTGAAAACTGCAGCTAAATTTTAAAAATCATCAACATGTGTTTAATTATGCAAATTTGTCGCCATAATGAATATTAATTAGTTGTACGTGCATCTAAGTTGTTGTTGTTGTTGTTCGTCCATCACAAGTGATGATAATCATTTGTTACATCCACTTTTGAAAATTCAATTTTAGTTATGTCCTTGATTATGAGTTCGTAGATGGTTAATGAGCCCTATTCGAGCTGTAAATTTCCTTGGACAGTTTGGACATGGAATAACGACTGTAGACGGATCTTGGTCTATCCGTGACTTTCTAACTGCTCTCTGCTGTTGAGCTGCTGCATTTCTCTTTTTTTCACAAGATGATGCGCTCTTTTTTATTTTAGAAAAAGTAACATGTGGGGGTTGAGGGAGATATTGATAATATTTAATAGTGATGTAAATGCTGATGTTTACAACAAGGAATTTACGGAGCGGTGTTATCTAAAGCTAGGCCTATGGATGACTTTGACATGGTAAGTTCTTTGTGTTTGTCCACATTGTCGATGTTGGTTGTCCACAACATAACACTGACACACACATGCAAACAACACTTCCAAATTATATCTAGCATCCACTTATCTCTATTGTCTAAGAATTTGAAATCAATAACTCAATAAATACAAAAGCTACGCCAAAAAAGCAAACACATGCTAAAAAATGACTTCTAGAGGAAGTAGGCGCCTATGGGTTATTTTTATCTGGGCTGCTACAGGTTAATAGATATATAATTTATTTTCATTATAGTTATGCTAATTTAAATATAGTCGCCATTTTGAATAGTCATATCAATTAGTTTATGCTAATTAGTCACCATTTTGAATAGTCTTATCAATTAGTTCTGTGTGTATCTAAAAATTGCGGCAATGAGATCTACAGATGTTATCAATGAAAAGTACAGTCTTATCTTCGAGAACATAAAAATGTATAATTTGTGTGTTGCATTATTGAAAATAACTGATAATTCAGAAATTATCATCTCAGCTACATTTTGTGGTCACAAGTTTAATTTATATTTGCATATTACATGTAAATTATTTTGATGCCAAATTAATTAGGAAAAAATTAATAACTTTATTTAGTTTGGACATACTACCTTATACACACTTGGTTGGGGTATCCTTGAATTTCAATTTTCAAGGGTTATCTATAGTATTTTTAATGAAGTAGCACTATTTTGGAAATTGTGTCCAAGTGCCTATTGTAATTTTAGCCTATGCTATACATGTATTCCAATTTTGGAACTTTTAGTCCACCTAACACTAAACTAGGTACTTGGACATCCAGGATTTGCGTATAAAGATAATTTTGCTAAGGTTACAAAATTCTTGTGACTAGGAGTTACATTTAATGATGTCATCGTTTGTCATATTTGCAACTAGATTTATTAAGTTCTTTAACCATTTTTCTTTTTATATAAGTAGCTTTTAAGGGTACAGGACATTGCAGAAAATAGCAGCTAATTTTTTAAAAACATCATCGGTGGACAAATCACATGACAACATACCAACTTTTTAATTTTATATGCTATAGCACTATCTCGGAAACTTAAAAAGTCATAACTTAAAATATCTATCTAGCTATGTGTGCGCAATGAACTGGCCATCCACCTCCCACTCAGTGTGCAGCGCGCATGCTGAGTGGTCAGGGGTCTTATCGCGCAAGGAGTCGAATATTGGAAGCATCAGTATATGCATCTTTAACGGAATTTTGTTCAGTTTAATTATGTTAGCTATTTGTTCGATAGAAACCTGTCCACTATTTCATGTATTGTATCACATCATCATTTGTTTTAATTATGCAAATTGGCCACCATTTTGAATATTAATTAGTTGTACATTCCTCTGAGAATTGCAGTAATGTGATCAACAGATGTGTCTTGTCCTTGTAAATACAAAACATATAGTTTCGGTGGTATTTTATTATGTTTATATAAATATTTAATTTATTTTCATTATAATTATGCAAATTAGCAGCCATTTTGAATATGAATTAGTTCTATGTTCAACTGAAAATTTCAGAAATGTGATCAACATTAGCATCTTCTCTTCACAAACACAAAAATGTATAGTTTGTGTGTTGTATTATTGAAAATAACATAGATTATTTAGAAATTGTTAGCTCAGCTACATTTATTTATGATTACAAGTTTAATTTATATTTTCCTATGTTTGATGTCAAAATAATTCGAACAAAATTCGTAACTTTTTTCAGTGTTGACATACAGTTACAGACTTGGTTGATGTATCGTTGAATTGCAATTTTTAAGGACTATATCTAACTATATTATTTGTAATTATGTAGTACTATTTTGAAAATTGTGTCCAAGTACCTAAGTTAGGTCCTAACTAAACCATATTCAATATTCATTGTGATTTGATTGACGATATCCGATATGATATTATCATAATTATATCAATAATAATAATATCATATGATATGATATGATCTATCTGAGAGTATCTCAGAACATAGGCCCTAGGCCTATTTCTCACTAAAAGTGAACGTGTAAAAAAAGTATTGTAAAGAGTGTAAAACAGATTGGTATATGAAAATACATTCATACAACAGGTGAATAAATAAAATGTAGGTTAGGCCTACAACAATTTGAAATGTACAATTAAAAAAAAAAATAAAATGAGAACAGACTTGCCGTACGTACAAAATCGGTTTCGACAGACAACAATAGCTTTGCGCATGCGTAAAAATGTGTTGGTGAAAAATAGCAACCAGCCAGATATTGAATGTAAATAATGTAAAATTTAATAAACTTCACAGAACACACGTAAAAACTTAATTAAAGCGTATAAAAGCCATTACATTGTTTTAACAGTACGTATTTACTCATGTGTAAAGAGAAAAGGGATATAGTTTAAATTTTAGTTTATATTATGTTAAATTTATATTTTATTTATTTTGCAAATGTTGGTCCTCAGAAATTTGACATTTCACGGAGCAGACGAAGTGCTTCCAAAGAGGAGAAGAATGCTGCATGTGTATTGTTGATAAAAGGTAAAGAAATATTGCCTGTAAAGTGTAAATATATGGTCATTAAAATTTAAAACAGAGTTTTTGGTTAAAATATGTAGTATTATAAGACAAGGGTCAGTTATGTGTGCTAGAAATGAATCGGATCGGATAACCAAATTTGAAATGGTCAGAGGGTGTCCAACAAAGTGGAGGGTGCCGCAGTAACTGAACGAACAAATGGTAAAGCAAAATAAATTAAACTGGTTACTAGAAAAACTTACCGTACCTGTGAATAAAAATATATAAAAAAGTAGATAAAAAACATACAATATGAAACTAAACAGGACAATTCTCAATGTGTCGGTCCAGACCTTTTTCAAGAGATAACTTATAAAAACTAAACAATACTACACAAAATAGATGACTGAATTTGACCAAGCAATGTTTCTATGTAACGTAGAGACGTGACCCGGTAACAGTTGTGGAAACGCATCCAGTAAAAGAGAAAATACGTACTTTCATTATAAACAAACTGGAAAGTGGGAAATTAGAGGCAATAGAGATGTGGTTCTATATAAGAGTACTGAGAATACCATGGAGTGCCAGAAAAACCAATGTAGAGGTGTTGAAAGAATCAAAAGAGAAACTGACCTAAATCAATAATATAAGAAAAAGACAATCTTCTTTTTTGGTCACATCATGAGACAGGCAGTCCTGGAGAACAGTCACAACAGGCAAGACCGAAAACAACAGAGACAGAGGGTGACAAGAAAATATTAGTTTGACAACAAATATTAGTTTGAAAATATTAGTTGTCGCCCTCTGTCTGTCTTGCCTGCTGTGACTGTTCTTCAGGCCTGCCTTTCTCATGATGTAACCAAAAAAAGAAGATTGTCTTTTTCTTATATTATTGATTTAGATCAGTTTCTCTTGATTCTTTCAACACCTCTACATTGGTTTTTCTGGTATTCCATGGTATTCTCTGTATTCTTATATAGAACCACATCTCTAATTTCCCATTTTCCAGTTTGTTTATAATGAAAGCACACATTTTCTCTTTTACTGGATGCGTTTCCACAACTGTTACCGGGTCACCTCTCTACGTTATATAGAAACATGGCTTGGTCAAATTCAGTCATCTGTTTATTGTAGTATTGTTTAGTTTATAAGTTATTAGTCTCTTGGAAAAGGTCCCAAGTCGGATCAGTACTTGGACAAAATGTTTTTTTTTTTTTTTTTTTTTTAAACGGTACTGGGTGAGTAGACCTGCCGTAGCTATAGACATGTTTACGCAATCTGATATATCACTGCACCATCTTCTGCTACCTCTTCCACAGTTGCCATTAACTCTGCCTTCAGCTATTAATCTTTCCATGCTGTTATGTCTCTTTTAACTCTTTATATGACCAAAAAGAAGACCACTTTCTTGTTAAGATATTGTTATCCAATGTTAGGGAGCTAGCCCTCTTTGACATTTATTGATCTGAACACTTCTTGATTTGTCTTTTTAACTGTCCATGGTATACATACAATTCTTCTGTGTCATCTCATTTTGAAAGCAGTGGTTGTCCTTGCTACTGTTGTATTTATTGTCTATGACTCACAACCATATATTGCCACTGGAAATAATTGTTCTGTTCATAGATAGTTTTGCTATGCTGCTGGTACCTTGACAAAGATTTTTAATTTGGGCAAGTTTTAATATCGTCATTGCAATTCTGCTCCTGATTTCTACAGCACAGTCTCCTGAGCTATTTATGTTTATGCCCAAATACTGGAAATTGTGTACGTCCTCTAGTTTGAACTTGTCAATTATTATCTTTGGTTGGGATGACTATGTTATAATTTATGCTTGTGCTCTGTTTTAATTGATCTACTTGGGATATCTGCTATTCTGTAATTGATATTTCAATGACTACTATGTTGTATATTGATGTTTGTGATGACTGCTATGTTGTAATTGTTGCTTGTGATCTCTGCTATGTTGTAATTGTTGCTTGTGATCTCTGCTATGTTGTAATTGTTGCTTGTGATCTCTGCTATATTGTAATTGTTGCTTGTGATCTCTGCTATGTTGTAATTGTTGCTTGTGATCTCTGCTATGTTGTAATTGTTGCTTGTGATCTCTGCTATGTTGTAATTGTTGCTTGTGATCTCTGCTATGTTGTAATTGTTGCTTGTGATCTCTGCTATGTTGTAATTGTTGCTTGTGATCTCTGCTATATTGTAATTGTTGTTTGCGATGACTACTATGTTGTATATTGATGCTTGTGATGACTACTATGTTGTATATTGATTTTTGCGATGACTGCTATGTTGTAATTATTGCTTGTGATGTCTGCTATGTTGTAATTGATTTTTGCGATGACGGCTATGTTGTAATTGATGTTTGCGATGTCTGTTATGTTGTAATTGATGCTTGTGATCTCTGCTATGTTGTATATTGATGCTTGTGATCTCTGCTATGTTGTATATTGATGCTTGTGATGTCTGCTATGTTGTAATTGTTGTTTGCGATGACTGCTATGTTGTAATTGTTGTTTGCGATGACTGCTATGTTGTAATTGTTGTTTGGGATGTCTGCTATGTTGTAATTGTTGTTTGGGATGACTGCTATGTTGTAATTGTTGTTTGGGATGTCTGCTATGTTGTAATTGTTGTTTGGGATGACTGCTATGTTGTAATTGTTGTTTGGGATGTCTGCTATGTTGTAATTGTTGTTTGGGATGTCTGCTATGTTGTAATTGTTGTTTGCGATGACTGCTATGTTGTAATTGTTGTTTGGGATGTCTGCTATGTTGTAATTGTTGTTTGGGATGACTGCTATGTTGTAATTGTTGTTTGGGATGTCTGCTATGTTGTAATTGTTGTTTGGGATGACTGCTATGTTGTAATTGTTGTTTGCGATGACTGCTATGTTGTAATTGTTGTTTGGGATGTCTGCTATGTTGTAATTGTTGTTTGGGATGTCTGCTATGTTGTAATTGTTGTTTGCGATGACTGCTATGTTGTAATTGTTGTTTGCGATGACTGCTATGTTGTAATTGTTGTTTGGGATGACTGCTATGTTGTAATTGTTGTTTGCGATGTCTGTTATGTTGTAATTGATGCTTGTGATCTCTGCTATGTTGTATATTGATGCTTGTGATGTCTGCTATGTTGTAATTGATTTTTGCGATGACTGCTATGTTGTAATTGTTGTTTGGGATGACTGCTATGTTGTAATTGTTGTTTGGGATGACTGCTATGTTGTAATTGTTGTTTGGGATGACTGCTATGTTGTAATTGTTGTTTGGGATGACTGCTATGTTGTAATTGTTGTTTGGGATGACTGCTATGTTGTAATTGTTGTTTGCGATGACTGCTATGTTGTAATTGTTGTTTGGGATGTCTGCTATGTTGTAATTGTTGTTTGCGATGACTGCTATGTTGTAATTGTTGTTTGGGATGACTGCTATGTTGTAATTGTTGTTTGCGATGACTGCTATGTTGTAATTGTTGTTTGGGATGACTGCTATGTTGTAATTGTTGTTTGCGATGACTGCTATGTTGTAATTGTTGTTTGCGATGACTGCTATGTTGTAATTGTTGTTTGGGATGACTGCTATGTTGTAATTGTTGTTTGCGATGACTGCTATGTTGTAATTGTTGTTTGGGATGTCTGCTATGTTGTAATTGTTGTTTGGGATGACTGCTATGTTGTAATTGTTGTTTGCGATGACTGCTATGTTGTATATTGTTGTTTGCGATGACTGCTATGTTGTAATTGTTGTTTGGGATGACTGCTATGTTGTAATTGTTGTTTGGGATGACTGCTATGTTGTAATTGTTGTTTGGGATGACTGCTATGTTGTAATTGTTGTTTGCGATGACTGCTATGTTGTATATTGTTGTTTGCGATGACTGCTATGTTGTAATTGTTGTTTGGGATGACTGCTATGTTGTAATTGTTGTTTGGGATGACTGCTATGTTGTAATTGTTGTTTGGGATGACTGCTATGTTGTAATTGTTGTTTGCGATGACTGCTATGTTGTATATTGTTGTTTGCGATGACTGCTATGTTGTAATTGTTGTTTGGGATGACTGCTATGTTGTAATTGTTGTTTGGGATGACTGCTATGTTGTAATTGTTGTTTGCGATGACTGCTATGTTGTAATTGTTGTTTGCGATGACTGCTGTGTTGTAATTGATGCTTGTGATGAGATGACTGCTGTGATGTAATTATTGTTTATGAAGTATTAACCCTGGGAAAATTAACATAAGTACTCAGAACATTGTTCAATCAGCCACTCACAAATGTTCTAAGTCCCTGTCAAAAGTAGTATATCTATAATGAAGATGTAGAATGCACACACACACACACACACATATATATATATATACTCCCTCTTATAGCAGGATATTAATCCTAGATTTGCAGCAGTATGTAGTCCCAAAAATGGAAATGCATTGAGTTGCTGTTCTATTTGCACCAATTATCTGACAAATTTGTCTTTGGCGGAATATATATATATATATATATATAAAACGGTGATGATGTCTTAGCATCAACTGTTGTCCTGTATATTTGCCAGAGCTGGTGCAGAAGAGTTGGGACTATGCTATCAAACTCTGACCATGTCTTGAAGGACACAGGGGAGACTGTGAATATTGCACTGTGCACAACCAAGACCATTTTTGGAGTCATTACTAAGTTTGAACCAGTTCAAGGGAGGACAATACGGACAGAACACTTCCTTCAAGCATGCAAGGACATGACAAGCATTCTAGGTAATTTTTACTCATACACATTCATTCTTAATTGCAATTTTGTATTATTTATCAAGTGATATATTCTTTCCAGTACGCTATCTTCATCATGGATACTCTGAACGCTTCTCTGTTCCGGACAAGGAGGCATGCATTGGTCAGAAACATGCTCATACATTCTTTGATGCCGCTTGTCCATCATCGTCTTGGTTTTCCTCATCTTCTCTTTCCTCTCACTCTGCCTTCCAGAATCTGCATTTCAATGCCATCATGTCTCATTAAGTGTCCAAAATACTGTACCTCCCTTCTTATGATTATATTTAGAATTTACCCCTCATATAGTTTCATTAATTTCATAATTTCTATGTTATTTTTCTCTGTCTATGATATTCATAGGATCTTTCTGTGGCTACCTTATTTCAAATGAATTTACTCTTTTGGATATTGTCCTGTTTAAAGTCCAAGTCTTGCATTCATATTTTGCCACTAGGAAAACACACAATCTTAAAAGGATTATTTTAGTGTCATTATTACTGGGACATTAGGCAGAGCCCTGATCCACTCACGGTAGAGATTCCTCCTCACCATTCGTGATGAGGTGTCGAGATTAGACAAGATAGTGTGGTAGACAAGAAAATAGAAAGAAGAAGAGACATGGGTATGCTGCCAAGCACTCGGTCGCTCCAATAGTAAGCTTTGTTTGAAACGGGTACCTCGTAAAGGTATTACTATGGGCGCGTTTCTATATTGTGCCTTTGATGCAAGAAGCTTAGTATCAGCCTGACAGTAGCTTCCATGGCACTCAGCTGCACCTGGGCTATGAGAGGCTTTTGTGGAGTGGTTAACGAAGTCCTTGACTGTATATGGGGCGCCCAGATCTTACATGTTCCATCCACCCCCAGGCTTTCAGGTTAAAAAAGGGAAGTTTTGGAATGTACATATCCACAGTAGGGGATAGGCAGTACATTCAAGCAGTAAACTTGGTTGGCAGTATCCACTGATATATATTGACACCTTTACAGACAGATACGTTTCATGACAAGTTCACCAACAAAGCCCAAACTACAAATGATTGTCAAAAACAAAATTCTTTCCTCTTCTTCATTGTTCATCAGTCAGTTATCAGGTTACAGTGCAAATAGCTTTGATGAACTGTGTAATTCGCTTCAATTCATCCATGAGTCCATCAGGTTTGGAAGTAGTGCCATCTCAGTAGTGCCATCTCAGTAGTGCCATCTCAGTAGGCCATATTTTCTTCTTCTTAACCTTCAGGACCCAGTGGGCGAGTTCACGCACCCGGAGTACATGTTCCTGTGGGCGAGTTCACACACCATACGATATAGCCCGATTCCTGAGCACGGAACTTCACGAAGTTAAGCTCATTTGACGTAGAAATTCCTGCCACACGAAGCTAGGAATACGTCACATTTTAAAGGTCGAATTCCTTTACACATTATGATTGTAAGAGAGAGAAAGCTGGTTGACTATGTCAATGCATTTCTAGAGCGACTTTAGCCATTTTCGGCCGTATTTTACTATCAAATTGAGTACCGCATGGCATGGGTTAGTGATCGTGACTACATGTTCTAATTGTTGTTTTTTGTGTTTAATATGTTGTTATTTGATAAGAATGTTTGTGTATTCATTCAAAAACACAAAAATAATATGTATCAGGTGTGCCACGTGTGTGTATGGACAATAATTACGTTGTGTGTCTGGCTAGACCTAGTGTTGACCGGACGGACATTATATGCGATTTATTCACGTTTTATTAGTTTTTTTTTAGTTCATATTATATTAGTTTGGATATAAAACAATATATATACAATAAGAATAGGTATTTATGAGGATTTTATCAATATTGCCACACATTGCTCATGTATTATGGTCGTCAAGAAGGTATATTTGCGATTTTGAAAATGGCATTTTGCATTCCCCCCCGAATTTTCAACTTCACAACTTGCTCACAACTTTCATATCACACATACAACAACAACAAAAACAGTATTATATTCACTATTCACTCCTTTATTTAGATGTGCAAAAGTTATTTTGATATCATTTAAAACAAAAAATTATCACTTTTTCATAACACCCACCCTCAATAACGCAAATTTTCCAAAAAATAAGCCAGGCCCCAGGGGATATTTCTTAATTTTAATTCAGGGTCCTAAAGGGTCTTAATAGAGTTGACATGCATGAAGAATGTGTTCTGCTGTCTCTGGGCTCAGTCCACAGGTCTGTCTCATCAATTTTCAGCTTTCTGAACATATGACTTCTCAATCTGTTGTGATGAGTTTGTAGTCTGAAACAAAAGATATAATCTCTGTCATATACAGAGGTCATATACATATAGATAACTCCAACCCCACAACGCTTAATGGCAGAAGTGAAAATGACAATATATAGATGAATAGATATATATAATAATAATAATGTAATAGCCGTCTATTGCAGGTGATGATGACTGCAGTTTCAGACATGTGCTGTTGCATCTCTCTGGTGTATGTGAAAATGACTGAAAATTCCTGACATAGAATCCCCTGCTACATTTGGGGCATGTACGATTAGAATTGGGCATCATCTGTGTGGTTTTTTTTGGGCAGCATGTTTTCTTGGTGCCTCTGAGATTTGATGCATCTTGGTGATGCAATCACCTTTGTTAGTGTTGCTGTGCCACACTGCGCTTCTAAGTAATAAACTCCCAGGATGTGGTGTCAATATTAAATCTCTTTAGGGATTTTTTGAGAGTCCTTAGAACTTCTGTCCACCTACCAGTAGTTTTTCCTTAAGAAAATCACTGTACATCAACCTTTTAGGCTATGTTTGGCAGGTATTCACACATGTTCGACCCACCTCAGTTGGGCCTTCTTTAGCATTGTGTCAATACTTGAGATATTGTTTCTAGTGAGGACTTGAGTATCAGGGACTTTATCCTGAGAAGTCACTTCATGTGAGGAAGTGATTTAACACACGGATGTGTCGACAGTACACTGTCCAGGTCTCACAAGCCCTGCTACATTTCTACTCATACTGCAGCAGCTTTTCCAGAGCCCAGATGGGACTCCTCAGTCATCTGAGGACTCACGAACAAATAAACTTGATTTGACCTTTTTCAATGCCTTGTTCATCTACGATTGCAAAATAGGAACATGATCATCATTGACCTCCTGCGAGTGGTTTGCTGTCACCACATCTTGTACAGGGGGAGTTTTTAAATTTACCGTCCAACACAAAATACCCCCATTCCTTACCAGGAGTTGAGCTCTGGACCTCACAGTCGTGAGACCAACGCTCTAACCTCTCAACCATACACCACACAAATTCCTAAGCTCAAAGCAAATGGCTTAATTACTGGCCAGGGAAATTCCCTCTTAGTAAAAATGTGTATTGTAGTACTTGTCTCAGTAGTGTATGTATCTGTGTATCTAACAGATTGCCTTGGCACTAGCTTCTTACTGGCTAAAAAGGACATGCTAGGAAATATAAAGGTAAGGATAACATGAAACAATCTTTAGTCATTTCTATTATAGACCATATATTTCTTGCTTGTTTGGGTATCTATGATACTCGGAAGTGATTTGCTTCTCTCCAGTAATCTTCCATTATAAATGGCATATTTTTATCTTGTTTCATGATATTCAGAGGTGATTTATCTCTCTCCAGCAATCTTCCAGTATAAACCGTATATCTCTTGCTTGTTGAGTTATCCCTGACACTTTGGGGTGGTTTATTTATATCTAATAATCTTTTAGTATAAACAGTATATTTCTAGCTTGTTGAGTTATGCTTGATGCTCTGGAGTGATTTATCTCTTTCTAGTAGTCTTCCAGTCATCTTATTATTGTAACATGTTGAAGACATCTTATTGTTATAACATGTTGAAGTCACCTTATTGTTGTAACATTTTGGAGTTAACTTATTGTTACATGTTGAAGACATCTTATTGTTATAACATGTTGGAGTTTGTTTTTCGTTCGCTCCATTGTAACCATCACGGATATCCGTGCGATTTCCGCCGGGAGCGTGATTACGTTGTGCCACCGTTATGCGCCTTGTAGGCCTAGCACATCCGATTTCGGCATGCCTTGACAATTCGGGTGGGCTACCCTTAGCCTGTGACAGCCTCTATATCTGTCTCCAGGCACGCGTAATGGAGCCTCTTCGCCCAGATGATTTTTTGCTCTCGTCTGACTCAAACGAGGTGTTCCACTGTCTATGAAATTGCCTCGTGTAATTGGACGTGCTGTGCCTGTGCCCATTGGGTACTGAACTGTTTCTCATCCGTGAGCCTGGTTCCTTAAGGGGAAGAACTCAACAGAGAGTTGGACCCTGGCTCTTTCGCCATCTTAGCCAAGGTGTCATTCACCGACATCGTGTACCCCTTGTCCAAGTTCGAGTCTCACACCACGCGTTTCAGAGCAAGGCGTTCTCGAGCTGAGCGTCCTTGTCCCAATAGCGCCTGAGCCCATCAGGTACTGAACCCTTTCTCTCTTCAAGTATATTTCCGGTGTAGGAAAACCTGACAGTAGAGTTGGGCCAGGGCTAAAACGTACTCCCTTTTGTGCCTGAGCGCATCGAGTACGGAACCCTTTCTCTTCGCGAGCATATTTCCGGTTTAGGAAGGCTCGACATTAGAGTTGGATTAGGTCTTCTTGCTTTACCAAATGCCAGTGAATGGGTCTGGATCTCTGCCTGTAAGGAACACAGGTAACTAGAAGCTCGACTCGAGCTGACGGAGCTTGTAGTTCCCCTTTCCTAGGAACTTTTCATTTTCTATTTGCAGTTCGCGCTGCTCTCTAGCGCTGTTCTGCCCTTTCATTGTTTCATTGTACTCGGTATGAAATCTATTTGTCTCTCGCCATGCATCTACCTTTACGTGCATTTTACATTGGCCGCCCCTCCAATGTTCGGACTGGACTGACTTGCTTCACTGTATGTCGACAGTGTCGCTATATGTGGTGATGCTGGTGGTGTCGGAGATATTGTCTGTCTCTTGTGCAGTCAAATCTCTTTCCATCTGCTACCTCCACATTCTCGGACACGATCCCCAAATGATTTGGCCAGAATCAGCTCGAGCTGCTGTATTTCTGTTTCCAGGGTGCACCGCATGGAGGTACATTTGGGATCTTGGTTATCTGCTAACCCTGGGCCCGCCTAGAGCAATGCGTTCCCTTTGCACCCCACATGTTGGAGTCATCTTATTGTTGTAACATGTCAAAGAAAGTTAATGACAATTTATTTTTAGGTACCAAAGGGTCATGAAGGGAAATTTCTTCTAAAAGGGTGGGCCACACCAGGTGTTGAGAACCACAGTTCTATGGGAAAGATAGCCTGACTGTCATCATCACGTGACATATTCTTTCCAGAACATTGTTTTGAAATTGATGTCCAGAACCCAACTCTATCCTGTGCCAATCTGCCTGCCTCCTCCAGCGATATCTTCATACAGTCTTTGATGTCATCTGTACATCTCCTTCTAGATCTACCTCTTCTTCTACCTCCTAGAATTCTGCCCTCTAATATGCATATTTCCATGCCATTGTGTCTTTTTTTTTATATGTCCGAAAAATTTCAATTTTCTTTGTAAAATTGTATTTACCAACCAACCTTTTATATATTCAGCATATTCAAAAACTCACTATTCCTTTTCTTTTCTATCCAGGAAATTCTTAATATTGCCCTATAACCAGTTCGAATACAGATATTGTTTTTGCCGTTGTTCTATTTATTGTCCAAGTCTTGCAGCTGTATGTTGCAACTGGGAAAATGTATGATCTAAGAATTATAGCTTTTGTCTCTTTATACAAACATATACTTCAAGAGTGTTCTGAGCATGAAACGCTGAGGCAGACATATTGGCCAGAGGAAACAACACTGGAATCAAAACTCTATGGGACACTGTATGAACTACAAAAGACAGTGAGTTTTATTAAGGAGACAGAATTACAGATATAGACATGTTTCAAGTGAACGAAAGAAGAAGAAGTCTCTTTATAACAGTTTTTCCATATATTTTATATTTTTTTAATTTCATTATAGCTAACTTTTCCTAATTTCCATTGCGTAATCTTCTAACCTGTTTATATTTACACCCAGATAATCAAACTTGTAGACGTTTTCCAGTCCATGTTATCTATTTTAATTCTTGGTGTTACTTTGGTTTTATCTGTTGTCATAATCTTGGTTTCTGTATATTTAATTGATAGTTTTGTTCTTATACTTTTGTTGTAATAATCATCCTTTCTAGTCCTTCTATATGTGTAGTTAGAAGTTCTGTATCTTCTGCATATCTTATCTCTGGTATTTTATATCATCCTATAATTGGGGATGGAATTTGTTATACTCTTTATCGTTCCTTACTTTCCTCATGATATTTTCTACATATATATTATATAAGTATGGTGGATAGGGTGCAATGCTGTCTTACCCCGCTATCTACCGAAAACCATTCTGAGATATCACCATCAACTCACACAGTTGCTTGTTGTTTATAGTAGAGTGATTCGCCCGTGTGTTGCCGGGGCCCAAAAGGGGAGCAAAGAATAGCAACACTGTTTACCTTCCATGCATGTCATAAAGGTGACTAAGGAGTTATGGGATGGAGTTGGCTGTCCCATCCTATATAGGGTCAGTGACCCAAAGCCATACTGAAGTCGGATGTATCAGGCCGAAAGGCGCAGATATCGCAGCAATGCTGTAAACCATGATACAACGCATTCCGTTCTCTGGACTACATCCTGCTAATCTGCAGGAGTTTGAGAATGAATGAAGAAGTAGAGTGATTCAATAAGATATGTTAGATGTTCTGGGAAGCCCATTAGCCTGACTGTAACCTGTGCATATTTTTTATAGCACACTTTGTTTTCTATCAGGTATCCCATACTCACTCAGATAATACATATAGACCTATACCTAGTCAGAGGAGTTAACATATTTCTTTGCCTTTTTATCTTAATTATTTGTTTGTGTTGTTGATAGAGGATTGATGACCAGTATAAGACGAACCCAGTGCTCTACACAACACTGAATAACATCTTGGAAAAAGAGTCCCATGCCCTTGTTAAACCAACAAATATTGCACTTGGTATCATCTGGCTGAAGAGGTATGTGTGTGATCTTTTGTTGATATTTGATTTAATCTGCCCTTGCTATTTGTTCTCAACTATGTTGAAACAGTAGTTTCATTATGTTGTAGTCAGAAGTCAAGTAAGATGTTCTATACTTAAGTATCAGATGTGATTAGGGACTTACTAAAATTACTATGTCCTCTATGTAGTAGAAATCTTCATTGTTAGAACACATAAATTTCTGCTTGAGTTCTGTACCCTGGCAGTGCCATCATGTATGCTTTCTTTTGTAATAGCAAATATGTGTGAGAGACATTTTATAATAGTAAGTGTGTGTGTGTGTGTGAGAAACATCTTATAATAAAAAATATGTGCGAGAGACATCTTTTAATAGTGAAATGTGAGAGAGACATTTTGTAATAGCACAATGTGTGAGAGACATATTGTAATAAGGAAACGTGTGAGAGAAAATTTTGAGATAGCAAAATGTGTGAGAGACATCTTGTAATAGCAAAATATGTGAGACATCTTGTAATAGCAAAATGTGTGAGAGACATCTTGTAATAGCAAAATGTGTGGGAGAAACATCTTGTAATTGTGAAATGTGTGAGAGACATCTTATAATAGCAAATATGTATTTGTGCGAGAGAGATATCTTATAATAGCAAATGTGTGAGAGACATCTTAGAATAGTGAAATGTTTGAGAGACATCTTGTAATAGCAAATGTGTACGTGAGAGACATCTTGTAATAGCAATTGTGTGTGTGAGAGACAGAGGGCGACAACGTGAGAAAATATTAGACAGTTTGACAACCTGGCACGGCAAGGAAACAACAACGACTTTGATACATAATACTGTGGACAGAGAGCTGTGGAGAGCCATGACAGAAACATCTTGTTGTAATAGCGAAATGTGTGAAAGACATCTTGTAATAGTAAAATGTGTGAGAGACATCTTGTAGTAGCAAAACATGTGAGGAGACATTTTGTAATAGTGAAGTGTGTGAGAGACATGTTGTAATAGTAAAATGTGTGAGAGACATCTTGTAATAGCAAAATGTGTGGAAGAAACATCTTGTAATCATGAAATGTGTGTGATTCATCTTGTAATAGTAAAATGTGTGAGAGACATCTTGTAATAGCAAAATGTGTGGGAGAAACATCTTGTAATCGTGAAATGTGTGAGAGACATCTTATAATAGCAAAATGTGTGAGAGACATCTTGTAATAGCAAATGTGTGAAAGTAATTTTTTAATTGCAAATGTATGTGTGTGAGACATCTTATAATAGTAAATATGTGTGTGTGCGAGAGAGATATCTTATAATAGCAAATGTGTGAGAGACATCTTAGAATAGTGAAATGTTTGAGAGACATCTTGTAATAGCAAATGTGAGTGTGTGAGAGACATCTTGTAATAGAAAATATGTGTTTGTGCGAGAGAGATATCTTAAAATAGCAAATGTGTGTGTGAGAGACATCTTATAATAGCAAATGTGTGTGTGAGAGACATCTTGTAATAGCAAATGTGTGTGTGTGAGAGACATCTTGTAATAGTAAAATGTGTGAGAGACATCTTAGAATAGCAAAATATATATGTGTGTGAGACAGCTTGTAATATTTACCTTGTTTTGATCATTTTTGCTAAGAGCTCTGGAGTTTATTAGGGCCTTCATGCGTGCATTGTCCAGCGAACACCATAACAAAGTTGTAGAGGAGAGTCTCAGAATGACGGTATTACAAGCTTATGATGGAACATTGCGACCTTACCATGGTGTCATGACCCAGTTCTTGTTCTCTGTAAGTTACTGTCAGCTTGTATAATCCTGTATGTGTCTTGTGTTATGTAAGTTACTGTCAGCTTGTATTGTCTGGGATATATCTTGTGTTACCGGAATATGTAAGTTACTGTCAGCTTGTATAATCCTGGATATGTCTTGTGTTATGTAAGTTACTGTCAGCTTGTATTATCCTGGATATGTCTTGTGTTATGTAAGTTACTGTCAGCTTGTATAATCCTGGATATGTCTTGTGTTAAGTAAGTTACTGTCAGCTTGTATTTTCTTGGATGTATTTTGTGTTATGTAAGTTACTGTCAGCTTGTATTGTCTGGGATATATCTTGTGTTATGTAAGTTACTGTCAGCTTGTATTGTCTTGGATGTATTTTGTGTTATGTACGTTACTGTCAGCTTGTATTGTCTGGGATATATCTTGTGTTACGTAAGTTACTGTCAGCTTGTATTGTCTGGGATATATCTTGTGTTATGTAAGTTACTGTCAGCTTGTATTGTCTGGGATATATCTTGTGTTACGTAAGTTACTGTCAGCTTGTATTGTCTGGGATATATCTTGTGTTATGTAAGTTACTGTCAGCTTGTATTGTCTGGGATATATCTTGTGTTATGTAAGTTACTGTCAACTTGTATTGTCTGGGATATATCTTGTGTAATGTAAGTTACTGTCAGTTTGTATAATTCTGTATATGTCTTGTGTTATGTAAGTTACTGTCAGCTTGTATAATCCTGGATGTCTTGTGTTATGTAAGTTACTGTCAGATTGTACAATCCTGTATGTGTCTTGTGTTAAGTAAGTTACTGTCAGCTTGTATTGTCTTGAATGTTTTTTGTGTTATGTAAGTTACCGTCACCTTGTATTGTCTTGGATGTATTTTATGTTGGATGTCTTGTGTTATGTAAGTTACTGTCAGATTGTACAATCCTGTATGTGTCTTGTGTTAAGTAAGTTACTGTCAGCTTGTATTGTCTTGAATGTTTTTTGTGTTATGTAAGTTACCGTCACCTTGTATTGTCTTGGATGTATTTTATGTTATGCAAGTTTCTGTCACCTTGTATTGTCTTGGATGTATTTTGTGTTATGTAAGTTACTGTCAACTTGTATAATCCTGGATATTTCTTGTATTACGTAAGTTACTGTCACCTTGGATGTATTTTGTGTTATGTAAGTTACTGTCAACTTGTATTGTCTTGGATGTATTTTGTGTTATGTAAGTTACTGTCAACTTGTATAATCCTGGATATTTCTTGTATTACTAAGTTACTGTCACCTTGGATGTTTTTTGTGTTATGTAAGTTACTGTCAGCTTGTATTGTCTTGGATGTATTTTGTGTTATGTAAGTTACTGTCACCTTGTATTGTCTTGGATGTATTTTATGTTATGTAAGTTACTGGCACCTTGTATTGTTTTGGATGTATTTTGTGTTATGTAAGTTACTGTCAACTTATATTATCAGGATATCTCTTGTTTTTGTGAGTTACTGTTAACATGTGTTATCGTAGACATATCCTGTATTTTGTTTACCTATCTTACGAAGCACATTGTTCTGTTCATCCTCATTGAGTGTTCCATTTACTTTGGTCTGAGTATGAATTGTAATCGATGCCTTTCTCTCTCCAAGAGGTTATTTCTGGCATAGACTGTCAACTGGAGGCAGACCTGAGAGTTGTCTATGGAGTCGTTTTTCCTGATGTATAAAACTGCTTCTTGTCATTCAAAGCATTGCTAGATTTTGGAATCAGTTCTTCATTAGATGGTCTGTCATGCAGTGAAACTTTTCTACATGTGCCATTATATCTCTGCATTCTCTTAGTGTTTGCATTGTCCCCACTTTCTCCATTTCGATTATGGATGTTGATTTCATTGCAACCAAGATGACCCTAAGCTCATTGTTTTGTACTCTATCTAGTTCCTGTAATGTTGTATTTGATGCAGAACTCCATGCAGCTGACCCATACACAACACCTGGATAATCATCTTCTAATATACAATCAGTATTATCATGATCTATCTCTCTATTGAATTTCCACTTTTGCTGTTTAACGTCGTGGGGGAAAGTTGGAGTTATCTGTCTTTTGCCATTTGGGTTGCATTGGTTGTGGTCGGCCTGTGTCTCTTTAAGGCTCCTTTGATTGTCTCCACCCATCTAATTCTTGGTCTTCCTAGTACCTTGTAACCCAATCTTCTGCTGTAGTATGCATGAAGGGCTGGTTTCATTAGTTCTATTTTCATGATGTGACAAAACCACCTGGTCTGCTGTGTTTCCATTATAATGATACTGGTACTAAAGTATCACTTTGGATGAACTCACATCACACTACTTTTTCACAACACCTTAGAAAGTAAGAGTTGCAATGAATTCCTGGTGGATGTAGCATAGGAAATAAAGTGTGTGGCAGGATGCAGGAATATGATACCTGTCATGAATTGAAACCCTTGACAAAAACAAAATCAGAGAATTAAATGCACCCAGTTTTGTATATCCCAAAAGTCACCTACTACAAACTGTACACAGAGAACAAATCATTACTTTTCAACTTGTAACAGGACACAGCAGACAAATTTACATGTTTAGAAAGCTGAAAAATTAGTCAAACATATTTGTTCATATATGCAATGAGACATATTTATTCATATATGAACAGAGACAGAAGTTAGTGAAACATATTTGTTCATATATGTGCTGAGACAGAAATAAGTGTAACGGTGTTGTTAGGGAATGTTGCTGTTTAATGTCCAGGGGATGGGAACTAGGGTCACCCTTACTTTAGTGTTAGAATCACAGAACTGGTCAGATTCAGATTGTTGTGATGAGCAGTCGTATTAGGTTTAATAACGGCCATCTCGAAGGTGCATGAGTAAATGGGTGAACTTCACGAGAATTTAAAATCAGGATGTAAGTTGAACAAAGAATGTATTTGGAAATTGACAACTCAGCAGATTAGTTACGAAAAAGAGAGAAGTGTGTATTTCAAATCAGAAAATGATTGAATCCTAGCCAAAATATAGAAGTAAACTAGAATATACCGTATATATATTTTTAGAAACAAACAAAAACTGTAGGAAAGAGATCAATTGAAGTACAAGAAACAGTCACATTCACAATGTTGAGGAGAACTAGATTAACCAAGGAACTGTCCACATTAGGGAATGTTTGTGAATGTATGGATTTGTGCCATACACAACTGGTTAGCTAAGTGTTAGGTTTATGTATTGGATTAGCACCAGTATATGTATTATCAACAAGTAGTGTTGGATATTATGTGTATAATTTTGTGTCTTCAAGTAAGGTATATCATTTTGTAAGGTATATCATTTTGTATTATTAGAAGAATATCTTATTGTTTATCACTATCATGTGCCATGGGTTGGCATATCGACAAATAATAAATAACTGGGTATTAATTATGAAATTTAGTCCTACTGAAGAGGTGTGCATAACCATGCAGAGGTTATGAAACTGGATATATTGAGAAATCATCATCATGAGATCTTTAGCTAACGAGTCGCAAATCGTACATAACCTTGGAAAAGGTTATGGAATCTACATAGAGTGCAAAACCACTCAATATCTCCACCTCTTGAGATACTCAAAAGAGATAGATTAATCATATTGGTATTCATTGTCTTATGAATTCAGGGAAGTAGTTTAAAATTGCACTTGTATACATAGAAGGACATCTTCAGTGGATATAATTGAGCATAGGGGCCTATGTGTTACAGAATACACTCATTCTCTTAAGGTTACAGGTCATCATCGTCAAAATCCTGTGTGGTGAAGATATATCTATTTACCTATACGCTGTTACCCTTGTTTGCCTTGCGGCGTCAGGGGTGGAAGAGTTCTCTGGAGATGGCCTTCTTGTGTGCTGTTTGTAAGATTGTTCCTGTGGCTTTGATTTCTGTGATCCATCTTTTACATGTCCTGCCTCTGTCTTTATAACCGTTATGTCTATGTGTCATGGCCATTTGTGGCATGCTATCTGTTGGTAATCTGGAAGCGTGTTAAAACCACTTGATCTGTTGTCTTTTGATGTGTTCCAATACTGGTATTGAGTGAAGATATTGGAGAATATTATTTAAATATCTACTGATAAAATTATTGTAGATCTACTATTCTTTCATCGTTGGGAACCATTGAGTGAAATTATCATATGAGATGTACTAAGTAGACAGAGGTTGCTTATTCAATTCATGTGAGGCGGTCAACTCCCTAATCAATGAATTGTTGGAATTATTTATTCATTTAACATTTGAAATAACAATCACATAAGATAGATTGGCACCATTTTCATGCATTATTGGATTATCTGTGCACACTAATATTCGACTTTGTGAACAACGATCACATCAGATTGATTAGCACCGTTTTTACGCTCTAGTGGACTAATAGAACATTTTACTTACGTATCATGTGGTAACATATTACTGTTGTCTGAGAAGACATTGACACTCAGAATATTGGAGCTAACTTTGATGATTTTTGATGATTTGACAATACGAACATTGTGTATTAATTGTTCTCAGACATTGTGATTAGTTATCGACCAGGTGTTGACCAATAAAGACTTAAGTTGACCGTCACAGATATTCTATAGCGTGAATATAGCTTAGCCAATTGACAGATTAGAAACTAACGAGGGTCTAATGTTCAATATATTTTCAACACGGATTATTAACTAAATGTTTGTTCTAAATGAATGGTTATCTGTTAGCTAATAGGATTATTAGGTATTGAGATGTGATCTACTGTTGTAAAGAAGATATGAGATTAAACAAATATACACCCACATAAGTAAACATAGAAACCCCCTCCTTTGATTGTTGAGCTTCATGTTGATTGGGACTACCTTAGTACTCAAATTTTGTATGTGCACCAAAGTTGTCTTATATTAGAGAATTTTTGTTGTGTTATTTTTATTAATAAACATGTATGTTCCATTTCAAATTCTTGAATTATTATTCAATTTCAGACTTGTCTTTGTTATAAAACTATTTCAGAACATTATTCGTCTAGTGCCTTGCAGGAAGACTTTCCTCAAAACTTTAATGATAGACAAGACTGCCTCTGTGGACATGGTAAGATTAATGTATCTGATCTGGTACCATAATTTTATTTTTGCATTTAGGTCACATCAGGCTTTTACAGAAATGTCTGACTTGTCACATTAGTTTTTGACAGAAATGTCTGACTTGTCACATTAGTTTTTGACAGAAATGTCTGACTTGTCACATTAGTTTTTGACAGAAATGTCTGACTTGTCACATTAGTTTTTGACAGAAATGTCTGACTTAATCACATTTTTGACAAACAATTTCTGACTTATCACATTAATCTCTGACAAAAATGTATTGACTACTCACGTTAGCCTCTGACAAAAATGTCTGATTTGTCATCTTTTTCTTCTCCTCGTTCACAGCTTAACATGTCTACACAGCAAATCTAATTGTTTTCTTAATAAATACTGCTGTATTTGAAAGCTCTTCAAAACTCCCATACAGCTTTATATGGATAAATGTCTCCGTAGGCCTGTGGATCTCCCTTAACTGGTTTAATGTAACGCAGTCTTGCAGGATATGTTCCGTAGTCTGTGCGTGCTTCCTGCCCACATGAACACAGATGTAATGGAACCAGTCTTAGTCTTTTTAAATGGCTGTTTAGTCTATTGTGTTCTGCCCCAAGGCAGAAGATGATAACCTGCTCAGCTCTGTAAAAATAACGATAGTTGTCTTTTGGGTGATCAAATTTCTTAATAGCTTTAATGAGGGTCCTCTTTTCTTGATAGCTTATTTCTTGGTCTTTTTGTTCCTGTGTTCATCTTTTGCCAGCATATCTTCCCCTTCATTTCCTGTTATGCCACAGTGACATGGTATCCACTATAGAACTACCCTTCTTTGGATGATCACTTCTCGTATGGTTTCCTTTAGGTTTAGCAGTTTATTGCTGTCAATGGCTTGTAGAACAGACATTTCATGTAAGAAACACCACTTGTTGACATTGGCTTGTTGTGTTTTTAATTATATCTGCAGCAATATTTAAAGCCTTTACTTCTACAGAGTAGTTGGAGCAGAAGATTCCAGTTGGTGAACATGTGGATTCATATTATTTTTCTTGGTATTTTATGTAAACTCCAGTATCTCCATTCTTCACTGCTCTGGTTGCTGATCCATTAGTATATACTTGTATCCAAGCTTTTCTGGGGTACATATTTTCACTCATATTGCATACTATTGTTTTCTTTTGGAGAGTATCAGTTTTCTCATAGTGTAGCTGTTGCTTATGCTGGTTCTGATAATGAGATTTTGATATCAATCCCATGGAAGTGGTAAGTGTTGGTGTTATTTCCTTTGTTATTTCTGGTAGTTCTTCCTTATAGTCTCTATTTAGTTTTTTGGATCAGTGATTAAAACTGCTTCTCTTCAGCCTTCCACTGGCTACATCATCAAATCCGGACTTCATTGAGCGTGCTGTCATGCTCTGGTACTTTTCTGCATGGATCATAGTCTTAGTGCATGGATCATAACCCTGCATGGTTATAGGATGATGCTTGTAATTTTTTCCATTTCATTTATGGGTGAGGTCTTCATGGCATATGTGATAGGGTGAAGTACTTGATTTTTGTACCTTGTCCAGAGCTTGTAGATGGGAATTGGCTGTAGAAGTCCATGCTGTTGATCCGTATTCTAGTACTGGTCTTTGTTGCACCTGTGTATATCTTTTTAAGGTTTCCTCATTGGCCCTCTCCCCAGCTTGTACCTGTCAATTTCCTCAGGTTGGCAAGTTTATTTATTTCCTTTGTCTATATTTTCTCAATGTGAGGCCTCCATATCAGGCTCTTATCTAGTGTAGTACCCAAATACACCAGCTCTTGTTCTTCTATTTGTATTCACGCATTTCCATTACATTTCAGTTGTCACATCAGTCTCTGACAGTAATGTCTGATCTGTCACATCAGTCTCTGACAGTAATGTCTGATCTGTCACATCAGTCTCTGACAGTAATGTCTGATCTGTCACATCAGTCTCTGACAGTAATGTCTGATCTGTCACATCAGTCTCTGACAGTAATGTCTGATCTGTCACATCAGTCTCTGACAGTAATGTCTGATCTTTTTCAATCAGTCTCTGACAGTAATGTCTGATCTGTCACATCAGTCTCTGACAGTAATGTCTGATCTGTCACATCAGTCTCTGACAGTAATGTCTGATCTGTCACATCAGTCTCTGACAGTAATGTCTGAACTGTCACATCAGTCTCTGACAGTAATGTCTGATCTGTCACATCATCAGTCTTTGACAGTAATGTCTGATCTGTCACATCAGTCTCTGACAGTAATGTCTGATCTGTCACATCAGTCTCTGACAGTAATGTCTGATCTGTCACATCAGTCTCTGACAGTAATGTCTGATCTGTCACATCAGTCTCTGACAGTAATGTCTGATCTGTCACATCAGTCTCTGACAGTAATGTCTGATCTGTCACATCAGTCTTTGACAGTAATGTCTGATCTGTCACATCATCAGTCTTTGACAGTAATGTCTGATCTGTCACATCAGTCTCTGACAGTAATGTCTGATCTGTCACATCAGTCTCTGACAGTAATGTCTGATCTGTCACATCAGTCTCTGACAATAATGTCTGATCTGTCACATCAGTCTTTGACAGTAATGTCTGATCTGTCACATTAGTCTTTGACAGTAATGTCTGATCTGTCACATCAGTCTTTGACAGTAATGTCTGATCTGTCACATTAGTCTTTGACAGTAATGTCTGATCTGTCACATCAGTCTCTGACAGTAATGTCTGATCTGTCACATCAGTCTCTGACAGTAATGTCTGATCTGTCACATCAGTCTTTGACAGTAATGTATGATCTGTCACATCAGTCTCTGACAGTAATGTCTGATCTGTCACATCAGTCTTTGATAGTAATGTCTGATCTGTCACATCAGTCTTTGATAGTAATGTCTGATCTGTCACATCAGTCTCTGACAGTAATGTCTGATCTGTCACATCAGTCTCTGACAGTAATGTCTGATCTGTCACATCAGTCTCTGACAGTAATGTCTGATCTGTCACATCAGTCTCTGACAGTAATGTCTGATCTGTCACATCAGTCTCTGACAGTAATGTCTGATCTGTCACATCAGTCTCTGACAGTAATATATGATCTGTCACATCAGTATCTGATAGTAAATTATCTCTGACTTATCACATCAGTCTCTGATAGTAATGTCTATCACAATGCCAAATCTTTGATGAAACACAACATTACATTGCTCTTTGCTCCAACAACCACCATCATACTCACCCTATCTTGCTCCATGTGACTTTTTCTGGTTTCCACAATTTAAGATTAATGAAAGGTCACTGATGAATGACATTGTGGAGATTCAAGGAAATACCATGAATAGAATAAAGACTATTCCTAAAAGTGTCTACCAAATGATGCTTCTTTCAGTGGCATAAGTACTGGAACATGTGTATACAATCACAAAGGAACTATTTTGAAGAAGATAGAAAGCAGTTATATTAAAGTTAGTTCTAAGGAGGAAGAGGAAATCACTCTGAGAACTTGTCCAACAGCTCTGGTATTATTATTATTATTCTATCTGTTGTCTTTTCTCGGCTTTTGCTGTAAGGTGTCAAAGGATTAAATGGCGATTGGTTTTCTCTGCTTTTGCTGTAAAGCATCAAAGGATTAAATTATGATTGATGTTTTTCTGTTTTTGCTGTAAGAAGTCAAAGATTTAAATGGCGATTGGTTTTTGGGCCATGGCACGTTTGATGGATTGATATGCAGTAATATTGTGATATTTCAGAATGTTTGTAACCCCTTCAATCCACTTTGATCTTCCTCTGTATCTTGCTTTTTTCATGTTGTTTGCTCTTGCATGAGGGTTCATTCTCATTAAGTGGCCAAACCATTTCATTCTTTGTTTTTCATTGTATTTGACCACTGATGTTGTTCCAACAGTTCTTCTAGTCTCTTCAACCCTCACATGATCTCTTCTTGTTCTGTTTGCTGCTTTTCTTAGACATCTCATTTCACATGTAGTAAGTTTTCACTCTTCAAATGTTAGTGTCCATGTCTGACATTGATAACACATTGTTAGTATAAAAATTTAATTTATGATTTGTCTTTTAGTTTCCATCAGGATAGATTTGTGTTTTAAAATTGGCTAAGTTCATAATATACTTTTCATAATGTTGTTAGCATTTTTAATTCTAACAACATAAATTATCATTATTATTATGACTATTATGTACTTAATGCAACATGATCATCATTTGCTGAATTGTTTTGTCACAGGTTATTTCAGACATTGATCTGTACATGCCCAGCTTCTCCTCCACACTTGATTTGTTGGAACAATTGCTGAATGACTTAGATATTAAATCTCCAGGAAGAGTCTAGCAGACACCCTTTGGTCTGTGTATTGTTTGCTCATGGACTGTGTATTGGATGCAAAATAGCTCAGGGAGCTAGGTCACACAGAAAATGGCTGCTTGACTGTGGACACACATAGTCCTGGACGAGTTTTAACAAAGTGGGATCGTTGGGTTTATTGTTAGTTATGTTAATAATACATTAATACATTCGGTCTGTGTATTGATTGCTCGTGAATTGCATATTGGATGCAAAATAGCTCAGGGAGCTAGGTCACACAGAAAATGGCTGCTTGACTGTCAATGCAGAAAGACCTGGACAAGTTTTAACAAAGTGGGATTGTTGGTTTCTTTTTTTAAATTATGGTTATCTGATATTGATACATTCGGTCTGTGTATTGACTGCTCATGGACTGCATATTGCATGCAAAATAGCTTAGAGAGGTCACACAGAAAATGGCTGCTTGACTGTCAGTGCAGATAGACCTGGACAAGTTTTAACAAAGTGGGATTGTTGGTTTCTTTTTTAAAATTATGTTTATCTGATATTGATACATTCCTGTATTTATATAGCCACAGACTCTGACATTCCATTATTCATCTTTTTTGACATGCATTTATTCACCTGAAAAAACATCCCTTGAAGGAATCTGTTGAGATATTCCTTTAGTCACCTTATGAGACATTTCTTTAGCCAAAACTGATGATATTCATTTAGTCATCTGTTGAGATATTACTTTAGTCATGTGTTGAGACACTTCTGTAGTCATCTGGTGAGACTCATTCCTTTAGTCATGTGTTGAGACATTTCTTCAGTCACATGTTGAGACATTCCTTCAGTCGTATGTTAAGATATTTCTTCAGTCAAATGTTCAAACATGCCCAAACGAAACTCATGGTTTTACGCCATTTCATCACTGCTAAAAGTGGTTCTTGATGCCCTGCAAGTTTGTTTGCTGCCTGAAAAATTTATTTGTCTTATGTTCTATATATCTTATTATATATTTCTGTACTAATAAATCCTCAATGATCCTATACTATATCCTTCATTTACCTATGACGTGAAGTTGCTATGAAGATGGTAAAACAGTATGCTTCTTTTGTTTGATCCCATCATTCAGACTTTTCTGTTTTGATTCATACAAGTACTTAGATGAAGTAGTTAATTTATGATTCTCTACATATCAATCAAGTATTTTAGATAATTATATATGTGTGTGTGCGTTTGTGTGTGTGTGTGTGTGTGTATATATATATATATATATATATATAGAAATGAATCATGGAAAGGGGACAACAGTATTTTAAAGAATTGTTAAATATAAAAGATGGAGGGGACAAGAACATACTAAATAATATAACGGCAGAGTTAGAACTAAAAATATTGCTAGCAGAAATAAAAAATGCCATACAAACGGCTTCATCAAACAAAGCCACAGGATCCAATAACATACAAGTCAGGTTAATCAAAATTTGGGAACCTCCCTAGCGCAGTAGTTAAGCTGTTATCTTGTGTTTAAGAGGTCATGAGTTCAAATCCAGCTTGTGTCGTCTTGTTGACAGTGTGGATTTTTTTGGTGATCTCTGTAAATTATCATTTGAAGTAACAGAGTTACATGCTATGAAATGTACTCTCGACAAGCGGTATGCTGCTTCGTTGAGAGTTACTGAGTACATATGGGAAACCGAGTACAGTGAAGTCAATCATCTATGGCTTTTGAACACTTTTTAATCAAAGTAGAAGCAGATGTAGGGATAACATGGTTACATAGGCTGTTTAATGTTATATGGAACACACAAGAAACACCAGAAGACTGGAAAATACTGTAATAATACCTATCTGGAAGAAAAAAGGCAGCAAAGGAGATTGTACAAGGTAGAGGTATTTCTATTTTAAACCACACTGGAAAGATTTTCAGCAGAATTCTCGAAAGAAAGTTATGAGCATTCATAGAACCACAGTTTAGCAACACTGAAATGGGATTCCATAAGAACAAAAGCTGTACAGATGGCAGACAAAATAACTGAAAACATCAAAGAATTGTATATTGCATTTATTGAAATAGGAAAAGCTTTTGACAGAGTAGACAGACAACAACTTTCGAAAATACTATCAAAATATGGTGTTCTATAACATCTAATAAACTTGTGTAGAAGTAGTTATACAGGCAGTCAATGTGCAGTTGAAACAAGTGTTGGGCTTGCAAATAAATTCCACATACACTCTGGAGTGCAACAAGGATGTGTTCTATCTCCCGTGATATTCATCACATATATTGATTGCATATGTGAAACTGCCAACACTAATGAAGAAGACAATCTAAACAACCTCCTGAGCGAATTTATTTTTGCAGACATGAAGCAATAATTTGAGCAACAAAAGAACAACTACAACAACATATAAATAGACTCCACAACATGTAGGGACTTTAACATGAAGATAAACACAGAAAAATACTGAGATAATGTCAAATGCAAAAACAGAAGGAAACATCACTATTCCAATTGATAAAACAGGTTAAAGAATTCATGTATCTTGGAAGCATCATATCATTGAATGGGAAAAACACACAAAATCCAACACAGATGCAACATAGCATACCAGATCTTGGGGCAGATTTCTCCTATTTTCAAAATAGGATATATTCCTATATCTAAACTCATAGAAATCAAACGTTATGACAACAAAGAAATACAGCAAGGTCCAAAATCTATATCTAAACTCACAGAAATCAAAAGTTATGATAAAAATCAAAAGTTATGACAACAAAGAAATGCAAGGTCCAAAATCTATATCTAAACTCACAGAAATCAAAAGTTATGATAAAAATCAAAAGTTATGACAACAAAGAAATGCAAGGTCCAAAATCTATATCTAAACTCACAGAAATCAAAAGTAAGTTATGACAACAAATAAATTCAGCAAGGTCCAAAATCTATATCTAAACTCACAGAAATCAAAAGTTATGATAAAAATCAAAAGTTATGACAACAAAGAAATGCAAGGTCCAAAATCTATATCTAAACTCACAGAAATAAAAAATTATGTCAAAAAGAAATACAGCAATGGTCCAAAATCTATTTCTAAACTCAACAGAAATCAAAAGTTGTGACAACAGACAAATCAAAGATCATACTGTTAATCAAAATGGAGAACCACTGGAATGTGCAAACAAATTCAAATATCTGGTATCAAATATAAACAGTTCTGAAGATTTTTCAAGTGAGATCAAAAGAAGACTTGCAGTTGCAACACTCAAATTAACACACATGAGAAAGTAGTGGTAATAATGACACTAAAATAACCAATTTAAGATCATGTGTTTCCCCAGTGGCAAAATCAAATGTTAAATTTGGACTTTAAACAAGACAATATCCAGAAGAATAAATTCATTTGAAATAAAATGTTACAGAAAGATCCTATGAATATCCTGGACAGAGAAAAAAGAAAGAAGAACATAGAAATTTTGAAATTACTGAAACTAAATTAAGGGTGGCTGCTAAATAACACTTTGGACATGCAGGCCTGCATACCCAGGACAGAGAAACATTCAAAGTATCCACTACAAATACAAAATTATGGAAAGAATATGTCACTTATATATATATATATATATATTGAGAGAGAGGGGGGGGGGTGTGAAAGATGTGTATAAATAATATGTGACTAGAAATATATATATATATATATATATATATATATATATATATATATATATATATATATATATAAACACCCAAGCTGCAAACTGCTGAATGATCATTTTTACAAATTAATTATTCTTCCAACAGATTTCAAAATGTATTGTTTCAAATTTTTAATTAGTTCTAGAACTTTTTGTTACCATGTGATTCCCTTGTAAGGGGGATGCATGGAGAGCTTTAATGAAATCTGGTAAAATTATGTGAAATAACTATAATATAATTTTTTGCTGATAAAAGAAGTTTTGGAGAGGAGATAGGCACCATTGAGTAACATTCCGCCCAATGAAATGCCATAACTGAAGTATCTGCATAATATGGGTTGTGCCTTTTTATACAGATTTTTCCAATGTGGTCTCTTACGTCCCTGATGGGTTATGGGTCTTATTACAAGGACTGTTTATTAAGTTGCAGGACATATCTTTATTCCCAGTGAACTGCAATAAGTATTGCAGTCATATTAACCAAGTGCATCTGAGCACTAAAAATCTGTAGGTTTAAGCGTGACCTTTCTGGAATCTATAAGTGAAGGTGATCTAGTAAGGCTTATTACAATTAAAAAATGGATGTTAATATTCAGCTTCTGTGTATTGATTTCTGTTTTCATCGTGGAAAAACTGAATCCAAAACTTTTGCAATGCTGAAATCAACTTTTAAATTTTCCTGTCTTAACTCATTTCAAAAATGACATGCACCTTTTGAGGGTGACCTCTTTGAAGGTGAAACATCCACCTTCCACACCGTTGAGATTGTGGCACAGTTGCAAAAAGTCATTTGCTCTGACAGAAGTTTGAATATCGATAGGTTACTGAGGATATTGGAATATTAATCAATGTGCCTTAAAATCGATACAGTAGAATCCCTCTATAGTGCATTCTTCTACAACAAATTTCCGTACAGGGTATATATAACAACACTTTTCAAAAATATCCAATTATATTTATTCTTTATTGTTTGTACTGTATATAGCAAATCTCTGTTATTACATATATATTTTGATGGTCCAGATCAAGCTATTGCAATGGGGTTTAAATTTATTTCTATATGGTTGTGAGACTGGACTCTAACTGCGGATTTAGAGAGAAGAATCCAGGCATTGAAAACAAATGCTATAAATGTGTGTTCGGTATCTGTTACCTGAAACATAAAACCAATGTGTTCGCGCTTGATAGATTTAATTTTTGAAGCGTGTCAGCAGGAACCAATGTTAATAATTATGAAAATGTGTAAACTCTGGTGGTACATGCATGTGATGAGATATTCCTCGATGACAAGAGATATTCTTCAAGGTACGGTGGAGGGAGGAAGAAAACAGGTGGTAAGGTGAAGACATGGCTGGATAATATCAAGGACTATACAAGTGTGAAGTTTCCAAACTCATCAGAATGGTAGAGGTAGAACTTTTATGGTGCGTAGAGATCATTTTGCATCAAATGTCTCAATGTGACACCCCTACCATCCTGATGGGTTATACGTTAATGCTATACTATGCTATTATATAAAAATTTAATTAAAAATTTTTTCTAGAGATAGCTGCCAGCAAAATTATTTTTGCCCTTCTTCCGGATAAATAGTTGTCCATTTGCACTAACATGAGGGAACAAATAAATGCTAATTTTATGATCTTATGTGATGAGAGATATGTGTACCAGTATGACCCAGAATAGATGGGCACCACTAGCTAAACCTTTGCCCACTGAAATACTACAATGCAAAAACAATACTGCAGGGAACTGTCGAGGGTGGAAGAAGCAGAGGAGGGAAATAAAGACATGGACAGACAACATCAAGGAATGGACAGGGCAAGATATTTCCACACTCATCCACATCGCTGAGGATAGAATTCGCTGGAGAACTCTGTGTGTTGAGGCATCCAATGTGGTACCCCTACAACCCTGAAGGGTTATGGGTTTATTGATTGATTGATGGCCCAGAATTAAAGCAAATGTCTTCGTAGTGGTAATCATCATTTCTTTAACTGAAGAAGGCACAACAGATCATGTTCAATGTTAAGACCATATTGATTGCATTCTTTGATAATGTTGGGCTATTTCATTGTGAATATGTCCCTAGAAGTGAACACAATGTAGAAGTCTACACAACAGTCCTGCAACATCTTGATGGAACTGTGTGCAGACCTTTGAAGTGAAGCACAGGCCAATTGTATTGTGCACCATTAATACATTTCTTTATGGTCTCTGTCTCCCATGAATGTATCTTTGACAAAACACATTATTTGGTTCTTTCCTAGCAGCTGGACCTACATTTCACACTTTTTAACAATTCTGTGCCGATAGCAAATTTTTAGTGTTTTGTGAACCACAGTATTCCTAGTTGTAAATTGGCAGCCATAATTTGGCTTCAATCGATAAATTCATTATTACCTTAAAATGGTGTGTTCCCAGATGCAAAGATATACACTGGGAATATAGACTGATGTTGATCTACTACTCTGGAGGAAGGATTTGCTAGTACTTCACTGTTAAAATGTAGATTGAGCTAGTGGGTAAATCAATAAACACCAGATTGTGTTTAGTTTATTATAACGCCTAGGAAATAATCAATAAACACCAGACTCTGTTTAGTTTATTATAACGCCTAGGAAATAATCAATAACACCAGATTGTGTTTAGTTTATTATAACGCCTAGGAAATAATCAATAAAAACATGAAGATCACAATATTATTCTCCTACTTCTAATATATTCTGCCATCCTTTGTTCCATATTTCACATCATATGTAGTCCCGGCTGCTAGGAAAGAACACAATATTCTATTGCTCTTGTAACCTCCATACTCCATATGAGGAATCATCACTGATCAGAATTTGGACATCTGAATTTATATGCACTGGAATGTCATTGTCACATATCATGGAAAGTAGAATGAGTACTTGAATGGAAGTTGTAAACGTGATAGACTTACTTTTCACTTATTCTCCATGTTTTATATTCCCTAATGGGTATATCCATTTAGTAATACAGTAGAATCCCATTATAACAACTTGCTCTGGACTGACAAAATATCTATGTAATAACAGAAATTTGTTATATACAGTACAAACAATAAAGAATAAATATAATTGGGGATTTCGATAATTGTTGTTATATTGGAAAATTTGTTATAACAGAATGTGCTATAGAGGGATTCCACTGTATTATTAAATGGAAATATGATTGTCTTCACTGATTGGTTCATGGTTGGGCATATGCACACTGATGGGTTTATTGTTGGGAATGGGCACACTGATGGGTTCATGGTTGGGCATGTATACACTGATTGGTTCATGGTTGGGCATGTATACACTGATGGGTTCATGGTTGGGCATGTGTACACTGATGGTTTCATGGTTGGGTGCACACTGCTTGGGCATTTACAGTTAAGTGCAAAGGAAGTGGTACTTTCTATAAAACTACTACTGTAATATGATAATGACAGCACTAGGGCTATTGAGATATATCAAAATTTAAATAAAGAAATGCAAGCTAGCATATTTCAGATGTGTAAACAGGCGACATGTTAGAAAGGAGGTAAAGATACCAGGAATGAGACCAAGAGGCAGACAAAGTCATTGATTGGTAGAGGATTTTAAAGACTTGTTGAACATGACACTGGAAGAAGCAGGGCAGCTTGCACAGAGCTGAGAGTGATAGTGAGAACAAAGTTCTACAAAGGACAAGTCACGTAAAAAAAAATTCATACAAAGCTCAACACGTGACACATTTTTTTCCAGAATGTGGTCTTCCTTATGGATTCTCTAAACACTCTGCAGTTCTGGGCTAGTTGGCTTGCCACAGCTAGAGACATGTTTAATTAATCTGATATACCACTGCACAATCATCGTCTTGGACGCCCTCTTCTCCTGTTGCTGTTAACTCTGCCTTCAGCTAAATCGATTAAACATCCAAAGAGAAAAGTATATTTAGATTTGTCAAGACTTGAATATTCTTGATCATACCATTGAAACCAGGGTTACCAGAATTTCACAAATTTTGCCATTTTAAAATGTCACTGACACGTATTCTAACGTACCCAGTATTAGTGATTTTTTAATATTTCAAATCAGTGTGAAAATACATTGAAATTGGTTATTTCTTGTCATATTTTAACAATGTGGAAATTTCAAATATATGGCAACCCGAATCAAAAACTTCATGTTCATGTTAAATTTTATTATTTAAAGTTGTATTTTGTGGCATGTGTGACTCAATAATATTTTATATGTCATTGTATGTAGGGGAGGGGGGCATATATATGAGGAAACACAAACCACACATACACAAACCACCTACAGGTACACACAAACCACCTACACATGCTATAAGTACACACAAACAACATGCTAAGACCATACCACACACTAAAACATCACAAACATAAACCACACACGAATACACCATCCAAATACACACAAACAACATGCTAAGACCATACCACACATTAAAACATCACAAACATAAACCACACACACATTACACCATCCAAATACACACAAACATCACAAACATAAACCACACATGCATTACACCATCCAAATACACACAAACATCACAAACATAAACCACACACGCATTACACCATCCAAATACACAAGCAAAACAACCCTCCTACACATAACACACAAAACACACACTGAAAGCACACCACTGACATGCATACAAAAACCATGCACACATCACACAAACAACTCACAAAGCACACAGTACAAACAAAACGCACTCACTACACAAATTACATGCACCACTTACACAAAACATGCATGCGCAATGCAAAGGGTACCGCATTGCTCTCGTGCAAAACCAAGATTAGCAGATAACTAATGATCATAAAAGTGCTCCCTCATGGTGCACCCTGGAAACAGAAAAACATCTATCTTGTTGTGTTACTGGCCAACACTTTTAGGTCCGTGGATGTCGAGGCTGTAGATGTAATGAAAATTGCCTGCAAAGAGACAAGAAATATTTCTGAGACCTCTTCGCCAACACATCCAGCACTGTCAAGACACAGTAAGACATCTGTGCATTTCGTATCTGTGAGCAAAATACAGAAACGGGTTGTCAATGTCCCGAAATAGATAGATTTCGCAACAACAACAAAACCACCAAAAACATGGCGATCTTAAGAGTACACATTGAATCTGGAAACGTCAACACGCGTTAGAGAGCAGCGTCGTGTTAAGTGAAACGATATAGTAGCAACAAAGCTACAATTATCCAGCGAGCGACTGACAAACAGAAGTGTTGTTTATGCCAGAGAACATACAAAAGCCCACCACAATTGACCCTATTTAAAGTAGTAGTCATGACTCAAGTATTGGATACGCTAATCTGAACATGCACCCTGGGTATGGAAAAAACAGGAAAAGCATTTAATAAATGTTGGGGAGCACATTGTTCATAAACTTCTGTCCAAAGCAGTGTTTAAACTCGGACTTTGAACACTTCTCTTGATTCTTGATTAGAAACTGGCCTCACAAAACGTGGGGCATTCCCATAATGCTCCGCCATCTGTTCCAGCAGCCATTCGGCTCGATGGTGTTTCGAGTCTAATGCTGCCGAAACAGACGTCGACATCAGGGCACAACTCTGGCCCCTGCGACAGGTTTCTTTGTTGTTCCGCCCACCCACGTCGTGCCTATAACTAGTTCAAGCACAATGTCGGCCTGTCAGAGCAACATGGTAACTGTTATCAAAGGTTACGACTACGGATGCTGTGGCAACGTAGACGGGACGCAAGTCCTTGTATTCAAGGACATCGCAAACCTAGTTTAACTGGACTGACGCAGTTATCCAACACGGCTCATACAGAGAGAATAGGGTTCAGTACCAAATGGCATGAAGAGGAATGTTGTCTTTCATACACGAGATGTGTTCGCCAACTGTGAAACATCTCATCCGAAATAGGTGCAATCTAACTACTTCTTTAAACACAGTTGGAGGGAGTCAAAATACAGGTCGCGTCTGGCGATAGGTTGGAAGTCCAGGACATGCGGACGAGGCGAGAGCGTGAGAAATGCACCGGTCAAATTCCACATTCTCGGCTTGGTAGGCAAAGTAGTACCTCGTCTATGAAAGTGTACCAACCCTGAACCTAATTTGACTGTCGTCGTTGCTCAATACGACTCATACACAAGAAATTATGACAGGGATATGGAAGGTGGTAATGGAATGGCCTTCCTCACCTCATTGGAGGACAGACACACAATGGGTGACCCAAGCAAACTATCAGCTCCTCTCGTGATATATAACGTATCCGAGTAGAAGATTTCTTCAATAGGCGTTGCATTAAGTCGAAAGTTGAGTCTTCTGTGTATGAAAGAAAGCTTTGAGAAACTAACTCGCATTACACAGGAAGTAAGAGCAAGTTGCTCGCAATTCCTTGGGATAGCAAACAACACACCATGCAGTTGGCGTGTATGCTCTGATGGGCATCGTGCCTATATAAATTGTTATTAATTATTAACTCTGTCAGGATTTGATTATTTTTAGGTTTGGAGCAAATTAATTTTCAGGAGTAGAATAATTTCCTTACCGTGTTTTTCATTGTATCACTTGACATACTAATATTGATAAATAGTGTATGTGTAATATATCATTGGAAAGAGGAATTGATGCAGAATATGAATATATAAGTACATTGATCATATATGATTACTTCACAAGGTTAGAGTTAGTAAGACACAAAACAAGAAAATGAAAATGTTAATTTATTAGTATAAATATTGTGACTTACCCAAATATATATCTATACTTGTCATTGATGATATCCATTTTTCAAGAATATTTACACAGGTATATCCAATTTTCTTCATTATACAGTTTACTTTATGAATTTATATCAATAAATGTTAGTTATGCATATTTTTCTGAATTACACCAGAAGCAATAAAAATATGAAAATATTTACATCCAGTCACAGCTTTTATTATTTACAAGTTTTTATCTGTTACAAATGAACTCATCTTGTGTGGTATTCCCTAAAGCATGATTTAGCACACTGATGTGGCTTATGTGAACATCCTATGCAGTAGTAGCTACTTCGCTTTCATATTTGCTTAGTAGCACAGTGAGCACATTGTTTGTTTTTTCCACCGAAGTCAATGAGATGGACGGTCCCCTGATATCTCTCAAGCTCTGTATTTACTGACTTTCTTCCTGGCTTGGACAATAAAGCAGCATCAATGTTATTAGGTGCCTCTAATTCAAATAAACTACAGAGTTCCTCTATCAATATGTCCTTGAAGTTTGAAAGGGGCATAGGCTTCTCGGTGTGAGGGCAGCTCAGTGTGTATAAAATGTGGACGTTGAGTTGCGTTATCTCCAACACCCACATAAATACTTTTTTCCACCACTTCACTGTTTTTCTTGTGTAGTTTCCATAATATGAAATCATCTGATCCACTCTATCACATCCATTCATTGACATATTGTAATTATGAATGGGTGATGGTTTCCAGACTTCACTCCTACCCTCAATTCTAATTTCACATGTTGTTACCATTTGGCAAGGTTTCTTCGATTTTTTTATCTCTCCAGCTGACACACATAACTTGACCTTCCTCATTTATGAACCATTTTGGTTGATTGACAGCTATTTTCTTATTTTTGATTTCTGGTGGAAACCCTTGTCTGTTCACATTGAGAGCTCCAGTATAATATTGATTTCTCTGCCGCAGAAACTGGACAAGAGGTAAGGAAGAATAATACCTGTCAGTAAACAAATGGTGATGTCCTGTGATGCCTTCTAGTAGTTTGTCAAAGATTTTGACAGCATGGGTAGACTTTGTGTCAGTTTCCAGCCTGTATGTTGTGTCCGCACCAAAATATACCAGCAGGATGAAAACATATCCAGTGATGGAGTCGCAGAGTCCATATGACTTTATATGGTAATGTTTTTGGCTTGCTTGCATTATATTGCTTGTGCCTAAATCTTCCCTTGTGACCTATAACCATCTCATCTATACATATGTTTTCAGAAAGATAGAATGCATTCTGAAAGCTCGCAACTAATTCATTTATGAACGTCTCTATTTTACATTTACCCTGTGCATCAGCTCCAGCCGCATGACATGGAAAATCAATAAGAATTTGGTCCTGCTGAAAATTGATCCAAACCAGGGGTAGCCCCTGGTATATGCGTTCTGTGTGTTTTTGTGGACCAAAAATCCTTTATAGAATGTTTGGGGTCAAAACCCATGTTTATCAGGGTGGCGAGAAACTTCATAAAAATATTTCGGTCCAGCTGAATCCATTTTGAATAAGTAGAATATTTCCTTCAAGGTGTATTCATTTTCAATTTCTGCTGGGCATAAGAATTTACATTGGCTATTAGATTGTCAATTATTGGTTCTGTCATCAAGGATAGCAAATACTGGAGAGGTGAGGCATTGTCAGGAAGGCCAAATTTGCTGCCAGAATGTATCGGTCTGAAGTGAGACTCTCCTATACTCTCTCCTTCTAGGACTTCATGCCACACAACATCAGTCCTAGGCCTACCTTGTTGATTTGTGGAAGTTTGATGCATAGGACTACTTGTAGCATTCGTAGGCCTAGAAATGCCAGCTAAATCCTCTGAATCAGTAGATTCATTACTACTATTAGATGCTTATTCAGAGGAACTAACATTCCATGATCTGATGCAACCAGTTGCTAAATTTTAAAAATAAAACCTACACCAGTTTGCTTTGGTTTCTTACTTTTCTTCAACACTAGGCCTATAATCACTATCAGAATCATCATTATCCGATTCACTAAGTAACAAGCTCTGAAACATAGCCATAGCTTGTCCTGCACTGTATCTAGAAGAAGTGGGCTTTGCCATTTTTTTCAGAATTTCATAAATAACAAACACAGCGTATGTCAGTCAAAGAAAATGTTTCTTTTACAGCCACGCGAGTCGTCTTCAGTTTTCTAAAGGAAGTAAAGTTTCCTGGATGTTCATAGGTTAACATAAAAACTTGAACTTGGCAAAATGAAATATAACTGATCAATATATGATTGATCTAAAACCAAAACCGTTAAAGTTGCGAAAGGTCCTATAGACCCAATATATAGAACCGATATATCGTGAATCGGTCTCCAATGAGGTGAATAACCAGAGTAAAATGTCATTAGTATTTCATTCTTCTGAGATTTATCAATGTTCCTGCTTAAATAACTAAAGTAAAATGTCATTTGTATTTCATTATTCTGTGATTAATCTATATTTGTTTTGTATTAACTAAAGTAAAATGTCATTAGTATTTCATTTATCTATATTCCTGCTTAAATAATCAAAGTAAAATGTCATTAGTATTTCATTCTCCTGAGATTTATCTATATTTTTGGTTAAATAATCAAAGTAAAATGCCATTAGTTTTTCATTCTCTTGAGATTTATCTATATTTCTGGTTAAATAATCAAAGTAAAATGTCATTAGTATTTTATTCCTCTGAGGTTTATCTATATTCCTGGTCAAATAACTCAAGTGAAATGTCATTAATATTTTCATTCTTCTTTCTTTATTATTGCTTAAATAATTAAAGTATTTTGTCATTAGTATTTCTTTCTTCTATCTATATTCCTGCTTAAATAACAAAAGTATAATGTCTTTAATATTTTATTCCTTTGAGATTTATCTATATTCCTGTTTAAAGAACTAAAGTAAAATGTCATTAGTATTTCATTCTTCTGGGATTTATTTATATTCCTGCTTAAATAACTAAAGTAAAATGTCATTAGTATGTCATTTTTTCAAATCTGTTCTAGTAGGGAGAGATTTGAAGCAATTTATCATTCAATGCTCCATGTAGGTGATGTCGGATCACAGTTGAAAGAAAAAATTGAACTTTTTCTTAAAGCTTTGGTGGCGAGATACCAGTCTTCCTTCTACCCATTTCAAGATTTATCCATTGACGAAATGGTAATTGGATTCAAAGGAAGATGGAAGCATAAGCAACATAATGCTTCCAAGCCACATAAGCATCACATAAAATCTTTTGGTCTATGTGATAACGCGACAGGCTATACTCCTGCATTTTAGAAAACTGACATCCTATGCTCCTGAAGCAGATAAAGATGGCCTTCAAGCAGTGAAAGTTTTTCAAACTCTGTTGAAGAATATACAGAAAGGGCACACTGTGTATGCAGACAAATACTACACTACATATATATATCTCCAAGGATATGTACATAAGTCAGGGATACTAAAATTTAAATTTTATAATAGTTGCATATTTTGTATGCATTCTTAAAAATCAAGACATGGTGACATTTATAAGAAACAATGTACATATCAATACTCGTGTTTATTTCAAAATTCTTCTGGATGTACGTGGACGTGTTTTATTTCAAAATAAATAGATTATGAGTCACCTTTCTGGGATACAAGATTGGGTATGTACACATTTTTATTGTTTTTTCACACAATTTTTTTAAATTAATTTTTTTGTTAAATAAAACAATCTAACCAACTAACAAACTAACTCAACCTATTCTTACTACATATCCATTTCTAAACATTTGGATGTCAGAATTTGTTCATGTGAACAGAATAATGAGGGAGATAATGGAAAAATACAAATACTATCAAAATGTACTAAAAATAAGAAAGAAATTGCTCCAGCATAGAAGGAAATCCATGGAAAATCTTACGGAGATAAAGAGTTAAATAACTAAAGTAAAATGTCATTTGTATTTCATTATCTCATTTATCTATATTCCTGCTTAAATAACCAAAGTAAAATGTTATTAATATTTCATTCTTCTCATATTAGTCTATATTCCTGGTTAAATAACTCAAGTAAAATGTCATTAGTATTTAATTCTTCTGAGATTTATCTATATTCCTGGTCAAATAACTCAAGTAAAATGTCATTAATATTTTCCTTCTTCTTTCTATATTATTGCTTAAATAATTAAAGTATAATGTCATTAGTATTTCATTCTTCTGAGATTAATCTATATTCCTGGTCAAATAACTCAAGTAAAATGTCATTAATATTTTCATTCTTCTTTCTATATTATTGCTTAAATAATTAAAGTATAATGTCATTAGTATTTCCTTCTTCTGAGATTTATCTATATTCCTGGTCAAATAACTCAAGTAAAATGTCTTTAGTATTTCATTCTGCTGTCATTTATCAATATTACTGTTTAAATAACTCAAGTAAAATGTCTTTAGTATTTCATTCTTCTTTTTATATTATTGCTTAAATAATTAAAGTATAATGTCATTAGTATTTCATTGTTCTGAGATTTATCTATATTCCTGGTCAAATAACTCAAGTAAAATGTCTTTAGTATTTCCTTCTTCTTTTTATATTATTGCTTAAATAATTAAAGTATAATGTCATTAGTATTTCATTGTTCTGAGATTTATCTATTATCCTGGTCAAATAACTCAAGTAAAATGTCATTATTATTTCATTCTTCTGAGATTTATCTATATTCCTTGTCAAATAACTCAAGTAAAATGTCTTTAGTATTTCATTCTTCTGTCATTTATCAATATTTCTGTTTTAATAACTCAAGTAAAATGTTTTTAGTATTTCATTCTTCTGAGTTTTATCTATGTTACTGCTTAAATAACCGAAGTAAAATGTCAGTAGTATTTTATTCTTCAAGGATTTATCTATATTCCTAGACAAATAACTCAAGAAAATGTCATTAATATTTTCATTCTTCTTTCTATATTATTGCTTAAATAATTAAAGTATAATGTCATTAGTATTTCATTCTTCTGAGATTTATCTATATGCCTGGTCAAATAACTCAAGTAAAATGTCTTTAGTATTTCATTCTTCTGTCATTTATCAATATTTCTGTTTAAATAATTCAAGTAAAATATTTTATTATTTCATTCTTCTGAGTTTTATCTATGTTACTGCTTAAATAAGCAAAGTAAAATGTCAGTAGTATTTTATTCTTCAAGGATTTATCTATATTCCTAGTCAAATAACTCAAGTAAAATGTCATTAATATTTTCATTCTTCTTTCTATATTATTGCTTAAATAACAAAAGTATAATGTCTTTAGTATTTTATTCTTCTGTCATTTATCTATATTCCTGCTTAAATAACAAAAGTAAAATGTCATTAGTATTTCATTCTTCTGGGATTTATCTATATTCCTGCTTAAATAACTAAAATGTCATTATTGCATTCTTCTGGGATTTATCTATATTGCTGGTCAAATAACTCAAGTAAAATGTCATTAATATTTTCATTCTTCTTTCTATATTATTGCTTAAATAATTAAAGTATAATGTCATTAGTATTTCATTCTTCTGAGATTTATCTATATTCCTGCTTAAGTAACTAAAGTAAAATGTCATTAGTATTTCATTCTTCTGAGATTTATCTATATTCCTTGTCAAATAACTCAAGTAAAATGTCTTTAGTATTTCTTTCTTCTGTCATTTATCAATATTTCTGTTTAAATAACTCAAGTAAAATGTTTTTAGTATTTCATTCTTCTGAGTTTTATCTATGTTACTGCTTAAATAACCAAAGTAAAATGTCAGTAGTATTTTATTCTTGAAGGATTTATCTATATTCCTAGTCAAATAACTCAAGAAAATGTCATTAATATTTTCATTCTTCTTTCTATATTATTGCTTAAATAATTAAGGTATAATGTCATTAGTATTTCTTTCTTCTACCTATATTCCTGCTTAAATAACAAAAGTATAATGTCTTTAGTATTTTATTCTTCTGTCATTTATCTATATTCCTGCTTAAATAACAAAAGTATAATGTCATTAGTATTTCATTCTTCTGGGATTTATCTATATTCCTGCTTAAATAACTAAAATGTCATTATTTCATTCTTCTGGGATTTATCTATATTGCTGGTCAAATAACTCAAGTAAAATGTCATTAATATTTTCATTCTTCTTTCTATATTATTGCTTAAATAATTAAAGTATAATGTCATTAGTATTTCATTCTTCTGAGATTTATCTATATTCCTGCTTAAGTAACTAAAGTAAAATGTCTTTACTATTTCATTCTTCTGAGATTTATCTATGTTCCTGCTTAAATAACTAAAGTAAAATGTCATTAGTATTTTATTCTTCAGGGATTTATCTATATTCCTTGTCAAATAACTAAGTAAAATGTCATTAGTATTTCAATCTTCTGAGATGTATCTATATTCCTTGTCAAATAACTCAAGTAAAATGTCTTTAGTATTTCATTCTTCTGTCATTTATCTGTATTCCTGGTCAAATAACTCAAGTAATATGTCAGTAATATTTTCATTCTTCTTTCTATATTATTGCTTAAATAATTAAAGTATAATGTCATTAGTATTTCTTTCTTCTATCTATATTCCTGCTTAAATAACAAAAGTAGAATATCTTTAGTATTTCATTCTTCTGTTATTCATCAATATTACTGTTTAAATAACTCAAGTAAAATGTCTTTAGTATTTCATTCTTCTGGGATTTATCTATATTCCTGCTTAAATAACTAAAATGTCATTATTTCATTCTTCTGTCATTTATCTGTATTCCTGGTCAAATAACTCAAGTAATATGTCAGTAATATTTTCATTCTTCTTTCTATATTATTGCTTAAATAATTAAAGTAAAATGACATTAGTATTTCATTCTTCTGGGATTTATCTATATTCCTGCTTAAATAACTAAAATGTCATTATTTCATTCTTCTGGGATTTATCTATATTCCTGGTCAAATAACTCAAATAAAATATCTTTACTATTTCATTCTGCTGTCATTTATCAATATTACTGTTTAAATAACTCAAGTAAAATGTCATTAGTATATCCTTCTTCTGAGATTTATCTATGTTCCTGCTTAAATAACTAAAGTAAAATGTCATTAGTATTTCATTCTTCTGAGATTTATCTATATTCCTTGTCAAATAACTCAAGTAAAATGTCTTTAGTATTTCATTCTTCTGTCATTTATCAATATTACTGTTTAAATAACTCAAGTAAAATGTCTTTAGTATTTCATTCTTCTGTCATTTATAAATATTTCTGTTTAAATAACTCAAGTAAAATGTCTTTAGTATCTCATTCTTCTGTCATTTATCAATATTACTGTTTAAATAACTCAAGTAAAATGTCATTAGTATTTCCTTCTTCTGAGATTAATCTATTTTCCTGGTCAAATAACTCAAGTAAAATGTCATTAATATTTTCATTCTTCTTTCTATATTATTGCTTAAATAATTAAAGTAAAATGCCATTAGTATTTCATTCTTCTGAGATTTATCTATATTCCTGGTCAAATAACTCAAGTAAAATGTTTTTAGTATTTCATTCTTCCGAGTTTTATCTATGTTACTGCATAAATAACCAAAGTAAAATGTCAGTAGTATTTTATTCTTCTGTCATTTATCAATATTTCTGTTTAAAGAACTAAAGTAAAATGACATTAGTATTTCATTCTTCTGGGATTTATCTATATTCCTGCTTAAATAACTAAAATGTCATTATTTCATTATTCTGTCTTTTATCAATATTACTTTTTATATAACTCAAGTAAAATGTCTTTACTATTTCATTCTGCTGTCATTTATCAATATTCCTGTTTAAATAACTCAAGTAAAATGTCAGTAGTATTTTATTCTTCAAGGATTTATCTATATTCCTTTCTAAATAACTCAAGTAAAATGTCATTAGTATTTTTTTCTTCTGGTATTAGTCTCTATTCCTGGTTAAATATCAAAAGTAAAAAGTCATTAGTATTTCATTCTTCTGAGATTTATCTATATTATTGATTAAATAATTAAAGTATAATGTCATTAGTATTTCATTCTTCTATCTGTATTTATGATTAAATAACAAAAGTATAATGTCGTTAGTATTTTATTCCTTTGAGATTTATCTATATTCCTGTTTAAAGAACTAAAGTGAAATGTCATTAGTATTTTATTCTTCTGGGATTTATCTATATTCCCGCTTAAATAACTAAAATGTCATTATTTCATTCTTCTGGGATTTATCTATATTCCTGGTCAAATAACTCAAGTAAAATATCTTTACTATTTCATTCTGCTGTCATTTATCAATATTACTGTTTAAATAACTCCAGTAAAATGTCATTAGTATTTCATTCTTCTGAGATTTATCTATATTCCTTGTCAAATAACTCAAGTAAAATGTCTTTAGTATTTCATTCTTCTATCATTTATCAATATTACTGTTTAAATAACTCAAGTAAAATGTCATTAGTATTTCATTCTTCTGTCATTTATCAATATTACTGTTTAAATAACTCAAGTATAATGTCATTAGTATTTCATTCTTCTGGGATTTATCTATATTCCTTGTCAAATAACTCAAGTATAATGTCATTAGTATTTTATTCTTCTTAGATTAATCTATATTCCTGGTCAAATAACTAAAGTAAAATGTCATTAGTATTTCATTCTTCTATCTGTATTTATGATTAAATAACAAAAGTATAATGTCGTTAGTATTTTATTCCTTTGAGATTTACCTATATTCCTGTTTAAAGAACTAAAGTAAAATGTCATTAGTATTTCATTCTTCTGAGATTTATCTATATTCCCGCTTAAATAACTAAAATGTCATTATTTCATTCTTCTGGGATTTATCTATATTCCTGGTCAAATAACTCAAGTAAAATATCTTTACTATTTCATTCTGCTGTCATTTATCTATATTCCTGCTTAAATAACTAAAATGTCATTATTTCATTCTTATTTCTATATTATTGCTTAAATAATTAAAGTATAATGTCATTAGTATTTCATTCTTCTGAGATTTATCTATGTTCCGGCTTAAATAACTAAAGTAAAATGTCATTAGTATTTTATTCTTCAGGGATTTATCTATATTCCTGCTTAAATAACTAAAGTAAAATGTCATTAGTATTTCATTCTTCTGAGATTTATCTATATTCCTTGTCAAAAAACTCAAGTAAAATGTCTTTAGTATTTCATTCTTCTGTCATTTATCAATATTTCTGTTTTAATAACTCAAGTAAAATGTTTTTAGTATTTCATTCTTCTGAGTTTTATCTATGTTACTGCTTAAATAACCGAAGTAAAATGTCAGTAGTATTTTATTCTTCAAGGATTTATCTATATTCCTAGACAAATAACTCAAGAAAATGTCATTAATATTTTCATTCTTCTTTCTATATTATTGCTTAAAAAATTAAAGTATAATGTCATTAGTATTTCATTCTTCTGAGATTTATCTATATGCCTGGTCAAATAACTCAAGTAAAATGTCTTTAGTATTTCATTCTTCTGACATTTATCAATATTTCTGTTTAAATAATTCAAGTAAAATATTTTATTATTTCATTCTTCTGAGTTTTATCTTTGCTTAAATAAGCAAAGTAAAATGTCAGTAGTATTTTATTCTTCAAGGATTTATCTATATTCCTAGTCAAATAACTCAAGTAAAATGTCATTAATATTTTCATTCTTCTTTCTATATTATTGCTTAAATAACAAAAGTATAATGTCTTTAGTATTTTATTCTTCTGTCATTTATCTATATTCCTGCTTAAATAACAAAAGTAAAATGTCATTAGTATTTCATTCTTCTGGGATTTATCTATATTCCTGCTTAAATAACTAAAATGTCATTATTGCATTCTTCTGGGATTTATCTATATTGCTGGTCAAATAACTCAAGTAAAATGTCATTAATATTTTCATTCTTCTTTCTATATTATTGCTTAAAAAATTAAAGTATAATGTCATTAGTATTTCATTCTTCTGAGATTTATCTATATGCCTGGTCAAATAACTCAAGTAAAATGTCTTTAGTATTTCATTCTTCTGACATTTATCAATATTTCTGTTTAAATAATTCAAGTAAAATATTTTATTATTTCATTCTTCTGAGTTTTATCTATGTTACTGCTTAAATAAGCAAAGTAAAATGTCAGTAGTATTTTATTCTTCAAGGATTTATCTATATTCCTAGTCAAATAACTCAAGTAAAATGTCATTAATATTTTCATTCTTCTTTCTATATTATTGCTTAAATAACAAAAGTATAATGTCTTTAGTATTTTATTCTTCTGTCATTTATCTATATTCCTGCTTAAATAACAAAAGTAAAATGTCATTAGTATTTCATTCTTCTGGGATTTATCTATATTCCTGCTTAAATAACTAAAATGTCATTATTGCATTCTTCTGGGATTTATCTACGAGGGGGAGTCAATAAGTAAGTCACAAATGGCTCTTTAGAAAAAAACTGAAGACGATAAAAACCTGAAAACTGTTTATTTTTACACATACATTATCCCTTTACTTCTCAACATAATTTCCACCAACATTGATGCATTTATCCCATCGTTTTATGAGTCCTCCCAAACCTGCTGCGTAGAACTGCGTGCTATGCTTTTTAAGCCACATTTTCACTTCACATTCAACTTCTGCGTCAGTCGCGAAATGCTTCCCGCCAAGGTGGGTTTTTAGTGGACCAAAAAGGTGAAAATCACTAGGGGCTAAATCGGGGCTGTAAGGAGGATGTTCCAGAATTTTCCAACCAAGATTTTTTATTTTCTCTTGAGTTAATCGAGCCGTATGTGGTCTAGCATTGTCATGAAGGAGTAGCACTCCTCTAGTCAGCAGCCCTGGACGTTTTCTTCGAATTGCATCCCGAAGCACTGATAGAACTTCACAGTATGATTCAGAATTCACATTGTCACCTTTCTTTCTGAAATTGGTTAAAAGCACTCCTTGACAATCCCAGAACACTGTCAGCATAACCTTCCCTGCTGATGGTGTAACCTTGAATTTTTGGACACAAGGCGAAGAAGGATGTTTCCATTGCATTGAAGCACGCTTTGATTCAGGCTGGTAGTGATGCACCCATGATTCGTCCCCAGTAATAATCCTGTTCATCATGTCTTCTCCTTCATTTGCGTATTGACAGAGCTGCTCCAATGACAAGCCTAATCGGTTCATTTTGTGTTCGTCCGTCAATTGTCTGGGCACCCACCTTGAACACACTTTCTTAAATTTCAATCGGTCATGCATGATGCTGTATGCTGAACCATGTGAGCACCCTATTGCAGCTGCTACAGCGTCTATCGTTACTCGTCTGTCACCTCGAATCATCTCCTCAACCCGCTGCACAGATGCGTCTGTTGCAATTTCAACAGCACGACCAGATCGGATTTCGTCAACAATTTTAGAGCGTCCTTGAGAAAATTTTTTTACCCAGCTGTGCACCGCTTTACGGGACAAACAATTGTCAGCATAAACAGGAAGCATTTCTTTATGAATGTCTTTTGCAGGCAGTCCTTTTGCCCATAAAAAACGCACAACAGCACGTTGTTCATTGATTGTACACTCTGTAAGTACAGTAGCCATTTTGTTTTTTGTGCTGCGCATGCGCAAGGTACAGCTAGCGCCATCTAGCGAACATAAACATAAAGTTCTATGATGATATCAACTATAAACAGCTTTAGAAACCACCTACTGCATTTTCCTGCCATCCAACATCAATTTGTGACTTACTTATTGACTCCCCCTCGTATATTGCTGGTCAAATAACTCAAGTAAAATGTCTTTAGTATTTCATTCTTCTGTCATTTATAAATATTTCTGTTTAAATAACTAAAGTATAATATCTTTAGTATCTCATTCTTCTGTCATTTATCAATATTACTGTTTAAATAACTCAAGTAAAATGTCATTAGTATTTCCTTCTTCTGAGATTTATCTATTTTCCTGCTTAAATAACTAAAGTAAAATGTCTTTAGTATTTCATTCTTCTCAGATTAATCTATTTTCCTGGTCAAATAACTCAAGTAAAATGTCATTAATATTTTCATTCTTCTTTCTATATTATTGCTTAAATAATTAAAGTAAAATGCCATTAGTATTTCATTCTTCTGAGATTTATCTATATTCCTGGTCAAATAACTCAAGTAAAATGTCTTTAGTATTTCATTATTCTGTCTTTTATCAATATTACTTTTTATATAACTCAAGTAAAATGTCTTTACTATTTCATTCTGCTGTCATTTATCAATATTCCTGTTTAAATAACTCGAGTAAAATGTCAGTAGTATTTTATTCTTCAAGGATTTATCTATATTCCTGTCTAAATAACTCAAGTAAAATGTCATTAGTATTTTATTCTTCTGGTATTAGTCTCTATTCCTGGTTAAATATCAAAAGTAAAAAGTAATTAGTATTTCATTCTTCTGAGATTTATCTATATTATTGATTAAATAATTAAAGTATAATGTCATTAGTATTTCATTCTTCTATCTGTATTTATGATTAAATAACAAAAGTATAATGTCGTTAGTATTTTATTCCTTTGAGATTTATCTATATTCCTGTTTAAAGAACTAAAGTAAAATGTCATTAGTATTTCATTCTTCTGGGATTTATCTACGAGGCGTGTTCAAATGAAAACGGGACTTGTTACACCACGCGTGATAGAGCGCACTGATATTGATGACATTTTGCACTAGTAATGAGTATCCAATAATTTACATACGGTCACGTGTTCATCTTCCCAGCATGCATATGTGCTGCAGAAGACTGTTAACAATATGGCGGGTGTGATTCCGAACCCGTCCAAAGTGAATCAGCGTGCTGTGATCCAGTTTCTTTCATTTGAAGGATGTCAAGCAGTAGACATTCATCGGAGAATGAAGGCAGCATATGGTGACAAATGTTTGTCGAGGACCAGAGTGATGGAGTGGGTGCGTATGTTTAAAGACGGACGTGAGTTAACGGCAGATCTTGCACGGCCAGGTCAGGCGCATATTGTTGCAACAGAAGAAGCCATAGCCGTGCTTGATAAAGCAGTACTGACTGACCGTCGTCGGTGCATTCGTTCGCTTGCAGAAGAATTCAGTGATTCTTCTCCTCGACAACGCTCGTCCGCACGTCGCAAAAATTGTGCAGGAAACATTGGCAAAGAAGAATTGGGAAGTTCTTCATCACCCAGCCTATAGTCCCGATTTATCCCTGTGTGATTTCCATTTGTTCGGACCGTTGAAGAAAGCACTAAAGGGACAGCGATTCAACAGCGACGCAGACGTGAAGACAGCGGTGACCACATGGTTCAGAGAACAGCCACGCAACTTTTTCTCGGACGGCATTCGACGTCTACCTAAACAGTGGGATGCTTGCCTAAATGCATACGGAGATTTTTTCTGATGAACCCAGGTGCATTCTTATTCACAAGTGGTTGCTTTGTTCAATTCCGTTGAAAATATTAAATTGCGTATGATACTTTTTAAATAAATCCACAAGTCCCGTTTTCATTTGAACACGCCTCGTATATTCCCGCTTAAATAACTAAAATGTCATTATTTCATTCTTCTGGGATTTATCTATATTCCTGGTCAAATAACTCAAGTAAAATATCTTTACTATTTCATTCTGCTGTCATTTATCAATATTACTGTTTAAATAACTCAAGTAAAATGTCATTAGTATTTCCTTCTTCTGAGATTTTTCTATGTTCCTGCTTAAATAACTAAAGTAAAATGTCTTTAGTATTTCATTCTTCTGAGATTTATCTATATTCCTTGTCAAATAACTCAAGTAAAATGTCTTTAGTATTTCATTCATCTGTCATTTATCAATATTACTGTTTAAATAACTCAAGTAAAATGTCTTTAGTATCTCATTCTTCTGTCATTTATAAATATTACTGTTTAAATAACTCAAGTAAAATGTTTTTAGTATTTCATTCTTCTGAGTTTTATCTATGTTACTGCTTAAATAACCAAAGTAAAATGTCAGTAGTATTTTATTCTTCTAGGATGTATCTATTTTCCTAGTCAAATAACTGACGAAAAACTCATTAATATTTTCATTCTTCTTTCTTTATTATTGATTAAATAATTAAAGTATAATGTCATTAGTATTTCATTCTTCTATCTGTATTCATGATTAAATAACAAAAGTATAATGTCGTTAGTATTTTATTCCTTTGAGATTTATCTATATTCCTGTTTAAAGAACTAAAGTAAAATGTCATTAGTATTTCATTCTTCTGGGATTTATCTATATTCCTGCTTAAATAACTAAAATGTCATTATTTCATTATTCTGGGATTTATCTATATTCCTGGTCAAATAACTCAAGTAAAATGTCATTAATATTTTCATTCTTCTTTCTATATTATTGCTTAAATAATTGAAGTATAATGTCATTAGTATTTCATTCTTCTGGGATTTATCTATATTCCTTGTCAAATAACTCAAGTAAAATGTCTTTAGTATTTCATTCTTCTGTCATTTATCAATATTACTGTTTAAATAACTCAAGTAAAATGTCATTAGTATTTCATTCTTCTTAGATTAATCTATATTCCTGGTCAAATAACTAAAGTAAAATGTCATTAGTATTTTATTCTTCTGGAATTTATCTATATTCCTGCTTAAATAACTAAAGTAAAATGTCATTAGTATTTCATTCTTCTGAGATTTATCTATATTCCTTGTCAAATAACTCAAGTAAAATGTCTTTAGTATTTCATTCTTCTGTCATTTATCAATATTTCTGTTTTAATAACTCAAGTAAAATGTCTTTAGTATTTCATTCTTCTGTCATTTATCAATATTTCTGTTTTAATAACTCAAGTAAAATATTTTATTATTTCATTCTTCTGAGTTTTATCTATGTTACTGCTTAAATAAGCAAAGTAAAATGTCAGTAGTATTTTATTCTTCAAGGATTTATCTATATTCCTAGTCAAATAACTCAAGTAAAATGTCATTAATATTTTCATTCTTCTTTCTATATTATTGCTTAAATAACAAAAGTATAATGTCTTTAGTATTTTATTCTTCTGTCATTTATCTATATTCCTGCTTAAATAACAAAAGTAAAATGTCATTAGTATTTCATTCTTCTGGGATTTATCTGTATTCCTGCTTAAATAACTAAAATGTCATTATTGCATTCTTCTGGGATTTATCTACCGGTATATTGCTGGTCAAATAACTCAAGTAAAATGTCATTAATATTTTCATTCTTCTTTCTATATTATTGCTTAAATAATTAAAGTATAATGTCATTAGTATTTCATTCTTCTGAGATTTATCTATATTCCTGCTTAAGTAACTAAAGTAAAATGTCATTAGTATTTCATTCTTCTGAGATTTATCTATATTCCTTGTCAAATAACTCAAGTAAAATGTCTTTAGTATTTCATTCTTCTGTCATTTATCAATATTACTGTTTAAATAACTCAAGTAAAATGTCTTTACTATTTCATTCTTCTGAGATTTATCTATGTTCCTGCTTAAATAGCTAAAGTAAAATGTCATTAGTATTTTATTCTTCTGGGATTTATCTATATTCCTGCTTAAATAACTAAAATGTCATTATTTCATTCTTCTGAGATGTATCTATATTCCTTGTCAAATAACTCAAGTAAAATGTCTTTAGTATTTCATTCTTCTGTCATTTATCTGTATTCCTGGTCAAATAACTCAAGTAATATGTCAGTAATATTTTCATTCTTCTTTCTATATTATTGCTTAAATAATTAAAGTATAATGTCATTAGTATTTCTTTCTTCTATCTATATTCCTGCTTAAATAACAAAAGTATAATATCTTTAGTATTTCATTCTTCTGTTATTTATCAATATTACTGTTTAAATAACTCAAGTAAAATGTTTTTAGTATTTCATTCTTCCGAGTTTTATCTATGTTACTGCATAAATAACCAAAGTAAAATGTCAGTAGTATTTTATTCTTCTAGGATTTATCTATATTCCTGCTTAAATAACTAAAATGTCATTATTTCATTCTTCTGGGATTTATCTATATTCCTGGTCAAATAACTCAAATAAAATATCTTTACTATTTCATTCTGCTGTCATTTATCAATATTACTGTTTAAATAACTCAAGTAAAATGTCATTAGTATTTCCTTCTTCTGAGATTTATCTATGTTCCTGCTTAAATAACTCAAGTAAAATGTCTTTAGTATTTCATTATTCTGTCTTTTATCAATATTCCTGTTTAAATAACTCAAGTAAAATGTCATTAGTATTTTATTCTTCTGGTATTAGTCTCTATTCCTGGTTAAATATCAAAAGTAAAAAGTCATTAGTATTTCATTCTTCTGAGATTTATCTATATTATTGATTAAATAATTAAAGTATAATGTCATTAGTATTTCATTCTTCTGGGATTTATCTATATTCCCGCTTAAATAACTAAAATGTCATTATTTCATTCTTCTGGGATTTATCTATATTCCTGATCAAATAACTCAAGTAAAATATCTTTACTATTTCATTCTGCTGTCATTTATCAATATTACTGTTTAAATAACTCAAGTAAAATGTCATTAGTATTTCCTTCTTCTGAGATTTTTCTATGTTCCTGCTTAAATAACTAAAGTAAAATGTCATTAGTATTTCATTCTTCTGAGATTTATCTATATTCCTTGTCAAATAACTCAAGTAAAATGTCTTTAGTATTTCATTCTTCTGTCATTTATCAATATTACTGTTTAAATAACTCAAGTAAAATGTCTTTAGTATTTCATTCTTCTGTCATTTATAAATATTTCTGTTTAAATAACTCAAGTAAAATGTTTTTAGTATTTCATTCTTCTGAGTTTTATCTATGTTACTGCTTAAATAACTCAAGTAAAATGTCTTTAGTATTTCATTCTTCTGTCATTTATCAATATTACTGTTTAAATAACTCAAGTAAAATGTTTTTAGTATTTCATTCTTCTCAGATTAATCTATATTCCTGGTCAAATAACTCAAGTAAAATGTCATTAATATTTTCATTCTTCTTTCTATATTATTGCTTAAATACTTAAAATATAATGTCATTAGTATTTCATTCTTCTGTCATTTATCAATATTTCTGTTTAAATAACTCAAGTAAAATGTTTTTAGTATTTCATTCTTCTGAGTTTTATTTATGTTACTTCTTAAATAACCAAAGTAAAATGTCAGTAGTATTTTATTCTTCTAGGATGTATCTATTTTCCTAGTCAAATAACTGACGAAAAACTCATTAATATTTTCATTCTTCTTTCTTTATTATTGATTAAATAATTAAAGTATAATGTCATTAGTATTTCATTCTTCTATCTGTATTCATGATTAAATAACAAAAGTATAATGTCGTTAGTATTTTATTCCTTTGAGATTTATCTATATTCCTGTTTAAAGAACTAAAGTAAAATGTCATTAGTATTTCATTCTTCTGGGATTTATCTATATTCCTGCTTAAATAACTAAAATGTCATTATTTCATTATTCTGGGATTTATCTATATTCCTGGTCAAATAACTCAAGTAAAATGTCATTAATATTTTCATTCTTCTTTCTATATTATTGCTTAAATAATTGAAGTATAATGTCATTAGTATTTCATTCTTCTGGGATTTATCTATATTCCTGGTCAAATAACTCAAGTAAAATGTCTTTAGTATTTCATTCTTCTGCCATTTATCAATATTATTGTTTAAATAACTTAAGTAAAATAACATTAGTATTTCATTCTTCTGAGATTTATCTATGTTACTGCTTAAATAACCAAAGTAAAATGTCAGTAGTATTTTATTCTTCTAGGATTTATCTATATTCCTGGTCAAATAACTCAAGTAAAATGTCTTTAGTATTTCATTCTTGTCATTTATCAATATTACTGTTTAAATAACTCAATTAAAATTTCATTAGTATTTTATTCTTCTCGTATTAGTCTCTATTCCTGGTTAAATAACTGAAGTAAAAAGTCATTAGTATTTCATTCTCCTGGGTTTATCTATATTCCTGGTTAAATAACTCAAGTAAAATATCATTAGTATTTCATTCTTCTGAGATTTATCTATATTCCGGGTCAAATAACTCAAGTAAAATGTCTTTAGTATTTCATTATTCTGAGATTTATCTATATTCCTGGTCAAATAACTCAAGTAAAATGTCTTTAGTATTTCATTCTTCTGTCATTTATCAATATTTCTGTTTTAATAACTCAAGTAAAATGTATTTAGTATTTCATTCTCCTGGGTTTATCTATATTCGTGGTTAAATAACTCAAGTAAAATATCATTAGTATTTCATTCTTCTGAGATTTATCTGTATTCCTGGTCCTTATACAAAAACCATAAATAATGTTACATTTGTTCCAACATCAGGATTGAAGGCCACTTTAGATGAGACATCTTCAGCATTAGATTGTCTCAGTCAGCTGTTGACTGCAGATATCATTGATAATTTAATCATTGATATCAATGAATATGCAGAGTTTAGGATCAGTGAAAGGAAAAAAAGGCTGCTTCAATGACTGACATCAAGATCTATATTCAAATCTTGGAAGCCTGTAACCCGAGATGAAATTTCTCGATTTTTAGCATTGTTGATTATTGTTGGCTTGGATAAGCGTCCACGGATAAGGGATTACTGGACAAAAACACCAGCATTTTGGTACACTCCATTTTTTTTCAAATCTTTCCTAGTAGGGAGAGATTTTAAGCAATTTATCATTCAATGTTCCATGTAGGTGATGTCGAATCACAGTTGAAAGAAAAAATTGAACTTTTCCAATCTTTCTTCAATCGAGATTCCAATCTTTCTTCTACCCATTTCAAGATTTATCCATTGATGAAATGGTAATTGGATTCAAAGGAAGATGGAAGCTTAGCAATATAATGCTTCCAAGCCACATAAGCATCACATAAAATCTTTTGGTCTATGTGATAGCGTGACAGGCTATACATGGGATATACACCTGTATTTTGTAAAACTGACATCCTATGCTCCTGAAGCAGATAAAGATGGCCTTCAAGCATTAAATTTTTTTCAAACTCTGTTGAAGAATATACAAAAAGGGCACACTGTGTATGCAGATAGATACTACACTACCATGCCAGTCATAAGTTACTTACTGGAAAGAAATATAAATTTTACAGGCACTGTAAATTCCGCCCGTAAGGATTTTCCACCACATTTGAAGACCTTGAAGCTACAGCATAAACAGGCAAAGTGGTTTCTTGATGAGACCAAAAAGGTTATGTGCGTGGAATGGCGTGACAAGAAGGCAAAGAAACCATGCATCTTGGCTTCTACGGCAACATCAGCAGAAAATGTCCCGGCCAAGGATAAGCCACTTGTTGTACATATATACAACCAATCAATGAATGGTTGCAACAAAGCTGACCAAAATATTGCCTACTATGGCAGTTTTGAGCGCCGTTCAAAGAAATGGTGGAAAAAGATCTTTATGTGGCTGCTTGAAATTGCACAGCACAATGCTTTCATCCTGTACAAGCTGTCGCATCCAGATGATAAGAAGCACACATTCCGCGATTTCAAGTGTGAACTTGTGAAGCAGCTCACAGAAGGCATAGCACAACATACTGCTGAACCAGCTCAGCCAGTTCCCAATATGCACTGCTGCCAGTGCTATGCATTTAGTGAAATATGTTGAAACGGACCGCAACTGTGTGTATTGCAGTACACCAGCAAAGAGGCTCTGCGTCAAATACATATGCAATACATGTAGTGACCAGCCTTATCTGCATTCAAAAACATGCTTTTTGGAATATCACATGCAGATGTAAATATTCAGACTTGTATATAAATTCTAATAACTTGTATATATATATATTTTACTAACTTTTATTTTTCCGGTTGCAACATACGGCTGTGAAACATGGACTCTAAGTAAAACAGCGGCAAAGAGGATCAACGCCTTCGAGCTGAAATGCTACAGGAAGATACTTAGAATATCATAGAAGGATAAAATCAGAAACTCAGATATTATAAACACACTGAATATTCCAGAGTGTTGGTTACTAAACACAATAACAAAAAGAAAACTACGCCTGTTTGGTCATATAAAGAGACATAACTGTTTAGAAAGACAAATAATGGAGGGAAGAGTACCTGGGAAGAGGAGAAGGGGCAGACCAAGAAGACGATTGACTGACGACATTAAAGATAACATGAATACATCGCTAGAAAATGCAAGCCACATCGCCCAAGACAGAGAGAGGTTCAGAGAGTTCATTGGGAAAACAACGTTCTGGAAGGAATACGTCACATGACACATATATATATTTATATATATATATATCTCCAAGGATATGTACATAAGTCAGGGACACTAAAATTTAAATTTTATCAAAATTGCATATTTTGAATGCATTCTTAAAAATCAAGTATGCATTGTATGCATGCTTAAATAACTAAAATGTCATTATTTCATTCTTCTGGGATTTATCTATATTCCTGCTTAAATAACAAAAGTAAAATGTCATTAATATTTTCATTCTTCTTTCTATATTATTGCTTAAATAACAAAAGCATAATGTCTTTAGTATTTCATTCCTTTGAGATTTATCTATATTCCTGCTTAATTAAGTAAAATGTCATTTTTTCATTCATCTGGGATTATCTATATTCCTGCTTAAATAACTAATGTAAAATGTCATTTGTATTTTATTTATCTATATTCTTGCTTAAATAACTAATGTAAAATGTCATTTGTATTTCATTCTTCTGTGATTAATCTATATTCATTTGTATTAACTAAAGTAAAATGTCATTAGTATTTCATTATCTCATTTATCTATATTCCTGCTTAAATAACCAAAGTAAAATGTTATTAGTATTTCATTCTTCTGGTATTAATCTATATTCCTGCTTAAATAACCAAAGTAAAATGGCATTAGTATTTTATTCTTCTGGGATTTATCTATATTCTTGCTTTAATAACTGACTAAATTAAAATGTCATTAGTATTTCTTTCTTGTGCAAAGCATTGAACTGCTGCACTAAACTCTGAGATCATCAACCAGTATGCCTGACCTGGTCATGAACAGTTTGTCACATGACTCACAACATTGTGAAACTATCTACTCAGCTCATTGGTAGCATATCCTATTCAGGACGTAGCCATCAACCCAGCATTTTTTGGCTTTAGTGATTTTCTAGCCAATGTAAATACGTTAAGTAGTTTGTCAGTGCTTTCTGAACAGTCTGGGTGCTCAAATACCTGTTGCAGGGATTGAAATCGGTGTCTTTGTCATTACAGAATGGCTCTGTAGCACTTCACCAAAGAACCAGACTCAGTTCATACACATACTAAATTGACAGACATGCATCACCGCATTGGACCTTCATTCACCGATTCATTTCTCATGACTTTACTCCTTTACTGATTAAATAATGGATAAGAACACTGCTCCTCTATAAGGCTTATCAATCAATAGTGTGATATTCATCTTTAAACTGTCGTTATAATGTCATGTTGTTTGTCTGCACCAAGATGGCATGTGCAGGACACTCTTGATTTCTTTAACAACAATATTAACAAGTTTAATTAATGTTTCTCCCCCCGAAGCCAGATAAATGAAACAAAACAACAGCTAGCAAGCACATGCATATATCACACACAGACAGTGGATCAAAGGGCATGAGTCCATGGCAGCCATCAACGTACAAGTTACAAGACAATGCCATATAATTTCTATCACGCTTTTAAGGTTTTCATTCAAAACACTCTTAGTATAGTAACTTTGTATAGTATAGTAACTTAATGTATTGTAACTTAGTATAGTAACTTTGTCAAGTATAGTAACTTAAAGTATAGTAACTTAGTATAGTGTAGTAACTTAGAAATAGCAGAGACAAGATGGAAAGATGCTGGGTACACGAGAAAGGAAAAATTTAGTTTTATACATTCAGGAGGAGATTACCATGAACGATGGTAGGAATTCTGATCAAGAAAGAAATCGAAAAATATATAAGCGGGTACTGGACATATAATGACAGAATGATGATGCTAAAGATCAAAGCAAAACCGTTTGATCTAGCCATTATACAAACTTATGCACCAACTACATATTACACTGAAGAAGAAATAGAACAGTACTATGAAGATCTACAACAACAACTCAAGCCAGTAAAATCAACAGACATTTTAATAGTCATGGGAGACATGAATGCAAAAATAGGGAAAGGAAGACACAACAACATTGTAGGGCAATTTGGACTAGGGACAAGAAATGACAGAGGAGAACGACTCATACAGTTCTGTGAGGAGAACAATATGATCATATGTAATACATTCTTTGAACATGAAAATAGAAGATTATATACATGGAAAAGTCCTGGAGACAGAAAGAGGAACCAAATAGATTATATTATGATTAACAACAGATTTAGAAATAGTGTTAAAAACATCAAAACATACCCAGATTCAGATAGCAACTCTGACCACAATCCAGTGCTGTGCAAAATAAATGTCAAACTTAAAAAGATAGTACAAAGAAGAGTTCAAGAACCACAGATAGACGCATCAGCACTAAAACAGCCAGACATACAACAAAAATATCTTGTAGATGTAAGGAATAGATATGAACATCTAATGATAGAATGCATGGAACAATACAGAAGGGAAAATCCAGAAAAGAAAATAGACAATAAATGCATGGAACAATACAGAAGAGAAAATAGACAATAAATGGGACAGCCTAAGGAAAAGTATTCAAACAGCAAATGAAAATTTACCAATAAGAAAAGCCAAGAACAAACAAACATGGATGATAGATGAAATATTAGAGAAAATGTCAAAAATAAAGAAAGCTCAAAATACTCAATTATAGACAAGGAGATACGTAACATGTGCAGAACAGCGAAAAAACAATGGATAGAAACAAAATGCAGTGAAATATAGGAGATGTCCATACAAAAGAAGACACAATTAATGCATAAGGAGATAAGGCTGATAACAAACAAGAAAAAACCTATAAATGGGGGTGGATGCATTAAAGATAATCCCTCCCATCCTTGGCAATGCTATTTGGTGTCCCCTTTCTTTAGTTTTGCATCTTTCATCTTTTAGTATTTCATAATTTATACATATTGAACGCATCAATATGCATTTATTAATATTATGTTGCGCTGGATTTGTCACTGTGTGATGATTTCCTGGTGAGAGAAATCATTCTCCCAGCCATTTTGGTTAAATTCGTTATGGTTTTGTTTTCTTAACTGTTTTTGTTGTCTTGATAAAGGTCCCAATTGGACCGACATGTTGACAATTGTATTTGTTCTTTGTTTTATTGTTATTTTCTATATTTTATTATTTTATATTGACAGTTTTCTTCAGTAACCTATTTACCTTATTTGCATTTACCTCTTTTTGTCTGGTTACTGCAGCACTTCCTTTTTTGTCGGACGTCCTCCGATATTTGGGTTATTTATATTTGTAATTTGTTTAGATGTTAATATTTTCCTCATATCATTAAAAGTACTTTTAGCCATTCCTATTCTCCTTTTGCAACAAATCCTATACAACAAGTCCATATCGATGGATACTAGAAAACGTGTCCTCAAATGCTACATTGAACCAGTGCCACTCTATGGAAGTGAAGCATGGACTATAAATAAGACTTCACAAAAATCATTGGAGGCAGCGGAAATGTGATTTATTCGAAGAACGTTACACATTCCTTAGACGGCAGGGATTACTAATGAAGAATGTTTTAGTAGGATGGATGTGAAAATATGCATTATTGATAATATAAGAAAAAAACAGTCAACATTTATTGGGCACATAATGAGAAGTGGAGGCATTGAAAATATAGTGACAACGGGAAAGATAGAGGGGAAAAAACCAAGGGGAAGACCTAGAGAAAAGATATTGTACAGTTTGACTAAATGGTTTCATTTGACGACACCAACAGAGATGATGACATATATGGGGAATCGATGTACATGGAGAGATATGATCTCCAACGCCATTCGACACGGCACTTGATGATGATGATGATGATTCTCTTTTTAAATTCTGTTTCACATATCTTTTTGGCTGCGATAGCCAATGAGTTAAAAGTCAAAACAGAGAATTAATTCTTATCTATACTATAATGTAATTCATCAACTTGTTAGCTGAATCATTATTGAACCCATCTAACAAATACAAATCTGTCAAACTCGCTCGGAGTTCAAAACCTGATCATGAACATTGTGCTGTTGATACAATTGGATGTATTGTGGTACAATTGTATGTATTGGTGGTACAATTGAATGTATTGGTGGTACAATTGTATGTATTGGTGGTACAATTGAATGTATTGGTGGTACAATTGGATGTATTGGTGGTACAATTGTATGTATTGGTGGTACAATTGAATGTATTGGTGGTACAATTGAATGTGTTGTGGTACAATTGAATGTATTGTGGTACAATTGAATGTATTGTGGTACAATTGAATGTATTGGTGGTACAATTGGATGTATTGGTGGTACAATTGAATGTGTTGTGGTACAATTGAATGTATTGTGGTACAATTGAATGTATTGTGGTACAATTGAATGTATTGGTGGTACAATTGGATGTATTGGTGGTACAATTGGATGCATTGTGGTACAATTGAATGTGTTGGTGGTACAATTGAATGCATTGGTGGTACAATTGAATGTATTGGTGGTACAATTGAATGCATTGGTGGTACAATTGAATGCATTGTGGTACAATTGGATGTATTGGTGGTACAATTGAATGCATTGGTGGTACCTAAATATTTCAGAATAGTTGAAAAGCACAGACAATGCGCAAATAGTGAAAAATTATGTTGAGGCAGCAGAGATGTGGTTTTATAGAAGAATGTTAAGAACACCATGGACATATAAAAGAACGTAATGAAGATGACTTGAAAGAAATTAATTAATTTTTTTTAAAAGCTGCTCACACGCATCAGAAAGAGACAGTACACATTTTTTGGACATATCATGAGAACAGGAAAGAGGGAACACACCATGACAACAGACAAGTTGAGAAGCAAGAAGGGTCAGTCAGTCAGTTCCTCTTTTTCCAAGTTTGGCACATAGGGCGGATGTCATAGTTCTCCATGCCTGTCGGTCATTTACTAGGGATTGCAGGTCTTGTGCATTTATGCCTGTTGGTATTAATTCATTCATAAATTAGAAGGGTAGGGGAAGACAAAGAGAGAAGATGCTGGACAACCTAGCATTGTGGCATGGGAGAACATCTGTTTTGGAAATTATTGACTGCACATGAAACAGAAGGCTGTTGATAAATATACCCAATGTCACATGGCATGGACCATAAGAAGAAATGATTGACAGCACACGTAATATTTGAATTATTTACAGAATATATTTGAATTATTATTATTAGATATTTATTTTGTTTGTAAAGGTGACACTTCCCTGCCTATCTTTGTTAAATTAATAATATAGTATTTTGCATTTTAGTGTATATAGTTGTCTTGCTATGACCTGATCTGTCTGCATACTGAATTTACAAACCAATATTTTGGTTTTTGTTTTATAATTTCTCTTACCTTGTATCCCTCTTTTCAGATAAAAACTGCGTGGGCTGTCTACAACGACTGCAATTTCTTTTACCAGAGCCTGAAAAACTTCATTTTTGCCAATGGATTGGGTGGACATAGGTTACAACATGCTATTGGCATCGGTCGTGCAATCACAGAGTTTATTTTAGACGGAAATTATGTAACAATTGATTTGGAGAGGTTTCATTTTGACAGATTTTTAACAGGGGATCCAGTAATAGAGGAGATGAATCTGCATTATAGCAGATAGTTTTAATTCTGTATCTCCGCTAAAGTTTTTTTTTTTTAAAGTCATGTCATATTTAGAACTCACTGTAAGAATGGAAGATTTATTGACTTAACAGTTCTGTGAATGTCTCCGCCAAGATTTTTCAGACCTGTCATATTTAGAACTCACTGTAAGAATGGAAGATTTATTGACTTAACAGTTCTGTGAATGTCTCCGCCAAGATTTTTCAGACCTGTCATATTTAGAACTCACTGTAAGAATGGAAGATTTATTGACTTAACAGTTCTGTGAGTATCTCCGCCAAGATTTTTCAGACCTGTCATATTTAGAACTCACTGTAAGAATGGAAGATTTATTGACTTAACAGTTCTGTGAGTGTCTCCACCAAGATTTTCTCAGACCTGTCATATTTAGAACTCACTGTAAGAATGGAAGATTTATTGACTTACAGTTCTGTGGATGTCTCCGCCAAGGTTATTTAGTCTTGTCACATGGAAATATACAGCTGTAAGTTGTAGGCTGAACTTACTCCTGCCATCTAAGCACTACAAATATTTGCTACATTATTTGGTACCCAGTTTTACATCTAGAGCAGAAGTGGCAAACCTAATTTTGTCAGCTAGCTAAATTTAAAATTGCATATCAAGCTAAACCTTTTAGTTCTATGAAGTGCCAATAAAGTCACAGTTTTCCCCAGCTGCCAAAAACATCAGGAGACTTCCTGCCTTGGAAGTAAACATTTTTTGTTTCAGTGTTGAACATCAAACATTTGCAGTGGGCACTATCTCCAGAAGTCTATTCTGTTCTGAACACTGTTTGCACACATTTTCTCCATATGTTGGCTCTGTGGTAGAGGGGTTTTTTGGTTCACTTCACAGACCCAACTTGGTTGAATTAGCTTGTGGTTTGAAAGCCAATCGTTCACTTTGTACTGGCGATATGATTGGATGAAAGCCAATTGTTCACATTGTACTGGCGATGTCATTGCATGCATTGGTCATGTCATAAAATTTGATCATAGTTAAATGGCAATGGTAGGAGAAGATGAGGTGGGCAAAAGATACTGATATAGTAATAAAACCCATAGTCCGTCAGGGTCGCAGGAGTGTCACATTGATAAATTTGGTACAGAAAGATTTTCACACATCTCTATTCTCTACCATCCTGATGAGTTTTGAAACTTCACACCTTGCCTAGTCATTGATATTATCTAGCCATGTCTTCTTCTGGCCTCCTAGTCTTCTTTCAACCTCCACCATACCTTGAAGAACGCCTTTTGTCAATAGACACAACACAGAAAGGGACAGTTTACAAGTTTCAATTTCTCTTAAATTTGTGGGAGTTCACTACGAGTCACTCATTTCAGTGAGAGCAGCAAATTTAGTTGTACTGGTCAGCTAACACCTGGCATAATCAGCACTGCTATTAGGTGTTACCCATTATTTCTGCCTGCCTCATTGGACACATTAAAATAGATGAAACATGGGAAAACTGATTTTAATAATGTATAGTGTCATGTGACGTATTCCTTCCAGAACGTTGTCTTCCCAATGAACTCTCTGAACCTCTCTCTGTCTTGGGCGATGTGGCTTGCATTTTCTAGCGATGTATTCATGTTATCTTTAATGTCGTCAGTCCATTAATGTCGTCATCAGTAATGTATAGTACCTAGACAAAACAAGCAATCAGTAATACTCAGACTGGGTACATGGAATGCAAGAACCATATGCCTTAGACTTAACACCTCTGACATGACAAATGAACCATCTATTCATAGACCCATAATCTGTCAGAGTCATTGCGGTACTACATTAGATGCACCTCCTTTGTAGTATTGTACAGTATAATTGGTCATAACATTTTTCTATCTTGCACAGCATACTTTGAGAGTTCAATAAAATCACTGAGTCTGTTGGTGATTGCGTCGCCAGCCAAGTGAGATCTGCTGTCACTACCACTATTTGCATTCTTGTACTTGATGTTATAGTGGGATATGCAGCTCACTTCTTGGCTAATTTCCTGCCATTTTGGTAGGCCATGAAACCCCAACGACACATGTGTGTTTCTTGTGTTACTGAGTCATCTGTGTAAAATTATTGTATCATGTGGCTTCAAGTGCTGCAGTATGAGTTCTTGGATCATCCCTCTGTTCTGTTGGCAGCCCAGTCACTGCACTCTCATCCCAGCTGAATCACAGCTGTTGTCAATAACTTTCTATCTTTGCTAAATGCCACCCATTCACATCTTCTTCCCACTTCCTCCAGCTCACAAACTCTTAAGGCTGTGATGACCAAAGTACTGGGTTCAAATCTCACTGCAGACAATTGTATATTCATATTGTTCAGAGAGATGGCAAACTACTGAATGTATTTATATTGCATAGAAAATAAATAAAACCAAAAAATGCTGGGTTGATGCTATGTCCTGAATAGAATACACTACCAAAAAAATATTGATGAAGAAGCACTCTGAGAAACTAGATTTTGAGTTTCTTGGTACCATCAAAGATAAACTAGACAAAGAGTCTTGGTACCATCAAGGAGAAACTAGACAAGTCTTGGTACCATCAAGGATAAACTAGACAAGTCTTGGTACCATCAAAGATAAACTAGACAAGAGTCTTGGTACCATCAAGGAGAAACTAGACAAGAGTCTTGGTACCATCAAGGAGAAACTAGACAAGTCTTGGTACCATCATTAAGAAACTAGACAAGAGTCTTGGTACCATCAAGGATAAACTAGACAAGAGTGTATCATCAAGGATAAACTAGACAAGAGTCTTGGTACCATAAAAGGATAAACTAGACAAGTCTTGGTACCACTATTAAGAAACTAGACAAGAGTCTTGGTACCATAAAAGTAGAAACTAGACAAGTCTTGGTACCATCAATGAGAAACTAGACAAGTCTTGGTACCATCAAGGATAAACTAGACAAGAGTCTTGGTACCATCAATGAGAAACTAGACAAGTCTTGGTACCATCAATGAGGAACTAGACAAGTCTTGGTACCATCAAGATAAACTAGACAAGAGTCTTGGTACCATCAAGGATAAACTAGACACGAGTCTTGGTACCATAAAAGGAGAAACTAGACATGTCTTGGTACCATCAATGAGAAACTAGACAAGTCTTGGTACCATCAAGGATAAACTAGACAATTCTTGGTACCATGATTAAGAAACTAGATAAGAGTATTAGTACCATCAAGGATAAACTAGACAAGTCTTGGTACCATCAAGGGTAAACTAGACAAGAGTCTTGGTACCATAAAAGGAGAAACTAGACAAGTCTTGGTACCATCAATGAGAAACTAGACAAGTCTTGGTACCATAAAAGGAGAAACTAGACAAGTCTTGGTACCATCAATGAGAAACTAGACAAGTCTTGGTACCATCAATGAGAACTAGACAAGTCTTGGTACCATCAATAAGAAACTAGACAAGTCTTGGTACCATCAATAAGAAACTAGACACGTCTTGGTACCATCAATGAGAAACAGTTATTACTTGAATGTATTATGTGAAGAACAATCAAGAATGGAATTGGTTTCACCATAAGAATAACAGATGCATCAACTACATAAACATTCACAATCTATAGTACATGAGGAAAGGAAAGTTAGTGTGTGAGGAAAGAAATGTTAGTGTGTGAGGAAAGGAAAGTTAGTGTGTGAGGAAAGAAATGTTAGTGTGTAAGGAAAGAAAAGTTAGTGTGTAAGGAAAGAAATGTTAGTGTTCAAATCTAAATACATTTTGAACCAAAAAATGCAATGTTTGTTTTCTGTTTATCTGTTTATACACTATGTAGGTCTTTTTTATTTTGTTCGTTCTCAAACTCCCATGGATATCTCTTATAGTAGCACAGTGATCCTACAAGATTTCCAACAGAATGTATGAAATACTAATGGTTACTGTTATAGCCTAACTATCAATGTAAAAAATAAATAAATAGTAATAAAAAAAGAACAAAGACCTTTTTTCTACTTTACGGTCCAATTGGGACCTTTTTCAAGAAACACATAAACAAGAAAAACTTACAACTTTTGTTACTGCATGTTTTCCTGTGAAGGAATGCAGAGAGACTTTCTATGAGTTGTGGAAATAAAGACTGCTTTGCCATAGCAGACGCCTCAACATATATAGGAAGGATTTTAATTGTACCTCCAAAAGATAAAATCCTGTCCCAACTGTGCATTGAACTTGGGACATCAAGGGTCTGAGAACAGAGTTCTAACTACATGACCATGCACTCCACTAGCTCCACACATAAACAAGAAACACAAAATTATCAACATATACATGTGATTATTTGGAGATTTCTTTCTTACTCACAATATTAAAAAGTTGGACTATGGACACGTGATGTGGCCACATTTCCACATTAAGTATCATAAATTTTTTTCATACAAAGTGTTGTCATAATTTTTTTCTCATTGTGCTAGCAAGGAGACCAAAATCAACGCTGAATGAAATATGATCTTGGTTAACAGCGAAGGTACAGAAGCACAAACCAACAACATGATAAATTGGTATAAATTTGAGGACTTGAATATTTTCAAATACCTCTGATCCTGCATAGGCCTATGCAGCGATGGAAAACGCAAAACAGACTTAGAGATAGGTCCCTAAGGCTGGAGATGGATGTAGCGGATATGTCAAGGTTAACTTTAATGTGGAAAAGCAAAATCAGTGTTAGTGTGAAAAACTAACTTTGAAACACACTTATGTTGTCTATTGTGTTGATGTGAACGCTGAACACTCACTGCAGTCATGGAGAGAAGTTACAAACCTTCGAATACAAATGTTACAGACGAATTCTGCGCATCTCCTATAGAGAGCATGAGACAAATGTGTCAATCAATCAAGTGCCATGCCAAATGGCATAGGCGTTTCTCCACGACTCTCTGCCTCTCATGTTGTCAATAAGCATGGTTGGTGAGCTTTTACCAAACCACAATACTAGTCCATCTAGCGACAAATGTATACGTTACAAAATAAAATAGATTCATACAGGTCTATAAGAATCATTACTGCCAATAGTAAAGCGACAAATATACCTACTTGCATGGTTTATAGGTCTGTTGTTAAGGGAGGTGGGTGTTCAACTCCCCCCTCCCACTCTTAGGAAAACATAACATGTTTTTTATTGCTAGGAATTTAGCCAAAAGGTGGGTGAAACCCCTACATTAATGATTTTTCACAAAAAGGTCATCTTTCTCATTAAAAAAGTCATCACCTTACTCATCAAAAAGTCATCACCTTTCTCATCAAAAAAGTCATCAGCTTTCGCATCAAAAAAGTTATCGGCTTTTGCATAAAAAAAGTCATCCGCTTTCGCATCAAAAAGAGGGAATTGCAAAAGATTGGACGAACGCCTTTTTTCACATTATTTTATAGGTAAACCCCCTTCCTCAATGAAAACTTGTCTAAGGCCCTGATGGTTTTTTTGGACGTGTGATGATATGATTATTCGTCATAAACTATACTACAGGAAACAGTCGAGGTTGGAAGAAGCAGATGAAGACTAAGAAAATCATGGACATGCAGCATCAAGGGCTGGATAGGTCAAGGTATTTTCACACTCAACTGCGTTGCTGAAGATAGAATTTGCTGGAGAACTCTGGGTGTTATTTCATCCAATGTGGTACTCCTTGAACCTGGCGGGTTATAGCAGTGTTACCCAACCTTTTCTTTAAACCCTTCCCCACCTCAATCTTTCAAAAATTCTGATGTCTCCCACCCGCCCCCCCCCCCATGTAGGCCCTCATAAAGGGGCCCTAAATTTTGTATAGGTCTATTCAAAAATTGGCTTATTCAATAAATGAAACCTAATTATAACTTATTCAGGACACAAGACTTAGGTTTTAGGAAGAAAGCACTAGAAAATTATTAGAAGAAAAAAAAACAGTTAAGTAGGCTAAATTTTCAATACATATAATAGACAACTACATCTCAAGTACAAGATTTTTATTTTTTTTCCTGAAGTGTCCCCCTAAACAATGACATTCCCACCACCCCCACCCCTTTCCACCTGTGGGGCGTGTGCCACAACACTGTGTTATAAGCTTATAGTATGATGTGATAGCAGGGAAAGGAACATGAGGTAAATGGGGACACTTGCTGACCTTTCGTGCGAAGACGGTACCTCATCTTAAATGAATAGCCTATTGTAATGTTAAACTTCTGTCATGTTTACGGAGAAATGTCACTTTCTTTTTTTTTTAAAAAGTACGTGCCAGCCCTGATTACGAATCTCGAATATATAGGTCAGACTTAGGCCTGTTCAATCGTCTCATTTTATCCTCACGGTAAACCCCCACCCCCTCCCCCCACCAAAAAAACCAACAACCGAGAAATACAGGAATACTCAAAAACGTGTAATAACGATGTACACAGGAGACACATTCACGTGACATTTACAGTGTTTGAATAAATGTCTCCTTAGTTGATGATTGGTCGATAAGGGATTAAAACCTTTTGATTAAGGAATATCATGGACTGCCAGAAAAACTAATGTGGAAGTGTTGAAAGAGTCAAATGCGAAACAGACTTTAATCAATAATATAAGAACAAGACAGTCTTCATGTTTTTGCCACTTCATGAGACAAGGAGGTTTGGAGAACATAGTCACAACAGGCAAGATTGAAGGCAACAGAAACAGGGGGCGACAATGTGATAACCTGGCATGGCAGGTAAACAGCAGCGAACTTGATAAATAATACTGGAGACAGAGAGCTGTGGAGAGCCATGATCGCATACGCCAGCCAGCATGGCACCTGATGATGATGATATCGTCTTAGCGTAAATAGGCTTCAATTTCTAGCAGGTGTATTTGCGTTACAGCAAACACACACGTCGTTAGGATGTTTGTTGTTTGGTGAAGGCTCCACTGGCTTCGTGAACTGTTCTCCCACGTGATCTGGTGGTAAAAGTCCATGCAAACCACTGATTGTGGATTATTTTGATCGTATGTGTCTCACAACATCCGTGTCATGAAAATGTTCGCAGATAAACTCCGTGAATACAGCATTCATATGTTTATCAACATACAGTGATTGCACTAGTGATTGCAAAGATAGTCTTGAAAAGATAATCCATTCTTCACCAAGATCGATGCCTTCTGTTGCACACATCTGTTCAAGATCAATGCCTTCTGGTGCACACATCTGTTCAAGGTCGATGCCTTCTGGTGTAAACATCTTTTCAACTTCTTGTTTCATCTTCTGTGTCCACGTTCATTCTCAAGCTCCTGCAGGATATAGTCCAGATAAAAGTTGTACCATAATTGACAGCTTAACTGACAAATCGAACTTCAGCATAGCCTCTAGGTCAATTTTACACTGTGGGGTGAGACCAGTGTTATAAAAATGTTATAAAGTAGGGGGAGGTGGAGGAGTAATTCCCTTAAAAAATAATTCGTTTGTTTTCGTGTATCAGATCTTCTTCATGTGATGTTCCTTTTGTGAAAATCTCTACGGGGGGGGGGGGGGGGGGGGAGAGACTTTTTACCCGCATTTTGGCCAAATTTCTAATGTTAAAAGGCATAGACCTATTCTGATTTGCTCAAGGACGGGAAGTTGAATATCTTAACCCTACTACCTCCTTATCTACGGGCATTTATGGGACAACAAACTCCACCTTACATTCCTCTTAGTTGCTGCTTACGATATGCTTGACAGGTAACAGTTTAGCTCCGCATGCTCCCCTTTCAGACCCGCCAACCAAGGACGATTTCTATTGGATATTAAGTTTAACTAACTATCACTACGTTCAGATTTTTGTTTACTATAAACAGATTCTTGAAGAGATTCTTTCTTTTTAGTTATATCAAAGAACATATGTCAGCTGTGATGGAAATTTAATTTATTTATTGGATAATCTCCGTGACAGAAGACACATGGCAATCACATAATACTGTGAATTAATTAATACTTCTACAGAAAATACCTTATGACCACTGATCTATGTATAAATAAATCAAAGTCTTCACGCTCTACCGCATTTAGGATTACCAAGCGTGTTTATTCGCTTGAACAAAGCGAGACCACGTGTGTTGATTTGAACACGTAACACATTTGTTGTATTTGTAAACTGTTATAGAAACTGGGACATAAGCAAAACAGGGCGAGATATAAGTCAGTGTTATAAAACCAAGACAATCTTGGTGACACCTGGACACATCTTTGCACTCAATACATACAATTACAATACATATGTGCCATTAACATAAACAAATGTATATTTCCGTAATTTTAGTAAGCAATGTCAATCTAGTCAAAATATTTTGAGTTTATATTTTTTTTAAACTCAGCTGACACAGGTGGATGTCGTTATATTGTGGAATTGCGTTATTGTTGAAAGTAAATTTTCTCTCAAAAAGTAAGCGTTTTAAAACTCACAAACTGCAATCCCATTTTTTTTCTTGTGAATACTAAATTTATTTTCTTGTGTTAACGAAATTATAATTAGATCTTTTAAATTACGAATTAAGAACTATGGCCATAAAAACTGTAAGACTATAATTATTACTTTGTATCAAAATTGTTTATTCTTTCCAATAAATAACAGTGTCAAAAATACGTTTAAGTGTAAGTGTAAAGGGTAACCGTGTAAATACAAATAATACTAAAATTTAGATAATTTCATGACAAAAAAGTCGAGTGAAGCACTTTCTAAGCAGCTCTCCTATACCCCCGTAATCCTCTTTCGAGGCGGTATGACATAGCAGGCGCCGACATTCGAAAGCCACTCGGACGCTAAGTATAGCTCACCACTTAGCTGAGCACGTTTATGCTGTTAACATTCCGTACGACCGAAAACTTCACCCCGGTGACTTCGTCCTGTCTTAACATGTCATATGGGGAGGAACCAGCCTAGATCCCAAGCGGTACTGTGACGAGCGAGCTGACTCGACACTGGCTGAACCTTGACCCCGCGGTGGAGTCTAAGACATGTGAACGGACTACTGACACTAGTTCCCATACAAAGTCAAGAGCCAACTTTTGCATGTAAAGTTCCGCGGGGAACTTGAACCTTATACGGACATTATCCCTTAACATCCAAAAGTTTATGTGCCACACTTTTGTTCACCATGTCAACAGTTAGGGAAGAATGTCGTGCATATTGCTTTCAAAAAAACGTTTTTATAAATAGTAGAACGGGGAAGAGTTACATAAAATCACTCAAGATAAATGAGAGTTGTTTATTTAAATTATATTACCACATGATCAGATCAAAATATTTGTGTTCTTATGATTTATTAATATATTTGCACATATTAATATATTTCACATGTATTACATCCCCTTAACTGATAGTATCTGCGGGGTTATGACCCTTAATGAATAATGGAAATGTCCACTCTCTTTAACCCTGCTATCCTAGACAGAGCCTCAAAATATATTTCACAAAATTATTTTTCCATACAGAGCCTCAGTTTTTATCCTATTTTTGCATTGCAATCACGTTTTTATTTTTTTAAAACGTCAAGTTCCAAAAAGAGTCATGTTTTTATGTTGTGAGTTTAATTCAAGTACAATTAGTTTTCGCAAAAACAAAACACTTGACATTTGTTTGGACAATCATTCAATCATGACTATTACAATTTTGTTTGTAAACGTTTTATGAGATTGTCTTTTGCTAGGTCATATCGACTTACTGTACCGTGTCTCTCGTCAAATACAGTCACGTGAACTCATTCTTCTAAATGACTTTACTTGACGTTGATTTGTCATTGGCTGTCGACACAATGTATACAAAATTGACCAATTAAAATCACTGTAATGGTTAAATAATGTGACTTCAGATGGATTATTTTCAAATAGTCCACACAACTAATTGAGAGACAAGATTATACAGTGTAGTAAACAATGTGTAATGGGGAATTTTTGATACCACATCGGTATATTCCGGTCATTTCTATTTGTACTGTGTCTTTCAGCAGACATGGGTTACATGCGATCTGTTGCATTCTTTATCTTTATAATAACTAATGAAACCAGTATTCTGGTTTTCACACTTTTCTTTTATTAATATATGATATGCAAGTTGTTTGGGAAAATTAGCGGTATATTGCCCTGAATGATAGATGCACAAAATAACCACCATTTAACACGTATTGTGTTTAGGCAAGTGCCACCAACTCGTTCCGTCAAAAGCACTAGACAACACAAATTGTTTTTAAAAAGTCACACACCATTAGTGTTTTTTTTAAATCTCGAGAGGGGAACAAATAATAGCAATACTGTTTGCCTTCCATGTATGTTTTAAGAAACGACTAAAGAGGTTATATGGTGGAGTTGGCTGCCCCCTCCTATATAAGGTCACAATGATACAGTGCCATTATAAAGTCGAATGTGTTAGGTCAAAAGCGAAGATCTCGCATCAATGTTGTGAACAATGACAAAACGCTAATTTGCAGGAGTTTGAGAACAAACGCAGACTCAATTATCCAGAGTGAGAACTAAGATGGAAAGCATCTATGTCTTGTTGACCAGATTCAATCTCCTTTTTATCTCCTGTTACCAGGGTTGATCACATCATCCGTAATATCACTCCCTTAATAATCACTTGTGCTTCTTTCTCTCCCACTTTCATCATCCCTTGCCTCCCATTTCGTCATATATGTGTTTCTATTCATTGTTAGTCAGCTATAGTTTGTCCTGATGATGGTTTCTTTTTAAAAACTTCGTATGTCTTTGCGTCTATTCGCTAGTATGTCGTGTGTATACATATTGACAACATTTGTATCTAAATCCGTTTTTCCTTATATTCCACTGTGTTGCCCCAGCCCTCGTATTTCCAGCCGATGTGTTGTTCCCGGCACTAGAGATTAATTCCAATAGACCAGAGAAAAAAGCTTGTCATCTTTCCTCAAGGATTATTACTATCGTATATCTTATGCGTCGCATAATTCTTTTCTCCTTCTTCCTCGTTTTCCAGCAGGTCAGATGCTGATATGGATTCCATCAAAGAACTGTTCTGTAGTTAGAAACTCCAGTGCAGTAGTTAGTGCAGTAGAGCTTTCCGCCATAATTGTTTCAGATAGCCATCGTTTCTCCCTTGTGCTGTGATATAGTGGACAGTTTTGTAAAAAGAATAGAAGCATTCAAAAACTTATTTTTGTGTCGCAGATCTGGAAGAATCTGCGCCATAGTTTCATTTGTGGGTAAAATTATCCCCCTCCCTTCAAGTATATAGCCCCAAACGTGGACCTAATTACATTTTGAGAACCACTGATATTTATCTGCTTTATCTTTTTATGTGTTCGTCCTCAAACTCCTGTATGTTATCAGGATGTAATCCGGATAATGGAATGTGGTATGTCATAATTTACATTATGGTTGCGATATCTGCGCCTTTCGATCTAAGACACCCAACTTCAGCATAACTTCTGGATAACATGATCCTCTATTGAATAGGTGAGCCAACTCAACCACCCAAAACCCTCTTAGTCATATTTTACGATGTGCATGGTAGACAACAATAACAGTACCACTAACTTTTCTTGATTTTCCACACCACATTGGCACCACTGATCAAAACCACATAGCACAGTCCACACCACGCATTGTTTGTGTTTTGGTTTTTCTTACTAGTCCTAATGTTGACATCTTAAGAGCAATCTTACTTTCGTGAACTGTGCTCACAGATAGAAATAGGGCTCTGTTTACTGGAAGAAAACTTGACTATTGTGTCTTAGATAGTCACAGTGACTAAACATAATGCTTCATTAATAAAATATAATTTAGTCACAGTAAACAGGGAACTTCCCACTTTATAGAAGGTGGTTTTCACTTTATAGAAGGTGGTTTTACGTTTGCAATGAAGGGGAGATAATATGCACAGTTGTCAACAGATTTGTTTTAATTAATTATTGTGTCACAACAAAGTTGAGAAATCTACTCCTGATGTACTTTCACTTTAAATTTGCATTTACCAATTAGTGTGTTCTTTTTTTAATTGTATGCATCAGTCTAAAATATTTTTACAAATTATTATTTCCTATATACAAAAACGAGAAATTTGGATGAGATCCCCTTGTTCTATCAATGTTAAAAAAGCCATATGGTTACTGTTTCATTGTTACAGTTACTCTTACTGCAATTACTGTTACTTATTGAAGTACCTGCCATCTGATGTTAAAATGGTGCCAAGATACTTGACTTTATCCCCATGATTTAATGTTGAATCATAGATAGTAATGCTGTATTCTGGCGGTGTGTATTTCTTGAAACAGCCATTACTTCTGGTTTCTTCTGGTTTAGACTGAGAGTTTTGTTTTCACTTTTTTTTTTACTACCATGTCTAACAAGGTTTAAATTTCTTGTTCTCTCCCTGCAATCAGAACTGTATCGTCAGCATACCTTTATTATTCAGATTTTGTAACCTCCAACTGTTATTCCTAGCATGTTTTCTAAGTCTCACATAATATCCTCTGTATACAGAAATAAAAGATCTGGTGACATTACACATCCTTGTCTGATGTCCATCTCTATCTTTTGAAATTCTCCTACATTACCGTCAACCCTCGACACAGCTGTTTGTTTCCAATACATGTTTTTTTACTATCTTTAGATATTTTCCATCAACATAGCTGTCATCTTATTTTTACATAGTCATATGTAGTAGATTTCCGGTAGCGACATCCGTTGATGGAGGGTATTTCTCTAATCAAGTCTGCGTCATTCCGTCGATCGTTGGATTAATCAACTAACATCGTAAAGTCCAGACAGACCGATTTGTGTAACAGACTATTCAAGAACTGCACAGAATAGCTTTGAACAGACAGAATTGGAGAGATCTGACATCTGCCCTATGCGCTAACTTCAGTGCAAAAGGAAAGTGAATGAATGAATGAATACGCAGTAGCATTTATATGCGTATTCTTATACAACTTCTGATTTATGAAACAACAAAGAATGAATGAACAACGTAAAAACAAACTCAATAAACTGCTTTTCGCTGACGATAAAAACATCATGTATGATGATAAAGAAAAACTGCAAACACATCAACTCACTATCAAGAATATGCAATAAATACAACAAGCGGATCAATAGACAAAAGGCAGAAAATTTGCAAATAACGAGATCAACAGAGCATTTAAACATTCAAATAGAGAACACAAAAATAATACAAGTCAAAGAGTTCAAGTACCTACGAAGTATCTTCATAGAAGACGGACGAGTCAATTAAGAGATAGAAACAAGATGTCAAAATGAAAATATTGTGATATACCAGATGTCACTTTTGCTAAAGCACCAAGAAAACAACATGGAAGTAAAGAAACACATAAGTAAGAGCATCTTTGTGCCAACACTATGCTACCAATGTCAGACTTGACAACTAACACCTACACATAAGAGAAAAATAGAAACATGCGAAATGTCTAAGTAAGGCTATTTGAGTCACCAGATTCGACAAGTTGCGCAATTAGAACATCAGACGGATACTAAGTATAACATAGTGCATCAAGTATATAGAGAAACAACAGATACAATTGTTTGGACGTCTTATGAGGATGAACGGTCCCATAAGAGCTTATAACAAAATTTAAATAATGATACAAAGTCAAGGGCAGACTTAGGAAAAGATAGATAGACAACATCAAGACCATCCTGAATAAACATGACTGCACTACAACCATAGCAACACACCTGGCTCTGGAACACAGACTACATCTTCTGTACAAACCTCTACGCTCAGCGGCAAGTGTGGACATTATGACAATAGACAACTCTTATAAAAACGTCCGTATTAGTAATAATTACTGAAATTTAAAACCCCTCCCTCCATTGTCCAAACTATTTTATCTGATGTTTCTATATATATTTTATGCATGGTGTTTTATCTATTATCTTTCTGATGTTCTCATTGCGCATTTTGGTTGAGTCTGGTGATTCCAATGGCCTTTTTCGGGCATTTCATTTTGCAAGTTTTGATCTTAAATAAATCAAAAATCCTGTACAGCATTCAACATAACTGCAGAATGTTCACAGTGCTCAATAATTACATACTTGGGTTATACATTGTTCACTTTCTCCACCTTGGATTCACTGGACATTTATGGATCACATTTATGGATTTAGAAGTTATTCATCTGACATTGGACTATTCAACAATCTAAAAAACATTAATCTATTGTTTCTTTTGAACCCTGTGCTCGCTTTTATTGTGCATTCTTTGCCAGAGAAACTTCTACCATTTATTCATTTTAACAATGGTGGGAAAGTTGTAAGGAATATAATTTTAACACAGGTGGGAGAGTTGTAAGGAATATAATTTTAACACAGGTGGGAGAGTTGTAAGGAATATAATTTTAACACAGGTGGGAGAGTTGTAAGGAATATAATTTTAACACAGGTGGGAGAGTTGTAAGGAATATAATTTTAACACAGGTGGGAGAGTTGTAAGGAATATAATTTTAACAGTGTGTTGTCTAGTATTATTATGTATAAGGGTTAGTCATGGTCGCTGTAATTTATTGAGTAATGGATGATAAGTTTGGGTTTTCTGTAACGTGATACACATGACAAATTATCACTTGCATTTATTACAAAGACAGTACGTGAGGAAAGGAAGCGTGGATGTTAGAGTGTGAGGTCTATGGCACCATCTTTGTCCTCAGGTGGTATGCTAGTCATGTTAAGCACCTGCGGTTCAAAGTACACAAATTGAGTAAACTGTAGCTTATAGGGACACCATATATATTGTTAGTTTCTTTGCCATTCCTGCAATACGAAAGTTATGAATATATTTGTGAATATATATAGTATATTCACAGTTTACCGAAATAATCACCCACTTCAAAAAACCACTTCATTTTTTCTTTTTTTTTAAATAAAGAAAGTATCTTAAGGCGAGGTATGTTCCTTTCAGCCAAAAAATGGGGGGGGGGGGGTTACTGTTACAGATAATCTAGTCACTATGATTCCAATATTAACATTGTGATGACAAAAACGTATTGAATATATAACTCGGTGGTTATGGTTCTGCACCACTCCCTTAAATACATAGGCCTACTCTCGAACTCGTGGTGGCTGGATTACCAGAACTCTATTATTATTTTATGGTTAAAAAACTATGATATAACCAAATTGGCGCTCGTGTGTTGCCAGAGGACAGAAAAGGGGGTGGGGTGGGGTAAAGAATTGCGACATTATTACCTGCCAATTATGTTGTAAGAGGCGACTAAGCAGGTCTTGGGCTCGCGTTGGTTGTTTCATCCCCAAAAAGGTCAAAATAGTAGGATGTGTGAGACCGAAAAGCGCAGATATCGCAGCTAAGATATAACCTATGACACAATGCACTACGTTCTCCGGACTACATAATGCTAATATTCAGGAGCCAGAAAACGAACGCAGAAGAAGAGGAGAGAAATTGGACCATGTCCGCGTTTGAAAAAAGCGCGCCTCATCATAAGAGTACCTTAAATAAAATTAATTATAATAATACCATAGTTTGTGGTACAAACAAGAGTTAGGTAATAACGAAACATGAGGATGACAAAACAGAGATTTATTACATAAACATATTGTGATCAAAATTATTCCTTGATGACACACACATAAATCTACGTTTACACAAGGGACTGCTTGACCAGCATATAATAATGAATACATACATATCTGTGTGTGTGTGTTTGTGTGTGTGTGTGTTCGTCCATCACAAGTGATGATGACCATTTTTACATCCACTTTTGAAAATTCAGTTAGAATTATGACCATGTCTAATAGTTCGTAGATGTCTAATGAGCTCTATTCGAGCTGTAAATGTTCTTGGGCAGTTCGGGCATGCAATAATCACCGTAGACGGATTTTGATATTTCCGTGACTTTCTAGCTACTCTCCGCTGTTGGGCTGCAACATTTCTCCTCTTTTCACAAGATGATGCGTTCTTTTTGACTGTAGAACGCCATATATATATATATATATATATATATATATATATATATATATATATATATACATACATACATACATACATACAGTGGTTTTTATTTTAGGAAAAAGGTGGGTATACAGCGTTTACAGAAGTGGATGGTCAATACTTTACCATGAATGGTCACCACCTCTCCTCCCCCCCCCCCATATTGCTGTCATACTTTGCACATAGAGAGTTTTGAAGAAAAAAAAATAAAAAAATAACAAGCTTACGTATGAAACATTTTGAGTAATCAAATAGTTTTCTTATAGTTCTACTGTCATATTAAGAAACAGGCGTCGGTGTTGTTTATTGTGTAATGACACTTAGTACTAGGAAAAAAATTCCCCAAAAGGGTAGACCCAACTCTCTCCCCCCCCCCCCCCCCCGGAAATAAAATAAAATAAAATTGGTTGTCTAAAAATAAAAAGAAAAAAGAAAACCCAAGGAAAATGAAGGAATGACTCATGAGATCGAAGATATAACCATTTTAATTCGGTACATGTTCCCCTCCCCCTTATTGAAGACGTATTTATGCAGGGCCGGCCCTAACAATTGCGGGACCCAATACGAAATAGATTGCGCGGGGCCCAGTCTGGGTAGGGAAGAGGATAATAAAATAAAATATAATATGAATTTATGGGCCTATGAAGTGCGGGGCCCAATGCGGCCGCATAGGTTGCAATGGCATAAGACCGGACCTGTATCTATGACACTGGTTCTGGTGTATGCACCTATAGGCCCCCTATGTTATTCCTGGGCAGATGCAAGTACCACAGTGTTGATGAGGATCGATTTGGTGTAAATGCGCATTTAGACGGCAATCTCCTCTTTACAGTCGAAAAATCTCGACTTGTTTATTGCTGCTCAATTTGTTGCTGCTGTCTTCCTGAGATCTATAGTTTCCCGTAGTTCTCTACACTGTCATTATCATCAAGTACCGTCTCCGCAACGAAGGTTGCATGCAACGGCACTGTAGTTGCACGTTATTTTATCAAAGCTTTTACTTCCAAGAAACTTTGAAGTAGTCATATTCTCTGTTTTCATGTATATTCTTTAAAATTACTAAATTTCATGCTAAAAAAATAATCTAGACATTGAGACGGCTATGGACATGGAAAAGTCCAGATAAGACACGCAGTCAAATAGATTACATCATAATAAATAAAAGATTCCGAAATTCACTGAAGTCTGTTAAGACACGTCCAAGTGCTGATTATAACAGTGATCATGTTCCAGTTGTGGGAAAGATTAATATTAGGTTAAAGAGATTAAAAACTACAAGGGCAGACAACAAACCTAATGTGAATATGCTGACAAAGAATACAGAATTACAAGAACAGTATAACATAACAATTCAAAATAGGTACAATGCGATAGAAAAAATAGAAACCATTGAAGAACAGTGGACGATGTTAAAAGAATCATTGCAGCAAACATCTAAAGAGATCCTGCCACCTAAGAAACATCTCAATAAGAAAGACTGGATGACAGAAGATATTTTGAATATGATGAAGAAAAGAAGTCAGATGAAGAATAACATCGAAGAATACAACAAGAGGAACAAAGAAATTAAACATAAGTGCACCAAGGCTAAAGAAGATTGGTTAAACGAAAAGTGCAGTGAAATAGAAAAACATTGTCATAGAAATACAAGTGATACACATTTACAAATAAAGGAAGGCAGAGGGCAGGCTCACAAGACTGGGTGTCTGAAATCTAAGCAGGGACACATACTAATATGAGAAAATGAAGTCATTCACAGATGGGAAGAATATATTAAAGAATTGTACGAAGATAACAGAAATGATATTAACTTAAATTATAATAATAAAGGTCCAAGTATTTTAAAAGCAGAAATAAAGGAAGCCATACAACACTTAAAAAACAACAAATCATCGGGTCCAGACAAGATGAATTAGAAGCCCTGGGAGATTATGGTCTTGAAATTATCATCAAAATGTTAAATGACATCTACAACAGTGGCTATATTCCATCGGATTTGCTACAATCAATTTTCATAGTCCTACCAAAGAAACCTGGTGCAGTAGATTGCGAAGACCACAGAACAATCAGCCTTATGAGTCAGATGACCAAGATTCTACTGCGCATAATAATGAGGCGTATAAGAGGAAAAATAAAAACAGATATAGCAGACGAACAATGCGGATTTGTAGAAGGAAAAGGCACAAGAAATGCCCTATATATAGAAAGAACATTAATGGAGAGGGCCATAGAAGTACAGCAAGACCTTTATCTGTGTTTCATAGATTACAGCAAAGCATTTGACAAGGTGAAGCATTCAGAGATTATAATATTGCTAGAAAGTCTTAACGTTGATGGGAAAGATCTAAGAATAGTAAGAGATATGTATTGGAAACAAACAGCTGCGATGAGAATTAACAACACTTATAGGTAGATTTCAAAAGATAGAAATGGGTATCAGGCAAGGTTGTGTAATGTCACCCGATCTTTTCTCCCTGTATACAGAATACATTATGCGAAATATAGAAGATATGTCCGGAATAAAAGTGGGAGGATACAATATAAATAACTTGAGATATGCTGATGACACAGTACTGATCGCAGGAAGCGAACACGAACTGCAAGCCCTATTAGATAAAGTAGTGAAGGAAAGTGAAAACAAAGGCCTCCGTTTAAACAAGAAGAAAACAGAAATAATGGCTGTATCAAAGAGACATACACCACCAAGATGCAACATAATAATTAATAACACAAAATTGGCACAAGTTGAAAAAGTGAAATATCTTGGCACCCTGTTAACATCAGAAGATAGATGCTCAAGTGAGATAAAGAGCCGACCAGCACAAGCCAAATCAGCATTCCCAAAAAAATGAGAACCATTTTCTGCAATGGAAGTCTATCAATGCAGACCCGAATTCGGGTGCTGTGATGTTATATCGAACTGATTCTTTTTTATGAATGTGAAGCATGGACTATAAACAAGAAAATTCAAAGTGAATTGGAGGCTACAGAAATGTGGTTTCTGAGAAGAATGATGAAAATACCATGGACAGCCAAGAAAACTAATGCAGAGGTTCTCATTGATGCTGGCGTAAAAAGATCAATCATATCAAACATTAGAGGCAGACAGTCAAGGTTTCTAAGGCATGTGCTGAGAAGAACACAGCTTGAACACTTAATAACCACTGGAAAGATCAAAGGGAGAAGAGATAGAGGTCGACAAAGAGAAAAGTTACTAGATGGGCTTGTATCGTGGCACGGTAGAAGCTCACCAACCGAGCTTATTGACAACACAAGAGACAGAGAGTCGTAGAGAAAAATGATCGCCTACGCCAGTCGGCATGTCACTTGATTGATATGGTCCATTGAGATATGACATAATAGGACATTGAGATATGGTCCTATTGTATATTTGGTCACAAAACACACGTTTAAATCATATTTAGTCTGATAATTTTGAATTTGTGCCAGGCAGTGTCAAAGGTCATGTAAACATTTAGGCGTGCAAGAAATGCAGTCAAAATATACAAGGAAGAAATATCATTCGTATCAGGCTACCATTATGAGTATGAATATTTATTATTGAACCTAATTTAGACTGCATGACATAACATCATAGATGCAATGCAATGCTGGAGATAACAGTAAGGAGAAATAGATTTGGTGCACAAATAATTTGTTTAATGATTGATCGGTGTTACTGTTTTTTGTTAGTGAGTTACTGACTGTTAGGTTAGTAACACTTGACTTGACTACACTAATATCAAAATAATTTACATGGAACATATAGGAAAATATAAATAAAACTTGTGACTACAAAATGTAGCCAAGCTGATAATTTATGAATTATCTTTGTTATTTTCAATAATATAATACACAAACTATACATTTTTGTGTTTGTGGAGACAAGACGCGTATGTTGATCACATTTCTGGAATTTTCTGATGGACACAGAACTAATTGATATTCAAAATGGCTGCTAATTAGCATAATTAAAATGAAAATAAATTATATATCTATTAAACATAATAAAATACCACAGAAACTATATATTTTTTTATTCACAAAGACATACCACATCTGTTGATCACATTGTTGTGATTCTCAGATGCACGTACAACTAATTTATATTCAAAATGTTGAATGCTAATTTGCTAATTCAAAATGCTAATTTGCATAATTTAAACAAATGTTGATGTTTTAAATAATTAATTGCTGGTTTGGGCATTGTTTTACTCTCTTAAAAGTTACATATATAAAAATAAAAATGGTTACAGAACTTAATGAACACTATTTTAAACCCTGTCACAAGAAATTTATAGCCTAAGCAAAATTTCCCAAACACGCTAATCCCAGATGTCCAAGTACTTACTAATTAATGACTTAAAAAGTTAATAAATTAAATTTAAATGAAGTCTACAAAGTCTAACCATTATTATTAGGCCATTAAACAATTGAGATAACACTTCCAACATGTGACATATTATAATTATATTGATGTTATCTCGCTGAGTAAAAGTTAATACTTCGCATGTTATCATTACACTTACGGCTAAAATACATTTGTGCCCTGATGGGTTTCTGTATAAAAGGAAAAGTCCCAGCAAAGTGCATGAAAAAAAAGTAGACTCTGCAAGGGAGACAGTTGTAATTTTGTCACTGTCTTTGTAGTGACTGTTTTATATCTAGGAATTAATCAAAATGTTTAATTACTTAAATATGTTGCTCAGATGATGCCTAAGTAGATACAGCTTTTATTTCTTGACGCAACTACGGATCAACTCTTCACTGTGACCTTTGCTCTAGTTTTGAGGTATTACCTGACCTTTGTTGTGTGATTTGGCAAGCTTATGGTTAAGTACTTAGAGTACGGTTAGGAATATAAAATAATATTTCTAATGTGTGCGCGCACCTCACTCCATGTATAGTGCGCAGAAATACTGAGCGCTCAGTACAAATCAGTGGAAAATTAAAAAAATGATGTACATTTGAAAAGAAACAGAGTATGCATAAGTTCTGTGTCTAGATTTGAACTCAAGTGATTGTCGGGATGTGATGTCACGGCGGCCATTAATTTCATTGGTGTTACATGGAAATTCGTGATGTCAACTAGTTAAAAATGTAAACAGTCTGCTATTTATAGCACTGTGAAGAGTTGATCCATAGTTTTACCTATTTCTTTGTTGGTGCTTCTATCTCTTCTCATATAGTACCCTATTTCATGACGCCTAACTTGCACAAATCCATGAAGGGTCTGATAAGACCATTGCCGATTTCAAGATTGCTTATACTGCCTGGCAGAAAATGGATGAGACAAAAGGTGCGTAATTGCTGACACACTACACCGCACAATTTGTCAGAGAAATGTTGAGGCATATCAAGAAATCAGGAAAAAGATTATGGACATGTGTAAGAACTTGAGCATGGAAAAACATGATATCACAGTTGATGAAATTAGAAGAAAAATTTGAAGGAACTGAAAAGTGCAAAAAACATAAATAACACCAGGACCAGATATCATTAGATACAGTGACATTAGTCGGAGAATTGATGAGGAGTTGGGAGAGTTGGCGACATGTTAAATAATAGTCTTTTAAAAGGCACAGTAAAAGTAGACAGGCTGCATGGCCAAACATGACAAGGATCACACCATGATACAAGGCTACAGAATAATAATGCAAAATGTATTGAATATATAGAGAAACAACAGATAAAATGGTCTGGACATCTTATGAGGATGAACAATCAACTTCCCGTAAGAACTTATACCAAATTGGATTCAGGATACAGAGCCAAGGGAAGACCTAGGAAAAGATGGATAGATAACATCAAAACCATCCTGAACAAACATGACTACACCTCAACCAGAGCAACACACCTGGCTCTGGAGCGCAGACTACATATCTTTCACAAACCCATATGCTCCATGGCAAGTGTGGAAGCTACGACAACATCACCACCTTGGGATAGACAATAGACATAGCCTGTATAAGGAAAAAATCTATGGCAAGGGGCAAACAGAGACCAAAGTTGCAAATATTAAGAAGCTATATTATTTCCAGTGTCAACATATGGTTGTGAGATGTGGGTAATGACATCTGCAATGGAAATGAAAATATCTGCATTTGAATTGAAGTGTTATAAAAATATATAATATAGGTAAAGAGAAGATTCAACACAGATGTCTGCAAAGACCTGAACAAAGATGGTGATTGGTTCCTCAAAACCATAAAAATGCAAGTTAACATATTTCGGACACATGAAAAGACAGTAGGCTAGAAAGATTAATTATGAAGAGAAAGTTTCCAGGTTGGAGAACAAGATGCCACCAAAGACGTTGATGAGTACAGGATATTGAAGACCTTTTGAATATAACACTGGCAGAAGCAGTGCAGTTTGCACAGAACTGAGAGGCTTACTGAGTGACAGTGAGGACAATGTTCTACAAAGGACATGTCACATAGATGTGCATTATTATAAAATTTGGATATTTATTTGAAGTCATAATGGACATAGTGTGCTCTGTTCTCTGATTACTGCAACCTAAAATGTATGTCAGCTAACATAAACAAACAGGGTTAGGGTTTACTCAGGGTTAGTGTTAGAGATAGTGACATTAAATATGTATGTGAACATATCCGCATTGCTTCAACTCTATATTTAGAATATGTATGCTCACAATCAAGACATGCGGAAGATCTGCTATAATACATAATGAGTACATGATACAAATTATTATCAAATTACCAAAAAAAGGAGACCTAACAAACTGTGATAACTGGAGGGGAATCACGCTGCTATCCTTACCTGGTAAAATTCTTTGTAATATGATGCTTTCAAGATTAAAGTCATCCTTAGACAAAAGACGTAGAGAAGAGCAGTCAGGCTTTAGACCAGGTCGTTCCTGTCTTGACCATATATTCACTCTTAGAACAATAGCAGAAGAATGTCTAGAATTTAGATCTAATCTCATAATAAACTTAGTTATAAATTTTCAAGAAGCTTTCGACAGCATCCATCGACCATCGCTTTTGGAAATTTTAAAAATATTTGGATTCCAAAACAAATATATAAATGTGATAAAATCATTCTATACCAACTCAAAATGCTGTGTTAGAACAGAAAAAGGCAATTCAGAATGGTTCCCTGTGATTACTGGTGTTAAACAAGGCTGCCCTATGTCACCATTACTATTCAATATCGCAATTGACTGGGCTATGAGAAAAAGCACATCCAACACAAAGTTAGGAATCAAATGGATAAATAAAACAACATTAGAAGACCTGGATTTTGTTGATAATCTTGCACTATTGAGTGAAAACCATCAAGATGCACAAACAAAAACTGATAGATTAAAACTCATCGCAGGACAAATAGGTCTCCAAATCAACTCATCAAAAACAAAAATTATGGACTTCACAATTCACCTAACGAAATTACTTTAAATGGACAACAACTTGAAAAGGTACACAAATTCTCCTATCTAGGAAGCAAATTAACACTCGACGGTGATGTCATGACAGAAATTACAACTCGCATTGCCCTAGCATCAAGTGCATTTAACAGACTGTCTAATATCTGGAAGTCAAAGTTAATCAGCACACGCACGAAAATGCGCATATTGAATTCCTGTGTTATCATATGGATGTGAGAGCTGGAAAATCTCTTTATCTCCAGAAAAGAAATTACTGAGTTTCGAGAACAAATGTCTTCGTAGGATAACTAACACCCATTGGAGTGAATTCAAATCGAATGATAAAATCAGAGAAGAGAAACATCAAAATTTCATCACAGATGTTAAAACAACAACAAAGATGTTAAAGAGAAAGTAAAACAACCAATATTCATACTACTCAAGAACTACACAGAATAGCTTTGAACAGACAGAATTGGAGAGATCTGACCTCTGCCCTATGCACTAACTTCAGCACAAAAGGAAAATGAATGAATGAATGAACATGATACAAAAATAGTTTTTGCTTTATGACAATGAAAATTATCTTCTCACATTGACAGAGACACATCATTCCTTTACAGAAAATGATTTGGCTTATTCCAAGAATTCTATGCAAGGGCACTTCATATTGTGCAATGGTTAGTAATCTTTCCTGGAGACAGAATGTGGACAAATCAGCAATGTTTTGGAGACATATTGCAAGATCATTTGCCACAAATGATGATTCTACAGATTCTGGTTGGAAAAACAGTCCTGAGAATGATGCATCTAACACTGGTAATTTTTTTTGTTTAGTTTGCAATTTTAAGTATTACAATAAATATTTCTATGGCAAGGTTGAATATGATTTGGAAAAGTAAGATCAATATTACAGTAAACATCAATTTATACAGGTCACTAGTGTTCTATTCTTTTTTGCTGATTTGAAAGCCAAATACTTAATATAAAGATGGATCATGTTTTTAATGTAAGTGCTACAGACATTTGTTAAAAATAAGTTATATAGTCATCATCATCATGTTACATATTCTTTCCAAATTGTGGTCTTCCTTATGGATTCTCTGAACACTCCTCAATTCTAATATGACAATCAAAACAAGGTAACTGTGAAACGTAACAACAATCATACTTATGTAAAACATAGGTTTATATAATCTCTTCAATCAGACACGACAGACTATAACTAAAACTAGTGGGAAATGATGTGCACACAAGAAAATATACAAATTACAATACACAAATCATATTCAACGTTTCAACCGAAAGGTCTTTATCAAGATACACACAAAACATCAAAAGACGATGAATGGAAAAATTATCACAACAAACAAACGGTAATATGGAAATGAGATGCTGAATGATCAGGAAGTATATAAAAAACATAAATATATGTGGAAACGAAACAAACAAACAGATGAGTAAATGACGGAACAAAAATAATAAAGACCATACCAACCCAGTACTAGACATAAAAGTGGTTAGAATTGAGTCCAAAAGGCTTGAGTGTACCAAATTAAAAAATTAGACAATTTTCTAGAGCGTACCTAGATCTATCATCGGTAGTACAGGATCTGATGGCTGTGACCTGAATATCACAAGCACCATTATGACCATTGCCGTTGAAGTGTGTGGCCACAGGAGTGCGTGTTCTGTGCTTCTATCTATCTATACGCTGTGGCCCTTGGTGGAAGAGTTCTCTGGAGATGGCCTTCTTGTGCACTGTTTGTAAGCTTGTTCCTGTGGCTTCTTTGATTTCTGTGATCCATCTTTTACATGGTCTGCCTCTGTCTTTATAACCGTTATGTCTATGTGTCATGACCATTTGTGGCATGCTATCTGTCGGTAGTCTGGAAGCGTGTGAAAACCACTTGATATGTTGTCTTTTGATGTGTTTCAGATTTTCAGACGCTGTGACAGATCTAGCAAATCGACAGTGACGAAACACACTGCTCATAGAAAATGAAGAGTGTTATGTGCTTGGTGGCATGAAGATGGTTACAAAAGTAATCACTCAATCTTAAGCCGTTTCCTCAATGCACTGTTTGCAGCAGCGTTTACATATGATCATGTAAAAACATTATGGAACTCACATGTAAAGGCCTCATTGATGTAGAAATTGGCCTTTGGAAATGAAAAGGAGCGCCTCTGAACCACGTAAAGACATGTATAGCAACGGCCACGTGATAGACTAAGTGAGTTGACTTACCGCAGCTCGAGACATGTTTAAGGAATCTGAATATCACTGCATCATTTTCATCTTGGATGCCCTCTTTCCCTGTTGCCATTAACTCTGCCATCAGCTATTAATCTTTCCATGCTGTTATGTCTCTTTATATGACCACAAAAAAAAACAGCTTTCTTGTTAAGATGTTTTCAAGGAGTCAGCCCTCTTTGACGTTTATTGATCTTGACACTTCTTGATTTGTCTTTTTATGTCCATGGTATATGTAAAATTCTTCTGTAGCATCTCATTTCTAAAGCAGAGATTCTATTTGCTATTGTTTTATTTATTATCCATGCCTCACAACTGTATATTGCAACTGGAAATATGCATATTCTGATCGTACATAGTTTGACTATGCTTCTGGTACCTTGCTGCTGGTATATATCTTTTCACTTTTGGCAGTGGTGAAATGAAGTAAACTTGTTTGGTTTCTTCATGTAATGAGACATGAAACACTTTCACAAACTATTTTGCAAGGAAATATTGAGGGACAAAAGGCCCACAAAGAAAATCCTGAATTGACAACACCTAGGAATAGTATGGACATTATTTTTCAATACTTGTCCCAATGTCTGAAGACGATGGTGTGTAGAGGACATTTTGTGCTGATATCTTCCTTGTTGCACTCCTACAACCTTGATGGATTGTGTTGTTGTTGTTATTATTAATATTATTATTATTATTTATTTTGTTGTTGTTATTATTATTAGTTATAAATATTAATATAAAGGTAAAAGGTAACAATTATAGTATGAGGATTATCGATTAAATTACAGGACATGTTTTTTTATGTGAAAGTTTAAACTTACAGACTAGTTAGCTCTATCTCCTTCAAAGTAGTTAATTTGTGATTGTATACACTTATTCCATCACTCCTGCAACAGAAGGAAGCATCTCTGGTAAGCACAATTTGTGATTGTATACACTTATTCCATCACTCCTGCCACTGAAGGAAGCATCTCTTGTAGGCACATTTTTGGAATAACCCACATTTGTCTCATCGGTTGAGTAAACAAGAAAAAAGTAACATGGAGCACGACCTGGTAAGTATGGGGGCTGTGGAAGCAATAAAATATTGTGTTGTGTCAAAAATATGTTCGTTGTGATAGACTTGTGTGTGAGGGTATTATGATGGATCCAATTGCCTGTGTAATACTTCTCACGGCAATGTCTGCATGTAGCATCAAAGACACATTGCAGTACTGTTCAAACATCTATCAGAACATAGGATTTCTTGCATAGTGCTATGTTCTTGTCCGTGTGATAGGTGGATGGTCACATCTTCAAAGGATGTGAGTCCACTTTTGAAACACCAATGTTTTTTTTATATGGACCTAGCTAGGATTTTCTGAAAACTGATTGCAAAATTTTAAAAGTTTCAGAAGTTTTGTTCAAGGCACAACTAGAAATATATGCTTGCATACTGTTGAATATCGATGTCCATTTTTGAATAGCGATGAAAATTACTAGGTCACCTCTGCTTATAGGATTATACACAGAGCATTTACGAAGTTACTGACTTCTAGCAAGGAAGAGTTGAGATGGAAGGAGAAAAGCCAGCAACAGTAAATCTTTGGTTGGCAATATCAAAGAATGGTACAGACATAATTTTTCTACACTTATGCAAATAACTGAGGGCAGAGGTGATTCAATGGCTATTTGTACTGAAGCCTCCAATGTGACACCCCCCTGACCCCGACGGGTGCAAGTCTTATTATGATTAACCATCTCATGTATCTATATTTTACCATCAGCTAATCTTTTATCTGTATCTTACCATCAGCTAATCCTTTATATGTATCTCATCATCAGCTAATCTGTATCTCACCATCAGCTAATCTTTTATCTGTATCTCACCATCACCTAATCTTTTATCTGTATCTTACCATCAGCTAATCTTTTATCTGTATCTCACCATCAGCTAATCTTTTATCTGTATCTCACCATCAGCTAATCTTTTGTCTGTATCTCACCATCAGCTAATCTTTTATCTGTATCTCACCATCAGCTAATCTTTTATCTGTATCTTACCATCAGCTAATCTTTTATCTGTATCTCACCATCAGCTAATCTTTTATCTGTATCTCACCATCAGCTAATCTTTTATCTGTATCTCACCATCAGCTAATCTTTTATCTGTATCTCACCATCAGCTAATCTTTTATCTGTATCTTACCATCAGCTAATCCTTTATATGTATCTCATCATCAGATAATATTTTATCTGTATCTCACCCATCAGCTAATCTTTTATCTGTATCTCACCATCAGCTAATCTTTTATCTGTATCTTACCATCAGCTAATCTTTTATCTGTATCTTACCATCAGCTAATCTTTTATCTGTATCTCACCATCAGCTAATCTTTTATCTGTATCTTACCATCAGCTAATCCTTTATATGTATCTCATCAGCTAATTTTTATATTTATCCTATAAAATAGACAGGTACAAATCACCTTGGAAGATTCAGAAAGAAAAATGTCAAGGTATTGAGGCAACTGTGTCCGAAAATGAAATACCCAAAGAAACAGATATTCTTATCATTGGGGGAGGAGTCATTGGTGCATCTGTTGCTTATTGGATGAAGCAGCAGAACCCAAAGACATCAAGTATTACAATTATTGAAAGGGATCCAGTGGTAGGAGTATTTCTCAGTCTTAATTGTGTGATAACATTATAAAATATTGGAATTATTTTTAAGATAAAATAATAAAATATTGAAATTATTTTTAAGATAAAATAATAAAATATTGATATTATTTTTAAGATAAAATTATAAAATATTGAAATTAATATTAAGATAAAAGTACTAGAAAGATTCATTAATTCATTGAGTTCTGTTCCCTCAATAAAGATTAGCTGCAACAGGCGTCCAACATTCCCTGTCTCTTGTCTTGGTGGTGCACTCTGTTAGACTGTAACATGTCATTCTTATGATGTTTCATTCCCATTTGTATCTCTGCTTACCTCTTGCTCGCCTCCTAGAAAGATATACAGAGAGAAATTGACTTACGACCATTCAACCTTATGACCACAATCACTAACCATACATGTATTAAATTTCAGATTTATTTCTGCCTCATTTATCAGTTTAACGGCATTGTCTGCAATCATAGGCGGTCGTTAACTAAGGAAAGGGAGGCATGATGATGGTATGCTGCTAATTGGCATCATAAATTTCTAAGAAATAACACAGTCACACTCAATAACCATAGGTTCATTGACTTCTCCAAGCGTGGCTAAAGCTTGTTGATTGGAGAGCCCTTTAGAGTTTGAAAATGTGAACTGCGCAAACATTACCCAGCGGGCTTACTACATGTACAGTTTATGCAGTGTTTTTCGTAAACCTGGTGATATAAAAATAAGAAACAAAATGGTGTAGAGATGATACAAATGGCACAAAATGAACATCGAAATTTATAATTTATAACAATAATACAAGAAATTTATGATATAATATAACATAAATATTTTTATAACATCACTTCACATAACTGTACACATAACGTACTCAACTTATGACTAAATCATGTTATGACCAGTCTGTTGGAACAGATCGTGGTCATAAGTTGAGTACTAACTGTACTTACCGTAACACTTTACTGATTTTCATTCCAAAATATAATCATCTTCCATTATCAAGGACATTTGCACATTTTTTTTAGATATTAACATCACCATCTTTAAAAATATGTATACGCCAGTGTGTTGCCGGGGCCCGAAAGGGGAGCAAAGAATAGCAACACTGTTTACCTTCCACGCATGTCGTAAAAGGCGACTAAGGAGGTTATGTGATGGAGTTGGCTGTCCCATCCCATATAGGGTCAGTGACCCAAAGCCAAGCTGAAGTCGGATGTGTCAGGCCAAAAGGCGCAGATATCGCAGCAATGCTGTAAACCATGACACAATGCATTCCGTTCTCCGTACTACATCCTGCTAATCTGCAGGAGTTTGAGAACGAATGCAGAAGATGCAGAAGAAGAAAAAGTATGTATAAAATCTATCACATGCCATAGAGCTTTGAAATTGTCAATGTGTTATAATGAATGTTTGCATTTTCCAAATAAATGTGAAAGTCCCAGAGTTATTTCAAGAGTGAAATTCTACTTATTGTAATGCTGGGTGTGATTTTAGGATTCTAAGTGTGAGGATTAGTTAATAGTGTTTTCCCACATTGAATACAAGTGTAAGAGATACTGCCAAATGAAATTCTTCATATATCAAAAAAGCTCATTTTTCAGAATTTTGAATATTTCAAGAATAGTAATCATAAACGTTGTCAACAGACTGTATTATGTGGGTGCAGCCATTTTAGAATAATGTGCTGTTCTAGATGAGTTAGTCTTAGTAATATCACTATGTTTGCAATATTTCTTAAATATAGCAACAGTTTTCACGATCAATGAAGTTTGTCACCAAGGTAAAAGTACTAATTCAAGCAGAAAAGTTTCAGTGTATGCCAAGTCATCCAATGAAGGAAAGATTCCAAAATCTAGCAATGGGGCGACTGAAAAGGAGCAACTTTATCCATCAAGCTAAACGACTCCGTAGACAACTTACAGACCTGCCTGAAGTTGACAGCCCCTTAAGGTCTGTACCAGAACAAACCCAGTGGAGTGAAAACTATGGAATGCCAATATAAATTCAGACCCATGTGAAAGGAATACTAAGTGAGGACAAACAGAACAGTGTGCAGCGAATGACAGTCACCCTCAGTTTCCTGGATGAGGAATATCCACAAGATATATGGGTCAGAGTGTACACAGATGGGTCAGCACAGAATGCTGTGAGGAATGGAGGTGCAGGTGTATATATAGAATATCCACACAAGCCTAGAGATACAATCAGAACACAGACAGGAAAATTCTGCAATAATTATGATGCAGAAATCCAGGCAATTAGTGTGGCAGCTAAAAAACTGCTGAACTCCAACTCTGGCCTACAGCCTGTGGTATTCCTGACAGATGCAAGATGAGTGCTTCAAGCTCTCCAGTCTGGAAAACTAACAGTCTTGAAAAAACTACTTAGCGAATTGTCTTACCAGTATACGGTAACCATGCAGTGGATACCCTCTCACTGTGGAATACCAGGAAATGAAAAAGCAGACCAACTGGCTAAGGAAGGTGCTGCCGAAGACCAACCAGATATACCAATCATCTACCATCAGAAAAAACAGATGATAAAGTCAATAAGAAAGCCACAAACACCAACACAAGACGACTATCACATTATGAACAGATCAGAACAAGTTATAATTCTACGTCTCAGAACAGGACACAACCGACTCCGCAGTCACATGTATACAAAGTTCAAGATTGGCAACACGGCCATGTGTACATGTGGACAGGCAGCACAGAGTGCCAAACATATACTTCAAGAGTGTTCTGAGCATGAAACGCTGAGGCAGACATATTGGCCAGAGGAAACAACACTGGAATAAAAGCTCTATGGGACACTGTATGAACTACAAAAGACAGTGAGTTTTATTAAGGAGACAGAATTACAGAAATAGACATGTTTCAAGTGAACGAAAGAAGAAGAAGTCACTAAGGTTGTAGAGTGGAATCCTGTTATAGCAACGTGGTCCGGACTGACAAAATGTGTATGTAATAACAGAAATTCTTTATATACAGTACAAACAATATAGATTAAATATAATCGGGGATCTTGAAAAGTTGTTATATAGGGAAATTTGTTATAGTAGAATTGGTATAAAGGGATTTCCATTGTATAACTAAATATAAATCATAAAATTCAGTCAGTTAATGTTTGTGATGACAGTCTATTTTCATTAATTCTTGGTTGGTTGGTTGGTTGGTTGCTGATCCAGCGGTCCAAGGGCTCATGTCCTTTGACCCACTGCCATTGTGGAATATATGCATGTGTTTGTTGTTAGCTGTTGTTTTGTTTTGGTCCCTGAGGGAGTAGCATTTTCCTGATGTACTCCAGTGCTGGGCATTCAAAAAGGTGGTGGTCAACAGTTTCATAGGGATGAGTGAACATCCGGCACCCTGGAGTGTGTTGTGATTGTATTCTGTTCAGGTGATTGTTAACCTGTACATGTTGTGTGCATATTCTGAAGATGATACTCTAGTCTTTCCTTCCCAGGAGATTTATGTTATCTTTAGGATTTGGGCTGGTCATATATTTATAGATTTCCCTCCCAGTGTTTCCCATGGCCCATCTGTTCATCCAATTTTCTTTGTTCACAGATTTCAGCATCATTTTAGCTGGGTTGTTTATGTATATGGCTGTTCTTGTTGTGCTCCAGTCTTTGCTCCCTTGTCATTGCCAGGTGTGTTTGAGTGGCCAGGAATCCACTGCATAACAAAGCTGACTTCATACGATGTAAACAGCTGGTTTGCATGGTGATATATTTCAACTAGCTCAGGTTTACAATTTCCATCACATTCTAGTACCTGAAGAGCAGACTGTAAAAATCACAATGTTTTGGAATTTTGTTGGAAAAGTATCAAATATGGTCTTCAGGTGGTATAATGAAACTTCTAGTGCTATTTCAGCTTCATAGTTAGAACATATCTCCCCACAAGCATCAAACAACTCATCAGATGTTTTGTCTGGATATTCTATATAGACACCATAACCTGCTTTGATGGTGGCTTTAAAAGCAGACCCATCTGTATAGACATGGATCCATTGTTCTGGGTAGGTGTCTATTGTTTTCTGTGTTACTTTCATAAGACTTACTGGGTCAGAACTTTTCGTTGCATTATCTCTTAATTGTGTCTTGATTTCCAGTAATTTAAAACTTGCGTGTGGTGGTAAACATTTTCTACTCTTTGCAGTTCTTGTCTCTTTTCTGGGAAGTGATAGCTGTCTTTTATTTCATTGACATGGCTAAGGACTGACTTTTGTTTTAAACTGTAGTTTGGTTGCCAGTTTTCTACAAGTTGTTTATTTGGGTGTTCTTTGTTCATTCTTTTGCTTCTTTCATAAGCCTCCATTGCAGCCATATCTCTTCGCATCTCAAGGGGTTCTACATTTGTATGTATTTCACATGCATCCATTGGTGTAGATCTCATTGCTTCACTAATAAGATGTAGGTCATTGTTCTGCACTCTGTCTAGAGATTCTACATTTGTCTTGGAACATGTTGTGAGGAGTGCACTGTTGTATTCTAAAGCAGAGCGTAGGTACCCAAGATATATTCTCTAAGGGTATCCTTGTCTGATCTCCAAGATGTGCCTGTGAGTCTTTTCAGTAGTTGCAATCATTCAAGTGCTTTATTTTTTTATATTTTCTACATACTTCTTGAAGGTGAGCTGCCGATCAAGTGTGATTCCAAGATATGTGGGGTGTTCTTCTCTTGGCAATTTCTGTGTGTCCAACCATAGACTGATATTTTCTTTGGCTACTTTATGACTTTTGGTAAAGATGGTATAGATAGTTTTCTCACAGTTTACTTTCAGTTTCCATGTTTGACAATACTCATGTAGTCTTCTTAAATCTCCATTTAGTCTTTTGGCTGCACTTTCAACATTCTTCATTTATTCTTAGTACATGTCCAATATAAGCACAAAGTTTGTTTACTGTCATCCCTCGCTACTTCGCGGTTCATTTATCGCGGCCTCAGTTCATTTATCGTGGCCTCAGTTTATTTATCGCGGCCTCAGTTCATTTATCGCGGCCTCAGTTCATTTATCGCGGCCTCAGTTCATTTATCGCGGCCTCAGTTCATTTATCGTGGCCTCAGTTCATTTATCGCGGCCTCAGTACATCACGGATTTCTAAAAACATGTTTACAGTATGTACACTTTAGGTACATCTACATATTTTACACACACACGTATCATATTTATATTATTTATACATGATTTTATATGATAAAATATGCACTTCTATGGTTTCATTTACACTTATTGATATTATATATACACAAAAAATGTACATGTGATAAAAATGAGAGGATGACACTACTACGCGGTTTTTCACTTATCACGATCGGTTCTGGTCCCTATTAACCGCGATAACTGAGGGATGACTGTATTTATTTTTTTAGAACTCAGAAGTTAAAGGGAGATTACAAGTATGTTAACTTTATTCAAATTAAGAACTTCTTCTTTTGTTCTCAAACTCCTACAGATTAGCAGGACGCAGTCTAGAGAACAAATAGCACCTCCCTGCTGAACAACTTCCTTAATGGGAAACATGTAGTATTTGAGAAACAGTCCAGAGAACAGAATGTGTTGTGTCATGGTTTACAGTTTAACTGCGTTATCTGTGATGCTTGGCCGCATTATCTGTGATGTTTGGCCTGACACATCTGACTTTAGCATGGCTTATGGTTCACTTTGATCCCTTCTGGGATGGGACACAAAACTCCATCCCAAAACCTCTTTAATCGTCTCTTAGGACCCCCATCGAGGCCAGCACCATGCAGTGGTGATGGGGCTTAGTTCAGCCATCAGGGGCTGGAAACTAAGACTGGTCGGGAAGTCCCACTCGAGCAGGACCATAGTCCGGCCCAAGTAAGCAGAGTGCTGAAGACGGAGGCATCCAGCCAAAAGGCGCACAGATAAACAGAATGCCACGCACAAAACACAATGGAAATGGGACACTGTATGAACTACAAAAGACAGTGAGTTTTATTAAGGAGACAGAATTACAGATATAGACATGTTTCAAGTGAACGAAAGAAGAAGAAGAAGTCTCTTAGGACATGTGTGGCAAGTAACAGTGTCAACCAAAGACAGATGTGTTGGGTTATTGGAGAAAGTAAAATGGTAATACAACGCATTTCCATTCTCTGTACTACATCCTGCTGAAAATCTAGCAGGACCATTGTCCTGCTACAAGAGAGAATGAAAACTAAAGAAGAAGAAGATAACAGTGTCACTTTCTGTGCTCTTATAACCCAGGAAACATGTAGATGAATTTGGAACTCATAGCAAGAACTACGCAAGCAACTGTGAATCTAGGACTTAAGAAATTACGCTGGCATTGGATAGAACTTACATTAAATAAATACATACATTAAGGGGCTGGCACCAGCTCACTAAACTGCGCATCCATAGGACACAGAATTTGAACCAGGAGCACTCAGATGACGCCTACCCACCTCGCAACTTGAGTCAACATATTTTTCGTCTACGATCACATCAAAGTTGCGAGACGAGTAGGTGTCATCTAAGATGACCTGGTTCAATTCCTGTATGCTGCATTATTATTTTTATTTAATAATAAATCTTTGATGTTTCTATATTATATTGTTCATTGAACTGAAGCAGGATTGTTACACTTTTAGTTACTGTGATTGTTACACTTCTGGTTACTGCGATTGTTACACTTCTGGTTACTGTGATTGTTACACTTCTGGTTACTGTGATTGCTACACTTCTGGGTACTGTGATTGTTACACTTCTGGTTACTGTGATTGCTACACTTCTGGGTACTGTGATTGTTAAACTTCTGGTTACTGTGATTTTTACATATACGACTGTTTCATATACACTGATGGCAAGGTTGTCCGACTGTTTCATATACACTGATGGCAAGGTTGTCCGACTGTTTCATATACACTGATGGCAAAGTTGTCCGACTGTTTCATATACACTGATGGCAAAGTTGTCCAACGGTTTCATATACACTGATGGCAAGGTTGTCCGACTGTTTCATAAATGCTGACAACAAGATTGTCCGACTGTTTCATATACACTGATGGCAAAGTTATCCAATGGTTTCATATACACTGATGGCAAGGTTGTCCAACTGTTTCATATACACTGATGACAAGGTTGTCCAACTGTTTCATATACACTGATGGCAAGGTTGTAGATATGACTGCTGAGATGGGGGTGGATTTATTTAAAAACAACTTTCCCTTTATCTTAATTATATTTGTTTATTTGTTAAAATATTTGGGGTGGGAGAGAATATACAATTTTCACATGTTTGATAGCTCTAAGTGGCAAGTTCTGTTTTGCTAGAGGGGGACAAAGAATTTTGATTAATAAATCGTCTGCTTTTTCTGCTTCCATATTTGTTCACAGACGTCTGCAGATTAGCAGGATGTTGTCTGGAGAACGTAATATGTTGTGTTATGGTTGAAAACTTTTATACGATACCTTACAATTCCATGACTGCTGGGTCACTTTGACCCTGTATTGGATAGCCAACTCTACCACATTAACTTCCTTAGCCACCTCTTATGACATGCTTGGAAGAAAAAAAACATTGTTTCTATTCTTTGCTCCACTTTCAGGCGTGTACCAATACTTAGGTGTTATTCATAATTTAATTTATAATATCAGATTTCAAGTTCATCTGGCAATTTTGCAGTACAGTAAAAGTAAAGGTAGGTCCCATGTCAGCAACCTGTCGTTGGGGATGAAGATAGCTCTTCATATACTAAGCTGCAGCAACTATTAGATGAAGTGACCAATTCCCGTGGCTAGTCGGCTGAACTACGTGAAACAACTCTCCCAGTGGACATCCTCCCCTACCATACACACAACTGCTGGCAGAGACGGTGGAAGATGGTATTATCAACAACGGTTTCGAAGGTTGGATTTGGAAAGGCCCCATATTTGGCTGAGGGTGCACGAAGGATGGTAACTGATAAGTGACCAGTACCAGTTCAGAAAGCAATGGCAAACACTGCTGAGATGTATTTGTGCCAAGAAACTCATGATGGAAAGTTCCAGGGAAGAGAACAAGAGGCAGACCAAGACTACGATGGACACATGACATTGAAGATCTTCTGAAAATGACACTGGAAGAAGATGGATAGCTTGCACAGAACCGAGAGGCTTACATAGTTGCAGTGAGGACAACGTTCTGTAAAGGATGCGTCAAATAGAGAGATCAATTCCCTTCCTAGTATATGAAAAATCAAGTAGGGAACTTATTAACTGTATTATAGTCCGTTCAGAATCGTTTGCCGAGATGTTATGATTTATAATTCAAAAAGTTCTTGATGATTTCACATGAATTTTGGCATACGTTGTTAAAATGTCCATGTCGCGAAAACATATGTGTTACTTGATGTCTAGCTGTAACGGTTATTTGAAAGCGGCGAATTCTTTTGATGTTTGCCCATGTAAATATTATTTCGACCATAAACAAAATATTTTACAGTAATCTAGTGCAATGATGACCCATAGGCGTGTCCACAAAATTTTACATGGTGGCAGGTGTAAAAAAAATTTAAAATATATCTTTTGTTCGTAGAGTCAATTTGATATTGTTCCATGCTCTTGGTGTGAGTTTCACAAATGTTGTCGCTGCCTTTGAAATAAGTACATTTATTTTCTTCATGTAAGGAAATTTTGTCTGTAATAGTTGATCCAAGATATCTGAACTTCTGTATTGAATCAAGCGGGCTAATTTTTATAAGTAATGGTTGATGGTTTGCTTATAACATTTTTTTGAATTGCTTGGGTGGTATTGAGCAATGAAATGTTTTACAAATCAACTTGTAAATTTTGCAAATTAAACTTTTTTTAGTGTAGACTTAATCAGAGTAATGATCATTCATAATCAGACGAGTCAAATAGGTCGATTACTGTTTTCGGCTGAACAAACAACAAACCTTCCTTTTTCCAATATTCCTCTTCTTGGCGTAACACATGATCCTCACATTTCACCCAGTAGTCTTTATGTATATTTGATAGAGCCTGATTTGTAAGTGTCTCAATATCACATAATTTGAAAGTTGTATTTGTAGATGCTACGTGTCCTTTAACTTTTGCCCAAATTAGCTCTATAGGATTTAAGTGTGCATGATATGGAGGTAGTCTCAAACATCTATGACCATGTTCTTCAATTAACTTGTCTATTTTAAATATCTTTGTTCGTTGTGTCTGTTTTACAAGGTTAAGCAATTCGGGTTTCAAGTACCTGTTGGTAACTGGTATGTGTTCTTTTATGAGCCACGTTTTGATTGCATCTTTTGTACTTGATGATGGGATTCTATCTTCTACGTTCACTACGTTATGGTATGAAGCATTGTCCATTATCAGACAAGAAGGTCTATCTAATATTGGAAGAATACTTTTTTCGATCCAGTCTTCGAATATGTGCCCATTCATTTCGGAGTGGTAGTCTCTATTGTCAATGGATTTTGAAATGAAAATTAGATGAGCATTCTGCAACAACCCATTATGTCTGCTACCTGCATGTGCAACTATCAAACGTTGCCCTTTACTACTTGGTACTGATCTTTTAATACTTCCATCTGCTAACTGCCATTCCTTTTCATTTGTATGATGAGCGTTGATCCAAGTTTCATCTAAATACACAATATCATAACCATTCTCGCGCATTCCCTTCACTTCACGTAAATACTTGCTTCTAAGAGCTACCAGATGTGACTTTTCACAAATAATGTTTTTTCCACCAGCATACTTTCTAAAGGTGAAGCCTGCATTTCTTACAGTTTTCCATAATAAAGTTTTTGATATTTCAATGTCGTTATTAGTTTTCAGCCAAATCTTCAACTTTCTAAGTGTCACTTCTTCGTTTTTATCAAACATTCTACATATTTCTCTTTTTACTAGGTCCTTATCGAAACTGTCTATCTTTTCTTTCCTTCCTTGCTTTCGTGAATTTGTTGGCAATAAATATCCGCTTGCTTCCACTATTCGATCAAATGAACGTTTACACAAACCTAAAATATGCATTGTTCTCTTCTCAGGATTTGATAAAGAACAATAAAGATGTCCCTTTTTACGCTCTCTGCAGAAGTATTGATAAATCTTTATAGCAATGTTATGCTCAGTAAAATATTTCGCTTTCAGATTCATTCTCACATAGACTTGCAGAAGGTAATATGCTTAGTGCCGCCTACTTTCTGTAAATATTGAGACGTGCCTCTGACTTGTGACTTGAAATCGAGTAAATAGCCGTTTTTGATTTCACATAATTCTAAGTTCAGGAAAAATAATATTTGGTGCTAAACGGGAATTTCCATATGTAACATTGCTTTATACAAATGTACAGTGGAAACAACTACTTTTAGAACGGTGCACATTCTACCGTGAGGGTCATGCCTTTATATTTAATAATCAGATGTGAGATGTAAGCATCTACATAATCCAGCGGTTGTTTATAATTTAGATTAACTTTTTTTTAATATAGGTTAAATAAGGTATCTTTGATACTGGATCACATTTCTTTGATAAAAAAATATTTCTATAGCGACATTATTATTCTAAACCTAACTTCAAATGATCAATCCAAATGAACAATACGTTTTTGATAAAAATAATTTAACATCTCGGCAAACGATTCTGAACGGACTATAGAAGATGACAATCACAATTTCTGGGTCATGTTAGAGAAGAGGTGGGCTGGAGAACATCGTGACAACTAGAAAGATTGAGGGTAAGAGAGACAGAGGAAGACAATGTGAGAAAATGTTGGATCGCTTGAAAGCCTGGCATGATGCAGAATCATCAGAAACTATATTTAAATGTATAACAGAGGACTGTAGAGAGACATGATCACCTACACCGGAAGGCATGATACCATAAATGAATTAACTCATAATTCAGGTACTCATTTACAGCTGGGTTGACAGGAAGAATGGTCATGTAATTTGTTTGTTTGTCTGGATGTGGTTTTGAACCTTGCACGCTATAACCCGGTGATAGTAAGCAAGCTCTCTATCATCTAGACCACCGCTCTCCTCAAGTAGTAAAAGAATAAATTTAAGTGTAATTTTTGTTTGATAAAATTTCAGTATACAAGAGCATCAAGTATGCTGTCTGCTGGAGGTATAAGGCACTAGTCTTCAGTTCCTGGGAATGTACAACTGTTGATGTGTGGATCCAAGTTTCTGACCAACATCAAATTTTAAATCCACTATTATCCATATCCATGCTAGTGCTTATTTATGATTAACCACATGTGCGTATATTTAACATTATACCTTTCATATCGTTTCAGTGGAGCAACGTTTGCCAGTTATTACAACATCCAACATTCAATGATTGCTTTGATTTTCGTATTCAGAGCACTTGGAGGACTAGGGGCGGGGCTTGCATATGGGCTTGCATATATTACATACCTCTTCCTGTTGTCATCAGAGTGAGTTCGAAGTTTGATCTAAGATAGTCTATATATCTATCTACTCGATAAACCCTTTGTTGCCTTTCAGGTTCAGGGGTAGAAAAGTATTATGGAGATGTCCCTCGTGTGTGCTGAGTATATTGTGGATTTTGTCGCCTCTTATATTTCGGTGGTACATTGTTTTCGTGGTCGGCCTCTAGGTTTACCATCACTGTATCTGTGTAGCATAGCTTGCTGTGGTATGATGTCTGATGGTAGTCTGCTGATGTGTGCAAACCATTTGATCGGTTGAATATATTCCAAGATTGGGGTGGTGCCAGATTTTTGTCTACTGTCCTCATTCCTCAATCTGTCTCTTAGTGATATTCCTAGGATTCTGCATAAGCATGCCGTTTCAGCTGTCACAAGATTACGTTTGTCTTGTGCTGTCGTTGTCCATGATTGGCTTTGGCAGCACATCGTTGGCATAGTTATCGTTTTAATAGTGTTATTTTGGTGTTTAAATCTACATTTTTGTTTATGGAAATTGGTGTCATTTGCCCTGGGGCTTTGTATGCTTTACTACATCTATTGTGTATTTCTTTGCTGCTCTTGTCATTTGCTATGATATTGCTTTCTAGGTATGTGAATTCTGTCACTTGTTTAAGTCTGCTATTTTTCTTTTCTTCCTATCTCATTACTTCTGTCTTTTCTATATTTATCTTCATGTTAAACATTTGGCATGTTTGATGTAATATGTCTATTTGTCTTTGTAGTTGCTCTTCTGGTGAGACTATTCAACAACATTTTACTTTCTTATATAAGAATAAGTGTTTTTAGGTCAGTTTATAGCGCTGATTTCATATTTGTGAATTTATATTTTTTGGGAAAACCATTATAAGTTCCGTTTCATTTATACTATATACCTTTTTAAAAATTTATATAATTCAAAATAATTCTACTTTTTATACTACTAAAACATGTCTGACATATGTTGCGCTATTTTTCAAACAGTTACTGTATTTTGAGCGAAATATTGCTTCTAGATGTTGAAGAATATCTGCTGATTTATTCTGTTACCTGTGCGAATATTTTACAGTGCCTGTTCACAAGAAAAACTTTACACCATTACTAGCATATGAACTTTATTTTGATTCGAAAGTTGATGATGCAAATAAATCTTGGTAGCCAAATGCAGTTTGTTAGACTTGTGCAAATATATTGGCATGTTGGTTACGAAAATCACCTAACTTTCAGTCGATGCTTTTTGGAATCATGCTACTGATTGTTACTTCCACTTGATAAATATACATGGTTTCACTTTTAAAACAATGAAGTCTGTGGTTTACTCAAATATTGAATCTGATTCGAAATCAGTGCCTCATGATCATATCACGTGTCCGATACCCATCACACCAGAACAATATCGGTCATACGTAAGTGAACCATCAGAAAGTCATAGTTCATCTACGCTAGAAACTAACTCTGACTCGGATTGTATATCGGTGAATGATAGTGTTCGCTTAATTAACCATTCAGAACTTTCACATCTAATACATGATCTCGCTCTTACAAAAGAGCTATTACAAAGATGTAAAAGGTCTAATGGTGCACCTCAGTCATGAGCACATAGTCAACGAATGGCGACATTTCATTGACTCTTCCAAAACTAATCTAAATGCTGTGTTATTGCATAACGGAAATTTGTTTTCGTCAGTTCCAGTCGTCTACTTTGTTCATATGAAAGAAATGTATAACAATATGGCTATACTTTTGGCAAAAATAAAGTAAAATGACTACCAATGGCAGATTTGTGGACCTAAATGTCATTGCAATCCTCACGGGTATGCAGACTTTGTATACTAAATTTTGTTGCCTCCTATGTGAATGGGACAGCAGCAATAGACAGAAACATTATGAAAGAAAGGTGTTGCATATCAGGGATCATGTGCAGCTGGAGCATAAAAATGTAATCCACCAGCCATTAATTAACAACATAATTTTACCACCGTTACATATAAAGTTGGGGCTCATTAAGAATTTTGTAAAAGCGGTTGATAAAATTAGCAAAGCTTTCATTTATCTTCGAGAAAAGTTAGTGATGCAAAGATAAAGGAAGGTATCCTTGTAGGACCTCAGATTAGGAAAATTATTGCAGACAAACAATTCGAGAAATTGTTGTGAACTTGGTGCATGGATGGCGTTCAAATCTATTTTCGCTAACTTTCTGAGAAATCATAAATCTGTCGACTATGTACATATTGTAAATTAGTGTATTAATGCATACAGAATTATGGGTTGTAACATGTCTCTCAAAATCCATATGCTCGATTCACATATTGACTTTTTCCATGACAACCTTGGTGAAGTCAGCAATGAACATGGAGAACGATTCCATCAAGATATCGACCTGATGGAGTCAAAATATCAAGCACGGTGAATATAAAAAAGACATAAATATAGAAAAGACAGAAGTAATGAGATAGGAAGAATAGAAAAAACAACAATATATATACTGTAAAGAAATTCAGACCTACATAACTGTTTCTTCTGTTATGAATGATGTTGTAATACTGTAGGTACTGTTTAAAAAAAAACTTCCATTGCGTTTTTCTAAAGATCCCGACCTGATAGAGAAAAACGGTTTGGTTTGCAGATTTAAAAACAGCACATTAAAAGTGACAAGAAAAACATGTTAGGGAAAGTAATAAAAAAAAAGTTTTGGTCAGTGGGATACTACTAATGCTCGGTCGTCTGCAAATAGCAATTAGCTTAAGTTATCCTTTATATTGGTTTTTTTCCAGAAAACTCTCCTTTTTACTACCAGCTATTGTGTTCTCACTGACAGTTGCTAATCCTGTCTCACTGTTTCATCAGGAAATGCACATGGCTACTCCGCGATCTCTAACTTGTACAGAATTAAACCACATATTCCATGTGAATAGTCCTGAAACATTGAACTGAACTTCCATTTGTGGTCACAAGAAATAACATAACTGTATCTTTGCACCATTTTTCCTTGGAGTTGTTCTTTGTGACAAAATCTTGACTTTGATCTACATATATATGTATATTTGACACTTCTTGATGTTCTTAACACTTCTTGACGTTCTTAACACTTCTTGATGTTCGCAACATTTTAAAACACAAAATTTAGGCAAAATCGCAGAAAAGCCGTTGCTAAACATAAAAATACATGGAGAGATATTACAAAACATAGAACATTACCAATATCTTGAAAACGTAGATACACAAATGATGGCAGATGTGAAACAGAAGTTAAAAGGAAAATATGAATGGCTAAAAGTACCTTCAATGACATGAGTAAAATATTAACAACTACACAAATTACAAGCTAAACATGAGAATTATAAAATACTACATCTATTCTATATTAATGTATGGCTCATAAACATGGACAATAAACAAACAACTAGAAGACATAATTTTTCCCTTTGAGATGTGGATATATAGAAGAATAGAGAGAACTTCATGGAAAGACGAAAACAACCAAAGAGGCTCTAACAGCAATTTGAATGAAGAAAGAATTATTCAATGACTTAGATCAAGCAAATAAAAAACATATTAAAAGACACAACACCTTGTGAGGACCTACCTTAAGGGTATAGTCGAGGGGCGACGAGCAAAAGGTAGGCAAAGATACATGTGAGAGAGTAACATTACGAGATGGACAGGTTACAGCCTAGCAGATTGCACCAGCAAAGCAAGAAACCGGGAATCTTGGAGGTCTGTTGCAGCCAACTTTCGTTGCAGAGATGGCGCTGATGATGATGACGAGTGCCGAATAGAGAGAGGGAGGTTGGTGAATAGTCCAACTTTTCATCACTTTATTCTATGAACAGCGCCAGCTACAGTATGGACACATCTTTACAAGTCTGTTGTAGTCATTCCATGCGATATTCGGTTATTATTATTACATACAATCCTACAGCCATATGACACATTGTAACACGCACACCTCAAGCTTACACTGCTGAAATTCTTCACACATTAGCTACAGACATACACACACATTTCTTATACAACAAACATTTATATACTCCACACAATCACATACATTACACATACCAAAACAAACACACACACTATGCACATGACGTACAGATTATGCACATGACGTGCTCACTATGCACATGAAGTACACACATCACAACGAAATCAACACGTCATCTCAATTGACAACACCTCTTTATCACAGGCTATTACCTGTGCTTCAATTAGAATGAGAACTATAGGCAGTTCTCACAGATCTGACACATAATACTGTCTCTTTGTATTCTCCAGAGTGTCTGCTTCCAAATTGGTATGACACCTTGCTGTTCTCATATAATTATTATTGTATCTCTGAACTGTCTCATGATGGTAGACAGAGAAAAGATAATTTGTTAGTTTAAAAAGAAAAAGATAAGCTTTCCTGCAATGATAAACTGTAAAACAACGATAAAAATAGTGTAGGTCGCTATATCTGTTTGCCGCGTACTCCATCTTATTTAGATAATTACCTCTCATAGTGATTCAACCGCACACTCTATCCAAATTTTTGTTGTGTCTATTCTCTCTATATTTCTCTCTCTCTCTTTCTCTCTCTAAATGCACACCTCATAGATCCTAATTAATATTGATTGACTGTGCAGGTGCATATATACTTAGAAGACAAAGTACATACGATGATGCTGAAGTAATCCATTTAGTTCTTTTCAACCCATGGCCTTTCTGATCTGATAAAAGCATAGGTCCTCCTCAGTTGTGTAACTGAGGTGATACCCGGAATGGTAAAAGATTAGTCTGATGTTCATGGTTGTGTGTGTGGGAGGGGGGGGGGAATTATGATTATGGACATCTTTAGTCCCCAAAGGAAGGCATACCAGTGTAATGTCATGGCAGGAGCACAGCAAGTACTTCTGGACCAACGATAGTTCGAGTACTTAGATATATTTAATTAATTTAAAATTGATCTGTGCAGAATGCAGCGTCAGATTTCCATATTATGTCTATTTATTGTGATCTCCAGTAATTATGAGCAACGAAGCGTTTGTTACCTATATGCAATATGTGGTTTTCTAGTTTTCTTTCATACTCAGAAGATACCAGCGCTTGTCGCTATAAAATGATTTTAGATGATACCTCCTACTCAACAGGAGTCAATGTGTGTATATAGAAGAATGAGAAGATGCCTCCCACTCAACGGGAGTTGATGTGTGTATGTTGAAGGATGAGAAGATGCCTCTTACTCAACGAAAGTTGATTTATGTGTGTAGAAGGATGAGAAGATGTCTCTTACTCAACGGTAGTCGATGTTTGTATGTTGAAGGATTGTTCCACGCTTATGTTTTCAAGCATCCAATCACATCAAAGCCTGTAACCATTCCAATGTATTGTGTTGCTCTCTTTTAAACACTCAGTACATTTTTAACATAACCACTCAGCATGGTTTGAACATTACCAATCAGTGTGACTTCAATATAACCACCTAGCTTTGCTTCAACATAACCACTCAGTATGGCTTCATTATAAACAGCATTGCTGGAACAGAGCCACTCAACATGTCCTCCACATAAACACATTGAACAGTTAAAATGCAACAACATCTTGTTGCATCAAATCATTATTATCAAGTACTGTCTCCACAATGGAGGTTGGCTGCAATATATCTCCAACATTTGTCGCTCTGATGTGTGTATGTAGAAGGATGAGAAGATGCATTTGTCACTCTGGTGCACTAACTACAAGGCAGTCATCAATCCCACCAAGGCAAACATCGATTGGTTCTCACTGAACAACAATATAGTCATAGACATATTACCAGTAGCCACCTGCATGGGCATCAACATTGACAGGGTTCAGACTATGAAATATCTAGTCATCACTTTTGATAGAAGTCTTATCTTTCGCGAAACATGTGAACAATATCATTCAGAAAGCTGGGAAGAGTGTCAGTGCAGTCAAAATCATGGCATCTGCAGAGATTCCGCAGTGAACACTTTTTCAGATGATGCAGGCAGTGGTATTATGGTATTATGGTATTATGGCAGTGGTATTAGTGGAACTATGGTTTAGGTTTACTGACACTGTCGCAAACACAAGTAGATAGATTGCAGAGAGTTCAAAACGAGGCCGTGAGAGCTGTTTTAGGATGCACAAGAGATACACCGATCGTGATCATGAGGTTTCTTCTAGACCTACCGAGCATTAAATCGAGATATAAAATAGCTCAGGTTAAAGAATACTTCAAGGTGACCAATAATGATCACCACCTCTTACACCAATCTCTAGACAACACAAAAAAAGACGTGTCAAGAGAGGAGGGTTCTGGATGATAGAAGCAGAAGATACCCTACTCAGAGTTTGTGAGCTGGAGGAAGTTGTGAGGAGCTGGAGAGGTTGTGCATGGGTGAAATTTGGCAGAGATAGAAAGTTATTGACAACAGTTGTGATACAGATAGGAAGAGTCGCGACTGGGCTGTAAACAGAACAGAGGGAATGATCCAAGAACTGATACTGCAGCACCCGAAGCCACACGATACAATAATTTACACAGATGGCTCAGTAACACAAGAAACAAACAAGTGTGGTTGGGGTTTCGTGGCCTATCAAAATGGCAAGAAATTAGCTGAGAAATCAGGTAATGACATCGAGTATGAGAATGGAAATAGAAGCGGTGACAGCAGCTCTTACTTGGCCGGCGACGCAACCACCAACAGACTCAGTGATTCTATCGGACTCTCAAAGTATGCTGCTTAGGATAGAAAAGTGTATGATCAGAACTGAATGGGTCACTCTGCTCAACAACGCGCAGAGCATTACATGGATCTACTGTCCAGGTCATGATGGGGTCAGGGAAAACGAAAGAGCTGATTTGTTGGCTGATAAAGCCTTGATGAATGACACCGAAATGAGAAGAGACAGAATTGAATTGATTAGAGCAGTCATGGATACCCTACAAGAAGACGAGGAGGAAGTCGAATGAGACAATGTACATATTCAGAGACTGGTAGAAATGGGAGTGACTAGAGGTGATGGAAGAAAGTGCTCCCTCTCTGGAATGATCAGAAGAACATTTAATGACCAACTGACTGGGACACTGAGTATAAACTTTGAGATGGCTGACGGAACGGCAAGCAGAGTATATATGGAAATGCCCCCATTGCTGTGATGCTTGTTCCTAATCATGAATCAAGACCTCCAACATCCCTTGTCTCTTGTTTTGTTGGTGCACTCTGCTAGACTGTAACCTGTGCATCTTGTGATATTACTCTCCCACTTGTATCTCTGCCTACCTCTTGCTCGCTTCCCTTCAACTTTATCCTCTAGTAAGGTCTTCAATAGAACGTAGAACTATTACAAGAAAGCACTTCACCATCGGTATCAGAAACAATGAAGATCTCAAACAAATTGCAATGAAATTATCTATATATGCTTCGCTCTTTTGGTCAGAACGAGACTTTATCAGGACATAAACAAATTAACTGTGATTATAATAACTATTTTTAGTGAACAGCAACCATTATTTATTTTGTTTTCTTCTTAAATATTCTTTTCATTCATGCTTATATTTTTAACAGAAAACCAATCATTCCCTAAACTGCACTCTAAATTATGAATTTTCTCCGACCACTTTGACATCGTCTCAACACCCCCACCCCCCCTTGGGAACAAATGAATTAGAATGTCTGAGATATATTATTAGTGTTGCTGACCTCATTATCATACATTGACCTCCGTCATTTTTATATATTAGCCACCCGTCAATATCATACATTAGCGCAGTCATAATCATGCATGAACACCCCCCCCGTCATTATCATACACTAGTCCTCGTAATTTTCCTACATTAGCACTCATTATCATACATTAGCCCTCGCCATTATCATATATTAGCCCTCGTCATTATCATATATTAGCGGTATGGTTAAAACACATTTCTTAAAACATTGGTGTCCCATGTTCAATCCACGTTTGGGACATGATTTTTTTCTTTTGGAGGTACAGTCAAAATTATTTTTATTTTATTTTATTTCCACAGCCCATAGAAAGCCTCCCTGTACTCCATCACAGGAAAACATGAATTAACGAAAGTTTTAGAAAGTACTCAGTCATCATCATACATTAGTCCTCGTCATTGTCATACATTACCCCCCCCCCATCATTGTTAACAACATAAGTGACTGGTAAGCAAATATTGATTCTGTTTCTATTGCTTGACACACATTCATCTCATGATTTACTTCTCCATAGTTTTAACAAGAAGAGACTGCAGTAAAACTTATTACTCATGACACTCGATTCCAGCAAAAAGAAACACTAACAAAGTGGAACAGTTTTTAAAGCAGATGGCATGTGATAAAGGTATCAACCAAGTTTTCGTCTGTAACACAGTGGTGCCACTCAACAAAAATATGTTACACCTCTTATGGTGTGTAAACAATTATGATAACATTCTAGAGTTCATAATAACATTCTGTATCTCGAGTATTAACATTCAATCATTTGTTTCCATTCTCAGGCATGACAGAGTGTTGGGGAGTTTTGCGACATACACCTCTACACCACAATTATCCTCATCATCTTTACCATCGTCATCAGTACGAAACAGTACGTGGGCGAACCTATACATTGTTGGTGTCCCGCTCAGTTTGAGGAAAGCCATGTAAGTACTCATGAATATTCACAACATTTTGTCACCGTCGGTAGTATCAGATGTTGGTCACCTTTTCTAATTTGAATATATATATCACTCTAATCATTTATCTTGGCCTGGAAATCCACAATACAAGAACTCCTTTGTTCTGTAAGAATTCTTATATACAGTCCACACCTGGTTTTCTCTCTTCTTGTCACAATCCTTTAATCTTGACAGCTTGCATAATCTCCTCTTATCTCAATGCTTCAATCTTGATAGATTGCACAATCTCTTATCTCAATCCTTTAATCTTTACATCTTGCATAATCTTTTTTTATCTGAGTCTTTCAATCTTGACAGCTTCTATAATCTCTTATCTCAATCTTTCAATCTTGACAGCTTCTATAATCTCTTATCTCAATCTTGACAGCATACATAATTGTTTCTTATCTCAATCTTCAATACTGACAGCTTGCATGTTCTCTTAAATCACGACATGTCAGGGAAAGAGGAAGAACATGTTATACACAATGTTGTTGTATTTCTCGCGGAGTTTCTCATTCATTCTGCATACAATTCATTTAGTTTAATCTGTATAATGATTTGTTTCTTTTCATCTTTTTATTATATCCGTAAGAATTATGCCCAATTATTCTCTTGTATCCCTTTATAAAATGATGGTAATATTTTGTAAACAAAAAGACAACAAAAGTGATTATTGTTTCAAAGAAATACACACCGTCAAGATGCAGTATAAATATCAACGATGCACACTTAAATCAAGTGCATAAAGTCAAGTATCTTGGCACCATTTTAACATCAGATGGCCTGTGCTCTAATGAGATAAAGAGAAAGATAGCACAAGCCAAATCTGCTTTTCCTAAATCAAGACAAATTCTATACACTGGGGTACACATACAAATCTTAGTACTATTATATTGATGCAATTCTTGTGTATGGATGTGAAACATGGACTGTAAACAGAAGGGCTCAAGGTGACGGTGAGCTGGAGGTAACTGAGATGTGGATTTTGAGAAGAATGATGGAAATTCCATTGGCAGCCTAGAAAATGAATGTAGACGTCCTCAGAGATGCTGGTTCTAAATAGAAAAATTATAACACAAATTAGAATTAGGCAGTCATGATTTTTAGGGAACGTGATGAGAGTAGCAAATCTTGACCATTTAGTAGCCACTGGAAAAATCAAGGGCAGAAGAGAACAGAGGACTTCAAACAAAGAAATTTCTGAATGGGTTGTCACTGCCACACAAAAATATGTCATCAACTGAACTTATTAACAACACAAGAGACTGGTTAGTTAGTTAGTCGTTAGATCTAAGTTGCAAATATTCACCTTTTACTGTATCATCACAATATATTCATCTTTCACTGTCTTGTCACATTTATTCATTTATCACAGCCTTTTTGCATTCATTCATCTTATATAAGTTGTAGTCGTCTTTTTTTGTCTGTTTTCACATATCTCACATTACTCATTCATCTTTCACTGTTGTGTTAATTCATCTTTCACTGTCTCATGACATGTAATAATTTGTCACTTGCCTCATCGCATACAATTCTTCTTCTTCTTTCCTTCCTCTTTTACCCTTTACGGGTGTCGAGTGAGATACAATGTTCTTGTTCTAACTTTTCTGGCAGCTTCAGATAATGTTATTTGGTGTTTATGTAATGTCTCTGATGTTGTCGATCCAGCGTACTCTAGGTCTAGCCCTGGCTCTTCTTTCTGCTTCTCCTCTCTTCATATATGCTTTAAAAACTAATGAATCACACTGCATTCTTTCCAGATGACCAAACCATTGTATCTGTTGGTTTTGTATGTATTGTAGAATTGATATGACACCCACTCTTTCTCTTATGACATCGTTTCTAATTCTGTGTCTTCTGGTCACTCATGTGGCTTTTCTCAGACATCTCATCTCTGTTGTAACCAGTTGTCGCTTATGTTTTGTTGTTAAGGACCATGTTTGACATTGGTAGCACAGGGTTGGAATGAAGATACTTTGGATAAGATGTTTTTTTTGTGTTGACATTGGTAGTATTTTGTGTTGCAATAAAGGGGTATACAATTGTTAATACCATAGTTAATTTCATTTCTAGGACAAGTGCTTTAATCAATCATGTCTCCAGTATAAAAAGTATATTTATATAATGTCTGATACGTTATAAAAACATGTACACAATCATTCATAATCTTACATTCAGACATGTACATTTCCCTTGATTTCAGTTCATGCATCACATCATTATATCGACCTTCCTCACTACATCCTTCATGTATCCAGGTGGCTTACAGTAACAACGTGTGCTGGATTTCCAATATATATTATGTTCACTTCAACGAACACCCACCACAAAATTGGATCCTGCCGTACCATTCTGAGATCCAGTACTATCAATGGATTCCCATGATACTCTTGTTCCAAGCATTATTGTTCAAGGTACCAGCTAACAGTGTAACACCATAGCGGTCTTCAGTTTGTTTAAATGTTATCTGTGAACATTAACGTTTTGTTAAATATGTTCAAAATGAGAGTTGGTGCCAGTAAATTCTATACCAACCTCTCAATAGTGTTCACAGTATACAGCATTCGCTGCATATATTGCAGTTCAACGCAAGTCTCTTGTATACACACTCATCCATAAATATATATATAAATGTATATATATATATATATATATATATATATATATATATATATATATATATATATATATATATATATATATATATATATTCACGCAAAAATTGTATTTTCTTTTATTGATATTGAATTTGTTTAATATGTCAAGTGAATCTCATCCATACAATGCTTTCATTTCAACCCCATATTGTTTCAATCCTTCATAACGACCCCAGCCTCCATTAAAAAAGAGACATTTCATTTTTCAGACATTCTCTCTTTTATAATGAAAAATTTCCTTTTAAAGACACAATTTCTCACATGACCACAACATCTCTTCCTAAATGATAAATTATATCTCTTATCATTTTACATAACCATTTTTCACGTGAAATTATCTGTTTAGATAAAATATGTATCTCATATTTATAATGCCCAAGAGATCGTAAGAGTGCCGCCACATTGGAGACATTAGCGCACAAATAGTATCTCCGCATTCACCAGAATGACGCAACAGCACGTCTGAAACTGCTGTTATCATAGCCTGCTTTAGACAGTTAGTATTAGTACACGTAGATATGAGCCCTATCATCCGGATGGCAGTTTTTCACTGGACATGAGTTTGCTCTGTAGCTTACATCATCCTCCCAGACTTCCTTCATCTGCAAGAAATAATACAATTGTTATCTCGCGCCAAAAGGCATCAAAAGAGATTGTACACAATACAGAGGTATATCACTTCTAAGCCACACTTGAAATTTTCTCAACAGAATTCTGGAAAGAAGATTAAGAGTATTCATCAAACCACAGCGTAACAACACTCAAATGGGATTCCGTAAGAACAAGAGTTGTACGATTCCATTTTTACACTCAGATAACTGGCAGAAAAAACAACTGCAAACAACCAAGAATTGTATATCGCATTTGTCGATAAAAAAACGCCTTCGACAGAGTAGACAGACAACAACGATGGAAAATACTATCAAAATATAAGGCTCAACAACACCTAATCAACTTGCACAGGAGTAAGTTATACAGGTAGTCAATGTGCAGCTAGAACGAGTATAAGGCTTTCAGACAAAATTTCACATACACTGTGGAGTGCAACAAGGTTGTGTTCTATCTCCCTTGATATTCATCACATATATCGATTGTATATGTAAAATTGCAAGCACTAATAAAGATGACAACTTAAACAACCTCCTAAGTGAACTTATGTCAGACGATCAAGCTTACGATCATCAGGATATATCAACAACAGAAGAACAACTACAACAACATATAAATAGGCTGTACATAAACATAAAAAAATGAGGTAATGTCAACCGCAAGAGCATAAAAACACCACTATTTTCATCAGTGACCTACAACTTAAAAAGATGATAGAATTCACTAATCTTGGAAGCATCAAAAGCTTCCAAAGAAACCCAACCTAGATGCATACCAGATCTTAGGGCAGATGTCTACTATTTTCATCACCAAACAGGTGCACATCAACACCAAAATGATGCTATTTAAAGTACATTGTAGCATCACTATGCTACTAATGGCAAACGTGAACAGTAACAACAAAAGCCAAATGAAGACCTAACAGCTTTCACCATTACCTCTTCATCCAAAGATTAAGATGGAAATAAAAATACAGATAAAATCGTCAATTTTTATATCAACACTATACTAACATGGTCTTTCGCAGCAGAGGAAAATCATGTGAAACAAAGTGTCTGAGAAAAGCTGCAATGGTTACCAAACTAGATGTAATAAAAACTGAAGAAATTAGGGAAAGAGTTGGTATAATATCGTGCATTGAACATATTGAGAGACAGCAAGTAAAATGGTTCGGTCATCTTATGAGAATGAAGTCAAACCACATACCAATAAGAACATGTAACAAAAGAATATCCGGGTGTAAAACCAAAGGTAGACCAAGAAAATGGTGGATAGAAAACATCAAAATAGCCTAGAACAAACATGGACTAAATACAACCAAGGCTACACATCTGATCTTGGAACGACAGATTAAGCTCCCACCCTAGACCCTAGGTTTAACGGCAAGTGTGAAATTGCTCAACCATCATTCACCTGGGGAAAGACAATAGACAACATATGACTTGTCACAACAGAAATGACTTGTCTATGTAGCATTCTCGGAGTAACAATAGGAGATATAATCAGAAATGAAAATATCAGAAAACTAACAAACACAATGCCAATCCTTGATTATATCAGAAGACAAAAGATTAAGTGGTTTTCACATGCTTCCAGACTACCATCTGACAGTCAAAGGGCATTAATATATGGACACAATAGATACAAATCCAGGTGCATATCATGTACACGATTAATTACAGAAATAAAATAGTCAATGAAAGCAAACATATATGAAGCTCATAAAAAAAGACATCTCCCGAGAACTCTTCTACCCCTGATGCTTCAAAACGTAAAGGGTAATAGAGCGAAAAGAAAAGAAAAAATATAGGCCATATGACTGTAATATCAACCAAATATTTACCTATTATCATTCTCTTCTGATATTGTCAACCACATCTATTATGATATCGCGAACATAGTTTTGCCCTTGATGCAATGATGAATTTTTATTCCTAATTTAATCATGTTAACTTTTCCTTAATATAGAATATGTTTGTACCATACTCACGATTATTAATACGCTGAACAAGATTCAGAACGATGACATTCGCATCATCTTCAGTTGTACAAAGGACACACCAAGTGTAGAGATAAGATATCTCCTTGATTCCCTCGACTGTAGCTAACAGAACCAAGGTGTGATGAGCTCAAGCGCATTTTAAAAAAAAGTGATTATAAGATCTTCCCCTGGCTTTTACCTCAGTACGGTGAAAGGCTTCCTTCTTAAAAGGGACAGATCGTGGTTGTAACAGGCAGAAGATGACATCTTTTAAGTATGTTATCATAATTACATGGGAAGAGTGGATATCCACTCCGCTTGCATTACATGGTGCCTTCTCTGTAGTGATCACACTCGGACGAAGCTGCAGAGGAAAAAATCCGGTAGTGATGAATGCAGAAGACAGGGCACTCATTGACAATAACACTGCTGAAGCCAAGATACTCATTGACAATAACACTGCTGAAGTCAGGACACTCATTGACAATAACACTGCTGACGCCAGGACACTCATTGACAATAACACTGCTGAAGTCAGGACACTCATTGACAATAACACTGCTGAAGCCAGGACACTCATTGACAATAACACTGCTGAAGCCAGGACACTCATTGACAATAACACTGCTGAAGTCAGGACACTCATTGACAATAGCACTGCTGAAGCCAGGACACTCATTGACAATAACACTGCAGAAATTGTGTAATAATCTACACTGAATTACTCTGAGCATGAGATTGCTGTAAAGATCGGACCAACTCGTACATAACTGGAACTGTCAGCCTCTACACTCTGATGGATTTGTTGAAACTGGAATCGGAGCACCTATGAACTTGTGGAATGATAATAACCAGCAATCATAACTATTATTAATTTCACCAATCAAACCGTTCCTACACATCAACAGTAATATTTCTGTGGTTAGATTGAATAAACTGTACTTCTTGTGGTGAAGTATGCTCCTTTCAACCGTGGACTTTTGGTTATAACCAAACAGTGATATTTGGTTATATCAGAGTTATTACATAGAAATAATGGAGGTCATGAATTTTTGTAATCCAGTCAGTCTTCTTTCCAAATTGTATAAGGTGTTTCAAGAAGTGACACCTGTCACCTGTATACCAAAAATGCCTGTTGGGTCTCCAACACACTTTACGTTCCTTTTGACGCTCATGTACCGTGTGCACCCGAGAAACCCCTACATGCAGAGGTCGAGTATTATCAATGGGTTCCCATGATTCTCTTGTTCCAGGCACTTCTCTTCAAGGTAATCATCTACACTTTTATGACAAGTCTGATTATAAATATTGGCATTAGATGTTGTACACGCTGTCATGTTAGATACTTCTGTGTGATCAGATCATGTGTCATCAAGCAACTGGTTACTCATATATGTTCATGTTTATTCCGCGAGTTAATATAACAATAATCTATTTTGTGTGTGTATGATTTCACAGATGGAAGTAACAGATTAAGAGTTATATTATCGGATATGCTCAAACAAAATACTTCAGCTCACATTTCAAAGAAATTAACTGAGTTACTACAATAGTGTCTTTCTTCAAATAAATATGCATCAACATTGATTTCCTGAAATAAATAAACATTATTAAGTATGTTGATTATCATCTTCGTACAACGGACACTTCCATAGGTGCTCCAATCTCCGCTTCAGTAAATCTCTCAGGGTATAACGGCTGATGGTTCCGGTTCTATGTTGGTTCACTACTCTTTTTGAAATCTTTGTTAAGGGTTCTCTTCAGGCCACGCCCATCCTCACTCCCAATTCTTGCATTCTTGATATTGACTCATGCTTATTCATCTCAAAATCCTCTGATCGTGAGGACTCACAAAGAGCAGTGAGTATGTCTGCTCGGTCCATAGGCTGACCGTCTGTTGTAGTGGCGAGACTAGCTAATTTGTTGACATGTTCGTTTCTCTCCAATCCAGCATGTCCGGGGACAAAAATAAGCATGCGTTTTAATAGTGATTCCTGTATTTTAAGTCTCTCCAATGACTCCGCCCATTCCCTATGTACACCACCTATTTTGACTTTCTGAATCATATTCAGTGAATCACTTAGTAAGCATGCATGGGAATAGGTTTGCGACTCCAGCCAGTAAAGTGCCTGCATTACGGCGAATACTTCCATAGTTAGACTGCTTGTTGTTGCGGTAAAGGCACCATTAGCTTTGTACTGTTTTCCCTTTTGATCTGACAGCAAAGGCCCATGCGCATCGCTGGTAACGGATGACCGACCCATCCGTGTAAATTACAACATCTGAATCATCGGTATTCTTGCATATTAGTGCCTTGACCTCAGCATCCACGCTTACGTGGCTGTGTTTCTTGCATTCTCTGTTGAGTGTAACGACGGTCTTGACTGCCTCTTGAAAGAATGTAGGAATAGGTATCCATTCCTCACCAGGAGCTATGTCTTCTGGGGCGCAGATATGTTTAACAGTATCCTCGACCCATCATTGATAAATAAACATGTCACTGTTTTCCTCAAATAATGATACATCTAAGTTGCTTTCCTCAAATGATGATAATTCTTAAGGTGCTTTCCTCAAATAATGATACATCTAAGTTTGCTTTCCTCAAATGATGATAATTCTTAAGGTGCTTTCCTCAAATAATGATACATCTAAGTTTGCTTTCCTCAAATGATGATAATTCTTAAGGTGCTTTCCTCAAATAATGATACATCTAAGTTGCTTTCCTCAAATGATGATAATTCTTAAGGTGCTTTCCTCAAATAATGATACATCTAAGTTTGCTTTCCTCAAATGATGATAATTCTTAAGGTGCTTTCCTCAAATAATGATACATCTAAGTTGCTTTCCTAAAATGTGATACATCTAAGTTGCTTTCCTCAAATAATGATAATTCTTAAGGTTCTTTCCTCAAATAATGATACATCTAAGTTTGCTTTCCTCAAATAATGATACATTTAAGTTGTTTTCCTCAATTAATGATACATCTAAGTTGTTTTCCTTAATTAATGATACATCTAAGTTTGCTTTCCTCAAATAATAATGCATCTATATTGTTTGCCTCATATAATGATACATCTAAGTTATTTTCCTAAAAATGAATGAATCTATATATTCGCTAAACCATTTGTTGCCTTTCAGAGTCAGGGGTAGAAGGGTTTGTAAGGGAGTAGTGCGTTGAGTAGAGCGTTGAATGCACTGATGTGTTGAGTAGAGCATTTAATGCACTGATGTGTTGAGTAGAGCATTTAATGCACTGATGTGTTGAGTAGAGTGTTTAATGCACTGCTGTGTTGAGTAGAGTGTTTAATGCACTGATGTGTTGAGTAGAGTTTTTAATGCACTGCTGTGTTGAGTAGAGTGTTTAATGCACCGATGTGTTGAGTAGAGTGTTTAACATGTATTCTCCGTACATAATTATCCACACAGCAGAATGTATGAATTTCTTTGCTTTAAAAAAAAGCTCTGATGACCAGCTTGTCCCATCGTACTATCTTCCCCCATTCACGAAATTTCACAAATAAATACAAATCTGACTTTCTGTAGTATCTGGACATTCACACAATAAAAAGCCTAAAAGAGCAATGCCATTAGGGAAGCATCCCTTCTAGTCTCATGAAACCGTTTGTATATTTGAGCTTATTTCCCTTGCACGGTCTGTGTGGAAACCTGTGCTTGGACTTCTAGCTCAGTGAGAAAAAATAATAGACTCTTGTTTATAGCCATGTCGTAGAAGACGACTGATACAATTTGGGGGATCATTGTCACACCTTGTCTACATTTCTGACTTTTCTTCTCTATTAAATAATCCCAACGGATGACGAAGAGATACGGGCCAGGGTATATTGCATCTTTGTCCTTTTGTGGTTGATTTTCTAGGTCATGGGGAATGTTAGAACTGCCATCACTGCGGTTGAGTCAAATCTGACTGAAGAATTATAAAGCTGTTGACCCAGAAGTGGTCTGGGTCAACAGCTCGGGTCTATGCTCCTTGCAGGACATGGTAATCATGGGATACTGGCGAACTGGATTACATTCCTTCGGTGACAAAACATGCTTCCTTAAACCTCACTTACACACAAACATGCCTATGAGACAACCTTACATGTTACTTCACTTACACACAAACATGACAATGAGACAACCTTACATGTTACTTCAGTTACACACAAACATGCCTATAAGACAACCTTACATGTTACTTCAGTTACATACAAACATGCCTATGAGACAACCTTACATGTTACTTAACTTACACAACTGAATGGAACCTTTGCTTGTATTTGAAACATTGATGTCAAGAGACATGCCCCATCGAGGCCAACTCATTGACGTGGAGATGGGGCTTAGTCCAGACAACAGAGGCTGGAAACTACGATTGGTCGGGCCCACCCAATATCGAGCAGGGTCACAATCCTGCCCAAGCAAGCACAGGTGCTGAAGTCAGAGATGCCAGGCTGAGAGGCGCACTAACAACCATGGTATCATGCAACCCGAATAGTTGACACTAAACCAGTTAAGGGAAGAACACTGCTCCACAAAGATGGATATCCACAGAAAGATGTATGGGAGCACTGAGGAGCTTTCAAATACAGCAGCATTTATTAAATTTATTAAGAAAATAGGACTTGCTGTGTAGACATGTCAAACTGTGAACGAGAAGAAGAAGAAGAGGCATGCATATTTTCTATGTATGAATGTATAAGAACCTCAAGGCATTACATCAGAGTGAGGTATGCACGTATAAAGGGAGCAAAAATTACATCAGAGTGAGGTATGCACGTATAAAGGGAGCAAAAATTACATCAGAGTGAGGTATGCACGTATAAAGGGAGCAAAAATGGAGAAGAGACGATATGTATGAGCAGGGGATACTGCAATGGAGGCCATTTTAACCATGCACTGTCTATCTTGGCCTCCATTGCAATATCCCCTGCTCATACATATCGTCTCTTTCTTCTCCATGTCTGCTCCCTTTATACGTGCATACCTCACTCTGATGACCTTGAGGTTCTTCCTCGACAAGTACCCTCATCCCTCTGTATCTACCTCCACTCTTATCCGTCTGGCTGAGCTTGTACTTACTATTAACTCCTTTGAGTTTGATGGCTCTTCTTCGACCAGATCAGTGGGGTCGCCATGGGTACTAAGATGGGACCCAGTTATGTCTGCTTGTTTATGGGTCACCTTGAGCACCAGGTGTGGGAGTCCTATGATGGACCATTCCCATTTATGTTCCATAGGTATATCAATGCTGGTAGGGTTACCATAATTGTCAGATGGAAAAAAGGACGTTTCGACGTGCGCCTTTAAATCCAGTGCACCCTTATTGTAGTGTTACCATAATTGTCAGATCGAAAACGAGGATATGCAAAATTTTCATCAAATATGGCCACTATTAAGTTTTTGTACAAATAAAATTAAAGTTAAACTACATAAAACAGTGTTCTTATTTAATTATAAACTTGTATTAACTGAGTGTTCAGTTAACTACACTAGCTGACTGAAAAGAAACAGTAAGTTACTGAAGTTGACCAAACAGTAGAGAAAGTATCTCAATCTGAGTCATTATCATCAAAATCGTCCGCATTTAATGAAATTGACGTTGGGATCATAGATTGCGCCTGGGGCCGAGCCCAGTATTTCTCCGAAGAACTGATGGCCTTCAACAAGCTAGGCTGGCTGCTGAGATATGTGTCAAATTCTTTGCATTACATATGCTTCAAGTTATGCTGCAAAAACAGAATTCATGTGACAGATTCAATGAGCAACTTATCTCTTTCCTTTGTCCAGTGTCTTTGCATCAGAGAAAACACTGGTTCCATGTTAACATTGCGCTAAATATAGCTGGCGCGCGTGTTTATTTCACGATACATAATAGATTAAAGTATATAGCACAGATAAGTAAGTAAGAAAGTATCGATCGATCGGGGACGGAGATAAACCCGGACAAAAGCCAATTTTCTGGAAAGTCAACGGACAGGGGCATAAAAAGAGGACGTGTCCGGGGAAACCCGGACGTATGGTAACCCTAGATGATGGGATCGGTATCACTGACATGGCTGAGGCAGACCTATCACGCTTCATTCAGTACATTGATAACTTTCACCCAGCCATTAAATTCACACCCGAGATCTCCACCTCCCATGTGAACTTCCTGGACATAACTATCACTGTTCAACCTACCTGTCTTAGCACATCGGTAAACTACAAACCGACTGATGCTCTTAGCACATCGGTAAACTACAAACTGACTGATGCTCTTAGCACATCGGTAAACTACAAACGGACTGATGCTCTTAGCACATCGGTAAACTACAAACCGACTGATGCTCTTAGCACATCGGTAAACTACAAACCGACTGATGCTCTTAGCACATCGGTAAACTACAAACCAACTGATGCCCACAATTGTCTTCGATATACCTCTTCTCACCCTTCTACCTGCCAGAATTCACTTACATTCTCTCAACTTCTCCGGCGTCTGTGCAGTGCTGATGATGACTTTCTCTAGAAAGTCCACGAGGTGATGGACTTCTTCCGTTGCCGCTCATACCCCGACAAGGTCCTTCAGTCTACCCTGTGTAGCCTCTACCGCCTGGACACCCTCTCTATCACTCGGAGGTCTTCTCCCTCTGACAGGGTCAAACTTGTCCTGACCTTCCACCCACATAGCGCTACTGTTCGTCATGTTCTTCTCCGTCACCTTCCCCTTCTCCGGTCTGATCCGGAGACACGGGAAGTGTTCTGTGCCCCCCCCCCCTCTGGTTGCGTACGACGTGACAAGAACCTCAGGAATTTACTTGTTCGGAGTCATCTTAGGCCTGACGCATCCCTTCATTCTGGTACTATCAGCTGCAATCGCCCCAGATGCTACACCTGTCCGTATGTTACCCACACCCGGTCCGTCACATTCCCCAAGGCCACCTTCTCCATTGTGGAAAGTTTCTCTTGTGTGTCCCGGAATGTCATCTATGCCATCATCTGCAAGCGCTGCACTATGACATACATAGGTGAGACTGGTAGGAGGCTTGCTGACCGTTTCTGCGAGCACCTACACAGTATCAAACACCATTCGGGCTATCCTGTGGATGTTCATTTCAACAGCACAGGCCGTCGGGGCGCCCAAGATATTCAGGTGACGGCCATCAAAGCATGCTTCTCTGACGACCGAACCCGTCTGGAGCTTGAGAACCGCTATATATATGAATTCGGCACTCTGAAACCCTTAGGTATGAATGAGCGCTTGACATATGTATAATATCGGGTTGTTCCGTCATCTCTCGGTCTTGTTTTAACATGTATTCAGCTTTGTTTTTGTTTAATTTACTTCCTATTTCTGTTCATTCCCTGTTTGTGTCACTTTTGACCTCATTTCTATCATTTCGACCAACTTACTACATGTGAATGCAAGTTGTTGTTTTTGGTTTATATGTGTTTGTGATTCTTTATAAAGGCCTTTTGGTCTTTGTGTGTTTCGTACAATTAGCAAAACTTTATTACCTTGTTTAAAGCTTTACCTATTGATCAATATATGATCGATCTAAAATCAAAGCCGTTACAGTGGCGATCGGTCCCCAATGAGTTAATGAAACATAGGTAAACTAACGTTATAAAATAAATTATACTCTGTTCATTCTAAGATTGAAGTGGGTCAAAACACACCCATATATTACTCCGCAACAATTGACGATTTTTATGCAGCTGGTGACATTTAAAACAATAACATAATTAATTATTCAAAACTTACGTCATAGCAACCCTGCCCCCTCTCCAAATACCACTGAGAGCTTATAACAAACGTTCATCTGGATACGGGGCCAAGGGACTACCGAGAAAGAGATGGATTGATAACATCACGACCACCTCCACAAACACGAACTCAGTACGACTCAGGCGCCAAAACAACTGGCCTTGAATAGAAACTACAGCTCCAACTCCTACACTTGGCGACAAGTGTGGTTGCTATCAACCAGCTTCCACCTGGGGATAGACAATAGACGACTAACTATAATGGTTGCCCCTGACCTCTTTGCGCCTGCGCAACGATATAAAAGCGGGTATAGTAATAATAATCATCATCAGGTGCCATGCCGGGTGGCGTAGGCGGTCATGGCTGTCCACAGTATCATGTATCAAAGTCGTTGTTGTTTCTTTGCCGTGCCAGGTTGTCAAACTGTCTAATATTTTCTCACGTTGTCGCCCTCTGTCTCTGGTGCCTTCAATCTTGCCTGTTGTGATTATGTTCTCTAAACCTGCCTGTCTCATGAAGTGGCCAAAAAAAGAAGATTGCCTTTTTCTTATATTGTTGATTAAGGTCCGTTTGGGTATAGTAATGTATTATAGAATGAATATAAATAACTCAAATATTGTTATTTTCTATATTTTATTATTTTATATTGATATAGTAACCTATTTACTTTATTTGCATTTACCTCTATTATGGAATGATAAAGATATATTATAGGTCTATGAATATTTGTTAAAACATAAATTACTATTGTGATAGACATGTTTCATTTAGCAACAACTGATTTAAATTAACAACAGTATTATGTTCTAATGAACTATATTATTGCGCACTTAACATTCGATTTATGCGTTTTGCGTCCAACAGCCAATGATAGGCACTGACCTACTTCATTCTTAGAATGAAAAGAGTATAGACAGAAAAGCCCAGATTCTTTAACAATAACACAAGATCGTATCGAAAACGCCAGAACTAAGAAAAAAAGCACAGGAGTGGTAACGCCGATATGACATAATTTCCTTGTTGGTGACAGTTGGTGAACCATGGAAGGTAAACGGGAACTGGACTATGACATAACAGATTGATCCTGGTTGCTTCCCTTCCGGCGATGGCCGATCTCAGATAGATCAAGAAATAGATCCTACGTAATTTTGTTGCTGAAGTTATACATGGATGTACAACGTTTTAACGGTAGGAAATACGATTACACTAAGACAACAAAACAAAAAAACTCGGACCCTCTTCGACGCTTAACACTGTTAATCCAGCACAATGGAAATGACAATGATTATCATTATGAATGATTATTAATAATAATAATGATTCTAATAAATATAATATAATAACAAACATTAGGCATTAGGACAAAATTTTCAAAATGGGGTTACATAATTATAAAGACCACAGTTAGATAGCCCTTGAAAATTGCAATCCAACGATGCCTCAACCAAGCCTGTACGTCAATTCAGAAAAAAGTTACGAATTTTTTTCGAATTAATTTTTGCCTCGAGATAATTACATGGAACATATAAGGAAATATGAAATGACAGTTGTCAAAAAGTTGCGGCCCTGCCTTGGAACTGAGCCACTAATTTATAAATATCAACGTTATTTGTACTAAAAAACCTAACAAATTATACATTTTCTTGTTCGGGAAGACAAGACGCACCTGTTGATTACATTGTGTTAATGTTCCGACGCAGGCAGAGTTAATAAATAATTAACAATGGCGTCTAATTAGCATAAATGCAATTGTATGTTTAATATTCATTTCTCACATCTAATAATTATTTGTACTAAAAACCTAATAAATTATACATTTTCTTGTTCGGGAAGACAAGACGCACCTGTTGGTTACATTCTAATAATTTTCCGACGCATCCAGAGTTAATAAATAATTAACAATGGCATCTAATTAGCATAAATGCAATTGTATGTTTAATATATTACATTTTTTAATTATTTAGGATAAAATATATTGCAAACTGTACATTTTTGTGTATGTGATGACAAGGCGCATTTGTTGATTATATTGTGTTAATGTTCCGACACAGCCAGAGTTAATAAATAAGTAACAATGGCGTCTAATTTGCATAATTACATTGAAATATTTAATATATATTTATTGCATTTTTTAATTATTTAGGATAAAATATATTGCAAACTGTACATTTTTGTGTTTGTGAAGACAAGGCGCATTTGTTGATTATATTGTGTTAATTTTCCGATGCAACCAGAGCCATAATAATGGCGTCTAATTAGCATAATTAAAATCTCTTCTTTGCTCCCCTTTATGGCAACACGCATATGGCTGGCAATGTCATCTCAGCCCTCTTTGTATCTGAAATATATTTTATTATTATTATTACTGGCATTTGGTATCACAGGTACATAAACAATTCTATTTCAAAGGTATGGGTGAAATACTAGGTAGGTATGTGCACCAAATTTTCAAAATGGTTTGACATCATTATGAATATTCTTTTTCCTATATTAGTGATATTTAATTAGCTCTATATAATTAAATACTTTATTATATATGTTTTGTAGTGTGGATATTCTTATGTAGAAAATTTGATGATAAAAAACAAGAGACAAAGATATCAAAAAGAATGAGAAAGTTGGAAGATGCTGCAGTTGACGTTCTCTACATTGGTTATTTATTATTAGGTCTAATGAAAGGAGAACGCATCTCTCAAATTAAAATGAACTTTATGAAATTTCCATGAGAGAATTATAAGAATTGGACTTCATAGAACAATATATATTTAATGTACAATGTGTTTCTTGTATAATTATCCACATTAAACATGACGATTTGACTAAGAAAACACTTAGACTTAAGTCTAAGTCGTCATGGCGACGGACGCAGGATAGCACACGCACCTATGCATTGTTTTGTACCAATAATTTCAATTATTTTACATATAAATCTTAGATTTTTTACTAGTATCATTTAAAAATGAATTAAAGAAATTAAAAGTTAATTAAAAGAGGCAAGAATTGTAGTTGTTAAACGTCAATTTCTTCAAATAAGAGACATTTCAGAATTATCGACGCGGCAGTAAAGATTAGCGGTAAACAAGATGGCCGCTGAGGAATGCGTGACCGATCTGCAGTGCGTGTGTTTAAAATTCGATAATAATTACAGGCAAGTTCCAAAAATAGTGAAATTTCGTATATAAAGAGAAAAATGGTTGTTTCATTTGTTAGACATGGTTACAACATTGTATTTTATTCAAATTAATACATATACGTGTGCAAAGAGAAAAAACACTTACCTAGACTTATTTAATTGCTTGGTGAAAAATGTACACAGCGTACTTTCAACTTCTGGTTACGTAATTCGATGCACAAATGAATGAGAAAAAATAAACAGTTGCCTTTTATAAACAATAAAGTTGCATCGCGTTGTCTAAAGACAATTACATTGGTCAGTGTTTCACGTGATGCAAAAAATGGATTCTTGGACGCTACAAAAACAAGGGAAGTAATTTAAGCCACATTCACTTTCACGTCCCCTTACGATTTCCTAATGCCTACAAACATTATTCATATTATATATTATATCCTAATTATTATATAATAATTTAATCGTAGGTACTTGGACAACATTTTCAAAATGAATTAAAATACTGTGAGTTAGATAGCCCTTAAAAATTGCAATTCACCACATACCTCAACCAATGGTCTAAGTCAATACCTCAGCAGAGTCAACCCTGAGAAAAGTTATACATTTTTTTTTGCTATTTAATTTAACATCAAAATAATTTACACTTTAAATCATAGTATCGGTGAAAGTACAGAATAGTTCTCTGCACTGTTTACATTTTTAACTAGCTGATCAATTATCCGTAGGGTTGAGAAACTGTAACAATGTGTGTATAAAACCAGACACTTACCTTATTCAGCATTCTCTGCGGGATACACATTTTTAATTACACAAACGAACTCCATGAATATTCCCGCTATTCTATATAATAATAATCTATTCTATATAAATAATAATAAATACTGAACACTTATTCTACTCTTTAACACTAACTCTAATGCATACGTTTTCAATTAATAATATATTATTCGACTTCACACGCTTTCTTCTCCATATATGAATTTATAACGAAAGTAAGATCACATGTTGGCAACACGGATGCCATAATTGTTCGATTTCGTCTGCTGACGTATACCACTGCGCATATCCCTTAAATTATATCTTCCCGCTATTGTACATAATAATAATTTACTTTAATTCTAACAAGAGGTTAGAATTAACACTAGAAACTGATCCTAATACTTAACCCCTAACCCCAGGCTGAATACTAACTCTGATGTAATCGTTTTAAATAAATATTAATTTTAAATACTACTTATATTCAAAACTAAATCATACAACAATACTAGCACTCTGCAAGGCAATCACAACACAAAGGTTAGAAAACACCTCGAAGCTAGAGCAAAGGTTACAGCGGAGAACTATAATGTACTTCAGCCCATAGTATCTTATTTATAAGCTCATAAATTCATTCAATTTCCTATAGCTCTGAAGCTAACACAGAGGTCAGATCTCTCCAATTCTGTCTGCTCAAAAAGCTATTCTGCGCAGTTCTTGAATGATAAATATTGTTTGTTTTAATTTCTCTAAGTAAGTACTTGGACATCTATGATTAGCGTGTTTGGGAAATTTTGCTTAGGCTATAAATTTCTTGTGACAGGGTTTAAAATAGTGTTCGCATCATTTGTTGTGTTTGAAACTAGATTTATTAAGTTCTGTAACCATTTTTCTTTTTATATATGTAACTTTTAAGAGAGTAAAACAATGCCCAAACCAACAGTTAATTATTTAAAACAACATTTGTTTAAATTATGCAAATTAGCCAACATTTTGAATATAAATTAGTTGTACGTGCATCTGAGAATCACAGCAATGTGATCAACAGATGTGTCTTGTTTTTGTCAATACAAAAATATATAGTTTCTGTGGTATTTTATTATGTTTAATAGATATATAATTTATTTTCATTTTAATTATACTAATTAGCCGCCATTTTGAATATCAATTAGTTCTGTGTCCATCAGAAAATTCCAGAAATGTGATCAACATAAGCGTCTTGTCTTCGCAAAAACACAAAAATGTATAGTTTGTGTATTGTATTATTGAAAATAACAAAGATAGTTCAGAAATTATCAGCTTGGCTACATTTTGTAGTCACAAGTTTTATTTATATTTTCCTATATGTTCCATGTAAATTATTTTGATGTCAAATTCATTATAAAAAATTCATAACTCTTTTCAGCATTGATGTACATACTTGGTTGAGGTATCGTTGAATTGCAATTTTTAAGGGCTATCTAACTATATTATTTGTAATTATGTAACCCTATTTTGTCCAAGTACCTACCTAAGTATTGTTCTTCTGAGTGTTTCCTTTGGTCTACCCCTGGCTCTTCTGCCTGTTGGTATCTATGCGAGATTGGTGGTGTATTCTGTTATTGTCTGAGCGTAGGGCATATCCAATGTAGGACCAATGGTGTTTTCTAATAGCATCTGTGATGTAGTTTTGATGTTTCTCTTCTCTGATTTTTTCGTTCGATTTGAATTCGCTCCAGTGGGTGTTAGTTATCCTACGAAAACATTTATTTTTGAAACTCAATAGTTTCTTTTCTGAAGATAAAGAGTTTTTCCAGTTCTCACATCCATATGACAGCTCTGGAATGACGCAGGAATTAAAGAAGTGCATTTTCGTGAGTGAGCTGATTAACTTTGGCCTCCAGATCTTAGACAGTCTATACTCTATTAAAGGCACTTGATGCTAATGCAATGCGAGTTATAATTTCTGCCATGACATCGCCATCGAGTGTTAATTATAGATAGGAAAATTTGTGCATCTTTTCAAGTTGTTGTCCATTTAAATTAATTGCGTTAGATGAACCGGTAAAGTTCATAATTTTTGTTTTTGATGGATTGATTTGAAGACCTATCTGTCCTGCGATAAATTTTAATCTATCAGGTTTTGTTTGTGCATCTTGATGGTTTTCATTCAATAATGCAAGATGTCAGCAAAATCGAGGTCTTCTGGTGAAATTTTGTTTATCCATTATATTCCTAAATTTATGTTGGTTGTACTTTTTCTCATTATCCAATCAATTGCAATATAGAATAGCAATAGTGACATAATTAACACCAGTAATCACAGGGAACCAGTCGTATTACCATTTTCTATTCTAACGCAGCATTTTGGGTTTTTATATAATTTTTTTATCATATTTATGTATTTGTTTTGAAATCCATATATTTTTTGAATTGCTCAAAGTAATGTTTTATTTATCTAATCGAAGGCTTTTTAAAAATCAACAAAGTTTATTATTATGTTGGCTCTAAATTCGAAACATTCTTAAATTATCGTTCTAAAATTGAATATATGTCTAGGCAGGAGTGACCTGGTCTAAAGCCTGCCTGTTCTTCTCTAAGTCTTTTGTCTAGGGATATCTTTACTCTTGCATGCATCATATTATAAATAATTTTACCAGTTACTGATAGCAGCATGATTCCCCTCTAGTTATCACAGTTTGTTAAGTCTCATTTTTTTTGGTAGTTTGATAATGATACCATTTTTCCATTGTTGGGGTGAACATTTGTTTTCCCAGATCGCATTGAAAATATCTAATATAAAGGTCAAGGTATTGTCATTTGCTGCTTTTAGCATTTCACGTGTGATGTCATCTTGACCTGCTGCTTTATTGTTTTTCAATTTCTTAATAGATTGTTTAATTGAGTACTGGGTGCCTAGCAACGGGGCTTGTACACTAAACCGCCGCTGTCTGACACTTGTAAACATTTGTTGAACACACTAAACTGAAAGGTGCTTAAGGTTAAAATGAAAATAAACTGATACAAAAGTACAGTGGTGGAATTCTGGTATAACAACTTGGTCTGGATGATACAATATGTATGTACTAACAGAAATTTACTTTAGAACAAACAATATAGGCCTACTTGTAGAATACATAAATATGGGAATTTGTAAGTGTTGTTGTATAGGGAAATGTGTTATAAAAGAATGTGCTATAAAGGGATGCAGTAGTTTTCCAATGGATACTAGGTCATTTACAATTCAGGGGACATGAGAAAAGCTAATCTAGCCACAACTGAAATCCACTGCATGCTAGCAACAATATCTAGATGACAGAGTATCATTTGTAGAAATAAAGTCCATTATTAAAAGCTACTGGGATATTAAATACTCAGCATATGACTGACAGGAAAGTGAAGAAAAAATCCAAGTCAGCATATGACTGACAGGAAAGTGAAGAAGAAAAAATCCAAGTCAGCATATGACTGACAGGAAAGTGAAGAAGAAAAAATCCAAGTCAGCATATAACTGACAGGAAAGTGAAGAAAAAATGCAAGTCAGCATATGACTGACAGGAAAGTGAAGAAGAATTCCAAGTCAGCATATGACTGACAGGAAAGTGAAGAAGAAAAAATCCAAGTCAGCATATGACTGACAGGAAAGTGAAGAAGAAAAAATCCAAGTCATCATATGACTGACAGGAAAGTGAAGAAGAAAAAATCCAAGTCATCATATGACTGACAGGAAAGTGAAGAAGAAAAAATCCAAGTCATCATATGACTGACAGGAAAGTGAAGAAGAAAAAATCCAAGTCATCATATGACTGACAGGAAAGTGAAGAAGAAAAAATCCAAGTCATCATATGACTGACAGGAAAGTGAAGAAGAAAAAATCCAAGTCAGCATATGACTGACAGGAAAGTGAAGAAGAAAAAATCCAAGTCATCATATGACTGACAGGAAAGTGAAGAAGAAAAAATCCAAGTCATCATATGACTGACAGGAAAGTGAAGAAAAAATCCAAGTCATCATATGACTGACAGGAAAGTGAAGAAGAAGACAACTACTACTACTACATTCTAAGCATGTTGGACATGAACAGTTTTTTCATGCATATCAGTGAGTTGATTTGTGTATTCTTAATTTTACTAAAGGAGTTGCCTTGGTAGAGACCAACAGCCAACCGTTGGGTGTCCAGCTGGTTAGCTCGCGGAAGACAAATAAGTTTTCAGATGCTACAGACCTTGTGGAGCTAGCTAAAGACATTCAGAAGGTATCTTGTTCACATTTGTCCTCATGTACTGTATATGTTTCATGATACTTCTGCTTGCAGGGTATTTGACCTGTTGTGTTTATACATGAACATTGGTCAATATTATAGAATAATAAAATTTGTATAGACAATGTGGTACTGATAGTACATATATGGAGAGATGTGTTGTTAATAATATATGTATGGGGAGATGTGTTGGTAATATGAGGACCATATGAGATGTTTTGCCTCCAGTGGCTTAACTGTCACAAAATTTCCTTGGCATTTGTGTAATGGATGTGACAGTAATCTCTAATTAATTGCTTTTCAGAATATGCGATTGTATCTACCTAAAATTTGACATGTGTGGTTATATTTCTGATGATAGAAAGTTGCACACTAATCAACATTAATTTAAGAATGATTGTGGTATACGGTGACACATGTGTGGATGTCAGTACTGTCTTGAGGTGGGGAAAGACTAAAAGGTGACAATCCAGCCATGCTGAAGTTGAATAACAGTGCTGGCAGTGGATAACCAATCACAATATGTAGACAGCATCAGGTTTGAATGATAGCGCTGACAGTGGACGACCAATCACAACATATAGACAGCATTAAGTGTGCATGATAGTGCGGACAGTTGATGACCAATCACAACATATAATCAAGCTTGCATAGACAAACTGATTTGTGCCAATGACTGTCATGTTGAAAGCAGTAAACTTCAGATTTCGACTGAGCGAGTCAACAAACCATTGCACCATTTCAAGTTTTTGAGAATTTTTACAGCACCCATCATACATCCCCGATCTAGCACCATCTGACTTATTCATTTTTCCGAAGTGAAGTATCACCTCAATGGAAACTGTTAGGCTTCTCTATAATGATATGAAAGCAGCTGTGTGTTCCTGGATGTGAGAGATCTTCTAAAATTTCTTCCTTAACAGAATATATATAACTAGTCCAACATTCAAATTTGTGCATGCATTATGAATGGTGACATTGTTCAAATAATAATAATGGATGGGACAGCCAACTCCATCCCATAACCTCCTTAGTCGCCTTTTACGACATGCGTGGAAGGTAAACAGTGTTGCTATTCTTTGCTTCCCGCAACACACTGGCGTCTTCGTTGATAAAAAAAATAGATTGCATTGTTAAAAATGTCATTTCGTGAAGAATGTCTAGAATATTGACTTCATTATTGGTTGGTCTACACAAATAGAATTGCTGATTTTTATGTCTTAGGTAAAGTTAGGTCACATGACAGCAACCTGTCGTCAGGGATGAAAGATAACTCTTCATGTACTAAGCTGCAGAAAATATTAGGTGGGGGTGGCCCCTTCCATTCTGTATTTACCTTCTGTAACTCATCAGGTACCCAGTTACAGTTGGGCAGACTGAAGAATAAATGCAGCCGAAGATGGATGTGTCAGGCCATTGGGACAAATAAAACAGCAACACAATGCATTTCCATTCTCTGGACTACATCCTGCTGGAAATCTAGTAGGACCATGGTCCTGCTACAAAAGAGATTCAGCTGTAGTTTGAGAATGAACGCTGAAGAAGAAGAAATCACGACCAGATATATTTTTTTCTATCCGGACATGGTTTTGAACCTTGCACGCTGTAACCCAGAGATAATAAGCAAGCTCACTATTGACTAGGCTACTGAGCTCCAACAATGCCCTATTTCAACATTATTTATAATGTATTTTTTTCTTATGTGGGTGCTTTGTGACAGTATAATTGTCATGTGACATCTTCCAACAATGATCTGTCATCTGCAGGCTGATGAGTGTACCAAGGCAAATGTTGGAAACAAACTGACTGTGATAGCTGAACAAATTCAACATCTGCAAAAACAAGCAAGGAAGGTTAGAAACATGTTATTTTTCCAGCATGGGTTCAATCCTTGTAAATGGTCTAACTTTTTGCCGAAAGGGAATTGAACTAAATGTCAGGGGGTATGCAATTTTGTCCCTGTGATTGTTTCCCTTGGCTATAATTATCTATCAGTGGCTGAAGGTTGAGATACTTAATTTAGGAGGGTTGTATGGATGAGGCTCTCAATGGGTGCTCGCACATCTTTGCATCCGGCAGCAGTCCTTGCGACTGTAAAATACTTACTACATCCATAACAAACTTATGATTATGTTAGCCATTTTGTATCTAGGACTCAACTGACAGTCAGTGATGTCACAAAATTTCGGATTGGCACAGATATGATAATAGTTGGATGGTAGACCCATTTTCCTGGACAGTACCCAGCATGTTTCAGTAGTTTTATGTATTGGATGATTATGATATGGATAGAACAAAATGAGATCATAAGATTATCACTTCTTATCTAAGCAGTTCATGTTGATGAGTGTTCTCACAGATTTAGTAAGTCCCAGATGGCTAACAATGTAGCTGTAGGGTGCAATACAGAGAGTTGACTGTCTTCTACTCAAGGTGGGACCTTGCTGTGACTTTCTTACAATCTTGAGACATGTTGCAGATGTTGATTCCCTCTCATTGGTACAGGCATGGGACTTCAGCAGCTTCATTAAAACAGCTTCATTTTAACAGCTTCATTAAAACAGCTTCATTATAATAGAGAGATGAGATAGTAATCTCTGTCAATTAAAATTGAAAGTCATCCCTTAGGAAATGTATGGCAGGTCATAGTGGTACTATTCTTTGATCTTATTTTGGGCCAGGTAACACAGGGCACTAAGATTGTATAACTTTAGTACAGGGCACTAAGGTTGTATAACTTACTCTACAAGGCACTAAGGTTGTATAACTTCTCTACAAGGCACTAAGGTTGTATAACTTACTCTACAAGGAACTAATGTTGTATAACTTCTCTACAAGGCACTAAGGTTGTATAACTTCTCTACAAGGCACTAAGGTTGTATAACTTCTCTACAAGGCACTAAGGTTGTATAACTTCTCTACAAGGCACTAAGGTTGTATAACTTACTCTACAAGGCACTAAGGTTGTATAACTTCTCTACAAGGCACTAAGGTTGTATAACTTACTCTACAAGGCACTAATGTTGTATAACTTCTCTACAAGGCACTAAGGTTGTATAACTTCTCTACAAGGCACTAAGGTTGTATAACTTCTCTACAAGGCACTAAGGTTGTATAACTTACTCTACAAGGCACTAATGTTGTATAACTTACTCTACAAGGCACTAATGTTGTATAACTTCTCTACAAGGCACTAATGTTGTATAACTTCTCTACAAGGCACTAATGTTGTATAACTTCTCTACAAGGCACTAATGTTGTATAACTTACTCTACAAGGCACTAATGTTGTATAACTTACTCTACAAGGCACTAAGGTTGTATAACTTCTCTACAAGGCACTAAGGTTGTATAACTTCTCTACAAGGCACTAAGGTTGTATAACTTACTCTACAAGGCACTAATGTTGTATAACTTACTCTACAAGGCACTAAGGTTGTATAACTTCTCTACAAGGCACTAAGGTTGTATAACTTCTCTACAAGGCACTAAGGTTGTATAACTTACTCTACAAGGCACTAAGGTTGTATAACTTACTCTACAAGGCACTAATGTTGTATAACTTACTCTACAAGGCACTAAGGTTGTATAACTTCTCTACAAGGCACTAATGTTGTATAACTTCTCTACAAGGCACTAAGGTTGTATAACTTACTCTACAAGGCACTAATGTTGTATAACTTCTCTACAAGGCACTAATGTTGTATAACTTCTCTACAAGGCACTAATGTTGTATAACTTCTCCACAAGGCACTAAGGTTGTATAACTTACTCTACAAGGCACTAAGGTTGTATAACTTACTCTACAAGGCACTAATGTTGTATAACTTCTCTACAAGGCACTAATGTTGTATAACTTCTCTACAAGGCACTAATGTTGTATAACTTCTCTACAAGGCACTAATGTTGTATAACTTCTCTACAAGGCACTAAGGTTGTATAACTTACTCTACAAGGCACTAAGGTTGTATAACTTACTCTACAAGGCACTAAGGTTTTATAACTTCTCTACAAGGCACTAAGGTTGTATAACTTACTCTACAAGGCACTAATGTTGTATAACTTACTCTACAAGGCACTAAGGTTGTATAACTTCTCTACAAGGCACTAATGTTGTATAACTTCTCTACAAGGCACTAAGGTTGTATAACTTACTCTACAAGGCACTAATGTTGTATAACTACTCTACAAGGCACTAATGTTGTATAACTTCTCTACAAGGCACTAATGTTGTATAACTTCTCCACAAGGCACTAAGGTTGTATAACTTACTCTACAAGGCACTAAGGTTGTATAACTTACTCTACAAGGCACTAATGTTGTATAACTTCTCTACAAGGCACTAATGTTGTATAACTTCTCTACAAGGCACTAATGTTGTATAACTTCTCTACAAGGCACTAATGTTGTATAACTTCTCTACAAGGCACTAAGGTTGTATAACTTACTCTACAAGGCACTAAGGTTGTATAACTTACTCTACAAGGCACTAAGGTTTTATAACTTCTCTACAAGGCACTAAGGTTGTATAACTTACTCTACAAGGCACTAAGGTTGTATAACTTACTCTACAAGGCACTAAGGTTGTATAACTTCTCTACAAGGCACTAATGTTGTATAACTTCTCTACAAGGCACTAATGTTGTATAACTTCTCTACAAGGCACTAATGTTGTATAACTACTCTACAAGGCACTAATGTTGTATAACTTCTCTACAAGGCACTAATGTTGTATAACTTCTCTACAAGGCACTAAGGTTGTATAACTTACTCTACAAGGCACTAAGGTTGTATAACTTACTCTACAATGCACTAAGGTTTTATAACTTCTCTACAAGGCACTAAGGTTGTATAACTTACTCTACAAGGCACTAAGGTTGTATAACTTACTCTACAAGGCACTAAGGTTGTATAACTTACTCTACAAGCACTAATGTTGTATAACTTACACTACAAGACACTAATGTTATGCAATGTGTGTAACATTTATCTATTAAAAATAATCAAATAAAACACTGTTCTATAGATTTTGTTTCATTACATCTGCCAGTCTGACACCTAATGGGATCTGCCAGTCTGACACCTAATGGCATCTGCCAGCCTGACACCTAATGGCATCTGCCAGTCTGACACCTAATGGCATCTGCCAGCCTGACACCTAATGGCATCTGCCAGCCTGACACCTAATGGCATCTGCCAGTCTGACACCTAATGGCATCTGCCAGTCTGACACCTAATGGGATCTGCCAGTCTGACACCTAATGGCATCTGCCAGTCTGACACCTAATGGGATCTGCCAGTCTGACACCTAATGGCATCTGCCAGCCTGGCACCGATTGATAGAATTTGCACTTTTATATTATTATTTTTTCTTTGTCATTGTGTAATTTATAGAATTTAAACAAAATTTTGTATTAAAAATTACACATTTAATTTTAAAGTATAGACTAACCCTTCATTGAAAGATCACATCTGTGATACGGATACATAGAAAATTGTATTCTGAACAAATAAATGTAACATTACTGTCTCATTTAATTTGCATTTATAACAATTTATTTTTTACTAAAATGACCCTAGAATTATTTTTAAAGTGGCCAAAAATTCATGTGTGTTACGTAATGGGTGATTATACAAAGACTCGTATCTGGCAGATTGAGTTAAAATTCCATCTTTTCTTTCATGCAAGTAAACTCCATTGCTATCATTGGGGTAATGATTGCATATGTCATCAGTCACATTCCTACTTTTAAGGTTTTCATCTGAAGCACCCTTGTATTCAACACTTGATGACCAGCAACTAGGAACATACTGATCTCTGACAACCAATTACATTTGCAAATATTAGAGAGAAAAAAATGAGTTTACTAGTAAAATTAATATTAAAACAATAGGAAATACACAACACAGCCCTGAAATTTTTTCTGAGTATTGTAATTTATGGTTACTGCAAATGAAAATCATATTTTGTTGCAAGATGCAAAATCATTTTGTTTATAATGTTTGTCTGTGGTTTTCATTGTTTTAAACATTGAATGAGTTCACCGTACAAAAATGTAATAAATTATTAAAAGATATCACTCCCAAATGATGTGAATCACTTCATATTTCATATTGGAGACATTTTGAAATAATGTATTGACCTAAATGAGATATCTGTAGTAATATAGCATATATAATAGTATAGTGTAGTGTAGTATTGTATGGTTATGGCTGCTTGTTGTGATATTTGCAACCTCATCATGAATTTTACCATTGTTACAGTTATTCATCAAAGGTTTGATGCACCAGATGTTTGATGATTTGTGAGCATTTGGTCAACAAAGTTTTGAGGATACCTTATCTCAGTAGAGCATTTGGTCAACAAAGTGTTCAGGATACCTTATCTCAGTAGAGCATTTGGTCAACAAAGTGTTCAGGATACCTTATCTCAGTAGAGCATTTGGTCAACAAAGTGTTGAGGATACCTTATCTCAGTAGAGCATTTGGTCAACAAAGTGTTGAGGATACCTTATCTCAGTAGAGCATTTGGTCAACAAAGTGTTGAGGATACCTTATCTCAGTTTGACCTTCGGTTCTAGATATGACTTAAGAATATCAGGTATGACATTTTTAAATGTTTTATTCATTAGATTTTGGAAGATGGCAAGCGAGATGCAGACTTACACCATGCTGCCTGTAATTTGATCAAGAAAACTGGCACAATTTACTACCTGTACAAAAGAGAGTCTGGTCAGAACTATCTTAGCATACTGTCACCTCAGGTACACCAACATTGTTTTGTAGGGCAAGTTTAGGCTTACATTTTTATAGTCTGGTCTTCAACTTCAGCAACATAGACAATTCAAATTAAGGGTTTCAGTAACAATGACATACAGATAAACAATAAACAACTAAAACAAGTAGATGAATTCAAATATCTGGGCAGCACATTGAGATATGACAATAAATAAGAAGCAGAAATAAACGCAAGATGTAATAAGGCCTGTCAGGTCATTGGTCAATTAACACCTTTACTAAGAAACAAAGATATTACACTAGAAACAAAGAAAGCGCTTTTCAACACCATTTTCTTACCAACATTGTGTTATCAGTGTCAAACTTGGACATTAGATTCTAGAACAATACATAAGATTAAAACCACTGAAATGAAATGTGTGAGACGTATGATTGGAGTTAGCTTGAGAGACAAAATCAGGAATGAAGCACTAAGGAAACAATTAGGGATCAAGCCAACAATAGAATACATACAGAAACAACAAGTTAAATGGTACGGCCACATAACCAGACAGAAAGAGCAAAGTATTATCCAAAAAACACTTAACAAACGATACGAAAACAGGAGACCTATTGGACGCCCTCGTAAAAGGTGGATAGATAGTGTATTAGAGACACTCGGAAATATAACAGCAGAAGAGGCAAATAGAAGGGCAAAAGACCGTACACTCACTCTCCCCTCAACACCAAAAGGTACATGAGGACAGAAAGAAGAAGAAGAAGAAGAGTAACAATGACAAACTTCAGTGGCACAGACAATAACATTAACATACTCCAATAATACAAGACAGTAACACTGATCAACTGATCTAAAACAGACAGCTAGAACATAGATATTATTACAGTTGGATTGTAGTGTCATCTGGATACACTTAGCAACAGTCACATTGTCATTGTGTTGTCTATATGAAATATAGTCTGAGCATGAACTGAGAGTCAGAGCATGAAGTGAGAGTCGGAGCATGAACTGAGAGTTGGAGCATGAACTGAGAGTTGGAGCATGAGCTGAGAGTCAGAACATGAACTGAGAGTTGGAGCATGAGCTGAGAGTCAGAACATGAACTGAGAGTTGGAGCATGAGCTGAGAGTCAGAACATGAACTGAGAGTTGGAGCATGAGCTGAGAGTCAGAGCATGAAGTGAGAGTCAGAGCATGAACTGAGAGTCAGAGCATGAACTGAGAGTTGGAGCATGAACTGAGAGTTGGAGCATGAGCTGAGAGTCAGAACATGAACTGAGAGTTGGAGCATGAAGTGAGAGTCGGAGAATGAACTGAGAGTTGGAGCATGAAGTGAGAGTCGGAGAATGAACTGAGAGTTGGAGCATGAAGTGAGAGTCAGAGCATGAAGTGAGAGTCGGAGAATGAACTGAGAGTTGGAGCATGAAGTGAGAGTCGGAGCATGAACTGAGAGTTGGAGCATGAACTGAGAGTTGGAGCATGAGCTGAGAGTCAGAACATGAACTGAGAGTTGGAGCATGAGCTGAGAGTCAGAACATGAACTGAGAGTTGGAGCATGAGCTGAGAGTCAGAGCATGAAGTGAGAGTCAGAGCATGAACTGAGAGTCAGAACATGAACTGAAAGTCAGAGCATGAGCTGAGAGCACAGCATGAACTGAGAGTCAGAGCATGAAGTAAGAGTCGAAGCAGGAACTGAGAGTCTGAGCATGAACTGAAAGTCAGAGCATGAGCTGAGAGTCAGATACAATAACAATCCTGTTAAGTGTAATTAACAAAATCCATTGTATGGTTACTGTAACCACCTTCATTCTCATACTGGAGGTTATTGCCACATGAGCTCCACTCTTTTTGGCTATGATCTTTCCTCTAGCAGAGAATATCCTTCAGGACTTATCTCCATACTCAATTTTATGCTGAGTCAACCCGTCAGACTGCATACTTGCTCCCTTTTTAGTGTCTCAGTCGACACGGCACACATATATTGTCTCAGTCTACATGGCACACATATATTCTGTCTCAGTCGACACCACACACATATTCGATTTCACAGATTGCATGGCACATATCTAAGTGCAATAAAAGTCATGACCAGAGAATTAGTGTTCCTGGTATGACAGTCGAGAACAATCTCTCTTGTATAGGAAAAAACAAGAAAATGTAGCAGGGAGCATACTTGTTTAGTTACTGCCGGTGACAGCCTGCAACAGATGAGCTCACCTGTGCTCATTTCCTGATCTAGAACTGGTCTTACTGAGAACTGTTTATAACTTATGTCAAAATGGCAGGCAGTGCAAACTGTATGCATAAAGTAGGTACTCATGCAAACAGCACATTCTTCTCGTGGTATAGACACCACCCCACCACACACCCCTCCCTCCCAATTAGAAAACAAGATTTCTTTTCAAATCATTTCTTAACTACTGAGAGCTGAAGTCTTGGGTATGAAAGTTAAGGAAATGTCTAGGGAAGTCAATAAGTAAGTCACAAACTAATGTGGAAATGTGTACAAAAGCAATAAGCGATCTTTAAAGTTTGGATTATGAAGTTACAACATGCACTTGTGGGATACATTTGTATGGCAGATGATGATCAGTAGCTGTACACACATGTACAGCAAACATGTGAATTAGTTACCGTTCTCCAAGAGTTTATAAAGAATAAGCAGCTGTGCGTTTCGTTTGGGCGGCAAATAATGTACTATCTGCCAATAACATTCACCAGGGGATGGTTTGTGTTTATACTGACTACTGTTTATCTCATTAAGTTATGCATAACTGGATTAAATCAATTTTTACAAGGATATGCATCATTTGGTGATGAAGCACAACCTGGTCGTACTGTCAAAAATGCGACAGAAACAACTGCATATCTGGTGGAGAAATGATTCGAGCTGAAAGGTGAACAATGGTAGGCAGGACAATAACCGTAATAGAGTGTTGCATGGTTCAACCTACAGCATAATTCATGACCAATTGAAATTCAAAATGTACTCACAGTGGTTACATAGGGAAATGAATGACAAACTATTTGTATGTTGCAGATATTGCCACACTGATAAATTGATGTGATAGATGCATCAGTGTTAGTAGAGATTATGTAAAGAAATAAAGAAACAATGTCAGTCTAAATTAATATAATTTTTATGTTCGTATTATATTGATTTTGTCCCAGCTATTTTTTGCTTACTTGTTGACTTCATCTGTTAAGTGAGTAATAACTCTTAATTCCTGGTGATTGAAAATAAATAAATAGAAACAGACTGAAACAGAAAGAGATTCATAAAATAAATGAATAGAAACAGCTTGAAACAGAAAGAGATTCATAAAATAAATAAATAGAAACAGCTTGGCACAGAAAGAGATTCATAAAATAAATAAATAGAAACAGCGTGAAACAGAAAGAGATTCATAAAATAAATAAATAGAAACAGTCTGAAAAAGAAAGAGATTCATAAAATAAATAAATAGAAACAGCCTGAAACAGAGAGATTCATAAAATCACTAGTTTATACAGGAGACAATGTGTTGACGTGCGAGAGAACACTCACACTAGCTACCATCATCCTTATCAGGTATTGTCATGGACAAGATGATGCAGTCATGACAGCCTTTTGAAACTCCTGCAGTATTTAGCTAATCTTCTAGTTACAGTGTCATTTTCAGGTTGTCTTTAGTGTCCTGTGTTCATCTGAGGATGCTAGCTAACTACTAGCTTCTAATTACTGTCATCTTCTCATTGTTTAGGAGTGGGGTTCCTCCTGCCCTCATGTGTTCCTCGGTGGCTATCGGCTGGAGTATGACCACTCATGGACACCTATCTCGGACATGGCAAAGCGGGACAAAGACAATGTATTTATCCAGTCCATCTATGACCAACATCTGGCAAAGACAGGGGAGAGTAATCTGTCATTGGAAGACAGCAGTAGTAGAACTTCTCAAATTTTAAACATTACGGAACATGTAGATTTGTTACAATAAAGTTCATACATTTTATTCTTATCTTGTCATGTTTATATTTTCATCCTCATCTTGTCATGTTTATATTTTCATCCTCATCTTGTCATGTTTATATTTTCATATCATCCTCATCTTGTCATGTTTATATTTTCATTTCATCCTCATCTTGTCATGTTTATATTTTTATTCTCATCTTGTCATTTTTATATTTTTATTGTTGTTGTTTTTATCCCCAGGAATTATCAAGCGACTTCCTCTTACTTTCCATGTGTAATGGGGTGATTTCAACTTCCCCTTACTTTCTATGTGTATTGGAAGGGATTTCAAGTTGCCCTTACTTGCTATAGTTAGTTAGTCGTCGGATCATCATCACTGCAAACTGGACACGTCTATAGTTGCTCAGATCTCTCCTTGAGTGTATCCGCCATTACGCTTCTGATGACAGTACCGGTCCTATGCTGGTTGACCATCATTCTTCTGCACCCTCCAAAATGTTCACTTCTAGCAACATCGCATTTCAATTCCTGATCTTTAATCCTGGCCATTGAAAAGGAATCATCATCCACATTAGTCTCGCTCTTGCGTGCTATATCTCTTAAGAAGCTCAAAATGTCAGCGTGATCCATTGCCCTGTGCCACAGTCGCACATGATGCCAGTTGATCCGCTCTTTCATTGCTTTGAACACCTACATGTCCAGGCATGAAAATAAATGTAACCACTTTCAGCCTCGCCTTTCTCAAGAACCTCTATCTACTGTTCGCGAACAAGACCCACTTGTACCTTCCTAATCATACTCATAGAGTCACTCAAGATGCAGACCTGCGTTACTTTCTGTGTACCCACTCAAATGCCATGGTCACCGCCATAATCTCCATGGTCATGCCACTCGTAGTAACAGCAAAGGCCTCACTCTCCTCCCTGATCATTTTACCTGCACATTGAGCTGTGAAGGCACAAGCACTGCAAACGTTTAATCACAGATCCATCAGTGTATATAATCACATCCCCCTCTTTGGCATTCTCACTGATTAAAGCCTGCACTTCTTTCTCCACAGCTGTGGGACACCATTCTCTGCATTCCCTGCTAAGTGTTATTACTACTCTCAAACAAGTTTTGAAATGTATTGGTAGATCTATCCATTCCGCACCTGCTGTCACATCTTGCAATCTGCACACGCTTTGTATGACATCCTCAGCATGTCCCATCCACGACTTTCCTCTCTTAAATCTGCTATTTTTAACTTTGTGTATTTCGGAATGCAATGGGTATTCCTTATCTGCATGTATTTGAAGGTACGCCCATGCACGGCAATACTGTAATCTGTGCTCTGCTGTTGGACAGTCAAATATATACCTCACAGCTCTTGTTTATGTTTCTCTTGTGCACCAAAGAATGATGCACATTGTTGCATTATGGATTCTATCCAGTCTTTCGATCCGCGTTTGGCTAAGAGTCCGAATTTCCAATGCATATTCCACCACATCTACCACCAAACACTGGTACAAAAGAAACAACCTCTGGAAAGAATGTCACTTGATGATACAATAACTTCACCTTGACTTGATGCACACAATAACTTCACCTTGACTTGTTGCACAATAACTTCACCTTGACTTGACGCACACAATCTTCAACATTACTTGAAATACACGACTTCAACCTTACAATAAAACACACACAATAACAGCAACCTTAATTGACATACACAGTAAAGTCAACACACACATTAACTGCAATGTTACTCAACACTCACAATAATTTCAACCTTACTTGACACAATGACTCAGACCTTACTTGGCATGCATGCACACACACACAAACTTCAACCTTACTTGACACAATGACTCAGACCTTACTTGGCACGCATGCACACACACACACAAACTTCAACCTTACTTGACACAATGACTCAGACCTTACTTGGCACGCATGCACACACACACACAAACTTCAACCGTACTTGACACAATGACTCAGACCTTACTTGGCACGCATGCACACACACACACACAAACTTCAACCTTACTTGACACACATACATTTCCCTAGTGCAGTGGTTAAACTGTTCGCCTTGTGTTCAGGAAGGTTATGGGTTCAAATCCGGCTCATGCTGTCCTGTGTACAAGGTAGATTTTTATTAGATCCCTGTGGATTATCTCTTGAAGCCATGGAGTTACGTGCTATGAGTGGTACTCTTGGCAGGCAGCATGACGCTTCATTGAGAGTGATGAAGTACATATGGGAAACTGACTACAGTGAAGTCAATCCTCTGCGACTTTTGAACCCTTGGAACACACATAATACCTTTAACCTTACTTGAAACACACACAATAATTTGAAATTTATTTGCCACACAATATGATCTAACTGGGCATACACACTATAACTTCAGCCATACTTGACACATACACACTATAACTTCGGCCATACTTGACACATACACACAATAACTTCAGCCATACTTGACACATACACACTATAACTTCAGCCATACTTGACACATACACACAATATAACTTCAGCCATACTTGACACATACACACAATAACTTCAGCCATACTTAACACATACACACATTAACTTCAGCCATACTTGACACATACACACAATAACTTCAGCCATACTTGACACATACAAACTATAACTTCAGCCATACTTGACACATACACTATAACTTCAGCCATACTTGACACATACACACTATAACTTCAGCCATACTTGACACATACAAACTATAACTTCAGCCATACTTGACACATACACACTATAACATCAACCATACTTGACACATACACACTATAACTTCAGCCATACTTGACACATACAAACTATAACTTCAGCAATACTTGACACATACAAACTATAACTTCAGCAATACTTGACACATACAAACTATAACTTCAGCCATACTTGACACATACACACATAATAACACCATCACTATTTGGCACATTACGAATATCTTCAACCTTCAGGCCTGTATATATACATATTCACCTCAAGGGGTTGAGGGTGGGATTTACCTAACAAATGAAAAAAGGTCATTAATGTGTTATCCTGTGTCAGATCATTCTGATGAAAGAGTGGATGACATTTTGTGAAAAATTGCTACGTGAGGTTGTTTTTTGCTTGGTTTTGGTTTTGGCACGCATTTTGGCCAAGTTTCTAGTACTAAAGTAATGTTCCAATTATCAGTTACTAGAGAGGTGGGGGTGACTGAACACCAAAATCCCACACCATTTTTATCTAACGGGCCAGTCAATCTTACTTGACACACACACACACAATATCTTTAGCCTCACTTGACACACAAATAATGGTTCATGTCTGGGAGATGTGACCAAGTTCTAAGGGAACAAACTTCTTTTTAAAAAAATTCGTTAAAAAAAACGAAACTGTGTTAGCGCGAAGTTGACAATTATAGCTTGGAGGGGATATAACTTATTTTATATGTTGTGAAAGAGGGGGATGGGTTACTTTTGTGTTCGAATTCTAACATTGTAGGGTGGGTTGTGCAGTTGTTGGAAGGCGGGTGGTTTCACGAGTGACGATAGGGATAGTGTTAGCTAGTGTAATAGACATCTGCGATTGCATTACCCATTTTAGTATTGACTATCTGCTAGTAATGTTTGTCAAGTGACATTTCTGTGACGCCACGGAAGATGCGCAAATTATATCACAGATTTACATTTCTCTGCTCATAACATTACAAACGTTGGACTGCAATGGTTTGATTTGGTCACATGTGCCGGTCATGTACCCAAATTTATCGTCTGCCTTACTTGATGTACATACAATAACTTCAACCTTACTTGACATACACAATAACTTCAACCTTACTTGGCATACACAATAACTTCAACCTTACTTGGCATACACAATAACTTCAACCTTACTTGACACACACAATAACTTCAACCTTACTTGGCATACACAATAACTTCAACCTTACTTGACACACACAATAACTTCAACCTTACTAGGCACACACAATAACTTCAACCTTACTTGGCATACACAATAACTTCAACCTTAATGGACACACACAATAACTTCAACCTTACTTGGCATACACAATAACTTCAACCTTACTTGGCACACACAATAACTTCAACCTTACTTGGCATACACAATAACTTCAACCTTACTTGACACACACAATAACTTCAACCTTACTTGGCATACACAATAACTTCAACCTTACTTGACACACACACGATAACTTCAACCTTACTTGGCATACACAATAACTTCAACCTTACTTGACACACACAGCATAACTTGAAATAATGCAGAAACCGCATTTTTACGTCTTGTTTTTGGATGATTATCCATGCTTATCGTTGGTCGGCTTTAGCAGGCGCCACCCAGTAGACACAAAGTATATAAATAATGATAAATAAAAATCTAATCAATAATCGAAAACATTAAATAAAAAGATTGATTCTGCTTTGATTTGTTTCTGTTGTTTGATCTTATTTGATGAGTGATCGCACTTCAGTGTTATTTGGCACTCACGCAATAACTTCAAACTTACTTTACGCCCACACGATAACTTCAATCTTACTTGACACACACAATAACTTCAACCTTACTTGATACACACAATAACTTCAACCTTACTTGACACACACGATAACTTCAACCTTACCTGACACACACAATAACTTAAACCTTACTTGACAAACACAATAATTTCAACCTTACTTGACACACACGATAACTTCAACCTTAGCTGACACACACAATAGCTTCAACCTTACTTGACACACACGATAACTTCAACCTTACATGATCCACACGATACCTTCAACCTTACTTGACACACACACACACGATAACTTCAACCTTATTTGACACACACGATAACTTCAACTTTACTTGACCCACACGATAACTTCAACCTTACTGGACATACACACGATAACTTCAACCTTACTTGACACACACGATAACTTAAACCTTACTTGACACACAATAACTGCAACCTTACTTGACACAACCGCCTTGAGATGTAAATCTGCACTTTATATTGGGCATCATCCCGGTGCAAACCTGCTGGGAGCAGCTGTCACTTTTCCCTGTATCGAGCTGTACAGCCCCTATTCGATCGACCATCATTGATCTTAGATGAAAACAGTCTGTCCCAACATCTCAAGGGTCCCCGTTCTCGTGTCTGTGTTTGCCATGTGACAAGTCTGAGAAGTGGGACGTCTACACTACAAGTCTTATAACATCGTATTCACATTTGGGATAATCAATGTGCAGGAACGTTTCTGTGAACCTGTTTGGTAGGTTGCACATTCGATGTGTAGTGTACATTAATTCAGTGTTGGGTACATTAATAGCAACACACTGTGTAATGCACTTTATATCAGGGTGTTGTGTACTTTATATCAGTGTATTGTGTACTTTATATCAGTATGTTGTGTACTTTATATCAGTATGTTGTGTATTTTATATCAGTATGTTGTGTACTTTATATCAGTATGTTGTGTACTTTATATCTGTGTGTTGTGTACTTTATATCTGTGTGTTGTGTACTTTATATCTGTGTGTTCTGTACTTTCTATCAGTGTGTTTTGTGGTTTCCTTCAGTGTCGTGTGTATCGTAAATCAAAGTGTTGATGCAGTGGTCACATCCACTTTATTTTATTGATCTTAAAAAGAAACCTGCTATATAATTTCAACCTTATTAAGGAGAAAGACTGACACAAACAACACGGGAACTAAGTCATTATGATCGATGTGTATATAATATCGTGAGAAAAATTATACATGAAAAACGCAGGCTTTAGAACAATGTCAGACAGGGGTTCTCAGCGGCGAGAACAGACAATTTGCGACACTGAGTATGCGAGTACTTAACGTATAATAAAGGAAAATGAAAGTGGGCGTGTAAACTAGCCTTATAACTTTCTTCATTGTACCGTACACTCCCGTCCTTCATTCATTTCCTACATAATCGTGGATAGTCACACTATTTGCCTCAGTTTGTAGAACTACGTTTGAAATAAACGGAAACTCAAGATCGTTTGGGCTTGCGAGCAATTTATAATTGGGAGCACCACATATCATTGCAAGAACAGTATGGTGCTAGCTAGCACCGGTTTGAGAACTCCTGATATAAGGTGTAACTGGCATGACGCGAGAACTTGTTCTCCATCGATTTCTATCTTTAGGATGTCAATGAATGAGAAAAGAACCCGACCTCTCCAGTTCTTGATAATGTCTGTCCATGGTTATCTTTTTCACCTCTGTTTCTTCCACCTTCGACTGTTCCATGTAGTGTTGATTTTGATAGATATGAACATATACACGGATGGTTCGTTTGTTAGACACGTATTCACAGCTCAGTGTATAGCAAAGACACGTGTTCACATCTCAGTGTATAGCAAAGACACGTGTTCACATCTCAGTGTATAGCAAAGACATGTGTTCACATCTCAGTTTATAGCAAAGACACGTGTTCACAGCTCAGTGTATAGCAAAAACACGTGATCACAGGTCAGTTTATATGGAAGACACGTGTTCACAGCTCAGTGTATAGGAAAGAGTCGTGTTCAAAGCTCAGTGAATAGCGAAGACTCGTGTTCACAGCTAAGCTTGTAGGGAAGACGCGTATTCACAGCTCACTGTACAGGGAAGATACGTGTTCACAGCTCTGTCTGTATGGAAAACACGTGTTCACAGTTCAGCCTGTAGGGAAGACAAGTGTTTAGAGCTCAGTATTTAGGGAAGAACATTTAGCAGTATGACTATAAAGAGTATGGCAGTGATCAAAGCCTTGAACTGGATAAACACACGGAGAGTAACTCATGTCTGCATTCTCGTTGAAAGGCAACTCATGTCTGCATTCTCGTTGAAAGGCAACTCATGTCTGCATTCTCGGTGAAAGGCAACTCATGTCTGCATTCTCGGTGAAAGGCAACTCATGTCTGCATTCTCGGCGACTCAATGAGCATGATTTTAAAAAAAAATACAAATGGGTTGCCTTCGTGAACAGTGGCTAGAAGCAGTGGTGGAGTGGTCGAAGTTGGAGTACGTTACACTCAATTTCATGCCTGGTCATGTGAGTGTTCAATGCAAACAGAAAGCAGATTGGGTGGCTTGCACAGCTACAGTTAGTTAGGTATTCCTCTAGGGCCAAAGACGGCACATAGGGCGGATGTCATAGATTTCCATGCCTCGCGTTTTATTGCAATTTATCCTAGGTCTTCATTGTTTCTGATACCGATGGTGAAGCGCTCTCTTGTAATAGTTCTACGTAAGGTTTCTCTTGGTCTTCGTCGTTTTCTCTTGTCCCTTGGTGACGACATTAAAACGTAACAGGGTAGTCTTTTATGATCCATTCGCAACGCATGTCCGATGTAATTCCAGCGACGCCTTCTAATATAGGTGGATACATATTCTTGTTTTTCTTCTTGCCTGATGATTGTATTTGATTTAAAGTCCGACCAATGGATGTTCAGTTGTCGTCTAATAGATTTGTTTTCAAAGGTGTTTAGTCTTTGTTCTAGGTTTGATGTTGCTTTCCAACTTTCGTATCCATATGTTATTGTTGGAATTATGCAGGAGTTGAAAATTTTGAGTTTTGTGTTGTTTCTTAGCATTTTTAAATGTCAGATATTTATAATTTATTGAATGCGTTTGCAGCCAATGCAAAACGGTTTACTATTTCTGTTGATGAATCACCTGTTGTTGATATCTTGCTGGCAAGGTTTGTGAAGTTGTTGACTTTTTCAAGAGTGTTGTCGTTTAGTTTGATGTCCATTGATTTGTTGGTATTGTCAAATATTTGTGTTTTGGATGTGTTGTTACTTAGTTACAGCGTACTCTGTACTTGGTAGCACTGTGTTTATTTACTTAGTTACAGCGTGTTCTGTACTTGGTAGCACTGTGTTTATTTACTTAGTTACAGCGTGTTCTGTTATTGGTAGCACTGTGTTTATTTACTTAGCTACAGCGTGTTTTGTACTTGGTAGCACTGTGTTTATTTACTTAGTTACAGCGTGTTCTGTTATTGGTAGCACTGTGTTTATTTACTTAGTTACAGCGTGTTCTGTACTTGGTAGCACTGAGTTTATTTACTTAGTTACAGCGTGTTCTGTTATTGGTAGCACTGTTTATTTACTTAGTTACAGCGTGTTCTGTTATTGGTAGCACTGTGTTTATTTACTTAGTTACAGCGTGTTCTGTACTTGGTAGCACTGTGTTTATTTACTTAGCTACAGCGTGTTCTGTACTTGGTAGCACTGTGTTTATTTACTTAGTTACAGCGTGTTTTGCTCTTGATGTTGATATTATAAAGTACCGGATGTGAATGTTTAGATTCATCATATCTAGAAATGCAGTGATAACAAACTTCAAGTACGCATGCATATTCTCTCTACCGGATATGTTTGCTGTTAACTTTTGTGTGTGTGTGTGTGTGTGTGGATGTTTCAACACTTTTTAGTTTGTAGCACAGGTGACTTTCCATGTTCATGCCAGACTTGCCTGTCTGATGTTATTGGTTGCAGTTGTTGCATTCATGGAAAACTGTGCTAGTATACACAGGACGCCATTAAAATGTACGATAGTTCTTCTTGTGTCGTATTTTAATTATACTATTTAGACTAGCCAACCATAGCACTTGGCGCGTTTTAATTTAGTCCAACGATAGCACCTGGTGTATGTTAACTTGATCCAATCATAGCAACCTTTATATCTTAACTTGATGCAATCATAGCACATTATGTCTGTTAAATTGATCCAATCATACCACCTGGTATGTGTTAAATGGATCTGATTATATCACTTGGTGAGTGCTAACCTGATCCAATCATATCACTAGGTGTATGCTAACGTTATCCAATCATATCACTTGGTGTGTGTTAACTTGATCCAATCATATCAATAGGTGTGTGCTAACTTTATCCAATCATATCACTTGGTGTGTGTTAACATGATTCAATCATATCACTTGATTGGTGTTAACATGATCTAATAATATTACGTGGTTGATGTTAACATGATCCAATCATATCACTTGGTGTGTGTTAAATTGATCCAATCATATCAATTGGACCAGTAATGTGTTAACTTGATCCAATCATACTGCGTAACCGTTTCTTTACCCGTATATATGACATCATGTTCACATTTTCCTAAATTTTTATTCATCTGTGTTCATTCTTAAACTCCTTCTGATGAGCAAGATGTAGTCCGGAGAAGATAAGGCATTATGTCAAGGATTACTACTCGGCCGCGGTATCTGTGCCTATCGATCTATTACATAGAACTTAAGTATATTTTTGAGTCACTGATCTGTGGGATGAGACAGCTAGTCCCATGCATTACTGGTCACTAGGGGTCGTATACCAGACTATTTTTACGAAAACCGGTATTTTCGATATAGAAGTTTACGAGTACCGGGATCCCGGTATTTTCGATATTTATAAAAGATTTAGTCGAGATGAGTTAGTCCATGTCTAATAAGCTTTTAACAATAACACAAACGTCTAACTTCATACTTTAATCAAAGAAACAAAAATAATATTCTCAACTTTTTAATTTAAATAGTTTTATTAATTAAATATTACAATAATAGGGCATATGTGTTTATCTGTAGGCAACAGCCTGGAGGTAAAATAAATAATTATAACAATAAATATCTATTAAAACTATGTATGTATTTCAATAAATAAACTATGCAGTTTATTTAATGAAATCGAATTGTTTTGGCGTGTACAACTTTAAAATGTTTTATATAAAAGTTCATTCATGTAAACGTTTGGCTAGGTACGGTACAGAAACCCTGGCACGTTACTCCTGGGACATAATAGCTAGAGTATTATTGTATCTTAAAACGAAAACCAGTAATGAAATGAATTATTAACATTTCTTATCACTAAATATAAGTAATATAATTATTTTGTGCCTTAAACTTAAGGGGTTTGGTTATCAAAATATAGATTTAGTCATAATTTGAAATATGTAGGTATTTGGCAAATCAAGCAAACATTGTTATAAAAAGTTTACCCCGTGTTTAGAGTGCAACGTGTTATTATTTCCATATAATTTATATTACAAATAAACTGTTAACGTACGTCAAAATTCGATCTTCATTCAACTATACCAATTAATTATTTGTCATAATATGAAAACATTTACTTACTAATCCTGCACATTCGCGTTGCGACACGACAGTCGACACTTAGATCTACATACACTACACGCACATGATTTAAAAACAAAATACGCGTGTTTCTTTGATGGTCGCGCAAGGAACACAGATCTATACCGTCGGTTGTGTTCAACAAAATCTCGTTGTGTAAGGGCTCGCACATTACATCAATTATTTGCATGTTTTTCTTTGTTTACGGCATGGACAGTTACCATTTGACACTAAGAAAAGCGATTTATAATTTTTGAAAATCATCATCATCAGGTGCCACGCCGGGTTGCGTAGGCGGTCATGGCTCTCCACAGCTCTCTGTCCACAGTATCATGTATCAAAGTCGTTGTTGTTTCTTTGCCGTGCCAGGTTGTCAAACTGTCTAATATTTTCTCACGTTGTCGCCCTCTGTCTCTGGTGCCTTTAATCTTGCCTGTTGTGATTATGTTCTCTAAACCTGCCTGTCTCATGAAGTGGCCAAAAAAAGAAGATTGCCTTTTTCTTATATTATTGATTAAGGTCCGTTTCGCATTTAACTCTTTTAACACCTCTAAATTAGTTTTTCTGGCAGTCCATGGTATTCTCAGCATTCTTCTGTAGAACCACATCTCTGTTGCCTCCAATCTCCCACTTTCCAGTTTGTTTATTGTCCAAGACTCGCACCCATATGTTAGTATAGGGGTTATATAGAACTGCAGAACTCTCTTTCTCACCTCTAATGACAAGGTCATATTACACAGTATATTTTTCATTTTACTGAATGTTGTTTTTGCCTGTCCTATTCTGCATCTTATTTCTGTTGAACTTCTTCCATCTGCTGTAATAATTGTACCTAGATATTTGAATTGGTGGATCTGTTTTAATACTATATCATTAACTATGATCTTGCAAGTTGTGTTATTTTCTTTCTTTGAAATAACCATTACTTCTGTTTTCTTGATATTTAGGAAGAGGCCTTTCTCTTTGCTTTCTGTGACTACTACTTTAATTAAGTTTTGAAGGTCTTCCTCACTTTTTGCAATCAGAACAGTGTCATCCGCATCCATATTTTTTGAAAATATAATACTGAAAATTCCGGTTTTCATAAATACAGTCCCGGTATTTTAAATCATCATTTTTAGTCCGGTATCACAGTATTTTCGAGAGCCGGGATCCCGGTTTGCAACCCCTACTGGTGACAGCGCTGCTATTCTTTGCTGTGCTTTCGCGCCCGTAATTCACAACCAAACATACACAAATAAATTCGATGCTTCATTATACGGTATTTTATTATACGGTGTTTCATTATACGGTGTTTTATTATACGGTGTTTTATTATACAGTGTTTCATTATACGGTGTTTCATTATACGGTGTTTCATTATACGGTGTTTCATTATACGGTGTTTCATTATACGGTATTTCGTCATCTGTAGTTTTTCAATAGAATTAGTTGAATATGAGAATATTTATTGCACTATGGACAAAGTGATGTAACTCGGAAATTGACTATTAGATTAGACCGAAGAGTGAAGGGGACTGAAAACCCATGCACATCTTACTAAAATTAGTGTAATTAAAAGTAACAAACACGTGAAAACATGGATGAATGAGTTAAAGGTGAGACGGTTTTGGAAAATAAGTTGAGGGACAATCTCTTCTTAGATAGACTTTTGACCTTGATTTAAACAAATATGTTTGAGACAGAAATCAGTTGCGATGGACAAATTCTACTGTCTTAAACAATTGCTTTAGTAAACAATTTGGTAAAAATGCAAGGATTCATGAAGTGAAATTGGAGAAAGTCGTGCACGAATGAATTGGCGTCTGGAGAACTTGGCTAGTTGGAGTGCAAAACTAAAGCTTGTTAGCAAAATTACACTGAGCTTCGGTCATTCTTAGCAATTTCTGGCGTCCAATTAAGACGTACAGGGAAAGTATCCAAACATATAGTTGCTAGGATGCTATGTGACAGAAATATAGTTGTTAGGATGCTATGCGACATAAAGATAGTTGCTAGGATGATACGTGACATAAATATAGTTGCTAGGATGCTATGTGACAGACATATAGTTGCTAGGATGCTATGTGACAGAAATATAGTTGCTAGGATGCTATGTGACAGGAATATAGGTGCTAGGATGCTATGTGACAGAAATCTAGTTGCTAGGATGTTATGTGACAGAAATATAGTTGCTTGGATGCTATGTGACAGAAATATAGGTGCTAGGATGCTATGTGACAGAAATATAGCTGCTAGGATGATATGTGACAGAAATATAGTTGCTAAGGTGCTATATGACAGAAATATAGTTGCTAGGATGCTATGGGACAGAAATACAGTTGCTAGGACACTATGTGACAGAAATATAGTTGCTAGGATGCTATGTGACAGAAATATAGGTGCTAGGATGCTATGTTACAGAAATATAGCTGCTAGGATGATATGTGACAGAAATATAGTTGATAGGATGCTATGGGACAGAAATACAGTTGCTAGGATACTATGTGACAGAAATATAGTTGCTAGGATGCTATGTGACAGAAATATAGTTGCTAGGATGCTATGTGACAGAAATATAGTTGCTAGGATGCTATGTGACAGTCCACTAGGAGAGTAGTCTGGCGTTGAGTGAACATAAGTTTTTTGCAATTTGTCTCAAGGAATTTACATCCTGAATTTGGATATTACAGTTAGTTAAGAAAGCAGTGTCACTATCATCAGGAGCTTAGCAGAGAAAATAAGAAATTAATTGTGAATTTCGTGTTGTATGGATTATTAGAATTATAATTACTTGGTTCAATGAGAGAGTTATACGTGGATAAATGGAGTGCACTCAATTTGTGATGTACATTAGAACTGTGATGTAGTGTTAGGGAGTTGAACTACACGTGGATATTGTATGCGAGGCAGCTGAATGTTGTGATTGATATGGAACTTTATACTGGAAACTGAATTAATTGACGTACGCCTTGATAACTTTGTGGAAGAATTTAAGTGGTAAATAATCCTAGAACATATGTCGACGTAAGATGGGCATACTGAGCCTAGTGGGACAAGCGAAGTGATTGAATTGCATAACCCTAGTAATGTTCTCAATTATTATGTATAAAGCTGTACGCTTAGGTAGATGAAAGGTATATAATGACATTTGTGAAATTGGAGGGATGTCGAGTATATCAAGGTACATTTACGAAGATTGGAAGAAAGGATTTGCAACCAGTCGAACATAATATGGTAAATTGTTGGAAGCATGTAAGTTTGAATCGACTGACTAACCATACTGATTCAGAACTCTGCGTATTGTTAGAGAAAGTGTTTAGTAATATGTTGAATTGATGGGATGCAAAGGGTCTCGAGTTGAGCTCGTTCTGGCTCAGGATTAGCAGATAACCACGATCCTAAAAGTACTTCTTCGTGGTGCACCCTGGAAACAGAAATACAGATGCTCTTGCTGTATTCCTGGCAAACACTTTTAGGCTCGTGTCCGTGGATGTGGGTGATGAATTACCTGCAGAGAGACAGGAAATATCTTCGAAACATCTACGCCATTACATCCTATCGGCAGGCAGTGATGTAAGGCATCTGTGCATTCCGTCTAGGCAGGATTAAAAAGTACAAACATTGGAGAGGTGACCAATGCCAATATCCCTTACATACGGCGAATTTAGGAGTACACAGTGAATCTGGAAAAGGTAACATACGCTAGAGGGCAGCGTAATGTATGTGAGTCGACTCAGTGGCAATGGAACTACAATGGTCCAGCACGAGACCGACTGGCGGTAGTGCTGTTCATATTAGAGAACACACAGGAGCCCGCATGTCCCATCACAAGTGACCCTATTCAAAGTAGGAGTCGTGACTCATTTATTGGATAGGCCAGCTTGAACATGCACTCCTGGATATGGAAGAAAGCTTTGAATACAGCTCCTCATTGCACACAGGACAAGCATTGAACAAATGACGGGGAGCACATTGTTCCAATGTCTGATCGAGGCAATGTTGAGACTCGGAATTTTGACATTTCTGACAACGTAGAAGGGGGGGGGGGGTGCAAGTCTTTAACGACACTGCAAACCTAGCCCAACTCAACTGTCGGCCGTTTTATAACACGGCTTATACAGTGGGAATTGGGTTCAGTATCCAAAGGCCCACTGCGAAGCTCCTAGTCAGAGATTCATATTTTACTTATCTCTTTTGGTAATATACACAATGGCAAAGAGTCAAAATACACCAGACCGCGGTTGGCGATGGATTGGAAGGTCATATCAAGCGAACGAGATGCGGGCGTGCGCGAGAAATACACAGGTTAAATCCCAGACCCCCGACGTGTTTGGCAAAGCAGTACCTCGTCTAGGAAGGTGTATACGCCCTGAGTCTAATTCGACCGTCGTCGTTACCCAACGCGGCTCAGATCGAAGAAATTAGGTCTGTGACCTACGGACACAAAGTGTGGTACTGGAATGGTCTTCGTACACAAGGAACAGCTCGCTGGCTGCGAAGCTCCTCGTCAGAGGATATACAAACAATGGTGATCCAAGCAAACTATCAGCTCGTCTCGTAACATGTATCCCCCTGAGTAGAAGGCTCCTCCAATAAACAAGCACCTTGCACCAAGCCGAAAGGTGAAGTCTCCTGGTTATGAAAAAAAGCTCAGAAACTTCCCCATTGCACATATTAAGTAAGAGTCAATAGCTCGTAATTCCAGGGGTTCTCAAACAAACAATGTTGAATTGATTGACATTGTCGTAATCAATCATTATTCGGTGTCCGTGGAATTAGGCCACCCTAATTCCTGTTTAATGTTTCTACGATTTGAGATTGTAAACTGATACGGTTTGAGTTGATTGATAATTTCCCCAATCAAAGTGGTGGATGTAGCATAAGCCCAACTGACTCAGGCGTGACTGTTCGATTGATGAAACTGTGTTTACGAGGTCTGAAATGGATTGACAAATACATCTTCCAATCACCGTGTGACTTCACTGGAGCAGACTTGAGTTTGCCGATTTACCAAACACCGTGGGACCTTACTGAAAGAAATCTACTCCCATTGACGCAAGAGACTAACGGAAATTGAACCAGGTTCGTTATGACGTCACCGAATAGCATTGCAGCTCGAGTAAACGGAGTTTTTCGTACGTGCTGACCGCATCTCCAGGAAAAGATTCAATTTTGTCAAGACATTCATAATGTAAACTCAAGTCACCGAGAATGGACCAATCGAGACAAGGACTATTACAACAATCCTCGGTGATTCGATGCCGTTAGAACGGACCTAATTCAATTCCTGTTAGTCTCTTGAATTTTTAATTTATCCTCTTGCTTCCTACTTGAATTTACTTGTATGCTTATTATTTTTATCAAAATTGTACTGCGTCTATGTTATTTATGTTTACAAGAAGACTTATCGGCCTTTCTTGTACGAATACGGAAGTTATATGTTTGTGTTACTGAAGATACTTCAATACTTGTACGGGATGTTCGTTGTTGTTGTTGTAATAGTCCTTGTCTCGATTGTTCCGTTCTCAGTAACTTGAGTACACAGTTTGAATGTCTTGACACAATAGCATCTTTTCCTGGAGATGTACTGTTAGGCAAGTACGGAAAAACCTGTTTACTGAAGTTGCAAGGCGATTCGGTGCCAATAGAACGGACCTGGTTCAATTTCTGTTTAGTCTCTTGATCCTTTTACGGAGTTCGAAACCGTCCTCAGGCAATTGTGCATCCGGGCCGTTCAGAAAGCAATGGCAAACAGCTGAACGTAAATACTGCCAAGAAAATCACTGCAACCAAAAAATGCTGAGTTGACAGCTTTTTCATCTATATGATATGCTACCAATTAAATTTTTTTTTTTTTAAATTTACCAAGAGATGAAATATTATTATGAAACATTTACCAAGATATGAAATGTTAATATGAACTATTTACCAAGATATGAAATGTTAATATGAAACATTTACCAAGATATGAAATGTTAATATGAAATATTTACCAAAATATGAAATGTTAATATGAAACATTTACTAAGATATGAAATGTTAATATGAAACATTTACTAAGATATGAAACATTTACCAAGATATGAAATGTTAATATGAAACATTTTCCAAGATATGACATGTAAATATGAAATATTTACCAAGATATGAAATGTTAATATGAAACATTTACCAAGATATGAAATCTTAATATGAAACATTTACCAAGATATGAAATGTTAATATGAAACATTTAATAAGATATTAAATGTTAATATGAAACATTTACCAAGATATGAAATGTTAATATGAAACATTTTCCAAGATATGACATGTAAATATGAAATATTTACCAAGATATGAAATGTTAATATGAAACATTTTCCAAGATATGACATGTAAATATGAAATATTTACCAAGATATGAAATGTTAATATGAAACATTTACCAAGATATGAAATGTTAATATGAAACATTTACTAAGATATGAAATGTTAATATGAAACATTTACCAAGATATGAAATGTTAATATAAAATATTTACCAAGATATGAAATGTTAATATGAAACATTTACCAAGATATGAAATGTTAATATAAAATATTTACCAAGATATGAAATGTTAATATGAAACATTTACCAAGACATGAAATGTTACTACGAAACATTTAGCACGCAGAGCCGAATTTAGACTTGATAAGGCCCTAAGCTTTCCGGACGTGCGGAATTTGGACAGATAATGCTGCAATATATTTAAGTATATATGACAATTGTTCAGGAAAGAGGGTGTCCTAAGCTGTAGCTTGTGTAGCTTATACTTAAATCCTGCACTGTTAGCAAGACATGAAATATTAATATGAAACATTTATCAAGACTTGAAATGTTAATATGAAATATTTAGCAAGACTGAAATGTTAACAATATTTAAACAGACATATTGTGTTCACATTCACAGTGCACGCCCACACTTCAACCGGCGGTAAAGGTTCGCAGGTAGACAGTTCAGAGGAATAGTAGACTAGACACTACCTGCCTTCATAACAGCACACACGCACGTGCACATGGAACTTCCCCAATCTCGTCCCCAGTAAAGAATTTGAAGAGAGCGAGTGAATGAGCACAGTCAACAGGCAATTACGGTAGAGTGGCTTAGTTACACACCAGGAAAGAATGCGCTGTTTAGCAAGCAGCAAGTAGCTGACGGATACGGGAAATACACAGATTGCCGCTACTCGTTGGGCGAGGCACAGTTTTCAAGGTATGCTCACGCTTAAAGGAAAAGATTAGAACGTACTTTGGAATGCTACACAGGGTATGTTTTGTGTGCGGATCTTGCCATCTGTGCGTGTTTATACTGTGTGCGATCAATTCGCATGTTAGTGTTAGGAAAGTTAATTTTCTCTAATACATTAAGTGTGGATATGGTAGGTGGGATATTACATGTAAATTATAATGTTGTTTTTAAGCAGTAAGCTAGCACACACATTATTGTGCAACAATTTATATCAGGTACACTAGTACACATAACATTTTACAACAGTTTCTACCAGGTACAATAGTACACGTAACATATTACAACAGATTCTACTAGGTACACTAGTACACGTAACATATTACAACAGATTCTACTAGGTACACTAGTACACGTAACATATTACAACAGATTCTACTAGTTACACTAGAACACATAACATTTTACAAATTACAAACATGTCTTGTAATTAGTACAATGTATACCTATGTCTTGTTAACTTTACATGGTACATACATATTCTGTTATTGGTAATAGGTACATACATGTTCTGTTATTGGTAATAGGTACATACATATTCTGTTATTGGTAATAGGTACATACATATTCTGTTATTGGTAATAGGTACATACATATTCTGTTATTGGTAATAGGTACATACATATTCTGTTATTATTACAAGGTACACACATCTTGCTATTAGTATAAGGTATAAACGTATCATGTTATAGTTACATGTTACACACTGTCTTGTTATTATTACACGGTACACACTTCTTGTTATTATTACACGGTACACACTTCTTGTTATTATTACACGGTACACACTTCTTGTTATTATTACATGGTACACACTTCTTGTTATTATTACATGGTACACACTTCTTGTTATTATTACACGGTACACACTTCTTGTTATTATTACATGGTACACACTTCTTGTTATTATTACATGGTACACACATGTCTTGTTATTATTATTATTAGTAAAAGTTACACACATGTCTTGTTATTAGTGCAACATAGGCACATGTCTTGTTATTAGGACAGTGTACACGCATGTCTTGTTATTATTATTTGTACAACGTACATAAAATCTACGAAAGCGAAGAACAACTACAAAATCATGTTAACACACTATCTATAACATGTAGAAATTACATGAAGATCAATACACAAAAGACGGAAACTACAGAACACCGAGCACACTAAACATACAGATAGATAACATAGGAGTGAAACAAGTATCAGAGTTAAAATATCTCGGTAGTAGTTTCACAGAAAATGGAAGCCTTGATAGAGAGATAGAGATGAGATGTCAAAAGGCAAATGCAGTAACTTACCAACTGTCAGCACTACTTTATCATCCCAAGATCGAGATGGAAGCTAAAAGACAAACGATGTACATTATATTCCTACCAACACTGTGTTACCGGTGCCAAACCTGGTCTCTCTCATCTTCACATTACAAGGAGATAGTGACGTGTAAGATGAAATACTTGAGGAAAGTTTCAGGGGTCACTAGGCGTGACAGATTACGAAATGAAGACATCAGGGAAAGAATAGGTATAACACCTTGCAAACGATGCATAGATAGGCAGCAGATCAAGTGGTTTGGCCAAATTATGAGAATGCATCACGACAAGTTACCCTTGCAGGCATATAACCAAATGATATCAAGGTACAAAGCCAGAGGAAGACCACGGAAAAGATGGATACAAAATGTCAGGGACATCTTGAACAAACAAGGTCATAGCACAGCAGAGGCGACACATCTGGCCTTAGAGAACTAACTCGAGCTTCATCTCTCCCTTAACGGCAAGAGGAGATAACAAACCACATGAGGAAAGACAATAGATAAAGGACAACGTACACACACATCTTGTTATTTGTACAAGGTACACACGTCTTGTTATTTGTACAAGGTACACACGTCTTGTTATTTGTACAAGGTACACACACGTCTTGTTATTTGTACAAGGTACACACACATCTTGTTATTTGTACAAGGTACACACACATCTTGTTATTTGTACAAGGTACACACACGTCTTGTTATTTGTACAAGGTACACACACGTCTTGTTATTTGTACAAGGTACACACGTCTTGTTATTTGTACAAGGTACACACACATCTTGTTATTTGTACAAGGTACACACACATCTTGTTATTTGTACAAGGTACACACACGTCTTGTTATTTGTACAAGGTACACACACGTCTTGTTATTTGTACAAGGTACACACGTCTTGTTATTTGTACAAGGTACACACGTCTTGTTATTTGTACAAGGTACACACACGTCTTGTTATTTGTACAAGGTACACACGTCTTGTTATTTGTACAAGGTACACATGTCTTGTTATTTGTACAAGGTACACACGACTTGTTGTTTGTACAAGGTACACACGTCTTGTTATTTGTACAAGGTACACACGTCTTGTTATTTGTACAAGGTACACACGTCTTGTTGTTTGTACAAGGTACACACGTCTTGTTATTTGTACAAGGTACACACGTCTTGTTGTGTGTACAAGGTACACACACGTCTTGTTATTTGTACAAGGTACACACGTCTTGTTATTTGTACAAGGTACACACGTCTTGTTATTTGTACAAGGTACAGACGTATTGTTATTTGTACAAGGTACACACGTCTTGTTGTTTGTACAAGGTACACATGTATTGTTATTTGTACAAGATACACACATGTCTTGTTAGTTGTCAAGAGCACACACATCTCATGTCATTAGTACGAGGTACACACTTGACTTGTTTTTAGTACAGGGTACACACGTTTTGTTATTATCTTTTAATACAAGTATTTAATTAGGTAATTGTACATTAATACACATATATCTTGTTATTCTTATTATTACCATATACACAAGAGTCTTGTTATTATTATTATTACAATATACACGCGAGTCTTGTTATTATTACAAGGTACATACATTTTTATTATTATTATTGCAAGGTAGAAACATTTACTGTTATCATTACAATGCACACACATTTCTTGTTATTATTACAATGCACAAAGATTTATTGTTATTATTATATGGTACACCCTTTTTGTTATTATTACAAGGTAGACACATTTCTTGTATTTTTATGGTACACACCTCTTGTTATTATTACAAGGTACACACATTTCTTGTATTTTTATGGTACACACCTCTTGTTATTATTACAAGGTACACACATTTCTTGTATTTTTATGGTACACACCTCTTGTTATTATTACAAGGTACAATCATACCTTGCAAGATCAAAGTGAATGATATAGTATTAAAACAACCCCACAAGTCAAATATTAAGGTACAACGATTACAGCAGATAGAAGAAGTTCAACAGAAATAGGAAATAATACGGAAGGCAAAAATCAACATTCAGAAAAATGAAAAATGTATTGTGTAATATACCAAGTAAGGGAGTTCTGCAGTGCTATATAACTCATATCCTCATGTCGAAATCGGATGTGCTAGGCCTACAAGGCGCATAACGGTGGCACAACGTAATCACGCTCCCGGCGGAAATCGCACGGATATCCGTGATGGTTACAATGGAGCGAACGAAAAACAAACAAACAATATCCTAACATATTGATGCGAGTATTGGGCATTAAACAAACAGAAAGTGGGAAATTAGAGGCAATAGAGATGTGGTTCTACATAGGAATGCTAAAAAAAATACAGTGGACTGCCAGAAAAACTAATGTGAAGGTGTTGAAACAACAGTGAAACAACAACGATCTTGATACATAATGCTGGAGATAAAGAGCTGTGGAGAGCCATGGTCGCCTACGCCAGCCGGCATGGCCCCTGATGATGACAATCGTTTATTGTTATTACAAGACATATACGTTTTTCGTCTTATTACAATGTGCACAAATACCATCTTAGTAGTACAAGGTACACATATATCTTGTTAGTAGTACAAGGTACACATATATCTTGTTAGTAGTACAAGGTACACATATATCTTGTTAGTAGTACAAGGTACACATATATCTTGTTAGTAGTACAAGGTACACATATATCTTGTTAGCAGTACAAGGTACACATATATCTTGTTAGTAGTACAAGGTACACATATATCTTGTTAGTAGTACAAGGTACACATATATCTTGTTAGCAGTACAAGGTACACATATATCTTGTTAGCAGTACAAGGTACACATATATCTTGTTAGCAGTACAAGGTACACATATATCTTGTTAGCAGTACAAGGTACACACATATCTTGTTAGCAGTACAAAGTACTCACGTATTTTGTTAATAGTACACGGTACTCACATATCTTGTTAATAGTACAAGGTATAAACATATCTTGTTAATAGTACAGGTATAAACATATATTGTTAATAGTACAAGGTACACACGTATCTTGATAGTAGTACAAGGTACACACATATCTTGGTAATAGTACATGGTATACACATATCTTGTTAGTAGTACAAGGTACACATATATCTTGTTAGTAGTACAAGGTACTCACGTATCTTGTTAATAGTACAAGGTACACACATATCTTGTTAGCAGTACAAGGTACACACGTATCTTGTTAGTAGTACAAGGTACACACGTATCTTGTTAGTAGTACAAGGTACATACATATCTTTTGCTATCAATATAAGATATAGCTGTACATAATATATCTTATTAGTAGGCCTACAAGGTACACACATTTCGTGTTACTGGTACATGATACATATATGTCGTGTGATTTGTACAAAGTAAATGCATGTTGTGATATTTGTTCAAGTCACACATTTCTTTGTAATTGTGTATACATATGTTGTGATTGTTGAACATGGTACTCACATGTTTTCTTTGTTCATCATCATCAAGTGCCGTCGTCGCAACGATGGTTGGCTGCAACGGATCTCCAACATCCTGTGTTTTGTCTTGGTGATGCACTTTGCTAGACTGTAATCTGTCCATCGTGTGATGTTACTCCCCCACATGTATCTCTGCCTACCTCTTGCTCGCCTCCCTTTGACTTTACCCTCAAGTAAGGTCTTCAATATGGTGTCATGTCTTTTAATGTGTCCAAAATATTTTATTTGCCTGATCTTTATTTCTCTTAGTAGTTCTTTCTTCATATTAAATGTCTTTAGCACCTCTTTATTTGTTCTCTTTCCTTTCCATGATGTTTTCCTTATTCTTCTATATACCCACATCTCAAAGGCATCAATTTTGTCTTCTAATTGTTTATTTAGCGTCCATGTTTCTGAGCCATATATTAATATAGAATAGATATAGTATTATATATATATATATATAGTTTTCTGTGTTATTTTGTTATACAATGTAAATTTCTAGATTTTTTTTGTTCAAGATACACTCAGTACACGATATGCAAACGTTTTGTAACACTGTAGAAAATACACATGTGTCACAACAATATACTAAGCGGACGTATGCATTATTTTATAATTTTAACAACTACTTAATGATTTATGTGTGCGAGGACATGTTTTCTTCCCTTACACTTAGTACACACAGTCTTGTATTGCTAGATACAGTCATTTATCACTGTACACACAATATTGTATCCCTGTACACACAATCGTGCATCACTGTACACACATTCTATAACATTGTACGTGATAAATACTTGTCTTGTCACACTGTAAAACAAGGCCGAAGTGGGGCCATTGGCGCAAATAAAACGGCAACACAACGCATTTCCATTCTCTGGACTATATTGAACTGGAAATCTTGTAGGACCATTGTCCTGTTACAAGAGAAATCCAGCGGGAGTTTGAGAATGAACGCTGAAGAAGAATAACACTGTAAAACAGGTTCTCTCAACCTGGTGCTTACGAGTACCTTGGTGCAGCCATAAAGAATGTGCACGAACAATTACACGTGAACTGTATTCCTCGTCTTAAAATGTTAAGAATCCCTGCTGTTTAAGGTAGTCACACGTCTTGTCACACTATTAAGGAATAAACACGCATTGTCACGCTATATACGGTTCTCACATGTCTTATCACACTATATACGGTACTCACACGTCTTGTCACACTATATAAGGTACTCCACGTCCTTTCACACTGTACAAGGTACCCACACGTTTTGTCACACTGCACAATGTGCTCACACGTCGTGGCACACTGTACAAGGTACTTGCACAGCTTGGCACACTGTTCAAGGTACTTGCACGTCTTGTCACACTGTACAAGGTACTTACACGTCTTGTCATACTGTACAAGGTACTTACACGTCTTGAAACACTGTACAAGGTATTTGCACGTCTTGTCACACTAAAACGTAATCGGACGTCTTGTCACACTGTGCAAGGTACACACACGCATTTTGTCACACTGTGCAAGGTACACACACGCATTTTGTCACACCGTGCAAGGTACACACACGCATATTGTCACACTGTGCAAGGTACATACACGCATATTGTCACACTGTGCAAGGTACATACACGCATATTGTCACACTGTACATTATATTCTAGTATAGTAGACTAGTGCGAATGTGGGACACAATAAAATTGTTATGTCAGTCGGGCACCAGAGATACTATATCTAGTATCCGAATATTAAAATATAAATACATAGGTAAAGGTAGGTCCCATGGCATCTGCCGTCGGGGATGAAGATAACTATTCATTTACTAAGCCGCAGCAACTATTAGGTGGGGTGGCCAGTTCCCTTCCTTGCTGTTTTTTACCTTCCCCAAATACATAGACTCCCAACCAAAAGAGTATCTATATTTCCTTCATCGGTCTTTGACAGATTCCAACATGAAAAATTAATTTAGTATCTTCAAGATATAGGCATAAAGGGAAAAGACATCAGGCTGATTAGAAATATACATTGGGAACAGAATTCATCAATGAGGTGTGAAAACAGCTACTCACCATATATAGAAATCAGAAGAGGGATAAGACAAGGATGTATTTTATCACCAAGTCTATATATCTGCACAGAGAATATCTTTAAACATATATACTATATTAACATATAATATATGATGATGTTCCTCCTTCGCAAGCGAAGATGAGCATGGCATGAAAAAACATTAAATGCGATGACAAAAAAAATTTAAAAAATATATATATATATAAATAATTAAAATTGGTAATGAACTAATTTAGCTTGTGAGTTCGTAGATGCCCGATGAGTCCGATTCGTGCACGGAAAGTTCTATTGCAGTGCATGCAGGAGTGCTGAAGGTTCGGGGTAGGAGAATTTACGGATTTGTCCTTCCGCTTCTTGCGCTTGTGGATTGCCCGCAGTGTTCTTTATTTTTCAAATTTCGTGATGCCAGCAGTGATCTGAGTGTGCCAGGCTGAGCGATCAAGTGCTGTAGTTTCCCAGGAGCTAGGATCGATGCTACAGTTCTTGAGAGAGCTTTTTAGGTGATCATTGAAGCGCTTTTTCTGCCCTCCACTTGAACGTTTACTTTCGCACAACTCCCCATAGAATAATCTCTTTGGAAGGCGCTTGTCTGGCATACGGACGATGTGGCCAGTCCAGCGGAGTTGGAACCTAGTCAGAATTGCATGGATGCTTTGCATACGGGACTTCTGAAGAATTTCCGTATCTGGTACACGATCCTGCCAACGTACTCCCATGAGGTTTCGTAGGCAGCGAAGATGAAAAGAGTTAAGCTGTCGAGCGTGTCTCGCATAGACAGTCCAGGATGACGCAGCATAAAGCAGTGTTGGTAGAACCACTGAACGGTACACGTCCAACTTAGTTGTCAGACTGAGACCACGCCTGATCCAGACGTTGGCACAAGGCTCTTGAATGCTGCACTGGCACGAGCAATACGCAGGACAACATCCTCATCAATTCTCGCAGTTTGTGATAGTGTGCTACCGAGATATACAAACTTATTGGCAGTATTAAGTTTCTGTCCCTTTACTGTGATCACTGGCTCTGTGTAGGCGCTGGTTGATACATTACTAAAATCTTCGCGGTGCTGATGGTGAGACCGAACGCATCACATGCCAAAGAAAAGAGGTCCTTGCTGTCTTGCATGTCTTTCAGACTGGTAGCATTTAATGCACAATCGTCGGCGAACAAGAGGTCGCGAACAATGCCCGTCTTAGTTTTGGTCTTGGCCTTCAATCTACTAAGATTGAATAGTCTCCCGTCAACTCGATAGCGAAAACTAATTCCTGCACTGTTATCCCGGAAGGCATCATTTAACATGGCAGAGAACACCATGCTGAAGAGCGTCGGAGCCAGGACGCAACCCTGTTTGACGCCGTTGATCACTGGAAAGGGGTTTGAGTATGCGCCGTCATCTTGCACACATGCTGTCATACCATCATGGAACTGGCGAACCATGTTGGTAAATTTTTCGGGACATCCAAATTTAGCCATGATCTTCCACAGTCCTTCGCGATTTACAGTGTCGAATGCCTTAGTTAGGTCGACAAATGTGGTGTAGAGACCAATGTTCTGTTCACGACACTTTTCCTGTAGTTTTCTGGCAGTGAAAATCATATCAACAGTACCTTTGCCCTGTCGGAAGACACATTGGTTCTCTGGAAGGAGACCTGTCTCAAGATGGACTTGCAGTCTGTTTAACAGGACCCTAGCCAGAATCTTGCCTGCTATAGAGAGCAAGGATATGCCTCGATGATTGTCGCAAGCTAGGCCATTTCCTTTTCTCTTATATAGATGTATGATGCAAGCACCCTTAAAGTCTTGTGGTATCGATTCCAGGTTCAACATTGCCTGGAAGAGCTCTGTAAGTTTTGCAGACATGACCACCAACGCCGTAAACTTCGGCTGGAATGGAGTCTGAGCCTGGCGCTTTTCCTACGGACAAATGTGAGATTGCTTTCTCCACTTCTTCAATGCAAGGGGGATCTGATAATGAGTTATTGATTGGTATTTGCGTAATGCGCGCAATCGCTTCCTCATTGATGATGGAGGGGCAGTTTAGGACATTTTCAAAATGTTCAGCCCAGCGTTTGATAATTTCCTCTCTGTCAGTGATGGTATGCTTTCCATCTGCGCTTAGAAGAGGAGACGTTCCTGAAGACTGATGGCCATAAATTGCATTTAACGCTGAATAAAATTTCTGCATATTATTGCTGTCAGCATAATCTTGTATCTCTTTGGCTTTGGTGCTAAACCAAGAGTCTTGCATCCTCCTTAGTTCTTTTTGCGCGTTTTTCTTTGAGTTTTCGTACAGAGTCGTTTTGCTGGTTGATGTGGGGTCGTTTAAATAAGCTTTGTACTGTTTGTGCTTGTTGTCCAGGAGAGCTTTGATCTGTACATCGTTTTGGTCAAACCAGTCTTGATGTTTGCGAACAGAAACGCCCATTACTTCTTCTGTAGATAGTGTCACGGATATTTTCCCAGCTTTTTTGAATGTATATGGGATCGATTGTCAATGGTGCAATTTTGGTTTCCATTGAGCTGCGCAGAAACTGTTTATAAAGTGGATCTTTCAGTTTTGAGACGTCGAGACGTTTTGATTGTTTGCTATTTTGTGGTCGCCGTAGATGCAATGTATGGAGGTTCATTTTGGAGACTAGCAATCTGTGGTCTGTCCAGCTGTCGGCACCACACATGGATTTGGTGACTCTCACATCCTGTTTATCGCGTTGTCTCACGATGGTATAATCGATATGATGCCACTGTTTTGATCGTGGGTGCATCCATGTAGTCTTATTACGGTAAGGTAGTTGAAAGACAGTGTTGGAGATGAGTAGGTTGAATGATGCGTACGTTTTGAGCAGTAACTGTCCATTGCTATTGCATTTGCCAATGCCATGCCTCCCCAGAACACCATCCCAGGACGCCCAGTCCGAACCCTATCGTGCGTTGAAGTCACCAAGGATGATGCGTTTGTCAGATTTGGGGGTCTCCTGTATGATTCTTTTCAGGTCATCATAGAACTTTTTTTTCTGTTCATCAGGGTTCGTCATAGTCGGGGCATATGCGCTAACAAATGTTGCATGCCGCTTTTTAGAAAATGGAAGGCGAACAGTCATCAGCCGGTCACTAATGCCCTTTGGAGGTCCAGCCAACTTTCTGGCTAGGCTGGATTTAATTGCAAAGCCAACTCCAGCTTCGCATTTCAGTTATTTATTTCTGCCAATCCAGAGGAAGGAATAACCAGCGCCTTGTTCCACAAGTTCACCCTCCTCAGACAGTCGTGTCTCGCTGAGGGCAGCGATGTCAATTGTGTACCTTGCTAGATCTTTTGCTACAAGTGCGGTACGTCTTTCTGGCCGTGCGACCTCCACACGGTTCAGTAGGGTGCGCGCATTCCATGCGCCAATTTTGAGTGGACTCACCTTCGTTTTTCTTGTTTTCTTGATATTTCTACCGCTGATTGGGATCCCCGCCAGCCGCGGTATGCTGGCCTGGGTCATGGTGAGGCAGGCAATGTTTAGGGCACCTTTTCTAGCCCCTTCCTCTGGCTAAGGAGGTGAGCAGTGCTTTCCTGAAAAGGGCTGCTCAGTCGCACAGACTGCTGCCGGACTCCAGCGGTGCCTTAATGTCTCTGGAGAACGACCACATGTCATGAGCCGCCTACGTGCAGGTTTGTGACTATGGCTGCCAGTGTATCCACACCTGCCATTCGCCCATCGCCGCAGGACTTTTTTGATGATTAATGGGATGATGATGAAAGCCATGACTTGCGCTATGAAAAATTGGATTAAAGTGAGGGAGAGTTGCACACTGTCATCAACCTCACTCTCTCGCCCCTACACATATGGTCTCAGTGGCAAGACGAGTCAAGACGACTGAGTGTGTGTCGGGGTGCAGTAGATGACCAGAGTGCCTTACTGTCTCACTGTGCTCTTTGACGCTCTACGACGCTAGCTGAATGACGCCCTTCTGCCCAGTCGCCCGTGTTAGTTGAGCTCCTTTGCGCAGAACGCCGCATCCAGACTTTACATGCTAGGCAGACATGGGCCCATACATCAGAGGCTATGGGCACATATCACATTTGCCACCTTCACTGATTTAACACGCCGAAGCGGTTTCAGAGGTGTGGTTGCTGTTGCATGCTGACAGCGATTATGCTTAACTTGTGAAGGCTAGATAGAAGAATAGTTGAAGGAGGTAGAGTTTGGGGCTATAGCACTTGAAGACGCCCCTGTACTACTCAAGTGATCACTATGGCCGTTAAACATGACTTGATGTTTCTCCGCCCCTGGTAAAGGTTTTCCGACTGAAGACCTGTAGCACTGTGCTCATGTGATAAGGCACATATAATACCCGTAAACATAAGGGACTTTTTTGACAAAGTTTTCTCTCCATTTTGCCAGTGCTAAACATAATTATAGCTATCGGGCCTAGCTTGACCGGGTGACATCGTGTACATGAGTGAACAGAGCGGTGTGTTGATAGATACCTGTTGACTGGTGTGTGAACAGTTTCACTATCCAAGGTTGCAGAATGTTTACTTCGCACACTTAAGAATACATAAAAACAGAAGTTCATATTGCAATCCTTAGCGAATAGAAGTAACATCCATGACTTGGAAATACATCACACGGTATAACACATGTTGGAAGGCATAGTTCAGTGTATTTAAACACAATTTGGCGAGAAGGAATATATAGAAGGAACGCTAGGACTCAAGGTAAGTGGGAAAATAATAAACAATCTACGATATGCAGATAGCATTGTTCTTTTAGCAGATGGTGAACAGGAACTACAAAGCCTAATAGATCAAATCAATAAATCAAGTAAAGAATATTGAATAGAAATAAACATTAAAAAAACCAAAAACCACTATAATTATCAAAATTATAGAACAAGCGCTAAACATAAATATACATGGAGAGATAGGCCTACTACAACAAGTAGAACATTATCAATATCTTGGACACATTATCACAAATGATGGTAGTTGTGAAACAGAAATTAAAAGGAGATTAGGAATGACTAAAAGTACTTTCAATGAAATGGTGAAAAAATTGACATCTAAACAAATTACAAACAAATTACAAATGAGAAGTAAAAAATGCTACATTAATTCTATATTCAAGTATGGCTCTGAAACATGGACATTGAATAAACAACTAGAAGCCATAATTGATGCCTTAGAGATGTGGGTATATATAGAATAATAGAGAGAACTTCATGGAAAAAAAGAAGAAAACAAATAAAGAGGTTCAAACAACACTTCCTATAAAAAATAAATATTAACAGAAATAAAGATCAAGTACATAAAATATTTTGGACATTAAAATACATGACATTTTGTTGAAGATCTTAATTGAGGTAAAGTCGAGGAGGGGGGGGTGCAAGCAAGAGGTAGGCAGAGATACAAGTGGAAGAACAAGGTCACGAGAAGGATTGGTTACAGTGTGACAGAATGTGCATCACGGCAGCAAGAAACCGGATGTTGGAGGTCCGTTGCAGCCACCCTTCGTTACGAATACGGCACGTAATGATGATGGGGGTGTATTCACAAGTCTTGTCACACTGTACAAGATATAGACTTGTCTTTTCACACTGTACAAGCAATAAAGTCATCCTGTCACACTGTACAAGCTATAAAGTCATCCTGTCATACTGTACAAGCTATAGAGTCATTCTGTCACACTGTACAAGCTATAGAGTCATTTGTCACACTGTACAAGCTATAGAATCATTTGTCACACTGTACAAGCTATAGAATCATCCTGTCACACTGTACAAGATATAGAATCATCCTGTCACACTGTACAAGCTATAGAATCATCCTGTCACACTGTACAAGATATAGAATCATCCTGTCACACTGTACAAACTATAGAATCATCCTGTCACACTGTACAAGCTATAGAGTCATCCTGTCACACTGTACAAGATAAAGACTTGTTTTGTCACACTGTACAAGCTATAGAGTCATTCTGTCATACTGTACAAGATATAGAATCATCCTGTCACACTGTACAAGCTATAGAATCATCCTGTCACACTGTACAAGCTATAGAATCATCCTGTCACACTGTATAAGATAAAGACTTGTTATGTCACACTGTACAAGATATAGACACGTCTTGTCACATTGTACAAGATATAAACTTGTCACAATGTGCAAGACGACGCACCTTGTCATACTGTACAAGATATAGACTCGTTTTGTCAGGTAAATGTAAAATATAGACTAGTGCATATGTTGAATTATACTTGTCTTTCGGAGCACTAAATTGTTCATATCAGTTGGAACACAGAAATGTTAGTCTGATATGGAACACAGTCTGATATCTTATCAGTGGGGCACAATAAACAATAAAATTTTTATGTAAGTGGGGACGAAATAAAATGTTCATGTCAGTGGGGATACAATACAATGCTCATGTCAGTGGGGATACAATACAATGCTCTTGTCAGTGGGGATACAATACAATGATCATGTCAGTGGGGATACAATACAATGATCATGTCAGTGGGGATACAATACAATGCTCTTGTCAGTCAGTGCACAATCAATCGGGACACAATAAAATATTCACGTCGTAGGGAATAAACACAATAAATTGTTCATCTGCTCTCATAACTAACATTGCCCTATGTTATCTGTTTTTCTCTCCAGGCAAAGTCTCCATGAACTGACGCACTAGATGGAGTTTCCTGAAGATATTTCTTTGGCTGTGAAGGTGGCATCCGAAACCCATGACCAGCAACCGCGCTAGCGAGATCGGTATAGTGAGCACTGCTAGGCATCGAGCGAGTGAGCATGCGTTTGGAGATCTATTGGTGGTCGCTATGGAGAAGAGAGAGACGCAAACACAGGAAGCAAACTATCTCTTCTTTGTCTCCAGCGTGGGCATGTCGCTAAATCTGTTAGTCGTGGCCATGATATTTATTAGACGAAATCTTAGAAGGTAAACACTTTTTATTTCAACATGTGCCCTCTAAAATAAACTGTCGTTTGCACTCTGTTGTTGATTAGTTCATCCGGAATTACCAGCAATTTGCGTACTTACGTATTACACAGGTTTATATAATCGCTTCAGACACGACGACTATATCTAAAACTAGTGGGAAATGATGTGCACACCAGAAAACATACAAATTACAATATACAAATCATATTCAACGTTTCAACTAAAAGGTCTTATCAAGATACACAAAAAACATAAAAAGACGACGAATGGAAAATATAATCACAACAAACAAACGTATCCAATGGAAATATGGAAATGAGATGCCGGAAGGTCAGGAAGTACATAAAAAAAACATAAATATATGTGGAAACGAAACGAACAAAAAGATGAGTAATGTCGGAACAAAAAGAATAAAGAAAAAGACAACACCAACTCAGTACTAGACATAAGAGTGGTCGGAATTGAGTCCAAAAGGCTTGAGTGTACCCAATTCAAAAATGAGACGATTTTCTAGAGCGTACCTAGATCTATCATCGATGGTGCAGGATCTGAGGGCGGTGACCTGAATATCACAAGCACCATGATGATCACCATTGAAGATCACAGAGCAATTTGCTCTTACTTCTTACGCACACTGTAGAGATTTCTCCAGAGATTTCATTTGTACAGAAGCAATACTAACTGTACTTTATGAATGTTGACAAGATTCATTGTGCCTTATCAATACAATCAGTCAAGTAGGAGGCGATCATAAGATGATAAGCTTATTTCTATCTTCTCTATACAAGTCTGTGGCGAAGTGGTAGAGAGAGAGAGAGAGAGTTTATGACGGCTAAAGTACCGAGTTCGATCCCTGCCAAATGCAATTGTGCATCGGAACCGTTCAGAAAGCAATGGCAAACTACTGAACGTATTTATATTTCCTAGAAAATCACAACAGCTAACAAATACTGGGTTGATAGCTACGTCCTGAATAGGATATGCTACCAATTTTACCAAATATACAAGCATGAAATTGTGAATAAGTTGATAAGATTTGTTCTGTCATGTATATACAATCATGAATGTGTGAGTCAATCATAAGTTGATAAGTTTAGTTCTGTCATGTATATACAATCATGAATGTGTGAGTCAATCATAAGTTGATAAGTTTAGTTCTGTCATGTATATACAATCATGAATGTGTGAGTCAATCATAAGTTGATAAGTTTAGTTCTGTCATGTATATACAATCATGAATGTGTGAGTCAATCATAAGTTGATAAGTTTAGTTCTGTCATGTATATACAATCATGAATGTGTGAGTCAATCATAAGTTTATAAGTTTAGTTCTGTCATGTATATACAATCATGAATGTGTGAGTCAATCATAAGTTGATAAGTTTTGTTATGTCTTCTCTATAGACTAATTGTGTGAAGTGATCAAAAGTTGACAAATTACGTCCACTCTTCTCTATAGACTAATTGTGTGAAGTGATCATAATTTGAGAAGCTCAGTTCTGTCTTTTGTATAGATTCATTGTGTGAAGTAATCATAAGTTGACATGTTTAGTCCAGTCGTGTTTGTAGACTCATCGTATGAAGTGATTATAAGTTTACGTCCTGTCTTCTCTATAGAATGGTTGTGTGAAATAATCATAAGTTCACATTTTACGTAATGTCTGTATGAGGAAAAGGTAACTATTGCACTGGTCTTTCAAGACTAACATTACATTTAATTGAGAGTGCAGGAGCGTAATCCTTAAGATCATGTGACTTTAAAGTCAAGCTTGACCAATATTTGCCGATTGGTCGATAGTCAAGAAACGCACCTGAAACTATGTTCTTCACACATATGCCAATTACAGATCAGCTTGTCTTCCATCTTCACCGCCACAGGCGGTCTTTAACACCAGATTAAGTGGAAAAATTGTTATTAGAGTCTGTGGGATCTTTAATGCATCAAAAGTCGTCAAACGATGGTGGTGTTTGACAAACGTGACGAAAACCCTAAATTGGCAGGATTCCCCAGACTATCCTCTTGCAAGCATACAGAGTGACTTACTGAGTGTGATTCAGACAAATGGCTCACTAGACAAACCAACCATGCAACAGAAAACCTTAGTAGATGACATGCCTTTATATTGAGATTATCTTCTTATAGAAGCTTCATGGCACGTCATCTATACAATCCCGTAGTCGTAACCTTCGATAACATTACCATGTTGTTCCGACATGCCGATGTTGTCCTTAAACTAGTTACGGGCACGGTGTGGGTGGGTGGAACAACAAAGAAAATTGTCGCAAAGGCCATAGTTGTGCCCTGATGTCGACGTCTGTTTCGGCGGCATTGGACTCAAACACCGAGTCGAATGACTGCTGGAACAGAGGGCGGATCACTTATGGGAATGCCCCACATGCTGTGAGGCTAGTTTTCTAATCAAGAATCAAGATTCAGATCATGACCGGTCTCAGTGTATAAGACCTCTGCACAGACAACGTAAACATCACCTGATAGGCCAAATTTTGATTATTTCCATGAATTTTACTATTCGGCATTATCTATTATTGATATACGACTCCAAGTATACAAATAATGATCAACGAAAACATAATAATCAAAAACTTCACGAATGCAGTCCTAATTAATTCTTGGCAGAGGTCTTCTACTGTCGATGATCTCGTTCAGATAGACAAAACAGATGTACTTATTGACATGATATCATCTTCTAATACCTAACGTTTCTAATACTTAAGGATAATGATTGCGATAGGTATATTGAATAGGACAGATTATATATTTGACATGTATGTTTGAGAAAGAAATAATATATATGGCACAGGTATGTTTGGGAGGACATACTGACTATATATCTATTCACTGAAACCCTTTGTTGCCTTTCGGTGTCAGGGGTAGAAGAGTTTTCTGGAGACGGCCCTCTTGTGTGCTGAGTATATTGTGAAATTTGTCGCCTCTTTTATTTCAGTGGTCCATCGTTTTCGTGGTCGACCTCTATGTCTGACTTCGCTGTATCTGTGTAGCATAGCTTGATATGATATGATGTCTGATGGTAGTCTGCTGATGTGTACAAACCATTTGATCTGTTGTCTCTTGATGTATTCTAAGAATTGGGTGGTGCCGGTTTTTTGTCGGATGTCCTCATTCCTCACCCTGTCTCTTAGCGATATTCATAGGATTCTGTGTAAGCATGCCATTTCAGCTGCTACAAGTTTACGTTTGTCTTGTGCTGTCGTTGTCCTGTGATTGGTAGCACAGCGTTTGCATAATAATAGTTTTGAATATTGTTATTTTGGTGTTTAAATATACGTTTTTGTTTCTGAAGATTTGTGCCATTTGACCTAGAGTTTGCTATGCTTTACTACATCTATTGTGTATTTCTTTGCTGCTCTTGCCGTCCTGTTGTTATATTACTTCATAAGTGTATGAATTCTGTCACTTGGTTGTTATTTTCAATATATATATATATATATATATATATTGGTGTTTCTTTCTGTTCTTCCTATCTTCATTACTTCGATCTTTTCTATATTTATCTCCATGTTAACGGTTGGGCATGTTTGATGTAAACTATCTATTTGTCTTTGTAGTTCTTCTTCTGATGATGCCACTACTGCTTGGTCGTCTGCAAATAGTAGTTCGTTTAAGTTATCCTTCAGATTGTTTTCTTCCATTGTCTTTGTTACTTTGCAGATGTGGTCTATGTATGTTATGAATAATAGGGGGGGGGGGATAGTACACATCCCTGTCTCACACCCAAGTGAATTTTAAATGTATCAGATGTACCTGTGCTTGTTCTTACTGAGCATTGACTATTGGCGTATATGCTCTGACATAGGCTTATCAGATGTTGGGGAACTCCATATGTTTGTAATGTTATCCATAGTTGTGCTCTATCCAATCTGTCAAAAGCTTTCTCTTGGTCTACGAAAGCCAAATATAAGTCTTGGTTATGTTCTATCGATCTTTCTGAAAGTTGTTTTTTGGTGAAGATTGCATCTGTACCGTTTTTATTTTTCCGAAAGTCCATTTGTGTGTTGTTGAGCCGTGGTTCTATATATGGGCGCATCCTTCTTTCCAGTATCTTGCTGAAGATTTTTCCTACGTGGCTAAAGAATGAAATGCCTCTATACTTAGTGCAGTTCCTCTTACTGCCTTTTTTCTTCCAGATTGGGAACAATCACCGCTGTATTCCACTCATGTGGTGACTTTGTGTCTTCCATATCACAATGAACAGTTTGTGTAGCCACTTTATACCTGTCCCTGTTAGCATTTTTATTAGTTCTATAGGTATGCAGTCTATTCCTGGTGCTTTGTTATTTAGTGCATGTTTAACTGCGTCTTCAATTTCAGATTTCAGAATGTATAGTTCTAGGTCTGTTTATATTGTAATTATTGGTGTAGTCACTTCTCCTTCCTTTACGTTTAACAGTTGATTAAGGACATACCAACTGATTGGATGTAATCAGTATTCATTGTCATACCAAAGAAATTAGAGGCAGTTTAATGTGAAGAACACGGCACAATTAGCAGTATGAGGGGACACAAATTGTACTAAAATTTATTGAAAAGCAAGATGACATCAGAAATTAGCAAGGAACAATCTAATGTGTGTTTTTAGAAAGCAAAGATATAATCAATGCCATGTATATCGTGAGAAGAATAATAGAGCTGAACCTGAAGGTTAAATTAGATCTATGCATCTATTTTAAAGTCTGCAAAAAATACAGATAACACAGTTTTCACTTAAAAACAGTAATGTCCTTTTCAAGAAAATACGAGACAAACTGTGAACAAATACTAAAGACAATAAAAATAATGGCACTATCAAAGAAGCATTAGATGGCAGATATTAAACATCAGCGTCATCCAAGGTAACAATGACATAAGTATACAAAAAATATTCTCATAGAGAGGCTCATAAAAAAATGGGGAGTGAGTCGACAAAAAAAAAAAACGACAGTAACTGAAAAGAAGAACTACAACAGAGCAAAGGCCTCACCATTCAAATCTAAATAAATGAATGATCTCTTTTAAGACCAAATGGTTTAAGGGTACCAAGCCGCCGCAATATATATATATATTGACACACATTATATATATATATATATATATATATATATATATATATATATATATATATATATTCAAGAGCATACCTAATTCTATCGTCTGTGGTGCAAGATCTTAATGCAGTGACCTGAATGTCACGGCCTTTACAGTGATCAGCGCCATTAAAATGTAAAGCGACATGTGTAGGCGATATATGGTTAATGGTATTAAGATATTGACAGAAACGGTCACTTAGTTCTTTGCCAGTTTCACCTATACATTCTCCAACTTCTTCGCGTTCGTCACTTATGTGGAGATGATGATGGCATTCTTGATAAATCCTATGTGAACACTGAATTATTTTGTAAAAGCAAATACACTGACAGTGTCCCTAGACTGTCCTTTCATCGGCTTGTCTTCATGTCCGTAAATTCTCTCGCCATGATACCATGACTAATACTAAGGGTACTTCTTTCTTGCGAAATCGAACCCATAATGCCTGAGTTATGCATTGGTAACTTATGCACTACACTAGCGCTGCGGGCAACATAGAGATTAACTACTGGAGACAATCTCCGACAAATTTCACTCACTCGCCTCGTAACCTGAATCAACACGTTTTCCGTCTTTGATCACACAGCATCCATAAAAGAAGATAGAAAACGTGGTGACTCAAGTTGCTTGAAGAGTGGGTGCCATCTCAGAGGACCAGGTTCAATCCCCATTAACTACTTGATTTTTCTTTATTAATAAAATCCTCAATGCTTTTATATTACATTATTCAACACATTTTTACCTTGAAACGTGATATCACATAGGATATGTTAATATAGGATATATGTTCATATGGGATATATGTTCATATGGGATATATGTTCATATGGGATATATGTTCATATAGGATATAAACATTCTATATGTTAATATAGGATATATGTTAATATAGGATATATGTAAATATAGGATATATGTTAATATAGGATATGTGTTACTGGGGGATATATGTTAATATTAGAGATATGCTCATCTAAACATTACTAGAGTAACAATAGTTTAGATGAACAGATTACTAATTTCCTTATTTCTTTCACAGAATGACCAGTGCCTTTCTAATCCATGCTGGGTTTCTGAACTTCATGAAGGCAGCATTCTGCATTCCGTTCGGGTTGAATCTACTGAGTGGAGCAGACGAGACAAAGTTGAATCAACCACCAAACTGTGTTCTGCAAGGATCTGCATACATTGTAATGGTAACCACATCAGCTATGAATATGGTTGCCATGATATGTACGGAAGCCTACACTTTTGGTGAAATCAACGTTGGTGGCAACTCTCGTGGCACAAGCTGCTGTATTCTCTTTGGTCTGCTCGTTGTGTACATTACTAGCGTTATCCTACACCTTGGACCGACTCTTATTGGTGGAAATATTGTCTACAACCCAGAGATCGGAAGCTGTGCCTTTAGCCTCGGAAGTGTAGCGGGATACGTCGGCAACGTTATGTGGATTGTGATTATAACCCTATCCTTTGTAGGTATGGGATTTTTCCTGAGGAAATTGCATATTGAGATTCAAATGAACTGCCCAAATCGCGTATCCATGCTGGTGCGGCATTCCATAACTATAAGTGGAGAGAGAGGCCGTAAACCGTCAGCGTGTACAGTCCACGAGATGACACAGGAAGCTATGCACCGAGCAAAGTTATTTCTCATAACGGCAATTGCATTTGCGTTGTGCTGGTACCCACTTTTTCTTCTCATTCTTATTGACATCAATTTTCTAGTCTCCCCTAAGGTAAGCTCAACTTAGTTCAAGATTTAGCTATATTTTGTCTCAATGATCTTTAATTGAATTTTGTTCAGATAAATTTTATCTTATAGTTTTGTTCAGATAAACTTTAGTTAGACTTTTTCATATAAACGTTACTTCTATTTTGTTCAGATAAACGTTAGTTAAACTTTTCATATAAACATTATTTCTACTTTGTTCAAATCAACTTTAGTTGAACTGTGTTATATAAACGTTACTTCTATTTTGTTCAGATAAACTTTAGTTGCACTGTGTCATATAGGCCTAAAGTTACTTCTATTTTGTTCAGATTAACTTGAGTTAGACTATCTCATATAAACGTTACTTCTATTTTGTTCAGATTAACTTTAGTTAGACTATGTCATATAAACGCTACTTCTATTTTGTTCAGATTAACTTTAGTTAGACTATGTCATATAAACGCTACTTCTATTTGTTTTCGATAAACTTTATTTGGGATTTGTTCACATTTTATTTTAATTGTGATCAGACAAAAGCAGGTAGTGTTCACATAAACTTTCATTGGAATGTTTTGTTAAGAAAACAGAAGGTAGGATTTATTCCAATAAGCTTTATTTGAGATCTGTTCAGAAAAAAGCAGGTAGTGTTCACATAAACTTTCATTGGATAGGTTTTGTTAAGAAAAAAGCAGGTAGGGTTTGTTCCAATAAACTTTCATTGGGTTTTGTTAAGAAAAAAGCAGGTAGGGTTTGTTTCAATAAACTTTTATTGGGATTTGTTCAGACAAAAGAAGCAATGATTTTTTTCAGATACAATTCTGTGTAGTTGTGTTAAAAATAAAAGCTACTAGAATTCATTCACGTAAACGTCAATTAAACGTCAAGTAAACGTCAATCATGTTTTGTTCAGATAAACATTTCAATTTTATTTTAAGATAAATTGTGTCTCTTTGTGTTCATATAAAATTCAACATTGTATATTATGAGAATTTTTTAAACATATTTTAGGTTCAGATAAATTTCTATTTGTTGTTTAGATACACATTTGCAAGTTTATTTTCATATACAATTTTACCAGTTCTTGATGAGAGAAAGTATTGCATGTTTATGCTCAGGTAAATTTTTCTAATTTTGCTCAGATAAACATTTTCCATTTTTAAATATTCAAATAGTCATGTGACAGTTTATGTTCAGATACATTTTGTCAGTTTATGTTAAATTAAAAGTTTTCAGTTTATATTCAGGTACATTTTCCCAGTTTATGTTCAAACACAAGTTTTCAGTTTATATTCAGATAAACTTTTGCCAGTTTATGTTCAAACACAAGTTTCCAGTTTATATTCAGATAAACTTTTGCCAGTTTATGTTCAAACACAAGTTTTCAGTTTATATTCAGATAAACTTTTGCCAGTTTATGTTCAAACACAAGTTTTCAGTTTATATTCAGATAAACTTTTGCCAGTTTATGCTCAAACACAAGTTTTCAGTTTATATTCAGATAAACTTTTGCCAGTTTATGTTCAAACACAAGTTTTCAGTTTATATTCAGATACACTTTTGCCAATTTATGTTCAAACACAAGTTTTCAGTTTATATTCAGATACACTTTTGCCAATTTATGTTCAAACACAAGTTTTCAGTTTATATTCAGATACACTTTTGCCAATTTATGTTCAAACACAAGTTTTCAGTTTATATTCAGATACACTTTTGCCAATTTATGTTCAAACACAAGTTTTCAGTTTATATTCAGATAAACTTTTGCCAATTTATGCTCAAACACACAAGTTTTCAGTTTATATTCAGATAAACTTTTGCCAATTTATGTTCAAACACAAGTTTTCATTTTATATTCAGATAAACTTTTGCCAATTTATGTTCAAACACAAGTTTTCATTTTATATTCAGATAAACTTTTGCCAATTTATGTTCAAACACAAGTTTTCATTTTATATTCAGATAAACTTTTGCCAATTTATGCTCAAACACAAGTTTTCAGTTTATATTGAGATACAAGATATCCAAATGTTCTCCTTGTCACAGTGGTTTAACCGCTAACTTTGTACTCGAGAGGTCACGGTTCCAAATTTCACCATGTTTATATATCCATATATTATCCTTTCTCTGCTTTTGCTGTTAGTCGTTGACAGGATTGAATAATTATTTGTTTTCGGGCTATGTCACGTTTGGTCGCTTGAGCTGTGATTAATGCCTACAGATTATCATCAGAACACATTGGGCAAGTCGATAGGTGTCCTGATCTCCGTCTCAATAAATTCTTCAGAATGTAGCAGCCGATAGTTCTAGTTAATTTATCAGTCTTTTGGTATAAAAAAAAAATTAACTTAAAAAAAGGTCCACCTGGTCATTAACTTCTCGTGGTTACCTGAAATGTACTCACCTCATTATTCGTGAGGTCTTGAAAGAGGTCAAGGTCACAACAACATTTTAGACAATAACTCGTGACAGGTTTACGAGAGTCCCGTGAATCGTAATAAACCCAAACCTCTCTGACCATATTATTGAATGCATAAACAAGATTGACGGTCCTCGAATACATTGCGATGAAAATTGTATGCGCAAGTAGGGTTTTTCTCACTACAAAACAGGCTGCCATTAATGTCTGGATTCTGATAGACCGTTGCTGGCTTTGGTTATGACACGGTCAACATATTATTTGAAGCAGGGTGTGATCAAGTATCGCTTCCCAATAATACAACGGCTCATAAACATGGATACTAAACAAACAATTGGAAGACAGAATTGATGCCTTTGAGATCATCATGGAAAGAGAAGAAAACAAAGAGGTTCTAAAAACATTTAATATGAAGAAATAACTACTAAGAGAAATAAAGATCAGGCAAATAAAAATATTTTGGACACATTAAAAGACATGACAACTTATTTAAGACCTAACTTGAGGGTAAAGTCAAAGGGAAGCGAGCAAGAGGTAGGCAGAGACACAAGTTGGAGAATAATATCACTAGATGGACAGGTTACAGTCTAACAGAGTGCACCACAAAAACAAGAGACAGGGGGTGTTGCAATCAACCTTAGTTTCGGAGACGGCACTTGATGATGATAATTCAATGCAGGTATTACAACGTCAGGAACATGTTTCTCCTTTATAGGTCAGATAAATGGAACGCATTATATAGAATAAAACAACAGCTTATAAATACATGCATATAGAACAAAACAACAGCTCAGAAACACATGCATATGTCACACAATGACATTCGATCACATTCGATGGCCCGCTGTATTAGCAACCAACCAACCATCCAAAGTCAAAGCTAAAAGAAGCACAACTCCATCAAATCATATACAGTTATACTACCAGAAATAATAATAATAATAATAATAATAATAATACTTATAAACCATCAGCATTAGAGTGCGACATCAGGTAGCACAAGTTAGGTCGTACCTTAAATAGACAGAATACAACAACAACCCATTACACCACCGTCTAGATGAGTCAAAGGGAAAACGAATCAAGCGTGGCAGATCATGGATGGCAGAGGCTGAAGACACACTGTGAAGAGTATGTGAATTGAAAGAAATAGGAAAGGGCAGTGAATGGATAGAGGTAGACACTGAGAAGAAATCACTGACTAAAGTAATAATACAACTAGATAAATCCTGTCGAAAATGGACGGGTGTCAGGGCTCAGGATACAGTGTACGAACTCGCCCGACTACACTCGAAATCAGAAGACATGATTATATACACAGATGGCTCCGTTAGCAGAAACACAAATAAAAGCGGTTGGGGGTTTTGTTGCCTACAGAAACTGCGTGAAGTTGGTTGAGAAATCTTCAGCATATTCTACTGTCACATCGAGCATGAGAATGGAGATAGAGGGAGCTACAGCAACTGTTAATTGGTTGATAACTGATACATCAACACACTCGGTAATACTCACAGACTCTCAAAGCATGTTGCGCAAGATAGAAAAGTTCATGCTAAGAAAAGAATGGTGGGACTTATTGAACAACTCAGGCAATGCGACGATAGACGGCACATTGCTGAGAATAGATAAAGCAGACTTAATGAAGGCAGTAATAAATTTATTTCAAGATGCAGATGATGTCAATGAGGTTGAGAACGTACACATACAGAGAATGTTAGAAATGGGAGTATCTAGAGGTGAGGGAAGGAAAAGTAAATTTTTTGGAAAGTCCCGAAGATCACACAATCAACACCTGACCGGAACTCTGAGTCTATAAACACTGGGATGGCTGCTGGAGCGGAGGGCGGAGCACTTATGGGAATGTCCCGCGTGATGTGAAGCAAGTTTCTAATCAAGAATCAAGATACCCATCAGGGTTGTAGGAGTGCCAAAAGGATACATTAGCAAAAAAAAACCTACAAATACCTCTATCCTCTGCAGTGAATATTGAATCACAAACCATTCCGAATAAGTTGTGATTGCCTTGTCCATTGAAGCATAATAATCGTTAATAGACTGTGACACAACCTGTCAAATACATAACAATCACTGATAGACTGTGTCGCAACTTGTGCCAGACATAACAATCACCGATAGATTGTGAAGACATTTGTTCGAGATATAACAATCACTGATTACTGTGAAACAACGTGTCCCAGAAATAACAATCACCGATACACTGTGACGCAACTTGTCCAAGACATGCGAAATTACTAATACACTGTGACGCAACTTGTCAAAGACATGCGAAATTACGAATACACTGTGACGCAACTTGTCAAAGACATTCGAAATTACTAATACACTGTGACGCAACTTTTCCGAGACATAGCAATCACTGATAGACTGTGACCCAACCTGTCCCAGACATGACAATCACTGATAGACTGTATCGCAACCTGTCCCAGACATAACAATCACTGATAGACTGTATCGCAACCTGTCACAGACATAACAATCACTGATATACTGTATCACAAACTATCCCAGACATAATCACTGATATACTGTATCGCAACCTATTCCAGACATAACAATCACTGATATACTGTATCTCAACCTGTGCCAGACATAACAGTCACTGATATACTGTATCGCAACCTATCCCAGACATAACAATCACTGATATACTGTATCTCAACCTGTGCCAGACATAACAGTCACTGATATACTGTATCGCAACCTATCCCAGACATAACAATCATTGATAGGCTTATCGCAACCTATCCCAGACATAACAATCACTGATAGACTGTATCGCAACCTGTACCAGACATAACAATCACTGATATACTGTATCGCAACCTATCCCAGACATAACAATCATTGATAGGCTTATCGCAACCTATCCCAGACATAACAATCATTGATAGGCTTATCGCAACCTATCCCAGACATAACAATCACTGATAGACTGTATCGCAACCTGTACCAGACATAACAATCACTGATATACTGTATCACAACCTGTTCCAGACATAGCAATCACTGATAGACTGTGAAGCAACTTGTCCCAGACATAGCAATCACTGATAGACTGTGAAGCAACTTGTCCCAGACATAGCAATCACTGATAGACTGTGAAGCAACTTGTCCCAGACATAGCAATCACTGATAGACTGTGAAGCAACTTGTCCCATAACAACTGAAACAATATTTCTAACTACCAATAAGAAATCAGAGTTGAATATTATAACATCAGATATTGAACGCCGACAATATTCAGGAATAATAACAGAAATTAATCCAATGTTCATTTTCTTCTTCTTCTTTCGTGCGCCTGAAATATACTTATTGCCCTATATCTGAAAACGCGTCTCTTCTATAAACTTGACTGCTTTGTAACTCTTACAGTGGTCTGTAATTTTCCTACCACTGCTGTATCTCTGCGTCAGCGTATTTGCTTCAGTATTTCATATTCAGGATATTACTGAAGAATATGCTCTTCTGTCTGAGGTGCTTGTCCACATGGCAGTGTTGCCAATCATGAACTTTATATACATGTGGCTGCGAAGTCGGTTGTGTCCTGTTTTGAGATGCTGATTACTATCTATTCTGATCTGTTCATAATTTGTTAGTCATCTTGTATTGGAATTTGCTTTCTAATTGATTTGAACATGTTTCTCGTGGTTGTACATTATTGGCACATCTGGTTGATCATCAAAAGCTCCCTTATTCGCCACACGATCTCCGTTCTCATGTATTCTACAATGTAATGAATGACACAATCTACAATGTAATGAATGACACAATCTACAATGTAATGAATGACACAATCTACATTGAATTACAAAGCTCGTGAACAAAATGCAGATACAATAAACTGCTAATTGGATATATAAACACAAAGCTGAAATAAAATAATATTGGCTTTGTACACGTCATTTACAATACCAGACAGTCAAGATATTTATGGAATGAGATGAGAAAAGCAAAATTTGAACATTAAGAAACCAACGGAAAGATTAAGGGTGGAAGAGACAGTGGAAGACAAAGAGAGAAATTTATGGATGGGTTATCACTGTAACATACACAAATGTTACCAACTGAACTTTTTAATAACACAAGAACCACTGTTGTGGAGAAACATGATCGCCTACCCTACTCAACATGGCACTTGATTGATTGATGCACAAAAGACGGCAAATGCGTTCAATTCCTATGAAACTGATCAAATACGTGCACATCAATGGAAGAATAGTGATAGAAGGAAGCTTAGCTTCAACATCAGAGCATGAACATGGTTGACAGGAATAGAGCAATCTTATTATTCATCTTTGTCTCAAAATATCACTAGATCTCGCTTGGAGTAGGACAATAATAATGATATGTTAAACATTGAAGATTTGCGGGATGCTAAGGGTACCGCATTGCTCTTGTGCGGACTTTTAACCCAGGGTTAACAGAAAACTAAGATCCTAAATAAAAGTACCTTCTCGTGGTGTACCCTGGAAACAGAAATACAGCGGCTCGTGCTGCTTCTGGCCAACAATTTTAGTCATTGTGACCGTGTATGTGAAGGCTGCAGATGAAATGAGAGCTGACTGCAAAAAGAAAAGCAATATCTTCGACACCTCTGCGCATCACATACAGCTGCATTGTCGACACACAGTTACGCAGGGCATTCTAACTCGGTCAGCCGAAATGAAAGTGTATTGGATTGGTGGCCAATGTCAATGTTGCGATATGGGTAGATATCATGACGAATATCGAAAATCGTTCATTAGTCCATAAGAATAACATTTTGAGTACAATGAGAGGGCAGCACTGTGCCAGAGTGCAGCGCTACGTGTAAATAGAACGGCATATGCTACATAGAAATAGGAACTAAATTACTGTCTAGCTCGAGAACAAGCTTCTAACCCCCCGATGTTCTTATATATGTGTATAGACTCATATTTCGACAATGGGTTCACGATATCGGTGAATGACCTACTTAGCCCTCGGCTAAGAGGGCGAACGAGCCCGGGCCCAACTCTACTGTCGAGTTTATCCTATACCGGAATAATGCTCACGGATGAGAAAAGGTTCGGTACTCAACAGGCACAGGCACAACTAGTCTAATGGTGCGAGTCAAATTCAGTGGCAGCAGCCCACCTTCTTCTTCTTCTTCTGCGTTCGTTCTCAAACTCCTGCAGATTAGCAGGATGGAGTCGGGAGAACGGAATGCATTGTGTCATGGTTTACAACATTGCTGCAATATCTGCGCCTTTCAGCCTGACACATCCGAGTTCGGCATGGATTTGGGTCATGGTATGACCCTATATGGGGTATGGGACAGCCAACTCCATCCCATAACCTCCTTAGTCGCCTTTTACGACATGCGTGGAAGGTAAACAGTGGTGCTATTCTTTGCTCCCCTTTCGTGCTCCGGCAACACACGGGCGATACTCCACCTAAATCTAAATCCCTGACTACCGCCTCCTTGTAGACTTTCACTCAGGGACATGTTTTGGCTCGTAAAGTCCAACGGCAAAGTGGGAGATATACCGTCACAGTGTAAAGTCGATACACATCCGCCGTCTTGCAACAGATAGAAAGGTTGTCACAGACTAGGGAAGCCCACCTGAAGTAAAGGCATGCAAAAATCGGATGTACTAGACCTACATGGTACATAACTGTTGCACAACGTACTTCCCGGTCCCGGCGGAAATTGCACGAATTTCTATATTGGTTATCAAGGAGCGAAGGCAAGACACACAAACTAGAGTTCCAGCAGAATGTAGTACAGAGAATGGAAATGCGTCCTGTCAATATTTTATTTTCGCCAATGGCCCAACACACCTGCTATCGGTGGTGACAATAGAGAAATAAGATTTATCTTAATATAATAACAAACAGGAAGATGATTATACCAAGTCGTGAAAGTATGGGCAAAGGTAGATTCGTCCTTAATATCACACCAGGTCGTAAAAGTATCCAGAGGGATGATGCGACCTTAGTGTCACACCAGGTCGTCAAAGTATGCAGAGGGATGGATGCGACCTTAGTGTCACACCAGGTCGTGAAAGTATGCAGAGGGATGGATGCGACCTTAGTGTCACGCCAGATCGTGAAAGTATGCAGAGGGATGGATGCGACCTTAGTGTCACACCAGGTCGTGAAAGTATGCAGAGGGATGGATGCGACCTTAGTGTCACGCCAGATCGTGAAAGTATGGACAGGGATAGATGTGGACAGATGGGTTATAAATTGTTTATCACAGAGTAGTAGATACAACTGAAGATGACCGTTTTGGAGGAATAAATATTATTTCTTAGTCCTATTTTTTTTAAAAATCTTGAGCATAGATTGGGAAACTGTGTCACAAATGATTCAATAAGAGACATTAAAAAAAAAAAGGAAAGTAACCCATAGCATTTATTAATGCCGTAGGGGTGTGAGATGTTAGCGATCTGACATTTCACAGGCTCTGCAAATGAGGGCGGTAGCCATCTCCTCTCCCTCGCAGTCTTTACTTCCCGGATTAATCCGGTACCCATTTAAGGCTGGGTCGACCTGGGAGCCGTTGCGATCTGAAAACATTTCCGCCTCAACTGGGGAATGAACCCAGGACCACTCATATGCGAAGCCACTGCGCTAGCGCGGCTCCCACCAATAAGAGACATATCCAAACAAGAATATATGTCAAATATTATTAAAAGACGTTGACAGTATTTAGGGCATCGTAATTAGATAAGACGAGAATAGACTTACCACCAAGTTGTCGTGGTCTGCGACAGGAAAACGAAAACGTGGAGACCCTACGAAGAACAATTAAGAAACGAAACAATGGCAAAGGGTATTAACATCATCCAAGAACTACAACGTGCAGCGAACCGCACGGCACGGAGAAACATGACGTCTGTCCTACGTGCCACCATTGGCACCAAAAGAACAAACTAAGAAACTTATATTTTGTGTTTTCTGTTGTGTTCTATTTTATGAATACCTCGCAAATTATTTTCCAAATATTAGACAATTGTCCAAACATCAGATTATTAACCAAACATCAGATTATTGTCCAAACATCAGATTATTGTCCAAACATCAGATTATTGTCCAAACATCAGATTATTATGATATAAAGGGATTGTAACAACTAATCATTGTGATTGAAACACAAAGAAATATATCGAATCACAAAACATATTTAAACACACATAAAACAAAAATCATGTCAACAGATATAACAACACAACAACCAAAAATCAGAATAGACAATACCGAGATAGAATGTGTGGATAAATTCGAATATTTAGGAGCAAACATCAACGCTGCAGGAGACTGCATGGAAGAAATAAGGAAAAGATTGGCAATGGCATATTGTAAAATAACACGGTTGAAAAATATATGGAAAAACAACAAAATAGAAACACAATTGTTAATGCTACGAACTTTTATTTTCCGGTTGCAACATACGGCTGTGAAACATGGACCCTAGGTACGTCAACGGCAAAGAAGATCAACGCCTTTGAGATGAAATGCTTTAGAAAGATACTTAGAGTATCGTGGTAAGAAAAAAGAGAGAAACTCAGATATTATAAACACATTGAAGATTTCAGAGTGTTGGTTACTAAACACAATAGCAAAAAGAAAACTACACCTGTTTGGTCATATAAAGAGACACAACTGTTTAAAAAGACAAATAATGGAGGGAAGAGCACCTGGGTGGAGGAGAAAGGGCAAACCAAGAAGACGATGGACTGACGACATTAAAAATTACATGAATACATCGTTGGAAAATGCAAGCCGCATCCCCCAAGACAGAGAAGGGTTCAGGAAGTTTCATTGGGAAGACAACCTTCTGGGAAGAATTCGTCACATGACACCAGATTATTATACAGACATAACATCATATTTTTGTCAAACATTAGATTATTGTCCAAAAATAAGATTATTGTCCACACGAAAGATTATTATAAAGACACCATATTATTATCCAAACATAAGATTATTATCCAGATATCAGGTTATTGTACCGACGAAAGATTATTGTCCCGACATCCGATTATTGTCCCGACATCATATTATTACAGGATATCAGATTATTGTTCAGACATCAGATTATTGTCCCGACATCAGATTATTGTTCAGACATCAGATTATTGTCCCGACATCAGATTATTGTTCCGACATCATATTATTACAGGATATCAGATTATTGTTCAGACATCAGATTATTGTTCAGACATCAGATTATTGTTCAGACATCAGATTATTGTCCCGACATCAGATTATTGTTCAGACATCAGATTAATGTCCCGACATCAGATTATTGTTCAGACATCAGATTATTGTTCAGACATCAGATTATTGTTCCGACATCATATTATTACAGGATATCAGATTATTGTTCAGACATCAGATTATTGTCCCGACATCAAATTATTGTTCAGACATCAGATTATTGTCCCGACATCAGATTATTGTTCCGACATCATATTATTACAGGATATCAGATTATTGTTCAGACATCAGATTATTGTTCAGACATCAGATTATTGTTCAGACATCAGATTATTGTCCCGACATCAGATTATTGTTCAGACATCAGATTAATGTCCCGACATCAGATTATTGTTCAGACATCAGATTATTGTTCAGACATCAGATTATTGTTCCGACATCATATTATTACAGGATATCAGATTATTGTTCAGACATCAGATTATTGTTCAGACATCAGATTATTGTTCAAACATCAGATTATTGTCCCGACATCAGATTATTGTTCAGACATCAGATTATTGTCCAGATATAAGTGTATGTTATATAAATATATTTATTTATATATACATTGTCCAAATATCAACAAATAAATCATACATCGAGCGAACCGTGTAGAAAAATAAGGGGGAATAAATTGCATACTGGTTCAGAATGCACAACAACATATACCATTATCAAGATACACAAATCCAAAACAAATCAAGAAAGCAAATATAAATGCAAACCTAGAGGTGCCAAGACTCAGACACATATGAAGTAGGGCCTATAAACACGCAAGCCAAGAAGTGGAAAGAGGGTATCATAAGCTACGACGAGAAGAAATATATAGATGAGTTGGCAAGAAAAGCGAAAAAAAGCTGGATGCGAAGAAAATATGATGAACTTTTACATCACAAGAAAGATCACAGAGAAATAAAAACTAATGAAGTGGTTTTATCACAGAGAAGAAGGCAATATGATTAACAATAACAAAGAAGAACGAACGGGGGAAAATGTGGAAGAACTTTTAAATAGAACAATATAACAAACCTCGCCAGATGTACAACAATCGGATGAGAAGTTACATGTTAGCTGTGACAAGCCAAGTCAAAAACAAGAAAGAAAGAAAAGAAAAAATAACTAGTGTAATGAAATTCTCAGAAGAAGAAAATAAAAGCGGCACGTCCAGACAACATTCCAACAAGAAGCATTAAAAGAATGTGAGTTAGGTAAAGTTATCTATATAATTTATTAGTGCCGTAGGGGTCTGAGATTTCTTCTTCTTCTTTCGTTCACTTGAAACATGTCTATATCTGTAATTCTGTCTCCTTAATAAAACTCACTGTCTTTTGTAGTTCATATAGTGTCCCATAGAGTTTTGATTCCAGTGTTGTTTCCTCTGGCCAATATGTCTGCCTCAGCGTTTCATGCTCAGAACACTCTTGAAGTATATGTTTGGCACTCTGTGCTGCCTGTCCACATGTACACATGGCCGTGTTTCCAATCTTGAACTTTGTATACATGTGACTGCGGAGTCGGTTGTGTCCTGTTCTGAGACGTAGAATTATAACTTGTTCTGATCTGTTCATATTGTGATAGTCATCTTGTGTTGGTGTTTGTGGCTTTCTTATTGACTTTATCATCTGTTTTTTCTGATGGTAGGTGATTGGTATATCTGGTTGGTCTTCGGCAGCACCTTCCTTAGCCAGTTGGTCTGCTTTTTCATTTCCTGGTATTCCACAGTGAGAGGGTATCCACTGCATGGTTACCCTATACTGGTAAGACAATTCGCTAAGTAGTTTTTTTAAGTCTGTTAGTTTTCCAGACTGGAGAGATTGAAGCACTGACCTTGCATCTGTCAGGAATACCACAGGCTGTAGGTCAGAGTTGGAGTTCAGCAGTTTTTTAGCTGCCACACTAATTGCCTGGATTTCTGCATCATAATTATTGCATAATTTTCCTGTCGGTGTTCTGATTATATCTCTAGGCTTGTGTGGATATTCTATATATACACCTGCACCTCCATTCCTCACAGCATTCTGTGCTGACCCATCTGTGTACACTCTGACCCATATATCTTGTGGATATTCCTCATCCAGGAAACTGAGGGTGACTGTCATTCGCTGCACACTGTTCTGTTCGTCCTCGCTTAGTATTCCTTTCACATGGGTCTGAATGTATATTGGCATTCCATGGCTTTCACTCCACGGGGTTTGCTCTGGTACAGAACTTAAGGGGCTGTCAATTTCAGGTAGGTCTGTAAGTTGTCTACGGAGTCGTTTAGCTTGATGGATAAAGCTGCTCCTTTTCAGTCGTCCATTGCTAGATTTTGGAATCTTTCCTTCATTGGATGACTTGGCATACACTGAAACTTTTCTGCTTGAATTAGTGCTTTTGTGTCTCTGCGTTCGCCAAGTGTTTGCATTCTTCCCATTTTCTGCATCTCTGCTATGGGTGTTGATTTCATTGCTCCCAACATTATTCTAAGTGCCTGGTTTTGCACTTTATCTAGATCTTGTAATGTGGTGTTTGATGCAGGACACCACGCAGCTGAACCGTATTCCAGGTGTGGTCTTATGCCTTGCTGGTAAACTTTACTGAGTATATTTCCACTGGCTCCCCATGTGGTTCCTCTTAGTTTTCTCAGGATAGCTAGCTTCCTCCTGGCTTTTGTTGTTGCTTTGTTTATGTGTTGCTTCCATGTCAGCTTATCATCAAAAGTAACTCCGAGGTATGTGGGTTGTTTGTCTTCTTTCAAGAGCTCTCCATCTATCTTGATATGACCAGCTTTTTGTTTTGGTGAGAGGGTAAAGAGTGTAGTGCTGCACTTATCTGTGTTAATGCTGACGCACCATCTATTAGCCCATAAGGTTAGGGCATCGATAGCTCTTTGTATTTGTTTAGTGGCCACTGTTGCATGTTCTTCCGTGCACCAGATCACCAGGTCGTCAGCATACATTGCCACTTTGATCCCATGTGGTAGTTCAGCAACTAGGTCATTGATGTAAACCAAGAAAAGTGTGGGTGACAGGACTCCTCCCTGGGGGACTCCATGACGCAGTAGAACTTTCTTGCTCTTGCGACCATCTAATTGTACCCTGGCTCTTCTATTATGCAGGTATGCTTTTACCCATTTGTACATTCTTGAGCTAACCCTGCAACTTCGCAATTTCTTTAGGAGCCCTTCTTTCCAGACCTTATCAAATGCTTTCCTGAGGTCTATCCATGCTGCTAGTACCAGTTTATTTTCTTGGAAGGCATCCTCAATCTCTTGGGAGAGGTAGGTTGCCTGATCTTCAGTAGAGTAGCACTGTCTGAAACCTGCTTGCTGTGATACCAGAAGGTTTTCACTTTCAAGGTACCACTGCATCCTAAGATTGATAATGCGTTCCATTGTTTTACATAGACAGCTTGTGAGGCTGATGGGCCTGTAGTTGGAGACTGTGTTGCCATCTTTTCCTGATTTGAGGAGTGGTATCATTATTGCTTCTCTCCACGCCTGTGGTACATTACCCGTGGACCAGCTTGTGTTAAAGATCTGCAGTAGCTTTGCTCTTGCTGCACTTCCCAGGTTTCTAATCATTTCATTGGACACTCCATCAGCTCCAGGGGACTTTTTCATTTTCAATTTGGATATTGCATGCTCCAGTTCTCTCATTGTGATTGGTGCCTCCATGACTTCAGGTATAGGTTCACCTTGTCCAATGTTTTTCTGGTTCTCTCGAACCTCCTGTTGTGTGTCTGGGCTGACTTTGACGTTATTGTCTTCTGCAAAGGAATCTGCAAAGTAATCAGCTGCATGTTTACCTGTTAAAATGTTTCTTTCTTTATAAAGTGTGATCCTGGTATTTCTCCCTGTACCTTCATCATTTAGTTGTTTTACAAGTTTCCATAATTTCCTAGTATCTCTTTCTAGGTTCAGCGACTCTGTTTTTTCTTTCCAGCTGCTCCGTCTGGCTTGTAACTTGGCTCTTTGAAATTTAGCCTTTGTTTGCTGATATTTGTTGTGATGTTCTTGGCTAGGTCTTTTCTCAGCCTGCTGTCTAGATGTTTCCATCTCATTTACAGCTTTTCCAGTTCATCATTCCAGTAGGGTTTGTAGTTTTTGCGTGCCCCCCTGGGTATGGTTTTACTAGCAGCATGTAGTATACATCTATTAAATTCACTCACTGCTCTATTGATGTCTTTGGCCAAGTTCATGTCCTTAGCTAGAACACTGGTTAAATGCTGGTACATTTTCCAGTCTGCCCTTTTATAGTTCCACCTAGTGAGCGTGCTGCTGTCCGTGGTAAATTCATTGTGGATTTCCAGAAATACTGGTCTGTGGTCACTACCTCCAAGCTGCTTTCCAACAACACGTGTGATGTTCCATTCCAAGCCTGGTGAGTGGAATGCTAGGTCTGGTGTAGAGGTGGTGTGCCATGCTCTCGAGTAGAAGGTTGGCGAGTCTGCTGGCTGGTTAATAAGGATGAGATTATTTTCATCCTGCCAGCTCTCAAGTTCCTCACCTCTCTTGTCGATATGATCGTAGCCCCAGCTCTGAGAGTGGCTGTTGAAGTCACCACACACCATAAGTCTCTCTTTGTCTGGAATTGTGTCTAGTGCCAATGGTTTATCATTTGGGCAGTAGTAGTTCAGGAGATGGAATTCTGCACTGTCTGTTTTTAGGTGGAGCATCTGGTATTCTGCCCCTTCCATATATACTTCAAGCTGACATGCGCTGATATTGTTTTTAACAAGTGTCAGAATTCCACCCTTTCGCCTGTCCTTTCGGTCAGATCGGTAGCACTGGTAGCCTCTGATTTTGAAGGCTATGTCGCTGCTGAGGTGTGTTTCTTGGATACAGCATATGTTAACTTGTTCCACATTGTTAACTTGTTAATAAGTTCCAATTTTTTGCTGTATCCATCTCTTTTACTGTTGACACCCTCAGCATTCCAGTGCATTATTTTTATTGGTCATTTGTTTGTTTGGCCAGTAGCTCTATTCCCTTGCCTCCTGGCTCCTCGGGGCAATTGAGAAGGACTTCCAGTAACTGAGGTTGGGCCCTTTCGAGGTATAGGGCCCGGCACCGTCCCTGCCTGAACGTCCGCCACAGGGCAGGCACCATAACTATTTATAGATGTAGACATGTTTCCATTGTGTTTTGTGCGTGGCATCCTGATTATCTGTGCGCCTTTTGGCTGGATGCCTCCGTCTTCAGCACTTCTGCTTACTAGGGCAGGACTATGGTCCTGCTCGAGTGGGACTGCCCGACCAGTCTTAGTTTCCAGCCCCTGATGGCTGAACTAAGCCCCATCACCTCTGCACGGTGCTGGTCTCGATGGAGGGGGTCTGAGATGTTAGCGATCTCACATTTCAGTGGCTCTGCTATATGAGGGCGGTAGCCATCTTCTCTCCTTGCAGTCTTTACTTCCCAGAATAATCCGGTATCTAATTAAGGCTGGGGTCGACCTGGGAGCCGTTGCAATCTGAAAAACATTTCTACCCCAACTTGGGAATTAATTCAAGACCACTTATATGCGAAGCAGTGCGCTAACCACTACGCTACGCGGCTCTAGCAGGTAGCGTACAGTAAAATTCCTTTACTATTTCCCATAAAAAATGCACGGACATTTCAATAAGAGTTTTACTGGATCTAACACATTACAGGGAAATAGTGATATGATATTATGAATTCTAGTATATGAAGTAAATACAGAAACAAAATAGGCCCCTATAAACAAAGTTTAAAAAACAGTTTTTTTCAACTGGTATTTAGTCATTTTTTTAATTCAATATTTATGTATCATTATATGGAACGTTTTACTGCGGCCTCGTGATTCCCGGAATTATCATTTCCAGGAAATATACGAATCTTGATTATTCCAGTAAGATCAACAGATACAGTATTCAGCTGTATCAACATTCCTTAATATGTGTCACGTGACGTATTCCTTCCAGAACGTTGTCTTCCCAATGAACTCTCGGAACCTCTCTCTCTCTCTCTCTCTCTCTCTCTCTCTCTCTCTCTTGGGCGATGTAGCTTGCATTTTCTAGCGATGTATTCATGTTATCTTTAATGTCTGTGTGTTCCCGGGGCCCGAATGGGAGCAAAGAATAGCAACACTGTTACCTTCCACGCATGTCGTAAAAGGCGACTAAGGAGGTTATGGGGTGGAGTTGGCTGTCCCATCCCATATAGGGTCAGTGACTCAAACCCATGCTGAAGTCGGATGTGTCAGGCCGAAAGGCGCAGATATCGCAGCAATGCTGTAAACCATGACACAACGCATTCCTTTCTCTGGACTACATCCTGCTAATCTGCAGGAGTTTGAGAATGAACGCAGAAGAAGAAGAAGAAATCTTTAATGTCGTCAGTCCGTCGTCTTCTTGATCTGCCCTTTCTCCTCCTCCCAAGTACTCTTCCTTCCATTATTTGCTCTTCTAAACAGTTGTCTCTTTATATAACCAAACAGGAGTAGTTTTCTTTTTGTTATTGTGTTTAGTGTTATTCTTTAGACAGAGAACAGACCACAACAGACTCAAACAACATTTGTACATGAGCAACAAACTCAAACAACATTTGTACAGGAGCAACAAACTCAAACAACATCTGTACAGGAGCAACAGGCTCAAACAACATTTGTACAGGAGCAACAAACTCAAACAACATTTGTACAGGAGCAACAAACTAAAGCAACACTTGTACATGAGCAACAGGCTCAAACAACATTTGTACAGGAGCAACAAACTCAAACATCTGTACAGGAGCAACAGGCTCAAACAACATTTGTACAGGAGCAACAAACTCAAACAACATTTGTAGAGGAGCAACAGACTAAAACAACATTTGTAGAGGAGCAACAGACTAAAACAACATCTGTACAGGAGCAACAAACTCAAACAACATTTGTACAGGAGCAACAAACTCAAACAACATTTGTACAGGAGCAACAGACTAAAACAACATTTGTACAGGAGCAACAAACTCAAACAACATCTGTACAGGAGCAACAAACTCAAACAACATTTGTACAGGAGCAACAAACTCAAACAACATTTGTACAGGAGCAACAGACTCAAACAACGTTTTTACAGGAGCAAGCAACTCAAACAACATTTGTATATAATATTTGGAAGTTGCGACACCGATATGTGACACTATCTGGACATTATAGTAAATCCTCTATCTATTGCTATTGGCAGTTATTTTCAATTTTCGCTACCTGCTCTATCTTCTTTTTCCTAATTTGTGCATGATATGCAATCAATTGGATAATTACTTCTTTCATTGGTTGTTTGGTTAAAATATAACAATGACATTAAAATGATATAGGGCGTTCAGATGAAATTTTTTTGGTTACTGGATGGCTTGTAAAACAGATTTGGCATTAGTTAGGCATAACTAACCTGGTAGATTGATTCCACAGCAAAAAGTGTTGCTTCTTTGTTTACTTCAAATACTGATTTGAAATATGTAGAATGAGCACACTTGCCTATTAACTTATGGAATTTTTTCCAGTTGACCCATTCCATATAAATATCACAAACACCATTTCTCACTGCCTCCCCTGCTGATCATCTAGATATACTCTAGGCGCATGCTGTTGCCTCTGTGGGTTTCATCAATGTCCCACTAGACAAATTACCCATGCAACAGAAAACCTTAGTATAGATGACATGAATTTATATCGAGGCTATTTTATGGAAGCTTTGTAGCATGTCATCTATACACTTATAGACTCCCTCTAAGTCGAAGGCTCCTTCAGTGGGCATTGCACTAAACCGAAAGCTGAAGTCTCCTGGGTGTGAAAGTAAACTCAGAAAAACTACGCCACTGCACATAGGAGGTGATATCTAATCGCTCGCGATTCATGGGGTTCTCAAACAAACAACAAACAAACGATGCACACTCTAGTACACGAAGGTATCGGATAGTTCGTATGAAACATCTATAATGTTAATTATTTTTTAGCAAATAGATCTAGTGCTTTCACTAAACTACGTAACATCTGGACGTCAAACATGCTAAGAAACACCACAAAACTCAGGTTGTTCAAATCCAACATCATCCCTATTCTATCATATGGAGGCGAAAGTTGGAAAGCCACAAAAGCCACAGATAAGAGACTAGATTCCTTTGAAAACAAATGCCTGCGTACCATTCTGAATGTTAAGTGGAGTGACTTTAAATCTAACACTACTATAAGAGAGGAAAGCAAACAAACCTATATATCTTTCATTAGACAAAGGCGTTGGACTTACATCAGCCATGTTCTCAGAATGAACAACCTAAGAATTCCCCACCAGTCACTATATTGGGTGCCACCCGGATAAGAAGAAAAGGGAGACCTAGAGAAACTCTACGAAGAACCATTAATAGAGAAGGCATATCAAAGAACCTAAACAACACGCAACAATTGAAAGACCTGGCAATACAAAGACAGAAATGGAAAGCTATGGTTTCTGCTCTATGCGCCCTGGAGGAACATAAAACAACATAACATAGATCTAGCTTAGGTCAGCGATGTCTTTTCTTCTGTATCAAGTTTTCTATTCTTGCTAAGAGCTTCATGGCCTAAAAAGGGGGGGGGGGCGTAGACTTATTGGGTTATCTTTTTTTACAGGATGACATTATTTGAATATTATTTTCCTCTATGTACGTTTACAAAGCTGGCTATATTTATTCGAATTTCTTTAACGAAAATTGTTTATTCTGCAGCTTAGAGAATGGTTTTTCAGAGACAAATTTCTGCCAGACTGAGTTTAAATTTGGCATCTCTTTTTCCTTGCAGGGAACGTAAGCAAAATGAGCTCTCCATTGCTATTATTGGGGTAGATCTCATGTCACCTGTCATTAATCACATTTCTAGGTTTCGTACCTTTTCGGTTCTTTTAAAAGTTATTTCTTGCTACTGTTTCCGATGATCAACTACTGTATTCCAAGGCACTTCTATCATAGCCTGCGTAAGTTTTGTTCAAGGCACTTCTATCATAGCCTGTGTACGTTTTGTCCAAGGCACTTCTATCATAGCCTGCGTAAGTTTTGTCCAAAGCACTTCTATCATAGCCTGCGTAAGTTTTGTCCAAGGAACTTCTATCATAGCCTGCGTAAGTTTTGTCCAAAGCACGTCTATCATAGCCTGCGTAAGTTTTGTCCAAAGCACGTCTATCATAGCCTGTGTAAGTTTTGTCCAAAGCACGTCTATCATAGCCTGCGTAAGTTTTGTCCAAAGCACGTCTATCATAGCCTGTGTAAGTTTTGTCCAAGGAACTTCTATCATAGCCTGTGTAAGTTTTGTTTAGGACCACGACGTTCCCCCCCCCCCCCGGTCCACTCTGAAATCTGTATCCTCCAATTCCTTCTTCTTCTTCTTCTTTCTGTCCTCATGTACCTTTCGGTGTTGAGGGGAGAGTGAGTGTACGGTCTTTTGCCCTTCTATTTGCATCCTCTGCTGTTATGTTTCCGAGTGTCTCTAATACACTATCTATCCACCTTTTACGAGGGCGTCCAATAGGTCTCCTGTTTTCGTATCGTTTGTTAAGTGTTTTTTGGATAATACTTTGCTCTTTCTGTCTGGTTATGTGGCCGTACCATTTAACTTGTTGTTTCTGTATGTATTCTATTATTGGCTTGATCCCTAATTGTTTCCTTAGTGCTTCATTCCTGATTTTGTCTCTCAAGCTAACTCCAATCATACGTCTCACACATTTCATTTCAGTGGTGTTAATCTTATGTATTGTTCTAGAATCTAATGCCCAAGTTTGACACTGATAACACAATGTTGGTAAAAAAATGGTGTTGAAAAGCGCTTTCTTTGTTTCTAGTGTAATATCTTTATTTCTTAGTAAAGGTGTTAATTGACCAATGATCTGACAGGCCTTGTTACATCTTGCGTTTATTTCTGCTTCTTGTTTGTTGTCATATCTCAATGTGCTGCCCAGATATTTGAATTCATCTACTTGTTTTAGTTGTTTATTATTTATCTGTATGTTGATAAATCCAATTCCTTGATTAGAGCATATCGCGTCATGATATCATTTTCATTATTCTTATTCTGGATTTTCCAAGTCAGCCTGAGATAAAAGACGATTCCAGAATCAGATGGTACATCAACTGTTGATATTGATAATATGGAATATGTAGTTTTAAAAAATGTATAGGATTTGATCCACGTGTCAAGATTTTCTATCGTACATATCTATCTATGTTCATTCAGCGGCGAATAAAGTGCATTGGGCAGAAACCAGAGCTCTCCAGTTCGAGCGATGTGATGCTACAGTTTGTAATTTGTGTATGTTGTTGAGACGCATAGTCATACCTTCTTTGATCGTTATTCTGTCAAGAGTCTCTCTTGGTCTTCCTCTTTTTCTTTTGCCATCTGGAACCCATTTTAATATTTGTAGTGGCAGTCAGTTTTCATTCATTCTAAGTACATATCCGATGCAAATCACTCATTTTCTTCTTATCATTGTAGAAATATATTGTTGTTTGGTTTTTATTTTACTTGCTTCTTTAGCCTGAATTCTTCTCAACCAATATTTAAGAGTTTTCTAAGACTTTTATTTTCTAATGAATTTACTTCTTTCTTCTCCAGTGCCGTTATTATGTTCCGACTTTTACAACCGTATGTTCATAGAGATATCACATTATAGTTGAACAGTCTAAAACATAGGTTCCCAAAGTGATGGCTCAGTGGGCGCTGAAGGGAGGGGGGCGGAGATTCTAACGGTCGGTGGGTCCTTATAGAAGAAATTAATAATATATATTCAAAAATTAACTATTTTCGTGATTTTGCGATATATTTTGATATATTTTTGCAGTTATTTTCAATTTTCGCTACCTGCTCTGCTATCTTCTTTTTCCTAATTTGTGAATGATATGCAATCAAATGGATAATTACTTCTTGTGATTGGTTGATTAATTAGATATAACAATGACATTAAAGTGATATAGGGCGTTCAGGTGAAATTTTTTTGGTTACTGGATGGCTTGCAAAACAGATTTGGCATTCGTTAGGAATAACTAACTTCCTGGCGGATTGATTCCACAGCAAAAATGTTGCGACTTTGTTTACTTCAAACACAATATATTTGATGGTGTTTTAATGTTTACAGTAATATTACAGTAAGATTCTGACTAATGTAATGCAAATCTCTTGTGATATATTACGAATTTTCATATTTAAACCATTGTATGAAAGTGTGCATATGGTTATTCGAGCATACAACTTTATAATCTTCACGCATGGGCTATCTGTCATCAACATCGATAAATCAATAATTTAACGGCGTAAGCAGTCATGTATGATTAGTTGGTATTCACGTTGAAAATATCAAACGACTTAAACACGGAAAACTGTTATAACTTGGGGTGGGGGGGTTACAACAGTTATGTTGTGCAAACTGGGTGGTTACACAATTGCACAGAAAAGAGTGGGAACCTATGTTCTAAAGTGTCCTGCGAGCGGAATTGTCCTACATGTTCGTTTGTCCATCACATGATGATGATGATGACCATTTATTACATCCACTTTTGAAAATTCAATTAGAGTTATGTCCTTGATTATATGTTCGTAGATGGCTAATGAGCCCTACACGAGCTGTAAATGTTCTTGGACAGTTCGGACATGGAATGACGACTGTAGACGGATCTTGGTCTATCCGTGACTTTCTAGCTGCTCTCCGCTGTTGAACTGCTGCATCTCTCCTCTTTTCACAAGATGATGCGCTCTTAATATATAAATAGCCCGTGTGTTGCCGGTGCTCGAAAGGCGAGCAAAGAATAGCAACACTGTTTACCTGCCACGCATGTCGTAAAAGGCGACTAAGGAGATTATGGGATGGAGTTGGCTTCTTCTTCTTCTTCTTCTTCTTCTGCATTCAGCATGTGGTCATGCTATACCGTCAGACCTGTCATCAAGACGAAGTCCACTGTCTTCTCCAGGTCAGAGCGGCTGCCCCATAGCTTTTGCCTCAAGTCTGTATCATGATGTATGGAGTTGGCTGTCCTATCCCATATAGGGTAAGTGATCCAAAGCCATGCTGAAGTCGGATGTGTCAGGCCGAAAGACGCAGATATCGCAGCAATGCTGTAAACCAGGATACAGCGCATTCCGTTTTCTGGACTACATCCTGTTAATCTGCAGGAGTTTGAGAACGAACGCAGAAGAAGAAGAAGAAATATATAGATAGTCCTACATAGTCTTGTGTACTTAACAGTGTATGCTTATCAGTATATATGCTGGTCCGTACCTTTCTAGTAAGGGTTTACTTTAGGTCATCGACGAAGTTCAGGGTCACGCATGTGGTTGCGTCTGTGGATCTCACTAATGGCCCACAAGACAAACTAGACAAAATAGAAGCTTCATGACACATCATGTATACAATTATGTTTCTTATGGTTTTATTTTGTTGTTGAAATGTGTCTCATGTTTACCTGAATATATATGTATGCACCCTCTGTGGTTGGGAGGGAGCCAGAGATGTACTGTGCAGCACTGGGGAGGAGGAAACTGACAGCACTGTTGTTTCCTATGGCCGAGACCCATCATAGAGGCACAGTGACTCAGGACGTGACGATCCTTTTGACTTGAACATTTGGTTGCATACCTAGAGCAATAGAGAAGTTCGGCATAACCAGTAGTCAATTGGTGGCGGGGAATGAGCACAGTGAACCCTATCTTGGCTACAGTGGCTAGGAGCAGTGCATAGGTTGAAACCTACCTTCCTGGAGGTGTGATAGTTATTCTCTGGCTCTGACCCGGGGTGGGCCGGAAATCCATTGACTTCCCAGCAATATAATGCAATTTAATGGCATTGGGTCAAAGAGCATGAGCCTATGGACCGCTGGATCAGCAACCAACCAACCACCGAAGTTTAGAAATATAAAACCGTAGATAAGACCCCTCCTTGTGGAGCTCCATAATTTCAATCATGTAATTTCTGCTGCCTTGCAGTTGAAATTGTTTCTTTCTTGAGAGTTACTTGTTTATCAAGAAATTGTATCTTTCTTCTTGAGAATTACTCGTTTATCAAGAAATGGCATCTTTCTTCTTGAGAATTACTCGTTTATCAAGAAATGGTATCTTTCTTCTTGAGAGTTACTCGTTTATCAAGAAATGGCATCTTTCTTCTTGAGAATTACTCGTTTATCAAGAAATGGTATCTTTCTTCTTGAGAGTTACTCGTTTATCAAGAAATGGTATCTTTCTTCTTGAGAATTACTCGTTTATCAAGGAATGGTATCTTTCTTCTTGAGAATTACTCGTTTATCAAAAAATTGTATCTTTCTTCTTGAGAATTACTCGTTTATCAAGAAATGGTATCTTTCTTCTTGAGAATTACTCGTTTATCAAGGAATGGTATCTTTCTTCTTGAGAATTACTCGTTTATCAAAAAATTTTATCTTTCTTCGTGAGAATTACTCGTTTATCAAGGAAAACATTATGTGGAAGATGCCATTCTATTAGCAATTTCTTCTTCTTGTTCAACGTTCATTCTCGAAGTCCCGCTTGATCTCACTTGTAGCAGGAGAAAGGTCCTACTAGATTTCCAGCAGGATATTGTCCAGCGAATGAAAATGCCTTTTATTTGCGCCAATGGCCCAGCACATCCTTCTTCGGCTGTCTGTAGTAGTTTGAAAATCAGCCCTTGTTTCCAGATTTTATCGCAGGCATTTTTCCATACCAAACCAAACCACTAAGGTGTCTTGTTTTCTCGAGAAATCCGTCCTCTATTTCCAGGTGATGAAGTGTTGGTCCTCAGTTGACCTGCACTTTGAAAACCTGCTCACATAACAATGTGAGCCTTTAGTTGATGATAACAGTAAGAACCAGAAGTTGATGATAACAATATGAGCCAGAAGTTGATGATACCAACGTGAGCTTGAAGTTGATGATAACAATGTGAGTCTGAAGTTGAAGATAACAGTGTGATCCCGAAGTTGGTGATATCATTGTGAGCCTGAAGTTGATGATTCTTCCATTAGTATGCAGACACCGCCGATGAGACATATTGACGGTAGCTGTCGGTTTTGTTTGTTTTATTATATTGGTTAGTGTGGCTGTTCCCCCTATATACTTGCTATCCTGCCTGATTTCCAACTAGTATTAAAGAGTTGTAGAACCTTCTTCTTTATGATAAACCAAAGGCTCTTAATAGTATCATTGTAGATGTGATCAGGTTAACATTACTGTCTTTGTTTTAACCTTTTTATGGAGTCTTCTAGTTCTCCGTGTGTAAACTTTAAAACTATTCTATCACTTACACGGTATGTTAAGGTTTGCTCCGTTTCTTATTGTATTTCTTTGTCTCTCTGTGACCTGATAGTGATGTCTCCTATTGTATCAAACTGTTCTGCTAAATTTTGTGCTTCCTATTTTCCCGTGTTTGTTCCGCCCTGCATCTCCAGACCAAATTATGGTGATCTACTTCCTTTCTGATTTTCTTCTTCTTCAGAGTTCATTCTCAAACTCCTGCTGGCCATCCCTCGTAGCAGGACCATGGTCCTACTAGATTTCCAGCAGGATGTAGTCCTGAGAATGGAAATGCGTTGTGTCACAGTTTTATTTGCGACAATGGCCCGACACATCCGTCTTCTGCGGGTCTTCCTGGTTTAGAAATTTTCCAGTTTCTTCTCTTCTGTATTTTTCAAGATGACAGATAGAGTCAACTTTCGTGAATAAGCTCCGATAAACCCATTGAAAAAAGTTCAAATTAGAAAAAGAGTAGGCCTAGGTAATATAATAATGTAATGTATTGAACATGTCGAAACAGGAAGTAAAACGGGTAGGTCACTTTATTAAAGTGAACCCAAACCAAATACCAATAAAAGCATACAAGAGAATATCCGGGCAAAGGTAGGCCAAGAAATCGGTGGAAAACATCCAGATAACCTTAAACAAACATGGACAACGCAACCAAGACGACACATCTGACCTTAAAACGACAACTGAATCTCCAACCACTACGCTTAATGGCAAGTGTGGATATTAACATCAATCATTTACCTGGGGAAAGACAATAAACAATAGTTCCCTTCTTTCTGAAGATTACGAGAGTTTTCATGTCCAATTCTCCTGGCTGCTGTTTGATATTCCTTCTAAGCAGAACGATAGGGAATTAGTGTTATATTAGACTCTGACCTATGTGTGGTAAAAAAAATACACTCTCCAACAGAAGAAAAACATGGGCCATATGGCTTGAGCCCTGTGCACAACTGCATTAGCAATCAACCGCCAAATAATGACGATAATAATAATAATAATAACAATATGTGTTTGACATTGTTTCTGAACTATTGTTAAATGTGTAGGCACCAACTCAACGTTTCGTTAACCTTGTTCGAGCTCAGAGGAACGAATATATGTTTCTCTTCAAATCTTGATAACGAAACTCGTTTTAAAATACAATAGACATTATTCAATGTAGCCGAGACGCTGTTCAATATAGCCGGGACATTCTTCAATATAACCGGAACATTTTTCAATATATCTGGGACTTTCTTCCATGTAGCCGGGACATTCTTCAATTTCTCTCGACAAATGCAACATTTAAACATCTTGTTGTAATCTACATACAAGTATTTCATCTCATATTTTATTATTCTACCAAACTACAGTTTTTAATTAACACATAATGGACTGTCCATAAATTACTTCCACAGGTTTGTGGCCAAATTTTGACCACCCACCCCCCACATTGACAAAACTGTAAATATTCTAGTAGACTACATGTTGTAGTCAATATTCTACAAGACCACTAGTTGTAATCAATATTCTAGCAGACCACATATTGTAGTCAATCTTCTAGCAGACCAGCTGTGTTAGACAATATTCTAGAAAACAATGTGTGTTACAAAGCACATGTTTTACAAATCACATGTTTTACAAACGATATGTGGTACAATTATTTATGTGAGATATATGTAAAATCATGTCAGTATATTGCTTTTTTTTTCATGATAACCCCCCTTTTCTTCCATTGTTCCTGCCATATTTTGTGTTCAACACACTCTCAGAATATTTTCCCATTTCAGGTATACCAAGCATTCAGTTTCATAGCGTGGACAGAAGCCACAGTGGAGCCAATAATCCTGATTTGTTTTGATCGCAACATGAACCTTCTGGCCCGCTTCCTGTACTGTGACAGGGACCACTACGCGGCCTCGCAGGTGGCATATTTCTTGTCAGAGAACCAACATCCCGAATTAGATCAACGGGATATCTCGTCTCTGCACAATTCCACTCAAGCTGAACATGCATTCCTCAGGGCAGATGGACACACAATGGACAACTTTAACCCAGAGACATTATCTTTCTGCCAGTGCTCACAAGTTCCACCTGGAGAGAACACACCTCTACGGGCAAGACCCTCATCGTGCATATACGAAACAACAGTAACTACAAGTAGTACAAATGAGCTTGGATGCCTTCGTGATCCTGTGTCAGCATTGAGAGACAATGAGAACTTGCATACAGCATTAAACTTACAAACGCACGAGTCAGACATGCATGGATTAGCACAGACAGACAGACAAGATGGCGATGTTCAGTGTTGATTCATATTTCAGAGAGTACAGTTAATAATGAAACATCACATTGTTATATTAAATTGTCTAACAAAGGTACACAGACACATATATTTATATATACATCAAATAATATAGATCTATTGAGAAGTGGATACAACCAAATACAGGTAAACGGACGGAAAGACAAATATACACACGTGCAGACAGATAGATAAAACAGACAGACAGACATACTATAGATAGATAAATACTATAGATATTAATTATAGATAGATACTATATACATATATTATAGATAGATAGATTAGATAGATAGATGGATGGACGGACGGATGGATGGATAGATAGATAGCTATGGATAGGATAGGATATGATATAATAAGAAAATATATATACGGACAGAAAGACAGACATACAGACAGTAATATATATATATGAATACATGAAGGCAGGACGCTGTAACATCAGACAATATTAGACTATGAGAAGATATTTCAGGTTTACTCAGAATGTGCCAACATTTGTAAAGTCTCAACAAGTCCGTTAAGTTTCATTTAACAAACGTTTCTCCCACTAACATTTCTCCATAAATCTTCCTTCCTTGCATCTCTCTTTATATATATATATATATATATATATATATATATATATATATATATATATATATATATATATATACCCATAGGCCCATATATGTACAGTAAAATACGCACACCGTTTATTAAGCATTGTTTGATCATTCATTAGATCACAGGAACGATTATTTGAAATAATATTTCTCCATATGTCATCCATAGATTCCATGTGATTTCTCTGCCTATGTTTCCTGTAGAGATACCATGTCATTGTATGATGTGTCTACAGGTTAATGACTCAGTAACTGTTTATCATTAATTGGAAGTTCCCCTTGTACATATTACTAATCAGTGTTTGATGTCAAGCTTAAAGTCAGAAGATTCATAAAACCAAGTGGATACATCAACTCTCAGTCTTCCAACCATTGATGTTCTCGTGTATCCTGACTGAAAATTCATGTAACAAACGAGATTTGAAAAATGTCCGATCAGATGGCAGGTACCCATTCGCCTCGCAATTTTAGTCAACGTTTTCCTTCTTCGACCACATCGCATAGCGAGGCGTGTCGGTGGCATCTGAGCAGACCTGGTTCAAATTCCGTTTGCTGCATAATTTTCGTTTATGACTACATCATTGATGCTTCTGTATTATATTGTTCATCTAATTTGCTGAGTGCTTACAAATTGTGATCCGTCCATTCTCCGATATTGTCACTCAATGATTTTCATTGTTTCTTCTGTTCCGTCTACCCTCGACTGTTCATATCAAGGTCGCTTTTGACAGGGAATCGTTTCGGCATAGCATGTCCAATTTATGAAAATTTTCCTAGCTTTACTAATGACAGAATGGATTCTTGTTGACAGCTTGCATGATTGTTATTTCTTGCCAACATATTTGGCTTAGAGTTTTTGATAGGAATTGTGTAGAATTCATCTAAAGATAATGTGGTTTATATATATATATAAGAAACTTGGTTGTAAGGTTCTGTAGCTTAATAATCTATATTTAAATTTCGCTATCACGTGTTGTTTTTTTTAAAAATCACACTACTTTATTTTGTTCGCTTCTTGATGTCTACATAGTCAGACAAGTCTTATGTTCTCTACTTGATGTCTACACCATCAAACAAGTCTTATGTTCGCTACTTGATGTCTACATAGTCAGACAAGTCTTATGTTCGCTACTTGATGTCTACATAGTCAGACAAGTCTTATGTTCGCTACTTGAACAATCTACCCCCATTTGCCTAACTTGAAAAGGTACGAAATCTTCTATGTTCCATCCGTTCCACTTACAAAGAGGTCTAATCTTCTATGTTCCATCCGTTCCACTTACAAAGAGGTCTAATCTTCTATGTTCCATCCGTTCCACTTACAAAGAGGTCTAATCTTCTATGTTTCATACGTTTTAATTACAAAGGGGTATAATCTTCTATGATTCATACGTGTTACTTACAAAGGGGTATAATCTTCTATGTTTCATACGTTTTACTTACAAAGGGGTATAATCTTCTATGATTCATACGTGTTACTTACAAAGAGGTATAATCTTCTATGTTTCATACGTTTTACTTACAAAGGGCCTAGTCTTCTATGTTCCATGCGCCTCAAATGGATTGCATTTGCCACTGTATATCTTCTGATCCTAGATTGGCTGTAGATGTCTCTATTGTATACAGTAGGAGAGAGAGACACACACACACACACACACAGAGAGAGAGAGAGAGAGAGAGAGACAGAGTATAAGCCAAATCCCGGTTTAAAAAAACAATGGGATATTATATATAAAAGGGCCTTAGATTCGACTGTAATTCTGGGTGGGGTGGTTGCTAAGTTTGCTTGTCGCCTCTCGTTTCTGGGTTTTTTAAATAACAACACGTTTTTATGAAACTGCTAAAGTAGGATTAGGGATTACCCTATTCGTTTCTCCTATTGCTAGATGCCGTATTGTATATGGAATTAACCCTTCCCCCCTTCTCCAAATTGTCACTTCTCCATATCTAAAGATGTAATCAATATTTTATATGCGAATTCTAAAGCACGAATCTTTTGTTGAATTAACTATTTTCTAAATTCTGAAGTTTATAACTGAATTATGCATTATGTTTGGCTTGTGAAATCACTAGCTCTGGCCATATATGAACTCTATTTACTTAAATTTCTACACATCTGAAGATTACTTTTGGCTTCCCTCTCTAGTTTGGCTTTTGGAAGGAGGGACAGTAATCAGAAAGCTCAACGGGAACTATAGGCTTATAATTAACGGACAGCTAGAGAATATTCGCCGATTAGGCAAAGGCAAGGCCAGCGAATAGTCGACCATCAGGAATTGACATAGAATATTCGATGTTTAGGCAAGGTCATAAAATGTTCGTTGTTCAGGCAAAGGCTATAGAATATTCGATGTTTACCCAAGGTCGTTAGAATATTCGATGTTTAGACAAGGCCATAGAATATTCCATTTTTAGACAACGCTATAGAATATTAGATATTTAGACACGGTCATACAATAGTCGACGTTTAGACAAGGCCATGGTAGTACAAATACGATAATCAGTATTAGATAAATAGTTAAATATGTGCTACACAAAACTTATAATAATGATTATACATAAAATAACTATAAAAATAATAAGGACTAAGTAGACTGATGTTTCGACCTAAGACCTTCTTCGGTACAGCAGCGATACAGTCACATATATAAAAAAATAACATAATAATACTTAAGAAATGTATTGAAAATATATGTAAGACGTGATATAGCCAAATGATGGATAGATTATTTATTATTTAAATTCTTCTTCTTCTTCAGCGTTCATTCTCAAACTCCCGTTGGATCTCTTGTAGCTGGACCATGGTCCTATTAGATTTCCAGCAGAATGTAGTCCAGAGAATGGAAATGCGTTGTGTCGCCGTTTTATTTGCGCCAATGGCCCGGCACATCCGTCTTCGGTGGATATTATTTATATAATATTTATTATCACTTTAGCTAAAGGCAAACTGATCGTTATTTGTTGAGAAGAATGATGACATTATCGTGAACAGCTAAGAAAATGAATATAAAAATAATTAGAGATGCTGGAGTAAAGAGGCAAATTACAGACAGGCAATATTCATGCTACATATAAATACGAAGAACAAAATAACATTAAGTAACCATAAAAAAATGTTAGATGGAGAAGAGACAGAGGAAGACAAAAAAAGAGAAATTGGTGGATAAATTGTTATCGTGGCATATGATAATGTATTAACCGAACGCATTAGCAAATAAGAAACAGGTATTAATAAACAAGAAACAGGTAGTTGTGTTACAAATGATCGTATTAAGAAACAAGAAACAGGTAGTTGTGTTACAAATGATCGTATTAACAAACAAGAAACAGTTAATTGTGCTACAAATGATCGTATTAACAAACAAGAAACAGTTAATTGTGTTACAAATGAACGTAGTAACAAACAAGAGACAGGTAGTTGTGTGGAAAAAATGATCGCCTCGCCACGAAACGCTGATTTATTGATAATATATCTATCTATAAACATGCAACACTGACCATATTGGATGCATCAATACAGTCCTACATAGATTTCTATAGCCTATTCTATGATACTGACTAATTAAGTAAAATCTTGTCCTGCCCAGTCATTGATGTTAACAGTCCGAGCTTTTCTTAACAATTTACTTCTTCCATCTACACTGTTCCCTGTAGTATTGTTTTTTTTAAAAACAAGAAATCATGTCGGCATAACTGTTGAAACAATGCAAGTTTTTATCGTTTCACTATTGAAATCAATGGTTCTTGTGAATCTGTATAAGCCTACATCTCTATTTTATTTGTTACGTACACATTTGTGTTATGTTGTCTATATGTGAGTTCATATATAATTCTATATTATAGAATTTGTGTGTAACGTGTATTCAAAGTGATTGGTACTATATATATATAATAGCATACTGTGTGATTTTCTATGTTGAATTAAATCAAGGGACGACTTGGCCGAGTCGAGGGACTTAACTTGAATAACCATGCAGTGACCTATTTAGCAAGAACAATCATCTTCCAGTCTGTACTTATTCTCTATTCTCATTTATGTGAACAACTATGCGGTTGTTTTTTTTTCCCCAACAAACATTAGCTCCCCTTCCTGATGTCTATTTTCCCTGTCGCTACGGAATGTTTGCTATCCCGAAAAGTTGAACTTTTTTTTGTGTGTGTTAGTGTGAGATGTGTTATTCCTTGTGCACGCGCAATATCAATTTCCAGTGCGTGGTTGTGAGAGCTGTTTTTTTGTTTTGTTTTTTTAACTGTAGACGTCCTCATGCATTCCACTGTAATAATTTCAGAATTCTCATCTTCTCTAGGGTCAATGTATCTTCTAGTATTTAGTAGTTCCATTCTTTCTCTAAACAGTTCCACAAATTAAGGCAGGTGTACTGATCTGATGACTGAAATAAATGTCTTAGAAGGCTACTGGCCGTACGTTGGTCAGACTTCAAATCAAACCCAGTTGTCAGACAAGAATCAAAACAAGAATATGTATCCACCTATATTAGAAAGCGTCACTGGAATTGCATCTGACACCCGCTACGAATGGATAGGCCTACTGAAAGACTCCCCTGTCAAGCTTTGATGTGGTTACCAAAGGGCAAGAGAAAACGAGGAAGATCAAAAGAAACTTTACATAGAACTATTACAAGAGAACGTTTCACCATCGGTATCAGAAACAATGAAGATCTAAAGCAAATTTCAATGAAACGAGAGACATGGAAATCTATGATAACCGCCCTATGTGCCGTCTTTGGCCCTAGAGGAATAATTAACTAACTGATCAGTGGTGTGCAGTGACTTTTTTCAATGGAGACTAGGTTATTTTCAATATGAGTTGTATCCGCCTTTTTCTATCCAGTTCTGCAAGTTTTCACTTTTAGTCATTAAATACCAATATGTAAGATCTACATGTTCTCTTTAATCAGGATATACTTCCATATACATTGTTTGGAATAAATCAACATGGTGAGAAAAGTTCTTGTCCAGCTTGATGTATTTCTACACACTCAAATAGAATACATTGCACTGTTTCATATCTGTGATTACAATTTAGACAGTTCCATAGACGATTTGTTTTTTCAGCTCAGGTGGTATTATAAGCTTCATATCGTATTCTGAGCTAGTAGATAGTGCTTTGATATTTAAGTCGCAGTGAGATTATGTCAAAAATTCTTGAGACTAACGGGAATTGAACCAGTCCGGTCAACGGCACCAAATCGACTAGCAACTATTGCACACGCGTTCTTCCGTACTTGACTAACGCGTGTGCAATAGTTGCTAGGCGATTTGGTGCCGTTGAACGGACTGGTTCAATTCCCGTTAGTCTCAAGAAATTTAAAAAAATTGTCCTCTGGCTTCCTACTTAAATTTACTTGTATAAGAGATTATGTCATCATTTGGTCTAAGTTCATTCATTTTAGAATACACGGTACGGTTTGACGTCCATGTATGTAACCCAGCGGTTCAAACAATTTTCTTTAGACATAGGCCCCTATATTTCAGAGCATTACTTGTATAGTAGCCCTATGGTAGATAACTATTTATTCACTTGCAATATAAAGAAATCATCTTTGGCCAGCTGGCACGCTATCTCACTCGCGTGGATATCCAAGTGCCCCGAGATCCAATGCAAGATGGTATGTATGATTCGTATGACAAAAGTAGGTCGTGGAGTGTATATTTTAAGGATTCAGACTGGATTTAGTTTATTTCTGCTCTTCTAGGACCCGCGGCGTAGATTTTTAGTAAGTTTATGTTGATGGACCAGTTCGATACCTGTCTTCATTGCTATAATGTCTGCTGTTGATGAGTCAGCTCGATACCTGTCTTCATTGATATAATGTCTGCTGTTGATGAGTCAGCTCGATACCTGTCTTCATTGCTATAATGTCTGCTGTTGATGAGTCAGCTCGATACCTGTCTTCATTGCTATAATGTCTGCTTCTGTTAATGAGTCAGCTCGATACCTGTCTTCATTGCTATAATGTCTGCTGTTGATGAGTCAGCTCGATACCTGTCTTCATTGCTATAATGTCTGCTGTTGATGAGTCAGCTCGATACCTGTCTTCATTGCTATAATGTCTGCTTCTGTTAATGAGTCAGCTCGATACCTGTCTTCATTGCTATAATGTCTGCTTCTGTTAATGAGTCAGCTCGATACCTGTCTTCATTGCTATAATGTCTGCTGTTGATGAGTCAGCTCGATACCTGTCTTCATTGCTATAATGTCTGCTGTTGATGAGTCAGCTCGATATCTGTCTTCATTGCTATAATGTCTGCTGTTGATGAGTCAGCACGATACCTGTCTTCATTGCTATAATGTCTGCTTCTGTTAATGAGTCAGCTCGATATCTGTCTTCATTGCTATAATGTCTGCTGTTGATGAGTCAGCTCGATACCTGTCTTCATTGCTATAATGTCTGCTTCTGTTAATGAGTCAGCTCGATATCTGTCTTCATTGCTATAATGTCTGCTGTTGATGAGTCAGCTCGATACCTGTCTTCATTGCTATAATGTCTGCTGTTGATGAGTCAGCTCGATACCTGTCTTCATTGCTATAATGTCTGCTGTTGATGAGTCAGCTCGATATCTGTCTTCATTGCTATAATGTCTGCTGTTGATGAGTCAGCACGATACCTGTCTTCATTGCTATAATGTCTGCTGTTGATGAATCAGCTCGATACCTGTTTTCATTGCTATAATGTCTGCTGTTGATGAATCAGCTCGATACCTGTTTTCATTGCTATAATGTCTGCTGTTGATGAATCAGCTCGATACCTGTTTTCATTGCTATAATGTCTGCTGTTGATGAATCAGCTCGATACCTGTTTTAATTGCTATAATGTCTGCTGTTGATGATTCAGCTCGATACCTGTCTTCATTATTATAATGTCTGCTTCGTGATTGGAACAGATATTCCCACAAGATGTAATGTAGTTAAATGTGCTCCCCTATGGGTACTTCAAGTGTAGGCCAATACCACAAGTAGCATACATTATGTCTTTAAATGCATTAGTGTAGGCATGTATAAATGTTGAAACATCAGTACTGGCACGTATAAATGTTCAGACATCAGTGTAGACACATATAAATGCTGAGATATTAGTGTAGACACATATAAATGCTGAGACATCAGTGTAGACACATATAAATGCTGAGACATCAGTGTAGACACATATAAATGCTGAGATATTAGTGTAGACACATATAAATGCTGAGACAACCGTGCTGGCACGTATAAATGTTGAGACATCAGTGCTGGCGCGTATAAATGTTCAGACATCAGTGCTGGCGCGTATAAATGTTCAGACATCAGTGTAGACACGTATAAATGCTGCGACATCAGTGCTGGCACGTATAAACGTTGAGACATCAGTGCTGGCACGTATAAATGTTAAGACATTAGTTCCGGCGTGTATAAATCATGTAGAATATATATCTATTGTTCCTAGTGCACATTTTATTCGTGTATTGCTGACAATGTTTCTTTGTTGACAGTTCTAGGTCAAGTATAGTTGTTTTACAGGGTTTAAAGTGTGCTGCTGGTATAGCTGAGTCATTAAGTCTGAAGTGTTCATGTTTTACTATTGTATAGTTGTAATTGATAATCTATGATTACGACATTACATATTCATATGCTTGACTAGAACATTACAAGTTCTAATGTTTGACTAGAACATTGTAAGTACTCATGTTTGACTAGAACATTACAAGTACTCATGTGTGATTAGAACATTGCATGTACTCATGTTTGGCTAGAACATTGCAAGTACTTATGTTTGCTAGAACATGCAACATAAACTCTGAAGGTCCAGCGTAGAGAGATGTCCAGATGGGGTTTCTCTGCAAGAGTAGAATGATTGATCACGGCCAAACAGAGGGGAACTTATGTGACAACACTCTCCAGTGTGAGAATGGTGGTACAGGCTGTTACAGCAACCTTACAATGACCCTCGAAAACTACTCTGAATATGGCTGTTATTGTGTCTGACTCTCAGTCCATGCTTCGGAAGATTCACAGCGGATGGCTGCGCCATGAATGGGCAACCTGTATAAATACCTCAGAAACTCGTTTGGATATAATGTCCTGATCATGTTAGAGTGCCCGGAAATTAGCGTATATTGTTGAGACCCATAGTCATACCCTCTTTGATGGTTGTTTTGCGAAGAGTCTCTCTTGAACGGAATACTTGACAATGAACATTCACTGGACGAAAGAGTATTATAAAGATTGAAGGAATTTTGGATCAAGCATAGAACAACAAAGAAGTACAGGAGAGAGAGGTCGAATTAGGAGCATGGAAAATCATCGCGCAACAGGAACAATAAGCATACTTACTCTTGACTATCTGCTAAAAGAAACTAAGCACCTACGTATTTATTCGGGTGCAATGGCATCAGTTCTCAAAAACTTGAAATACTTAAAATACTTAAATTAACCAGGTCATACGGGAGTCAGAAGCAACGATACATCTGATGTACTGGCGGGCAGTGTTATAGTGGATGGGTGTGTGATAGGAAAAGGTAGCTGAGTTAATTTGGGCAGTTATGGCTGATCTACAAAGGCATGAAGATGATGCTGAAAGTGACAAACAAAATAATGATAGAGATGGGAGAGACCAAGGGAGAGGGAAGAAAAGGCAGCTTCTTTTAAGATAAGAAAAACGAACAACCAATAACTGACCAGTACAGTGGTCTTTACAACTTAACTTTATATGACTGATGGACCGGTGGGCTGAGCTTTACTTTTATTTCTGCATGTTTTTCTGTGAATGTATGCAGGGTGGATTTCTATGGGCTGTGTAAATAAAAGCCGCTTTGCCATATCAGACGCCGCGACATGTACAGGAAGGATTTTGATTGTACCTCAGAAAGAAAAAATCCTGTCCCAACCATGGATTGAACACGCAAAGTTCTAAGAACGGCGTTCTAGCCAAAAAGGATATGCGCTCCACCATGCGACCTGAGCATTTTTTGGGAATTTCCCCATTTATGTAACGATTGTTCCTAATCAAGAAGTAAGAATACTTGTAAATAATACATTATTTGTCAATAGAATCGATCTTGACATGCAGACTTAGGTAAATAACTGCAAACAAGAAGAGCAGGAATAGGACAACGATTGATACATAATAGAGTTAGACACAACGAAAAGACGACTGCATCAAATGTACGAGCAGATAAAAGTTTTATATTTAAAATAGCGAACGTCATGGATGGCGTAAGTAGAAACATCTATTCCACTGGTTACCAGATCTGATTCGTTGTTTAATGAAGAGGGTTAGAACGTGAGAGGTGTCGAATTAAGCTCATGAAAAATCAACTCTTCACCAACTAATAGAAGTGACTGGGCTACTATGATAAGCTGTGGGCACATCATTATTACCCAGGGCAGGCACATCATTATTACCCAGGGCAGGCAGATCATTACTACCCTGAGCGGGCACATTATTACACTGGGCGGGCACATCATTATTACTTTGGGCAGGCAGATCAGTATTACCCTTGGCGGGTACATCATTATTACCCAGAGCAGGCAGATCATCATTACCCTTGGCGTTTACATCATTATTACCCTGGGCAGGCACATCATTATAACCCAGGGCAGGCAGATCATTATTACCCAGGGCAGGCAGATAATTGTTACCCTGGACAGGCAGATCACTATTACCCTCGGCAGGCACATCATTATTACCCAGGGCAGGCAGATCATTATTACCTTGGGCAGGCCCATCATTATTACCCAGGGCAGGCAGATCATTATTACCTTGGGCAGGCCCATCATTATTACCCAGGGCAGGCAGATCATTACTACCCTGAGCGGGCAAATTATTACCCTGGGCGGGCACATCATTATTACCTTGGGCAGGCAGATCATTATTACACTGGCCGGGTACATCATTATTACCCTGGGCAGGCAGATCATTATTACCCTGGGCGGTTACATCAGTATTACCCTGGGCAGGCAGATCATTATTACCCTAGTCATGGTAAAAATGGAACTTAAAATTGTGATAAAGTAATGAGTTGTTTGAGTCAATGTATGAGTTTTTTTAGTCAGTTTGTGAGCTGCATGAGTAAAAGTATGAGTTGTTTTAGTCTATTTATTAGTTGAGTCAATTTATTAGTTGCTTGAGTCAATTTATGAATTGCATGAGTAAAAGTATGAAATGTTTGAGTCAATTTGTAAATTGAGTCAACTTAAGCATGAACGAATTTATGAGATGTATAAATCAACTTTTGAGCTGCATAAGTCACATGATAACGTGTTCATTTTTAACTTGAGATTTGTAATCAAATTATTTTATTGATATTTTCTGTTCATTCAGTAATAATGATGAAATAATCTCTTTAGCCGTGAGCAGGTAGCTTTTGACAGTCCATAGCTTACTGACAAAAAAACAGGTATTCCTCAGGTGAGTAACTGAGATGTCACGGGAACTCTTATACGGTTTATTGTCCGAAAGGTATGGTTGTGGTGAGGGGGGGGGGTGTATTTGATGCATTATTAGTCCCGAAGAGAGACATTTAAGTGCGGCAGTATCTGAGTATCTTCAGGTCCTATCAAGAACATATATAATTCTGGGCCAACTAGTTCATCATTCTTCCGTTAGATTTATTGACCTACCCGCAGTGATGGTACATCAAGCATTACCCACCACTTTGGAGTCTGCCACATAAAGAAATAGGTGATGTTCCCTGACCTGCATCTGCTGGTCCTCCATGTGACCCCTGACCTGCATCTATTCGTACGATAACTATTTGAATCACCCAAGCGCCGCGGTATCCACTTATATTTGAATTCTCGAACTGGAAGATGCACTAATGTAAATTTCACGCATCCCAATGATTACTTTATTAACAGACTAGAAAAATAGCAAGCCAATTTCTTTTCCACCTCACAACAGACCCAGTCGTAGATTAATCACATTGTGAACGTGTTGATAAGTTTTAAAATATCATGAGTTTGTTGGAGCTGGTTTCTTATCATGAAAAACGAAATAAAACAGTTCTTTCTAGGCTTCTTTATCATAGACCATACAACCGACACGTATTTCTTACTTCTCAGAGTCGATACCACCAGAACAATATGCCACTAGACATGAAATGTATTCAGTGTGTAGTTAGTCTTCAGGTTTATTTTCCTATATTGTAATTTTCAGTTGTTTATCCTGGCGTCATCAATTGTATTCTTTGATATATGTTGCTGTATGTTGTTTATTACTGGGGCCTTACCACGTACACCCCAAAGCAAAGCAACGGACAAACAACATCTGAAGATTAGGAAACACTGTTCTTTTAGCAGAAAGTCAACATGAACTACAAAGACTAATAGATCAAGTAAATAAATCAAGTAATGAATATGGACTGGATATAAATATCCACACAAAAAAATCATGATAATCAGCAAAGACACAGAAGAACAAGAGCTAAACATAAGCATACATGGAGAGAAACTACAACATGAAAACATTATCGTATCTTGGACACATAGTCACAAATAACAGCAGATGTAAAACAGAAGTTAAAAGGAGAACAGGAATGGTTAAAAGTACCTTCAATGACATGAGGAAAATAGTAACATCTAAACAAATTACAAACACGTTATAAATGAGAATTATAAAATGCTACATCTATTATATATTAATGTATGGCTCAAAAACATGGACACTAAATAAACAGAAGGCAGAATTGATGTCTTTGAGGTAGGTATATAGAAGAATAGGGAGAATATCATGGAAAGAGAAGAAAACAAACAAAGAGGTTCTAAAGACACTTAATATGAAGAAAGAACTACTAAGAGAAATAAAGATCAGGAAAATAAAATATTTTGGACACATTAAAAGGCATGACACCTTATTGAAGACCTTACTTGAGGGTAAAGTCAAAGGGAAGTGAGCAAGAGGTAGGCAGAGATACAAGTGGGAGAGTAACATTACACGATGGACAGGTTACAGTCTAGCAGAATGCACCACTAAGACAGGGGATGTTGGATGTCTGCCGCAGCCAACATTCGTTGCGGAGACGGTACTTGATGATGATGAAGTTGTTTATCGTGGCATTATCGACTATAGGGCCTACTCTATATACTGTATCTGTAACTGTTATTGTATCTGTAACTGTTATTGTATCTGTAACTGTTATTGTATCTGTAACTGTTATTGTATCTGTAACTGTTATTGTATCTGTAACTGTTATTGTATCTGTAACTGTTATTGTATCTGTAAGTTGTTTATCGTGGCATTATCGACTCTACTTTTCTATAGGCCTATTGCTATTTGCAGCTCGTCTATCTTTAAATGTTACATTCAACACTTCTAGATTAGAATGTTACATTCAAATATTCTAGATTGGAGTGTTACATTCCACAATTTAGCTTGGGGTGCTATATTCAACTCGTCCAGATTTAAGTGCTACATTCAATTCTTCTAGATTAGAGTGGTATATTCATCTCGTATAGATTGGAGTGCTACATTTAATTATTCTAGATTAGAATGCTACTTTTAACTATTCTAGATTGGAGTGATACATTCAATTCTTCTAGATTAGAGTGGTATATTCATCTCGTATAGATTGGAGTGCTACATTCAACTATTCTAGATTGGAGTGCTACATTTAAATATTCTAGATTGGAGTGTTACATTCAACAATTTAGCTTGGGGTGCTATATTCAACTCGTCCAGATTTAAGTGCTACATTCAATTCTTCTAGATTAGAGTGGTATATTCATCTCGTATAGATTGGAGTGCTACATTTAATTATTCTAGATTAGAATGCTACTTTTAACTATTCTAGATTGGAGTGATACATTCAATTCTTCTAGATTAGAGTGGTATATTCATCTCGTATAGATTGGAGTGCTACATTCAACTATTCTAGATTGGAGTGCTACATTTAAATATTCTAGATTGGAGTGTTACATTCAACAATTTAGCTTGGGGTGCTATATTCAACTCGTCCAGATTTAAGTGCTACATTCAATTCTTCTAGATTAGAGTGGTATATTCATCTCGTATAGATTGGAGTGCTACATTCAACTATTCTAGATTGGAGTGCTACATTTAACTATTATAGATTAGAGTGGTATATTCATCTCGTATAGATTGGAGTGCTACATTCAACTCTTCTAGATTGGAGTGCTACATTTAACTATTCTAGATTAGAGTGGTATATTCATCTCGTATAGATTGGAGTGCTACATTCAATTTTTCTAGATTAGAGTGGTATATTCATCTCGTATAGATTGGAGTGCTACATTCAATTTTTCTAGATTAGAGTGGTATATTCATCTCGTATAGATTGGAGTGCTACATTTAACTATTCTAGATTGGAGTGCTACATTTAACTATTCTAGATTAGAGTGGTATATTCATCTCGTATAGATTGGAGTGCTACATTCAACTCTTCTAGATTGGAGTGCTACATTTAACTATTCTAGATTAGAGTGGTATATTCATCTCGTATAGATTGGAGTGCTACATTCAATTTTTCTAGATTAGAGTGGTATATTCATCTCGTATAGATTGGAGTGCTACATTCAATTTTTCTAGATTAGAGTGGTATATTCATCTCGTATAGATTGGAGTGCTACATTTAACTATTCTAGATTGGAGTGCTACATTTAACTATTCTAGATTAGAGTGGTATATTCATCTCGTATAGATTGGAGTGCTACATTTAACTATTCTAGATTGGAGTGCTACATTTAACTATTCTAGATTGGAGTGCTACATTTAACTATTCTAGATTGGAGTGATACATTTAACTATTCTAGATTAGAGTGGTATATTCATCTCATATAGATTAGAGTGCTACTTTTAACTATTCTAGATTATGGTTATGTTTTCAACATTTCTAGTTTTTGAAAACTATTTGGTGATGTTACTAGGAAGTCAACAAGTAAATCACAAATACCGGAACAAATAATAGGATGCGAATATAAAACTATATAATTTTAGAATGACATTGTTTCTTTATTTCTCCACATAATTTCAACCTAATTGATGCATTCATCTAGCCAGTTAGTTGAATCCTTTGGCAATAAATGCTGCAAATATGGGCAGAAGTCATGTTTCTCTCTTTGCTGTTCGATGCAAGCTGTTATAGCTCCTGTGTGGTGTTAATACCCATTGTCATTGTCTCGTTCTTGATTGTTCCACGTTTTCATTTTCATGTCGCAGACCATGACAGAGTTTTATGGGTAGGCCTAAGTTTATTCTTGTCTGATCTAAGCACATGACTTAAATACTGCAAACATCTTAGTGTAATACTAGTTGACACATACTCTTGTTTGGACGTGGCTCGTTTTGCTTCATTTGTGACAACGTTTTTCAATCTATGTTTAGTAGGCATGGACAATTTTTTCCAATCTATGTTCAGTAGGCCTGGACAAATTTTGTCAATCTATGTTTAGTAGACCTGGGCAATTTTTTTTCAAAAGGCATCTCTATGCATCAATACAATTTTACTGTGCGATTCTGTATTAACATTATCACATTTTTTTCCCTGGAAATTACTTAACAATAGAAGGGGGGTGGCTTCTCAGAGAGCTGTGAGTATAACATTTCCTGTTAATAGCGCGACTTTCATTTTCTTGACAAAAGATGAGGAAAGATGTTTCACATTAGGGCCTATAGTAGAGCGCTGTGATTCTGGTTTGTACGAGGCGTGTTCAAATGAAAACGGGACTTGTGGATTTATTTAAAAAGTATCATACGCAATTTAATATTTTCAACGGAATTGAACAAAGCAACCACTTGTGAATAAGAATGCACCTGGGTTCATCAGAAAAAATCTCCGTATGCATTTAGGCAAGCATCCCACTGTTTAGGTAGACGTCGAATGCCGTCCGAGAAAAAGTTGCTAGTTCAATTTCTTCCGAACAACCATGTGGGCTGTCCCAATTGACATATGGAATTCTTCTGCAAGCGAACGAATGCTCCGACGACGGTCAGTCAGTACTGCTTTATCAAGCACGGCTATGGCTTCTTCTGTTGCAACAATATGCGCCTGACCTGGCCGTGCAAGATCTGCCGTTAACTCACGTCCGTCTTTAAACATACGCACCCACTCCATCACTCTAGTCCTCGACAAACATTTGTCACCATATGCTGCCTTCATTCTCCGATGAATGTCTACTGCTTGACATCCTTCAAATGAAAGAAACTGGATCACAGCACGCTGATTCACTTTGGACGGGTTCGGAATCACACCCGCCATATTGTTAACAGTCTTCTGCAGCACATATGCATGCTGGGAAGATGAACACGTGACCGTATGTAAATTATTGGATACTCATTACTAGTGCAAAATGTCATCAATATCAGTGCGCTCTATCACGCGTGGTGTAACAAGTCCCGTTTTCATTTGAACACGCCTCGTATATAGGCACATCATGATTCATCCCGAGTGACAATAGGCTCCTGAGTGTGGTCTCCTTCATCGCCATATGGACAAAGATACTGCAAGGACCTACACATTCTGATCAGATTTATTTCGCCAGTCAGTTTTCTGTGTGCACATAGTGACCATACTTTACACTTTGATCTTTCTAAAATTTCAAATGGCTATGCATTATGCAGTAGATCGAACCATTTGAATACCATATTACGGTTACTACACTATCTACCGATATTGTCCTGTAGGTCCTAAACTCGAATCACTTCCTCCACCTGATTTTCCGATACTTCTGCTTCGATTTCAATGTCATTGACAAAAAGTCCTTTTAATCAACACCTCCCTCCTCCACTCCCTTTCTCACAGTATTCATTTATTGTACTTGCACGGTCGCTATTTTACACGTGCGCTGCGCATGCGTGTATAGCTAGCTATTGGTGCACCACCTATCGTCTGTCACATAATGGTAACATAACCATAGGCCTACATTGTAACCTCATAGATCAACATTTATCAATCACTTGTCATATTTCCACATTAGTTTTGTGACTTACTTATTGACTTCTCCTCGTAGCTTTATATAGCGTTGACTCTTGTTGTATTTTAATATTGTAGTGTTTGTGTATTTGTACGCATTCAAGGCATAGCTGTAGCGAGAATTTTTGGCGGTAAGAAGACCTCTCTACAGAAATAACTAGGACTTCATTCGTTACGTTTTTGTATATTGTAGTGAATTGTGGTGGTCACTATTTATATACTTGAAGTCGCATGCCAAAAATAGTCAGTCGATCAAGGAAATACACGGAAATAATGAAAATGGGCCTTCAATGTCATGTTTAATGCCCAGCCCTGGATGACATCAGAAAAATGCTTCTCTCTCCAGGGCCAGATAAATGGAACACATTATATGGAACAAAACAGCTCACAAACACATGCATATATCACGCAATGCTATTGAGTCAAAGGGCATGAGTCCATGGACCGCTGGATCAGCAATCAACCATATCATGTTTAAATTTTCTGTGCACAGGTCTCCTAAATATTCAAAGGCCACGGCTGTGGATACGTCTTCGGTAAGGGTCCCCCTCCCAATGTGTAATTTCTTAATTTTCGTGAGGTTATAGTGACCTTTTAGGAAGAACTATTAATATGGGAGGGGATTTACATATTGTTCTGGATTTCTCTAGTACTAAATATCATGTTTTAGATTTCTCTAGTACTAAATATCATGTTTTAGATTTCTCTAGTACCAAATATCATGTTCTGGATTTCTCTAGTACTAAATATCATGTTTTAGATAACTCTATTGCTAAATGTCATGTTTGCATTTCTCCAGTGCTAAATATCATGTTTTGGATTTTTCCAGTGCTAAATGTCATGTTTTAGATTTCTCTAGTACTATATGTCATATTTGCATTTCTCCAGTGCTAAATATCACGTTTTGGATTTCTCTAGTGCTAAATGTCATATTTGCATTTCTCCAGTGCTAAATATCACTATTGCATATCTCCAGTGCTAAATATCATGTATTGGATTTCTCTAGTGTTAAATGTCATGTTCTGTCGACTTCAAGAGGGGGGGGGGTGGGGTCGAACCTGGGTTTTAAAAAACCCAAACCTAAATCTACGGTTTGTTTAAAGATAATTGCTATAGCTATCATCAACGAAGTGAAATACGAAAGTGCGCAGCGCATCAGCTAAAGTAAAACACAGTACTCGCTGAAAGTAACAAACAGCACCAAGTAACAAACAGCACCAAGTAACAAACAGCACCAAGTAACAAACAGCACCGACATGAAAGACAAATCCAGTTTTCATTAGTAGGGACCTAAGTCAATAAGTGTGATCGTATAGGCTTATCACTAAAATGTTTCATTTATATACGTTCGTTGTGCTTTGACACTGACACTCTCGTTCGAGATTCTTTGAATAAATGCGGTGTGCAATGCCGACTGCAGACACCAATGAAGTATAAAAATACAAGGAGAAAGCAAAGACAGTGAAAACAGGTAGAATGGAAGGTTATAAACAGTAAAGTAGGTTATGAGACCTCAACATATCATCCGATAGAACAAACAGCACTGGAAGTTTCCAACCTGCTCGAGTAATACTTGCTTATACAACTCGGCGTCTCTGCTGAACTCGCCAACAGAAATTATCTTGTGTGCCACGATTTTTTATAGTCGCCAGACTGTTCTTTTCTGAAAGCGGAAAAATTGGGGGATTTAAGCTGTAGAACACATTATTTTTCTTTTAAGCAGTTGAAGAAAGCTGTTGTGAGAAGAACGCAAATAGCAGAGAGAGTCGAGGAAATAAGATATTCATTTCTCCAGACAACCTTATATCGTGTAGGCCCCTATATTTGTGTATCAGACATACCGTATCTCTTGTCTGTGTATCATATGCAATCTTATCTCGTGTGTGTGTGTGGGGGCCTATGTCAGATCTAACCTTATCTCTTGTATATGTCAGAACTAACCTTATCTCTTGTATATGTCAGATCTAACCTTATCTCTTGTATATGTCAGAACTAACCTTATCTCTTGTATGTCAGAACTAACCTTATCTCTTGTATATGTCAGATCTAACCTTATCTCTTGTATATGTCAGATCTAACCTTATCTCTTGTATGTCAGAACTAACCTTATCTCTTGTATATGTCAGAACTAACCTTATCTTTTGTATATGTCAGAAGTAACCTTATCTCTTGTATGTCAGAACTAACCTTATCTCTTGTATATGCCAGAACTAACCTTATCTCTTGTATATGTCAGAACTAACCTTATCTCTTGTGTATGTCAGATCTAACCTTATCTCTTGTATATGTGAGATCTAACCTTATCTCTTGTATATGTCAGAACTAACCTTATCTCTTGTATATGTCAGAACTAACCTTATCTCTTGTATGTCAGATCTAACCTTATCTCTTGTATGTCAGAACTAACCTTATCTCTTGTATGTCAGATCTAACCTTATCTCTTGTATGTCAGATCTAACATTATCTCTTGTATATGTCAGAACTAATCTTATCTCTTGTATATGTCAGAACTAACCTTATCTCTTGTGTATGTCAGATCTAACCTTATCTCTTGTATATGTCAGATCTAACCTTATCTCTTGTATATGTCAGATCTAACCTTATCTCTTGTATGTCAGAACTAACCTTATCTCTTGTATATGTCAGAACTAACCTTATCTCTTGTATATGTCAGATATAACCCTATCTCTTGTATATGTCAGAAGTAACCTTATCTCTTGTATGTCAGAACTAACCTTATCTCTTGTATATGTCAGATCTAACCTTATCTCTTGTATGTCAGAACTAACCTTATCTCTTGTATATGTCAGAACTAACCTTATCTCTTGTATATGTCAGATATAACCCTATCTCTTGTATATGTCAGAAGTAACCTTATCTCTTGTATGTCAGAACTAACCCTATCTCTTGTATGTCAGAACTAACCTTATCTCTTGTATATGTCAGATATAACCTTATCTCTTGTATTTGTCAGAACTAACCTTATCTCTTGTATATGTCAGATTTAACCTTATCTTTTGTTTGTTTCAGATCTAACCATATCTCTTGTATATGTCAGAACTAACCTTATCTCTTGTATATGTCAGAACTAACCTTATCTCTTGTATATGTCAGAACTAACCTTATCTCTTGTATATGTCAGATATAACCTTATCTCTTGTATATGTCAGATCTAACCTTATCTCTCGTATATGTCAGATTTAACCTTATCTTTTGTTTGTTTCAGATCTAACCATATGTCTTGTATATGTAAAATCTAACCTTATCTCTTGTATATGTCAAATCTAACCTTATCTCTTGTGTATGTCACATCTAACCTTATCTCTTGTATATGTCAGATCTAACATTATCTCTTGTGTATGTGAGATCTAACCTTATCTCTTGTATATGTCAGAACTAACCTTATCTCTTGTATATGTCAGAACTAACCGTATCTCTTGTATATGTCAGAACTAACCTTATCTCTTGTATATGTCAGAACTAACCTTATCTCTTGTATATGTCAGATCTAACCTTATCTCTTGTGTATGTGAGATCTAACCTTATCTCTTGTATATGTCAGATCTAACCCTATCTCTTGTATATGTCAGATCTAACCCTATCTCTTGTGTATGTCAGATCTAACCTTATCTCTTGTATATATGTCAGATCTAACCTTATCTCTTGTATATATATATGTCAGATCTAACCTTATCTCTTGTAAGTGATACATTGTCATGAATTATTCACATCATCTAGAAGCATTAATTTTTGTATCTACTGTAAGAAAATTTGTAGGCGGTCAGCATTTTCGTTTTTTTATCTGCCCCAAGGATTTTGAAACATACCGTTTTTTTTTCTTATTCTAGCCCAGACTACCCAATAATTTTCTGTTATTTGTGTCAAGGCATTGGAACAAGAACCAGTGTTTTGTTATCTGTGTCACCGACATTGGAGACATGGACGTGTAACTGAAGGATATTCTGTTAATGTGTATAAAATAACATTTGTGTATACCCATGCAAGTTTTAATTAGAGTTTGCAATTTTATAAATGTCATTGATGTTAAATACATGCTGTCTCAATAAAGTATTTTTAGAGTTTGACACTGTCAAATAGAAGAATGTTTTTAGAGTTTGCCATTGTCAAATATAAAGTTTTTAGAGTTTGTGACTGTCAAATAGAAGAATGTTTTTAGAGTTTGTGACTGTCAAATAGAAAGATGTTTTAAGAATTTGTCACTGTCAAATAGAATGTTTTTATAGTTTGTCACTGTCCAATAATTTTTTAGTGTCCACTATTAGTCAAATAGTAGAGCGCATGGCCATCTGGTTAGAATGCTGTTCTCAGACCCTTGAGGTCTTGGGTTCAATCCATGGTTGGGACAGGATTATTTCTTTGGGAGGTAAATTAAAATCCTTCCTGTACATGTCAAGGCATCTGCTATGGAAAAGCGGCCTTTATTTCAACAACCCATAGAAAGCCTCCCTGAACTCCTTCACAGGAAAACATGCAGTAATGAAAGAAAGGAAATAGGTTTTTAATTTGTCACAGTCTAAAGGAAGAATGTTTTAGAGTTTGACACTGTCCAAGGGAATGTTTTTTTAGAGTTTGACACTATCCAAGGGAAGAATGTTGTTAGCAAAGGAAGACCAACTATTGCCGGTTACCTTCCCGACACATTCTTACGTAATCCTTCATTGTTATCTTAGGTTGGTTTACGCCCTTCAACTAAAAAACTGAATCACTGCTTCTTGGTAAAATTTGGATGAAAAATTCACATAAACAAATTAAACACTGAACAAATCCACACAAACAAATTAAACATGTAACAAATCCACATAAACAAATTAAACACTCAAAAAAACTACATAAACAAAATAACGCTGAATAAAGACACTGTTTGGTCATATATTTTTTCCACTTAAATCTATTATATACATACATTTCAACACACACACACAAACAAATACAGACAACTCAGTGTATACAGACACACACACACACAAACAAATACAGACAACTCAGTGTATACAGACACACACACACACAAACAAATACAGACAACTCAGTGTATACAGACACACACACACACAAACAAATTAAATACTTAACAAATCCACATAAACAAATTAAACACTCAAAAAAACTACATAAACAAAATAACGCTGAATAAAGACACTGTTTGGTCATATATTTTTTTCCACTTAAATCTATTATATACATACATTTCAACACACACACACAAACAAATACAGACAACTCAGTGTATACAGACACACACACACACAAACAAATACAGACAACTCAGTGTATACAGACACACACACACACAATCATGCTCACATATCTCAATAATGAATAAATCTATTTACAGAAGTGATACACAGTCATTGGTAAATAATGACACCCATTCACAACGCATGAGAGCCATTCGTAAATCATGACAACCATTCACATTAAGAAACATGATAAATATATATTATATCATACTTGAAAAAAAATATTCGCAAACACAGACTAATTGATAAAATACAACTTCAAGACAAAAAAATATTCGCAAACACAGACTAATTGATAAAATACAACTTCAAGACAAAAAAATATTCGCAAACACAGACTAATTGATAAAATACAACTTCAAGACAAAAAAATATTCGCAAACACAGACTAATTGATAAAATACAACTTCAAGACAAAAAAATATTCGCAAACACAGACTAATTGATAAAATACAACTTCAAGACAAAAAAATATTCGCAAACACAGACTAATTGATAAAATACACCTTCAAGACAAAAAAATATTCGCAAACACAGACTAATTGATAAAATACAACTTCAAGACAAAAAAATATTCGCAAACACAGACTAATTGATAAAATACAACTTCAAGACAAAAAAATATTCGCAAACACAGACTAATTGATAAAATACAACTTCAAGACAAAAAAATATTCGCAAACACAGACTAATTGATAAAATACAACTTCAAGACAAAAAAATATTCGCAAACACAGACTAATTGATAAAATACAACTTCAAGACAAAAAAATATTCGCAAACACAGACTAATTGATAAAATACACCTTCAAGACAGTCAACAACTTTACACACGACAGAATATTATCCAGCATTTGATAACTGAAAAAATATGTGCTGTAACATAGAAAGTTCCAGAAAGTATTGCTTAGATATATTCTATGTTCAAGTTACACAATCTCTTTCAAGATTATAAATTAAATAAAATCTGAGCTGATAGAAAATGTCTGTATGTACTAACTCTTGACAGAAAATGTCTGTATCTGCTAACTCTTGACAGAAAATGTCTGTATCTACTAACTCTTAAAAGAAAATGTCTGTATCTGCTAACTCTTGACAGAAAATGTCTGTATCTGCTAACTCTTAAAAGAAAATGTCTGTATCTGCTAACTCTTGACAGAAAATATTTTATCTATAATATCCTCACAGAAAATGACTGTCTACAACATGCAAAAAAAAGTCTTTGTCTACCATACGCTGGCAGAAAATGTCTTCCTTATCTACAATCTTCCTTATCCTCACAGAAAAATGGAGATTTGAGGGTAGAAGTGGCTGTCAATATGCCAAAGTTATGCTGAAGTGGTTGTTTCAGGCTATTCTGTGCGGCTATCACATGCAAGCTGTAAGTAATAACACAACACATTCTGTTCTCCGGACTACATCCTATAAACTGGCAGGAGTTTGAGAATGAACATAGCTTATATATGACAGAAATGGAGTAGACAGTGAATTTTGTGATAGTTTGCATTTCTCATTGTGAAGTTAGCGGACTTGTGGTCTATGAGAAAAACTGATAAGTCACAGTGAATTTTGTGATAGCTGGCATTCTTCATTGTGAAGTTAGCAGACTTGTGGTCTATAAGAAAAACTGAGAAGTCACAGTGAATTTCATGATAGCTTGTACTCCTCATTGTGAAGTTAGTGGACTTGTGGTCTCTGAGAACAACTGAGAAGTCACACATACCTGTCAACTGCCCGTAAATTCCCGTAATTTTTACGGTTTCTTCCAAGCTGTACGGTTTTACGGACATACACCGGCATTTACGGGTTTTTACGTGAATTTCGGCATGTTTTGGGTTTTATTTTACTAAATTTATTGGTGACACTGATATTTTAGTATATATTTTAGTGGCAAACTACCCGTTAAAAAAATCCCAAATGACCTTTTTTTTTTTTTCGCTTGCGCAGATGGAGCCCCCCTCACAATTGTGTATGATTTTACGGTTTTTCATAACTATTTTTATGGTTTTTGGTCTCAACAGGTTGACAGGTATGAGTCACAGTGAATTTTATGATAGCTTGCATTCCTCATTGTTAGGTTGCTGACATTTATAATTGTACTTAAGAAAAAAGTGTATCAATTTCACATCTGAAGATTATATGTATAATGGGAACTTGGTTACAAGTTTAACTGAAAAGTCATGCACATAAAGTAACAACTTGTAAATGGAAATATATATATATATATATATTGGAATGAATTTTTTTTTAAAAGGCGATATGAAACTACATTCAATTGGCCACAGAAGTCTACTTTGAACTTTTCAATGTGGTTACCATTTACAGCTGTGCATTTTTACTAGATCTTGAATTAGTTTTCTTATCACATTAAATAGGAATTCTGACCGTTTTTTCTGGGTACGTAACCTGACTGCGCTCATGACTTAGTCATTCATGGTGAATGAATACCCTTAAGGTAACTCTTTAAATATGTGAAACAATGAAATTCATGGGATGCTAATCCAATGAGTATTAGAAGTGGGTTTGAATCTTAAATTGCTTTCAACTGCCAGGAAAAAAACTTCAGAAGACCTGTACTTTTTTAAGAATGACTCTTTGTATCTCAAGAGTAGAACTACCCAGCAGCATTTGGATATTAACAACAACAACTACAACTAAAACAATCTCATGTTGTAGAAGACTCTCGGCTGTAGATAGGGTTGATATAACCAGGTTTGTGAGCCAGTCATTGGAAACAAATTGCTCAATAATATTTTCTACTCTTTCTTTGATACGTCTAGCTGGATGGCAATGTGTGATTCCACGTCTAGCTGGATGGCAATGTGTGATTCCACATCTAGCTGGATGGCAATGTGTGATTCCATGTCTAGCTGGATGGCATTGTTTGATTCCACGTCTAGCTGGATGGCAATGTGTGATTCCATGTCTAGCTGGATGGCATTGTGTGATTCCATGTCTAGCTGGATGGCATTGTGTGATTCCACGTCTAGCTGGATGGCTTGTGTGATTCCACATCTAGCTGGATGGCATTGTGTGATTCCATGTCTAGCTGGATGGCATTGTGTGATTCCACGTCTAGCTGGATGGCATTGTGTGATTCCACGTCTAGCTGGATGGCATTGTGTGATTCCATGTCTAGCTGGATGGCATTGTGTGATTCCACGTCTAGCTGGATGGCAATGTGTGATTCCACGTCTAGCTGGATGGCAATGTGTGATTCCTTGATGTGATAATCGCTTTGTATCCATTCGCCAATCTTCAGGAGATGCCTCTCATCAGTCACAAGTTAGTCATTGTCGTCAACATTCCCTGTGCCAGCTTCCGACTCACTTATTCAGAGATATGGTTTTATTGTTCATTTATCCACAGCTCAGCAATTTCATCACCATAAATGACTATCTCTGCTATATTGTAATATTTTATATATATATATTTAGATTTTTCTGCTGTTTAAAATGCAGACTTCTTAATCACTGCACACTTTTTTTAACGAACGTATATCACAGACACACTAAAGTCCACACAACAGCTTCTGAAAAAAAGATTGAATGGGATTCAACGAGACTTTGCATGTTTTAAGCAGAGAAATAGTGTTGGCCATGGTGAATATAGACATTGTCTAGTCTGTGATTGAACAGAAACTTCCTGATCAGCGTTGCCTTCAGCAAGTACTCTGTAGTATGACGTCAATCCTCAGCAGCCGTAGAGTGTTAGAGGTGATACTCATTTTCAAGTTGCGGTGTCACAACAACAGTAGTATTTAGCAAAACGCAGGTGATTCCACTGCAACTGCAGATCTCAGTAAATATAGTTAGCACATCAGTGACTTGGTCACCACATCAATGTTGATAGTCATACATTATGTATAAGAAAAAAATGTATTCTACTTACAGACTAGTTTGTTCTATCTCCTACTTACATGCTAGTTTGTTCTATCTCCTACTTACATGCTAGTTTGTTCTATCTCCTACTTACATGCTAGTTTGTTCTATCTCCTACTTACATGCTAGTTTGTTCTATCTCCTACTTACATGCTAGTTTGTTCTATCTCCTACTTACATGCTAGTTTGTTCTATCTCCTTCTACTTAGACTAGTTTGTTTTATCTTTCTACTTACAGACTAGTATATTTTATCTCCTACTATTAACAGACTAGTTTGTTCTATCTCCTATGTACAGACTACTTGATTCGATCTCCTTCAAATTAGTCCCCCTGTGATTGTATATGCTTACTCCAGAAGTTCTGTCACTGAAGGCGGCACACCAGGTAATTTTTGGAATAGTTCAAATTTATCTCATTGTGTTGTCTTAAATCTCCTCAATGTCTTGAATCTCCTCAATGTTTTAAATCTCTTCAATGTCTTGAATCTCCTCAATGTTTTAAATCTCCTCAATGTTTTAAATCTCTTCAATGTCTTAAATCTGCTCAATGTTTTAAATCTCCTCAATGTTTTAAATCTCCTCAATGTCTTGAATCTCTTCAATGTCTTAAATCTCCTCAATGCCTTAAATCTCCTAAATGTCTTAAATCTCCTCAATGTTTTAAATCTCCTCAATGTCTTGAATCTCCTCAATGTCTTGAATCTTCTCAATGTCTTAAATCTCCTCAATGTTTTAAATCTCCTCAATGTCTTGAATCTCCTCAATGTAACTGAATAAGCGACCTTTCATTGTCCTCTTAAAGTTGCAGGTACAAGAAACAGTCATACAGAGCAAGATCAGGTGAGTATGGAGATGATAATGGAATGTTGTGTTTTGACAACGTGTTCATGACACACCTGGGAACATTGTCATGATATACGACCCCACTGCCTGAGTGCCAATTCCCATGGTGGTATCTGCAGGCAGTGTAGCTGCTGGACTGTTTTGTAGAATTCTGCTTTGAGACTTTCTTCTAGTGACACATTCACGATGAATCAGCCCATCAACAACAAATGATTTCTTGCACACGTGCTTTGATCTCATCACAACGGGAGGTGAATCGTTTTCCTTGATCTCATCACAACGGGAGGTTAATCGTTTTCCTTGATGGATCATCCCCAATCTGCATCCAATTTCAAAATGGGAATACCACTCAAATGTAGATCTACTTAGTACTCTTTGAAATCTGATTTCTTCTTCTTCTTCAGCGTTCATTCTCAAACTCCTGCTGGATATCTCTTGTAACAGGACAATGGTCCTACTAGATTTCCAGCAAGATGTAGTCCAGAGAATGGAAATGCTTTGTGTTGCCGTTTTATTTGCGCCAATGGCCCGACACATCCGTCTTCAGCAGGGAAATCTGATTTAATCATTTCAAGTTTCCGAATCAGTTTTTCTAAGACGAAAGCAGAAATAAATGCACACAAATTGTTGAAGAATAAAGCCAATTTTTGAAATGTACAGAGACAAACTAGGTCACCTTCAGTTATAGGATTTCATTAAGGACATGTACAAAACTACATACTTTCAGTAGAGTACATAAATGAACACACAGTCATCACATGCCAGCTGCTAAATAGCAATGCTCTCTACATATTAGTTTTAAGACAAAAATAGTTCCAGGAACTTATTCTACACTTCTCATAAATACACATACTGACATCTATAACACATTCACATACAAAATGATCACACAAGTAAGCATACACACACTAAGTTATACAAATTGTGAACATTTTATGAGCAATACATGTTATTTTGTGTGTATAGACAATGTTACCATCAAGATCCCTCAAAAAAAAAAAAAAATTAACCAAAAAAATATCTTGAACATATGAACAATACTGGAGATGAAGTTATATATTACATTAGAAGAAATAAAGACACATTACATGCTACTGGCAACATTATAAAAGACCAATGACATTACATCCATCCAGCAACATTATAAATGACAGCCAGCAACATTATAAATGAAAGCCAGCAACATTATAAATGACCAGTGACATTACATGCAGCCAGCAACATAATAAATGACCAGTGACATTACATGCAGCCAGCATCATTATAAATGACAACCAGCAACATTATAAATGACAGCCAGTGACATTATAAATGACAGCCAGTGACATTACATGGAGCCTGCAAATTTATAAATGACAACCAGAAACATTATAAATGACAGCCAGCAACTTTATAAATGACAAGTGACATTACATGCAACCAGCAATATTATAAATGAAAACCAGCAACTTTATAAATTATCAGTGACATTACATGTAGCCAGCAACATTATAGATGACAGCAGCAACATTATAAATGACCAGTGAAATTTCATGCAGCCAGCAACATTATAAATGACAGCCGGCAACATTATAAATGGCCATTGACACAGTATATACAAACATGAACATTATAAATGATCAGTAACACATTACATGCAGCCAGATATGTATGCAACATTATACATGACCGGTGACATTACATGCAGCCGGCAACATTATAAATGACAACTAGCAACATTATAAATGGCAGCCAGCAACAATATAAATTACCAGTGATATTATAAATGGCAGCCAGCAACATTATAAATGACCAGTGACATTACATGCAGCTAGCAACATTATAAATGACAACCAGCAACATTATAAATGACCAGTGACATTACATGCAGCCAGCAACATTATAAATGACAACTAGCAACATTATAAATGGCAGCCAGCAACATTATAAATTACCAGTGACATTACATACAGCCAGCAATATTATAAATGACCAGTGAAATTACATGCAGCCAGCAACATTATAAATGGCCAGTGACATTACATGCAGCCAGCAACATTATAAATGGCCAGTGACATTACATGCAGCCAGCAACATTATAAATGACCAGTGACATTACATGCAGCCAGCAACATTATAAATGACCAGTGACATTACATGCAGCCAGCAACATTATAAATGACCAGTGACATTACATGCAGCCAGCAACATTATAAATGACCAGTGACATTACATGCAGCCAGCAACATTATAAATGATAGTCAGCAACATTATAAATGACCAGTGACATTACATACAGCCAGCAATATTATAAATGACCAGTGACATTACATACAGCCAGCAACATTATAATGACCAGTGACATTACATGCAGCCAGCAACATTATAAATGACAGCCAGCAACATTATAAATGACCAATAACACTTAACATGCAACCAGCAACATTATAAATGGCCATTGACACAGTATATACAAACAGCAACATTATAAATGATTAGTAACACATTACATGCAACCAGATATGTATGCAACATTATAAATGACCAGTGACACATTGTATAGTTGTCAGATCATCATTATTGCACATCGGACACCCCCATAGATGCTCCCATCTCTGTTTAAGTGTGTTCTTCACCACATGGTAATTGACTGCTCAAGAATGATTTGTTAGTTCAAACTCTCCCCATCAGGGCCAACTCCTTGAAGAGGAAATTGGGCGTAGTCCAGTGAACAGAGGCTGGAAACTAAGATTGGTCAGGCCGTTCCCTATATCGAGCAGTACCACAGTCCAGCCCAAATGCTGAAGTTGGAGATAAAAGACAGAGGTGTACCAGGAACCATAGTAGCTGCACAACAAATTAAAAATCATCATGGTGCTCGTCCTGTGAAGTTCACAGGCAGCCCCAGGCAGGAGCAGAGCCGGATTCTGAACCTCGACAGAATCCACCTTCAGCTAGTAGATACCCCTCTAGTCTAACTTGTGGAGCAAGGAGGCAGAAGAGAAAAGTAACTGGCATCCAAAGTGCGAACAAGAAGTTATTCAAACTCTTCTGTTGATTCAAACATTCCACTTGCTTGTGCCTACTTCCAATTTCTGACTATTGACACAGAAGAAGAAACATACCCATCTGGTCTGTCCTTGATTGTATTCAGAATATCAGAACTGTCCACTGAACTATGACTATTTAACTACTGCAAGTTTAATCACCATTTCCTTGAACTATGACTAGTAACTACAGCAAGTTTAACCACAATTTCATTGAACTATCACTAGTAACTACGGCAAGTGTAACCACCATTTCATTGAACTATCACTAGTAACTACAGCAAGTGTAACCACAATTTCATTGAACTATCACTAGTAACTACGGCAAGTGTAACCACCATTTCATTGAACTATCACTAGTAACTACGGCAAGTGTAACCACCATTTCATTGAACTATCACTAGTAACTACGGCAAGTGTAACCACCATTTCATTGAACTATCACTAGTAACTACGGCAAGTGTAACCACCATTTCATTGAACTATCACTAGTAACTACGGCAAGTGTAACCACCATTTCATTGAACTATCACTAGTAACTACGGCAAGTGTAACCACCATTTCATTGAACTATCACTAGTAACTACGGCAAGTGTAACCACCATTTCATTAAACTATCACTAGTAACTACGGCAAGTGTAACCACCATTTCATTGAACTATCACTAGTAACTACGGCGCCTAACCACCATTTCATTTTCTCCAACACCCACATTAAAATTCAACTGTCATTCTTCACCTCGAGACTGTTATTGATGCTAGCCACTATTGGCATAGAGAGCGTGACATATTTCTTAGAATATTCATCATCATCAAGTGTCGTCTCCGCACAAAGGTTGACTGTAACAGATCTCCGACATTCCCCGTCTCTTGTCTTGGTGGTGCACTCTGCTAGACTGAAATGTGTCCATCTTGTGATGTTACTCTCCAACTTGTATCTCTGTCTACCTCTTGCTCTCTTCCCTTTGACTTTACCCTCAAGTAAGGTCTTCAATAAGGTGTCATGCCTTTTAATGTGTCCAAAATATTTTATTTGCCTGATCTTTATTTCTCTTAGTAGTTCTTTCTTCATATTAAGTGTATTTAGCACCTCTTTATTTGTTTTCTTCTCTTTCCATGATGTTCTCCCTATTCTTCTATATACCCACAACTCAAATGGCATCAATGTTGTATTCTGATTGTTTATTTAGTGTCCATGTTTCTGAGCCATACAGTAATATAGAGAAGATGTAGCATTTTATAATTCTCATTTATAACTTGTTTGTAATTTGTTTAGATGTTACTATTTTCCTCATGTCATTGAAGGTACTTTTAGCTATTCCTATTCTCCTTTTAACTTTGTGACTATGTGTCCAAGATATTGATAATGCTTTACTTGTTGTAGTTTCTCTCCATGTATGTTTATGTTTAGCTTTTGTTCTTCTGTGTTTTTGCTGATTATCATGGTCTTTGATTTTTTGGATATTTATATCCAGTCCATAAGCATATTCATAGAATCTATCAGAAAACCGATATTTGTAACAGCTCTGGGTCTCCAGCCATTTCATTGTCCTGGCCAGCTCAATCACCATATGACTAGTGGGATAACTCAAAGCACCACTTACATTCCTAATCCATTCTCCTCTACAGTGAGTTAGGTATGAATAATCTTACAGATGTTCTTAACCATGGATTCATCAGTGTTGACAATAATATTTTCATCTGATCAACTGATCAGAGCATAGTCTTCCAAATATATCTGCACTGGGATATCATTGTCATGTTTCCTTACAAGTGAGTGTGGTGATCACTTGTAAAAGTGAAAGGCTTCCTTTCTTAGTCTTCTCCATTTCTGTGTCTCCTAATGTTTCCATCTATTTTATAAACTATTTTGCCCTGACAAGAGATGAGTGCACCCCTTTTAATCTGTGTCGTTTGATCTCACAATAGCATCATGCATGGATCTTATCTGCACTGAGGAACAGGTAAAAATGTCTGCACTGAGGCACAGGTACAAATGTCTGCACTGAGGCACAGGTACAAATGTCTGCACTGAGGCACAGGTACAAATGTCTGCACTGAGGCACAGGTACAAATGTCTGCACTGAGACACAGGTACAAATGTCTGCACTGAAGCACAGGTACAAATGTCTGCACTGAGGCACAGGTACAAATGTCTGCACTGAGGCACAGGTACAAATGTCTGCACTGAGACACAGGTACAAATGTCTGCACTGAGGCACAGGTACAAATGTCTGCACTGAGACACAGGTACAAATGTCTGCACTGAAGCACATGGCATATATTCATTTTCTGCATTCCAGCAAGATGCACACCACCAAATATTTCTGTATCTCTGGGGAATCTAAAAATGATATGCATAGCTTCACATTTTGGATATCTGTCAGTCTGCCAAACTGCATTAAGTTAAGGGTCAGGAAGGCAAGAGTATGATCTACTACTGACAGTGATACAGTATTACTAGGAGTCATTGTTCACAAAAAATAGCAACAATCACCTGCATCACCGTTAGTCCCTATTGAGATTTCAGTGTTGTATAATTTGATGCTTCTGCTCACAAGTGAAGATGAGCATGGCACCGGGAAAAAAAAATAATTCAAATTAGATTTGTTTATTTGTGACTTTTGATGAGTTCCGCCCTGGATCTGAGAAACATGTTACAGTGTGAGCAGGATTGTAGGTCTTGAGATGTGGAAAAACAGTATATGACTTCCTTTTGTTTTGATCTCTATTGAATCACCTTCAGTGTTCTACTCTGTTCAAAACTGTTAATATCCACACTAATCTGATCATTCCAGACTGGATGGTCAAGACCTGTAGTTTCCCAAGAGCTTGGCTCAATCCTGCAGTGGTTGAGAGATATCTTGAAATAATCCTCACAACATATTTTTTTGTCTTCAACTTAAATGCTTACCTACACGCTGTTCATTATAAAACAGTCTCTTTGGAGTGGATAATGTGACTGGGATAACAAAGTTGAGATAGATCAACAAGGAATAAGTTCTTTCCATGTTTGACTTTTCAAGGATCTTTGTCTTACGGATGTGATCTTGCTATCACACACCAGTAAGCTTTCTCAGGCACCGAAGGTGAGCAGAAATATGCTGCCCTTGCATACCTAGAATAGATAGTCCAGGATTCAGTTCCATATAACAGCAAAAGCAGAATAACTGCTCAATAGACCTTCAGTTTGGTTTGGTTTCCAGACTCAGATCATGCCAGATCCATACATTCATGCAATGACCACAAATAGCTGCACTAGTAAGAGCAATGTGCACGGTGACATTATTATCCCATGTTGCGGTATTTGACAGAATGTAGTGACATTATTATCCCATGTTGGTGTATTTGACAGAATGCACAGTGACATTATTATCCCATGTTGCGGTATTTGACAGAATGCACAGTGACATTATTATCCCATGTAGCGGTATTTGACAGAATGCACAGTGACATTATTATCCCATGTAGCGGTATTTGACAGAATGCACAGTGACATTATTATCCCATGTAGCGGTATTTGACAGAATGCTATACACAAACTTGTTTGCTGTGATGAGTTTTTATTATTTTTTTAACCTTAAATGGTAATGGAGGGCTCACAAGTTACATGTTCGTTCGCTGCAACGCAGAGAGATCAGTCAAATAGCACTCTCTGGTATTTTAAAGTTGGTGTCTTACACATTATCTCCCCACATGGTAGTCAGTATTGATGCATGAACATTGTGGTTATTTAGAACCATGTCATGGCTACAATCTTCTGGTTCTAAAACATTAAAAATCATATCATGTTTGGGTGGGGGAGGGAAAGAGAGTTCAAAACGCCCTATGAAAATACACGACAACCAGCTCTAGTAAAACAAGATAGTAAACCCCCCCCATATAAGGGAAAAAGTCATACACACAAGACAAGAAGATTCAAGCAGACACACAAGACAAGAACAAGAAGACAAATAGACACACAAGAGAAGAAGATTCAGACAAACAAGACATATCAACAAGCAGACACACAAGACAAGTAGACACTATAGACAAGCAGACATATAAGACACACAACTATGGCAGGCATACACAAGTATGGCATAAATTACAGATGCTTGCACAGGCTGCGACATACAACTTCCCAACAAACATTTAATTGTCTGCAATATAGCTTATATTGCAATTAAACTACAAACATTTTCGAATGTTCCAAGACTCTTGCATTCTTTCCCTCTGTACCAGAAAATTGCCAATTCCATAGTTTATGGCTGCACAAATTCCATAGTTTATGTCTGCACAAATTCCATAGTTTATGGCTGCACAAAATCCATAGTTTATGGCTGCATAAATGACTGAGGATTGGAAAAAACATGACAGTAAGATCATACAGAGATGTATGCAGTTATTCAAGCATGTAGATGACACTATTCATACATGGGGAGATTCATGAAAAGATTAACCTTTAGCAAGCTGTATTAAAATAACACAATCTTTCCCCAACGATTGGATTATTTTTTTGAAAATTTGTGTTATTTTTGTTGGTTGTTTGGGAAATGCTATAGCTTTTTTTGTTTTTAAAGTTGAAATAATTTTTTGCACATTTAAATAAAGAATTTCATACTTAAAATATATGTGGAATTTGTTTTTTATATGTGTGAGGAAGTTGTGAAGTTTTTTTTAAAAAACAAAAAAACTATCGATGTTTGGAAAACACAATAACTATTTGTACTTAAGAGATTTTAAAATAATTTGTGTACATCTAAATAAAGAATTGAATACTGCATATATTTTGGTATGTTTTGTTTGTGTGATACATGAGGTGCAGGAAAGTTGTTATGACGGGAAAAGCCAAAAACATCAAAATCAAATCTTTTTAACAATTTCTCACATTTATTTATTTTTGATATGGCAACGCTGAAAACATTGTTTTATACACTGTAACACACCTAAGTCTATTGTATTTGTGTATCACTGGTTAAATAAATAAATCATGTAAAAGTAACTTGCCTTGTTAAAATTTTTTCAAGAAACTTAGACCTAATATCGCCCGTGTGTTGCTGGGGCCCGAAAGGGGAGCAAAGAATAGAAACACTGTTTACCTTCCACGCATGTCGTAAAAGGCCACTAAGGAGGTTATGGGATGGAGTTGGTTGTCCCATCCCATATAGGGTCAGTGACCCAAAGCCATGCTGAAGTCGGATGTGTCCGGCCAAAAAGCGCAGATATCGCAGCAATGCCGTAAACCATGACACAACGCATTCTGTTCTCCAGACTACATCCTGCTAATCTGCAGGAGTTTGAGAACGAACGCAGAAGAAGAAGACCTAATATTGTTGGTAAATCAGTCAATATGTTAGTTCCATATCATTTCATAAATAAACCAACTAGTTACTATATCTACTTTAAAAACAAACGTAATTCCTAACAATTCCTTACTATCAGAATCACAATCAATAATAATTTTACATTAATTATACATATTGACAGTCATTGTAATCTGATATATTCTGCACCATTGTCGCTCTCTTCCCCTGAATTCTGCCTTCAGCTATTAATCTTTCCACGCTGTTATGTCTCTTTATATGATCACAAATCATTTCTTGTTATGATGTTAAGGAGCCAGTCCTCTTCGATGTTCATTGATCTTAACACTTCGTGATTTGTATTTTTAGCTATCCACGGAATTCATACGTTTCTGAGAAAAAAAGCTCAATAGTTAACTTACCTTGACCTTATCATGTGACACATGCACAACTGTTTTTACTTTTCCTGGTCGACCTTTGACAGCAGCATAACAGAAAAGTGTCACTACCATGACAAATAGAAAGTAACTTGTTCTCATCAGATGAAGGTTGATAACTGACCTGTCTTCCTGTTACAAATATCATTACACTATTTTACAATCATGACCCATACAAGGACAAACATGGGTATAACATTGAATACCTGCTTAAACAGACACAGGTAAAACATTTACTATATGTTTCAACAGACAAGGGTATAACATTTACTATATGTTTCAACAGACAAGGGTATAACATTTACTATATGTTTCAAAAGACAAGGGTATAACATTTACTATATGCTTCAACAGACAAGGGTATAACATTTACTATATGCTTCAACAGACAAGGGTATAACATTTACTATATGCTTCAACAGACAAGGGTATAACATTTACTATATGCTTCAACAGACAAGGGTATAACATTTACTATATGCTTCAACAGACATGTGTAAATCATTTAAGATCGGTCTAATAAATAGATATGGGTATATCATTTAAAATTTGCTTCAACAAATAAGGGTGCACAATTTAAGATCTGCTTGAATAGACAAGGGATAAAATTTAAGATCTGCTTTAACAAATCTGAGAGGCTGATGAGAGAAAAAAAAGATAGGCTATTGTGAAAACAGAGAAGCCGGTGAAAGAAACAGAGGTTGTTGATGAGAAACAGAGGTTGATGTAAAAAAACAAAGATGCTGATGAAAATACATGGAAGAGATGAGAAAACAGAGAAGATTGATGAGAAAACATTGGTTGATGGAAAAAGAAAGTGATTTATGAGAAAACTGGAAGTTTATGAGAAAATAAGGAGGAGACTGATGGGGAAACAGAGTTGGAGAAAAGAAAAGAGGTTGATGATAAAACAAATAGGCTAATGAGAAAACAGAGAATGTAATGAGAAAACAGGAAGGTTAATGAGAAAACTGGGAGGTTAATGAGAAAACAGGGAGACTTGTGAAAACAGAGAAACTGATGAGAAAATAGAGAGGTGTGATGAGGAAACATGAGGTTGATGAGAGAACTGAGGTATGATGAGGAAACAGAGATTGATGAGAGAACTGAAGTCTGATGAGGAAACAAATAGAAGGTTGACGAGTAAACAGAGGCTGATGAGAGGTCGAGGAAACAGAGAAGGCTAATGAGAAAACCGAGAGGAGCTGATGAGAAAACAAGGTTGGTGAGAAAACAGAGACAATATAGACAACTAGCTAACTCTCAATACAAACTAGCTAACTCTCAATACAAACTAGCTAACTCTCAATACAAACTAGCTAACTCTCAATACAAACTAGCTAACTCTCAATACAAACTAGCTAACTCTCAATACAAACTAGCTAACTCTCAATACAAACTAGCTAACTCTCAATACAAACTAGCTAACTCTCAATACAAACTAGCTAACTCTCAATACAAACTAGCTAACTCTCAATACAAACTAGCTAACTCTCAATACAAACTAGCTAACTCTCAATACAAACTAGCTAACTCTCAATACAAACTAGCTAACTCTCAATACAAACTAGCTAACTCTCAATACAAACTAGCTAACTCTCAATACAAACTAGCTAACTCTCAATACAAACTAGCTAACTCTCAATACAAACTAGCTAACTCTCAATACAAACTAGCTAACTCTCAATACAAACTAGCTAACTCTCAATACAAACTAGCTAACTCTCAATACAAACTAGCTAACTCTCAATACAAACTAGCTAACTCTCAATACAAACTAGCTAACTCTCAATACAAACTAGCTAACTCTCAATACAAACTAGCTAACTCTCAATACAAACTAGCTAACTCTCAATACAAACTAGCTAACTCTCAATACAAACTAGCTAACTCTCAATACAAACTAGCTAACTCTCAATACAAACTAGCTAACTCTCAATACAAACTAGCTAACTCTCAATACAAACTAGCTAACTCTCAATACAAACTAGCTAACTCTCAATACAAACTAGCTAACTCTCAATACAAACTAGCTAACTCTCAATACAAACTAGCTAACTCTCAATACAAACTAGCTAACTCTCAATACAAACTAGCTAACTCTCAATACAAACTAGCTAACTCTCAATACAAACTAGCTAACTCTCAATACAAACTAGCTAACTCTCAATACAAACTAGCTAACTCTCAATACAAACTAGCTAACTCTCAATACAAACTAGCTAACTCTCTAGTTTGCCTTTCTGCTGACAATTATATCAGGAGGAGTAATCAACAATTTCTCAATGTCATGCCAGTACATAAATAGTAGAGTTATTGAACTTTCTCTAGCATTTGGTGGGTGGACAGAACAGAAGTGAGAGCAATTGATGATATTAAATTCATTGCAAGATAGGGTTTTTTTTCTACTCAAATATGTGTAGACTGATTTCAGTGCCAACTGCTTCTTCTTCTTCTTTCGTTCACTTGAAACATGTCTATATCTGTAATTCTGTCTCCTTAATAAAACTCACTGTCTTTTGTAGTTCATACAGTGTCCCATAGAGTTTTGATTCCAGTGTTGTTTCCTCTGGCCAATATGTCTGCCTCAGCGTTTCATGCTCAGAACACTCTTGAAGTATATGTTTGGCACTCTGTGCTCCCTGTCCACATTGCTGTGTTGCCAATCTTGAACTTTGTATACATGTGACTGCGGAGTCGGTTGTGTCCTGTTCTGAGACGTAGAATTATAACTTGTTCTGGTCTGTTCATAATATGATAGTCATCTTGTGTTGGTGTTTGTGGCTTTCTTATTGACTTGATCATCTGTTTTTTCTGATGGTAGGTGATTGGTATATCTGGTTGGTCTTCGGCAGCACCTTCCTTAGCCAGTTGGTCTGCTTTTTCATTTCCTGGTATTCCACAGTGAGAGGGTATCCACTGCATGGTTACCCTATACTGGTAAGACAATTCGCTAAGTAGTTTTTTCAAGTCTGTTAGTTTTCCAGACTTGAGAGTTTGAAGCACTGACCTTGCATCTGTCAGGAATACCACAGGCTGTAGGTCAGAGTTGGAGTTCAGCAGTTTTTTAGCTGCCACACTAATTGCCTGGATTTCTGCATCATAATTATTGCAGAATTTTCCTGTCGGTGTTATGATTGTATCTCTAGGCTTGTGTGGATATTCTATATATACACCTGTGCCAACTGCTAATCTGGTTACACAGACTCCAGGGACAAGAAAATAGGACTAGAGAGATTGCTAGTGCTCTCTTCCTGTCCTATACAGTCTTCTTCTTCCTTAACACTTTAAAACTCATGCCCTCAGTTTTATTCAAGAAACTCATAAATCATTATTCATGTCAGAAAGATTTTTTGCATGTGGGTCATACATTTTGAATGATGAGATTTTATGTTATCTGTCAGAGGAGATTTCTCTGCAACTTTTTTTCAGGGTTGACTTGGTTGAGGTATCATTGAATTGAAATTTTCAAGGGCTATATAGCTACAGTATTTTTAATGCTGTACTGTAGCATTATTTTGAAAATTTTGTCCAAGTACCTACTGGAAGAAGCTGGGCAGTTTGCAAAGAACCAAGAGGCTTACAGAGTGGCAGTGAGGACAATGTTCTGCAAAAGGCCTGTCACATAGATAGATAGATATCTGTCAGATTCTGTCAATTTCTTAAAATGGCACATCTTTAAATATTTGTTGGTAAACTAAATATTTATCTAAAAAATGTATAATTAATTGTCATTCAATATATTGGTCACTTTAGGCGAGCTGCGGGCGTATCTTCATGAAATGTCACACTCAGACTCATTGTAACATGCATCCAGATCAAGTTGTCTGTTCCTCAGTGTTCATTCTCAAACTCCAGCTGGATCTCTTTTGTAACAGGACAACAGTCCTAGATTTTTCAGCAGAATAGAAATCCACAGAACGAAAATGTATTGTGTTGCTGTTTTATATGCCCCAATGGCCTGACACATCCGTCTTCAGCAGTCTGATGCATTAAAAGTATACCATGTTGAGAAATGTTAAAAGAACAACCAAAGTTACTATCTGATTTTAAAACTTGAGTATAACTTGCTAAAAGTCTTGCAAATAACAACAGAAACTGCATGTTCAAGTGTTATAGTATCACATATCACACGAGCACATGACTATAATACATGAACTGTGTATCCTAATTATGTGTTTTGTCTGTATTTGGTATAACATCACCACAGATGGATGTGTCGGGCCTTTGAAGCAAATAGAACAGCGACACAACAAGTCTCTCTGTTCCATTCTCTGGACTACATCCTGCTGGAAATCTAGTAGGACCATTGTCCTTCTACTATAAGAGAGATCCAGGGGAAGTTTGAGAATGAATTCTGAAGAAAGAGATGTAGGTATAGCATGAAAAAATAAGTAATCATGAAAACTACTTGTTTTATAACATACAAAAAAAAGTAATCATGAAAACTACTTGTTTTATAACATACAAAAATAAACAATTATGAAAACTGTTTTGTCCCATTAAAAAATATCCTTAAGGTCATAATCACTGATGGTATATATATATATACCAAATCCCCATAGAGGCCAGCTCGTTGGCGAGGCTGAAACTAAAACTGGCTGGGCCCAACAAATAAAGGTGCTGAAGTCAGCGACATTTGGTCAGAAGGTGCATCGCAACACCCAGAATATCCTGCTTTATCAAACTAACAAACGAAAGAAGTTGAATATATACCATATTATAATATCAATTTCTATCAAATGTTTTAGTTATAAGTTACCAACATGTATGGGTCAAAGGGCATGAGCCCATGGACCGCTGGATCAGCAACCAACCAACCAACCAACCAATATGTAAACACGATTTTGTTACAAGAGCTGTCAAATATCTAAATTAATATATAGCAGCAAGTGGACACAGAGTTGAAAACACACATCTTTACATTAAATAGTTTTGTTGATAATATTTAGACCTTACTGGTGATAGGAGTACAGTAAGAGAATCATCAAAGGCGTATTGTACAGTCACTCTCGAGCCAGGTAGGCACCAATTGTTGTCACTGCTGGCAGAAAATAAACTTGCAGACATAGGCCTGATATGGTGTGATGGTGATGGCTCAATGGGGCAGCTGGTATGTTTAGCATGTCTGTGGTAAAAACACAACATGTTAACACACACACTCACATTATATATATATATATAATCTCAGTGATAAAGCATACTCTCTAAACATACAAAATGCCACATTATCTAAATATACATGCACATTATCTAAATATACAACATGGCACATTATATAAATAGAAAGCATGGCGCATTATATAAATAGACAGCATGGCACATTATATAAATATACAACATGTCACATTATATAAATATACATGTCACATTATTTAAATAACAATCAAAGTGTCTGAGGATACCAGACAAAGTTTCTTGATTAGAAACTGGCCTCACAGTATGTGGGGCATTCCCATAAGTGCTTCGCCCTCTGTTCCAGCAGCCATTCGACGGTGTTTCGAGTCTAATGCTGCCGAAATAGATGTCGACATCAGGGCACAACTCTGGCCCTTGCAGCAGGTTTCTGTGTTGTTCTGCTCACCCACGCCATGCCCGTAACTAGTTCAAGCACAATGTCGGCTTGTCGGAACAACATGGTAACTGTTATCGAAGGTTATGACTACGGGATTGTATAGATGACGTGCCATGAAGGAGATAATCTCAATATAAAGGCATGTCATCTACTAAGGTTTTCTGTTTTGTGGTTGGTTTGTCTAGTGAGCCATTGGTGAGACCCACAGATGCAACCGCATGCACAAAGTGTCCGAGGATATTTGACAAAGTGGAGAGTGTTTAGTAACAACAATAACAAGTGGTAACAGCAAGAATAACGTACTAATATTACTGTAAGCAAAAAAAAATAATAAATAGTAAAAATACTAAATGAAACATAACACACAAATAAAGGGACACGTACTTTTCCTACATTGTGGTCCAATAGAGACTTTTAGAACAAACAAATAAATTAACAAGAATCAAATACACACAATTCACTGCAGTGCGCTTACCAATGTAACCGCACATTCATTTGACAACAAGAGCATGACAATTTACAACAATAATCATAAAATAATACAGTCGAATCCAGTTATAACAACTTAGTCTAGACCCAAAGAAATGTTTGTAATATAAAAGAAACTCGCTCTATACAGTACAAACAATTTAGATTATAATTGGGGATTTTGAAAATTATTGTTATATGGGGAAATTTCTATAGAGGTATTCTACTGTATAAATGTGTAATATGAGAATTGTTTGTGATAATTCTGACAGACATTTACCGAGCTCGTGGTAGCATTGAGGCTGGTCCGGTGAAAGTCACACATGAGTTAATGACATACATGTTGCAGACACCAACTGTCTTGTCCACACATTCAGTGTCCTTGATTGAGGTGAAGATTGCCATGGATATATGCTGCTCCTTGTGCGTTCCTGGTCAATGATATCAACATCAAACGAATATGATAGCTGTCACATCATACAACTGGTATAACAGTCACAATCTAACACATCATACATGAATAATACAAATAGGAAACATTGAGGAGTTAAATAAAAAATAAATAAAAAGGCAGTAGAGGGGATATGAACTAGGTTCAGCTGATATCTATTCCCCTTGAACTTGAGTCTACACGTTTTACAAATGTGAAAACACAGCATCTCTATAAAATGATGTGATTTTATTCAAGACTTCCAATGTGTATATTCTCATGCCACTACGAATATGGTTATGTTGATAGTAACATAAACAACAGTACAACAAACACTGCAATTGTATGTAAATTTCTCAAGGACCACAAACATTTAACATTAGCAATACATCCAAAAATGGGCAAATGACCTTTTTTGAAAATTCAAGTAAAACACACTTCCCATTACAGAAGAAATATTTATGTCCCTGGTGAGATCTAACGTTATCTATTGTGTATGTGTCTCAGATCTAATCTTATCTCTTGTGTCAGGTCTAATTTTATCTTTTGTGTGTCAGATCTAATCTCATCTCATGTGTCAGATCTAATCTTACCTTTTGTGTGTGTCTCAGATATAATTTTATCTGTTGTATGCATTTGTATGTGTCAGATTTCAACTTATCTCTTGTATGTGTCAGATTTCAACTTATCTCTTGTATGTGTATGTGTGTTTAGTGTCAGGTCTTACTGTGGTCCTTTTCTCACCTTTCATACTGAGCATATTGCCTGTGATATCTGCTGTCAGATAGATTGGTTTTAATGCTGAGGTCAGAAAGTCAGGACTCGGCACAAACTCAATGTTGAGATGGAAAGTTTCATTTCTATGGAGATAATAAAATATTGAAGTTTCATTTCTATGGAGATAGTTCATTTCTATGGAGATAATAAAATATTGAAGTTTCATTTCTATGGAGATAATAAAATATTGAAGTTTCATTTCTATGGAGATAATAAAATATTGAAGTTTCATTTCTATGGAGATAATAAAATATTGAAGTTTCATTTCTATGGAGATAATAAAATATTGAAGTTTCATTTCTATGAAGATAAAATATTGAAGTTTCATTTCTATGAAGATAAAATATTGAAGTTTCATTTCTATGAAGATAATAAAATATTGAAGTTTCATTTCTATGGAGATAATAAAATATTGAAGTTTCATTTCTATGGAGATAATAAAATATTGAAGTTTCATTTCTATGGAGATAATAAAATATTGAAGTTTCATTTCTATGAAGATAATAAAATATTGAAGTTTCATTTCTATGAAGATAATAAAATATTGAAGTTTCATTTCTATGAAGATAAAATATTGAAGTTTCATTTCTATGAAGATAATAAAATAGGTACTCTCCTAGTAGAGACCAACACATTTAAAAGGAACAAACTTTAGTGAAATGAAACTTACTCCCAACTAGGGTACAAAGGGACATAAAAATATATTATACAAGGGACAAAATCAGAAATAATGAAACAAGTTTATTGGAACAAGTAATCTTGCATAAGAATGACAGGAGCGTGAAATGTGATGTTTGTGGTTGTTGTCTTTGATGTCCACATAAATTATGCATAACTTTTAATATGCTATAGAACTGTGCTATGTCATCATGGATAGTTAGCAGCAGCCATGTTTGTTATTGTATGTAGCAACAAATACCGAGAGAATTTTTATGCAGAGTGATTATCTAAAAAGTGGGATTAAAATACACCTGACCAGTGTACTGGCATTTACTAGGAAAGAACCCACAAATATTGAAGTTTCATTTCCATGGAGATAATAAAACATTGAAATTTCATTTCTATGGAGATAACATGATTAAAGTTTAATTTCTATGACGAAAAATATTAAAATTTAATTTCTATGCAGATAACAGATATTGAAGTTTCATTTCTATGTCAATAATAAAATATTTGTGTTTCATCTCTATGGAGATAATGTAACAGATATAGTCACCATGCATACTCACACATTCACCAGGGATACACACAGTTACTATGGGTACTCACATTCACCAGGGACACACACATTGACTAAAGGTACTCACATTCACCAGGGACGCACACATTGACTAAAGGTACATTCACCTGGGTCACACACATTCACCAGGGAAACACAGTCACTATGGATACTCACATTCACCAGGGACACACACATTCACTATGTGTACTCACATTCACCAGGGACACACAGTCACTAAAGGTACTCACATTCACCAGGGACACACACATTCACTATGCGTACTCACATTCACCAGGGACACACACTGTCATCATGGATAGTCACAGCAGAGACACATACAGTCACCAGGGATTAACTCAGTCACCAGAGACACATACAGTCACCAGGGATTAACTCAGTCACCAGAGACACATACAGTCACCAGGGATTAACTCAGTCACCAGAGACACATACAGTCACCAGGGATTAACTCAGTCACCAGAGACACATACAGTCACCAGGGATTAACTCAGTCACCAGAGACACATACAGTCACCATAGATTATCTCAGTCACCAGAGACACATACAGTCACCAGGGATTAACTCAGTCACCAGGGAAACATAGTCACCATAGATTAACTCAGTCACCAGAGACACACACACAGTCACCAGGGATTAACTCAGTCACCAGAGACACATAGTCACCAGGGATTAACTCAGTCACCAGGGAAACATAGTCACCATAGATTAACTCAGTCACCAGGGACACACACAGTCACCAGGGACACACACAGTCACCAGGGATTAACTCAGTCACCAGAGACACATACAGTCACCAGGGATTAACTCAGTCACCAGAGACACACACAGTCACCGGGGATTAACTCAGTCACCAGAGACACATACAGTCACCAGGGATTAACTCAGTCACCAGAGACACACACAGTCACCAGGGATTAACTCAGTCACCAGGGACACATACAGTCACCACAGACACATACAGTCACCAGGGATTAACTCAGTCACCAGGGACACATACAGTCACCAGGGATTAACTCAGTCACCAGGGACACATACAGACACTGGGGATTAACTCAGTCAACAGGATTAACTCAGCCACCAGGGACACACACAGTAATTATAGATTAACTCAGTCACCAGAGACACATACAGTCACCAGGGATTAACTCAGTCACCAGAGACACATACAGACACTGGGGATTAACTCAGTCACCAGGGACACATACAGACACTGGGGATTAACTCAGCCACCAGGGACACATACAGACACTGGGGATTAACTCAGTCACCAGGGACACATACAGTAATTATAGATTAACTCAGTCACCAGAGACACATACAGTCACCATAGATTAACTCAGTCACCAGGGACAAATACAATCAACAGGGATTAACTCAGTCACCAGGGACACAGTTACTATGGGGATAACAGAGATTGAAGTTTCATTTCTATGGAGATAATGTAATATATATAGTCACCATAGGTCAGGGCTATTAAACTATATTTACTCGGGGGCCAAAATGTAGAAAATGGGGATCATCACGGGCCAGAAGTCCATTTTTTATAACTTTATTTCACTGTTTTAAGAATGATCCGCGGGCCGCCAATTGAATAGCCCTGCCATAGGTACTCAGTCACCAGACACACACACATGGTCACTATAGGTACTCACATTCACCAGAGACAGATATGGTTATCAGGGACAAATACTGTCTGGTGCATAACCACCAAGTGCATTCACATAAAGTCTTACTTAAGCATTTATTTACATAAGGTAATCAGTAACACAATTAGATTAGGTCACACATAGGACATACTTACATGAAGGCACCCTTGCTGACAGGATCAGCAGTTGGGATCGATGTCGTCTCTATTTGTGAAAATATTGATTCAGTCTTGGTTCTGTGGTGATATGCTGTCTGATATTCTAATCCGACTTGAGATTCAAGTGCTTCCCTTTTGAAATTCTGTGCTGAATTACTGGAGACTTTGTTCTCTATAATCTTGTCCTTGATGCTTTCTAAGGCATCTCCTGGGCTCAAATCTCCAACTTTAACCAAAGGTGTACTTAAATTATGTGACGTAACATTCTGTGACACACAGAACTTCAAATGTGACAGCTTTTCTAAAAATGTGTTCCAATCCTAGTCACAGAAAACACATCACAAAATTTTTTAAAATAAATAATTCTTTAGAAAAATACATTTTTAGATTAAAATGATTCAAGTATTATATTATTTCATCATGGTTGCCATAGTGGCTAATTTTATAAATTTCTGAAACTTCTAAAGTATCTTTGACATCAGATAAATGTTGTAACTTGAAAATTAAAATTGGCATTTTAGAAATTAGCAGCACAAAAGTAACGTAATCTCATTATTTCAATACGGAAAATGGATATTCCTATAGATAAAAGATTACATCTCATATTATTTTGTATGAAATTATTATTAAATTCATTTCAAGATGCAGAATGATGTCAATCAGGCTAAGAACGTACACATACAGAGAATGTTAGAAATGGGAGTATCTAGAGGTGAGGGAAGGAAAAGTAAATTTTTTAGAAAGTCCAGAAGATCACACATTAAACACCTGACTGGGACTCTGAGTCTACATACACTGGGATGGCTGCTGGAGCGGAGGGTGGAGCACTTATGGGAATGTCCCGCAAGCTGTGAAAATCATGGGCAAACAGTATCAAAGACAGAACAGGTCTCCTGCTGAAGACTGATGTGTCGGGCCATTGGCACAAATATAACGACGACAACGCATTTCTATTCTCTGGACTACATCCTGCTGGAAATCTAGTATGACGTTGGCCCTGCTACAAGGGAGATTCCGTGGGAGTTTCAGAATGAACGCTGAAGAAGAACAGGTCTAGATTTTTCCACACTCATCTGACCAGCTGAGGATAGAAATCGCTGGAAGACTGTGTTAATGAACGCATCATTGTAGTACCCTATGAGGGAAGGATAGAAATCGCTGGAAGACTGTTAACAAACACATCATTGTAGTACCCCTATGACCGTGACAGGTTATGAGTTTATTAGTTAGTTATTCCTCTAGGGCGAAAGATGGCACATAGGGCGGATAACATTGATTTGCATGTGTCTCGTTTCATTGCAATTTGCTGTAGATCTTCATTGTTTCTAATACCGATGGTGAAACGTTCCCTTGTAATAGTTCTACGTAACATTTCTTTTGGTCTTCCTCGTTTTCTCTTGCCTTTTGGTGGCCACATCAAAGCTTGACAGGGAAGTCTTTCAGTATCCATTTGTAGTGCGTGATGGGCTTATGGATTATAAAAAGTGAATGTAGTTTATATGAATGAATTATAAAAAGTAGTGTCAAAACAGAATCTTCTTCCAAGCTGAATTTGTGTGTTTTATCTCAAAGTGCTAGAAATATAACTATATATTTCATATATTCTTGGAAATATACCGGTAATGCTAAATTATGAACTTACACCACATCTTGACAAAAATGTATCCCAATAGATGCCAAAAGGTAAATCATAAAAATAATCTTCACACGAACAGTGAATGTCAGACTTGGATACTAACTAAAGAACGAGAGACAAAGCTTACTATGTGTGAACTGAGATGGCTAATAAAATCAGCAAACAGAACAAGCAGAGATCATGCAAGGAATGCAGATATTACCAGAACTGTTGGAACAACATCTGTAGTCAAATATATTCTTCTTTTTCTTCCACGTTCATTCTCAAACTCCTTAAAATTAGCAGGATGTAGTCCGAAGACTGGATTGCAATGATTGCATCATAGTTTACAGCTTTTTCTGCGATATCTGTGCCTTTCAGCCTGACACATCCGACTTCAGCATGTCTTCTGGATCACTTTTTTCCCTATATTGAATGGGACAGCCAATCCACTCCAGAACTCCCCCCCCCCCAGTATCCTCTTACAACATGCATGGAATGTAAACAGTGTTGCTTCCATTTCATGCCCCAGCAACACAGGTGATAAAATATATTGAAAAAACAGTGACTAAAGTAGTTAAGCCACTTAATGAGAATGAACCCTTATTGGCCAGTAGCTAGAGCATGCAACATGAAAATAGAAACATCAAGAGCATACAACATGAAAACGGGTACAGCACAAGTAGACGCCATCACATAGTTGAGTTATTTCCCTTGTCTATGTTTGTAAATTTCATGTTCATCATTTCATAATTTAAATATTTATTTATTTTAGGATTTGGGATAGTTATGTTTTGCATAACTAACCCTAATCCAATCCTAAATAAATAAGTATTTCAATTATTAAATGATGAACATTAAATTTACAAATGTAGACAAGAAAAATAATTAAACGTGTGGCGATGTCTACTTGTACTGTACCAAAAATGGAAACGCAAAAACCTTACAAACATGAACATTGAAACAGCAAGAGGCAGAGTTAAGCAAGACCTAGAAGAAGTTACATTGAAAGAGCTACAAACATTCTGAGACATCACAATATAACTGCACATCAAGTGATCAAATGTACCATAGATAAAAAACTCTGAACATCATTCAATCCTGCTGTATTGTATTAAAAGCAAAAGCAGAGAAAAGACTAGAAATATGATTATTATATGGTAGTATTTTGTGATGATTTATGTTATACTCTGTGAAAATAGTGCTGCATGACTAAGAATAGTGCTTACGATTACAATGGATGCACACATTATCAGACTATAGGGTATGGGTATGAATAAATACAAATAACTGTATACAAGACAGTTTCAACCTTAAGGTCTTTTTCAAGAAAATACAAGACAAACAGTGAATTGTAGCATATCCTATTGAGGATGTAACCATCAACATAGAATTTTGGCTGTAGTGTTTTTCTAGGCAATATAACTACTTTCAGTCATTTGCCATTGCTTTCTGAACGGTCCGGATGCACAATCTTCTGAGGCAGGATTCAAACATACCTTGGCCTTCACAGAAACGACTGTACCACGCCACCATAGAGGCTGGACAGTGAACAAACAGTAAAAATAATGGCACCATCACGAAAGTGACCCACTCTTTGTGGTAAACAGCAGAACGCCCGTGTGTTGTCGGGGCCTGAAAGTGGAGCACAGAATAGCAACACTGTTTACCTTCCATGCATGTTGTATGAGGCGACTAAAGAGGTTATGGGATGGACTTGGCTGTCCCATCCCATATAGGGTCAGTGACCCAAAGCCATGCTGAAGTCAGATGTGTCAGACCAAACAAAAGGTACAGATATCGCAGCAATGCTGTAAACTATGACACAACGCATTCCGTTATCCGGACTACATCCTGCTGATCTACAGGAGTTTGAGAACGAACGCAGAAGAATTTAGCAGGAAACCCAAAAACATGGATTTCCTGTGACAAGTCTGCTGTTTAAATGCTTTTGTTATAGTGCCATTATTTTTACTGTTTGTTGTATTTCTAGAAAAGAATAATAAATGTTGAAACGTTAAAACTATTTTGTACTGCTGTTTATTTTTTTCATACCTATACCCTATAGTGTGATAGTCTGTGCCTACACTGTAAATCCGATTGAGCTTGTGTTTTACGTTAAGACTATTTAATAGTTTTACAGCAATCTCACTTATTATAGATTGTCTTGACTCTAAGACTATATTTGTGTTATCCCTGAAAAAACATATTTATATTTTTAATTTTTATGCTAGCAACATTCAACAGTATGACATTCTGAATATGGTAGGCAACAAGATACAAATTTCATCAAAAAGTTCAAAGGCGTTGAACGTAGCAATACACCCAACACAAAATAATGAACTAAAGGCAATAGAGCAGTAAAATGATGTCAACATGTGATTCAAGTCATGACAAATATTGCTCAATTTCATTGGCTGTTTTCTAGTGTTATTTGGTTTTAACCTTCTCCGTGCCATTGGCGTGACTATAAACCAACTCCCGGTTGTACTCCGTGAACGCTATGGTAGCAGATTTGCAATAATCTCTAAGCAGTTTTGTAACTACAATAAGATGTTTAAATTTGGCTTTTTTCTTTCCGCAAAGAGTTGCAACACTGCTAATAATTGCCCTTTTTTTTTTGCTCTTTTCAGTCTAAGTCTAAGATTGAAATTTTTGTACGAGAAAGATAGTTTCAAAGTTTGAGTTAAGCCTGTTATGATAAATGCGCATCGAGTTAAAATAGATGCCATTTTAAATTAAATACATATTGATTGTTTTTATAATCATGTGGATTACATGTATTTTCACAGAAGATATTATAGAACATGTTAGTTTCATTATGAAATGACAATGCAACAAAAGGCATGGACATCGTGCACTAAATATGGATCACATTGTTTGTGAAGTGAGTTGAAAAATATTCCAACTACTCAAGATTGGATCGAAGATTAATGACATTTAAATGTTTGACTTTGGTTAGTTTGGCTATCAAATAACTATACATAATATGAGTCAGTCATTTTAAAAATAGTTTTCTATGCATGTTTTCATCACTATGCAATTTTTTTTAAAAACAATCTGCCGTGCAGAGGGCAAGTTACGTAAGTTGTATTGAGAAAAGTTACGGTTAATGTCAATTATAATCTGGCAGATTTGCTTTTCATTCCACAAGAAACACAATATCTCAACATATTTATAGATTAGTGGGTTTCCTGATTAGAAACCAACATCATGGCACACAGGATATTCCCATAAGTGTTTCGCTCTGTTCCAGCAGCCACCTAAGAGCATGCAGATTCAAAGTTCCAGTCAGATGCTGATTAAGTGATCTGCAGATCTTTCCAGAGGACACACTTTCTCCCCTCACCATTGATCATTCCCTTCATTCCTTGGATGCATATGTTATCACTTCCAGCATTTGACTTTTTTTCACTCTGTAGTAAATGAATGATGATAATTGTGGTAAAATGGCATAATCCTGCGTGATTTTGGACTTCTAACGAGACACAATTCATATATAAGTTAAACCAGCCTCTGCTACTGAGGCTGGCTGATATATGCCATACCAGACTCTGTCACAAAGGCCGATATAAGTCATACATGCAACTCTGTCACAAAGGCTGATTAAGTCATACATGCAACTGTCACAAAGGCTGATATAAGTCTGCCTGATATATGCCATACCAGACTCTCACATAGGCTGATATAAGCCATACAGGGCTCTCTGTCACAAAGGCTGATATAAGTCATACGTGCAACTCTGTCACAAAGGCTGATATAAGTCTGCTACAAAGGTTGGCTGATATATGCCATACCACTCTCTGCCACAAAAGCTGATATAATTTATACCAGACTGCCACAAAGACTGATATAAGCCATACCAGGCTCTCTGTCACAAGGCTGAAATAATTTATTTCAGACTCTCTGTCACAAATACTGGCTAATATGAGTCACACCAGCCTCTGTATCACAAAAACCGTATATAGATTAACCAAATATTATAACTTTCATAAATGAAGTCTTCATACCTCTGTGACATCTGGATTGCGCAAATCTTTTGTCTTCACAATATATGCAAATGTTATCAGAGCTATTGCAAAAGAAGCCAGGCAAATCATAAACACAACCAATGGGGGACGACTGTTGAAGAAACCACGCAGGTTTTCCACAATAACAAAAGCCATAACTACAGAACCTGTGAAGAAAGAAAATGAGAATACAATAAACATTTATATTTTTAATTTTATTTTCATTTAGAAAGGTCAATGTCATCTTTGTTTAAATCAAGCAGGACCACAATGCTCCTCACGCAAGCACAGGTTGAAGTCAGAGATACCAGGTCGAGAAGCGTACCAGACACTCTGGTTTCATACAACTCGACATGTCTACACAACAAAATTTTAACATCTCGTGTGTCCATGTAGCACAGAAAGCAGAATATATTCTGTAAGTCTGCATTCACTAAATAGTTACGGGATTATTTAACTCATTATTTCTGCACACAGAGAGGTGCGCGCAAACATTAGAAATATTATTTCTAATATAACCAGTTTCAACATAAAGTATTTAACTTTAAGCTTGCCAAATCACAACAAAGGTTAGATAATACCTTGAAACTAGAGCGAAGGTCACAGTGAAGAATCAAAAGCATCTTGTGTCAAGATCATTATTTAAAAATGTTGATGTTACTTTCATTTATAAATTTACAGCAGAAGTCAGATATGTCGAGCCACTGAAACAGTGATACAACACATTTCTGTTCTCCAGATTACTAATTTTCTGAATCGATAGTGCTAAACTATATCCTGCTCGCCCATGTGTTGCCAGGGCCTGAAAGGGGAGCAAAGAATAGCAACACTGTTTACCTTCCATGCATGTCATAAAAGGCGACTAAGGAGGTTATGGGATGGAGTTGGCTGTCCCATCCCATATAGGGTCAGTGACCCAAAGCCACGCTGAAGTCGGATGTGTCAGGTCGAAAGGCGCAGATATCACAGCAATGCTGTAAACCATGACACAACGCATTCCGTTCTCCGGACTACATCCTGCTAATCTGCAGGAGTTTGAGAATGAACGCAGAAGAAGAAGATATCCTGCTGACAATCTAGTCAAATCATGTCCTGTTACAAAATAGATACCAACAGTAGGAGTGTAAGAATGGTTGCTAACATTTTAAAACAAGAAATTAATTATTATGAAATGTAAATATAAAAAAAAATCCAATACAAGAACAATTAAATATACATTTTTCTATATGTTATTCAGAATATCCTATTAAAAAATGGGTAAAAGTAAAGATTAAGTCGTTACTGTGCTATAAATAGTACAATGTTTACATTTTTAACTAGCCGAAGTCACGGATTTCCGTGTAACACCACTGAAATTAATGGATGCCGCCATGTCACATCTCCCAACACACAACCAACATCAACCACATTTAGAATTATAACTTTTATAACTAATTTATTTTTTTAATTTATAACTAATCCTAACCCCCATCCCTAATATAAATACTAATTCCAAATTAATATGCCTTTTCAATTAACCTTAATTTTAATCATCACACTGCAAAGGTTAGGTAATACCTCGAAACTAGAACAAAGGTAACAGTGAAGACGTATACTTTACTTGCAACAAAAAATGTTTAGAATTTGTCTCATGCAGTCGTTCACAAACTACAAATGTTTGTTCAGTATAACCACAGATGGCAGAAAATAGGGAAAAGTTAAGTGTGTAGGCAGGTACACGTAACATGCTTCAGCTATATTGATTTGTATATAGCCTATAATAGTACGGTATAGCAGGATATGCCAGTATACGGTTACGACTCCATTTAGAGATTAGAGAAGATGTGAGAATGAAAGGGGCATACTCATACTGTGATAATAATTGACCAGTATTATATATCTGAGGTGTCCACACACAACAAGACATCATGCCAAAGCTTAAAAATCTCAGTGCTCCATTCACTTCGTGCTGTTCTTCGAATAAACAAAATGTTAATTCAATTTAATATTGCTACGTTATTGTCATAAATTTTAAGAGGACGAACTTACGAGGAGAGTATGTGGAAAAAAAATAAGAGTTCAATTATGAAACTTTCATTGAAAGATAATAATCAAACATGGAAGATTGGAGTTGTTACGATTGTTTTAGATCATATTTATTTAGAGTTTTTAGTCGTTTCTAATTTCTTTAGTTTAGCGTTGTTATTTGAAGATTGGTGTAAACATATAAAAAATATAATGAGAACACGAGCATATATAATATGTATAACCTGCTTATCATGGGTATAACCGTTAAAATGTAGCTTGTATTGTAGATAGTAATGTTCAATGACGTTGACTGATCTGTCTATTATTAGTTAACAAATACTTCTACAGGATGTTGAAACGCCATGACAGTTGTCCATATCGTGACATCTCGTGACATCTCGCTAAGGTTTTGTTTACCCCGGAATATTATGATTAGTAAACAGACACGCCCCTTCCTCTTCGCCATTCTAATCTGATAAAACAAACATTTTTTTCCCCAGATCAGTGCAGGATAGTTTCCTCATTTCAGGCATCTACATAGCTATTGATCAATTATTAAGGATATAATACCACAAACATTTAACTATTTTGCAATTTAATCTGTGAGAATTTCCTTAGGTCATTCACGTGGTTCATGACCTCATCGGGACGTGATGGACAGCAGGATAATCATCGCTTATTTTTCATAGAAATTGCCATTATCAACAATTCGACATATTCATAAGACGTTTTTCGGTGTGGTAATTTTGTTAATATACTGATATAGATTGAATATGAACAAATAATTATTTTCAAAAGTGTAACTTATTTCTACAGCGGCAGGATTTACTTGTCACATGATGTTGGTATTACATCTGCCATCAGTTTGATTGGTTAGAAACCAAAACACTGCTGTCAATCACAAGACACGTGTTACTGGTAGCGCATGTGTTGTTTTGATTGTGTTCAGACCGCCATGTTTTAGCCAGAACACAACATACATTTAAAATATATAATTTATCTGCATTTTTTAAAATATGGCTAATTTGTAGCTACAAACCTGTAACTTGTTTTGCAGATTGAGAGCTTTACGGAGTTGTGCCATTTAAATTACCGTATAGAATACTTATGGATTTACTTCTTCAAGCAGCTCGAGTTTTGGAACTGGAAAATTCAGGTGACGGAACCGACCGTGTGTCCTCAAAATCTACACGTGGTGAGTAAGCACATGGCAGACATATCTACAAATTTCAACTGTTTTTAGATCGTCACACTCGGTCGGTGTATAATACCCAAATTTCTATATTTAAATAGCTCTTTTTCTTTATATTTTTCTAGACACCTGTTTCTGCAGTGGTTAGCGTCGATGTGGCATGATGTTGTTTACATTTTCTCCCCATGTTATGTTATTGTTGAACCTGGCTACCCTACGTGACCGCCGGCAGACAGATTGGCCTGCATACCTGAGGACAAATTCTCGTGTCATAGACTTGAAGTTCTGACAGATTCTGCGGTCCCTTTTACATTCTCGTGGAACACGATATAACTGATTTATGTGAGGACGAATATGATCAAGACAACAAAAACCAAAACGTCTAATATATTTGAGCACCTGGGAGGGAGGGTTGTGAACTACTTTTTTTCTCATTTTGCAGTGTTAGTTTCCGTACATTGCAAATCAATGGTGCAACCTTTTTAGATAATCGGGACCCGAATGTTGTCATTTCGCAACAGAGTGGACCAATGACTTTTTAAAATTGTGTCTTGAAGTCAAATCCGTAGATATAAAAAATAATGAGGGGAGAGATTTGGTTTGAAAAAAGGGGGGGGGGGAGGAATTGGGTATCCCCCTTCCTTTGAAAATCAGAGCATGAAGCCAAATGGTGGGTAAAACTACTCCTTTAACGTTTTATCACAAAATGTTGCCATTCATCCTCCTCAAAAATGAGTCTTACACAAAAGACACGATTTACTTTTTTTTTTTAAAAAGGTAAACCACCTTCTTAATGGAAGTGTAGCTGCTAGGATAAATTTGGATGAGTTTGGAGTACTTACGAATTTGTGTAGTCTGCACTTATGATAACTAGCACTCATAACTTTCTCACGATAAGTGTGTTACATATCAGTAGGGCTTGTCAGAACATACTATACATTTGTTATTAACTCTAGATGCTGTAAGATCAAACTAGTCTATTCCAAACTCTGTGATCTTTTAGAGGTCATTATAAATGTTACATAACTCTGTGACATGTACGAACTTATTAGAAGTCTGTTACATAACACTAGGACCTCTCCTGACATACTGTGATACATAACACTAGGACCTCTCCTGACATACTTCACATAACACTATGACCTCTCCAGACACAACATTAGGGCATCTCCTGACATGAGTTATATAACACTAGGATATATCCTTAAATATTATGTTCTAAACATACATCTAGAGCATGTCCTGACATACTACATCACACAACCCTGGGACATGTCCTGATAAACTGTTACATAACATTAGAATATGTCAGGACATACGCTGCATAACACTAGGACATGTCATTACATAAGTTACATAACACTAGTACATATCCTGTCATACATTACATAATACTAGGAAATGGCATGACCTAAGTTATATGACACTGGGATATGTCCAGGCATAAGTTTCATGACACTAGGACATGTCCTGGCATAAGTTACATACTAGAACTGGCATGAGATTTTATTGTATAGAAAAATGGTGATATTACCATTTAGTGCTAGAGATATGATTGTATGGAAGAATGGTGAGATTACCATATTACTGCTAGAGATATAATTGTATAGAAGAATGGTGAGAGTACCACTTACTCCTAGAAAAAGTATTCAGGAGCTGCTAAAAGACTTATATTCGAAACGGAGGTTTCAAACATAAAAAAGACAGTTATTATAGTTGCAACAGAGACAGGGGGAGAACATTGTATAATGGTAAACAATTGAATAAACATACTTACAATGGGGGGGGGGATTGAACAAATGGGGATGGCCATAAATTACGTCAACATTTAAGTAAGGGGAAGGGGGGGGGGGGCTCTTGACAAAAGTTAACGTCAATAATAGTGCTTTTAAATGTTGTTGGAAAAGATGGGGGTGAGGTGGCCTGGGATGGCTAAATATAATATTTCAGTGTGTGTGTTTGTTTGACTTAGTTACTTGATTGTCAAGTTACCTTTGTCTGCTTGCCTTAGTTACTTGATTGTCAAGTTACCTTTGTCTGCTTGACTTAGTTACTTGATTGTCAAGTTGCCTGTGTCTGATGGACTTAGTTACTTGATTGTCAAGTTACATGTGTCTACTGCACTTAGTTACTTGATTGTCAAGTTACCTGTGTCTGATGGACTTAGTTACTTGATTGTCAAGTTACATGTGTCTGCTTGCCTTAGTTACTTGATTGTCAAGTTACCTTTGTCTGCTTGACTTAGTTACTTGATTGTCAAGTTGCCTGCGTCTGATGGACACATTTTATCATCATCAGGTAGCAATTTCTAAGAAAGAGATTGCAGAAACTTACTTAGTTATGAAATAAATAAGGCTTAACGTGCTGGGCAAATTCCCTCAATGCATGGAGTTTTTGACACAATCTCTGACTTTCTATGCGTGGAGTTTTTGACACAATCTCTGACTTTCAGTGCGTGGAGTTTTGACACAATCTCTAACAGGATACACCGCGTGTTGTCGGGTTCGAAGGTAGAACAAAGAATAGTGACACTATTACTTGCCAATACGTTGTAAGAGGCGACTAATTTTATTCTGCGGGTGGAGTTGGCTGTCCATCCCATAGAGGGTCGAATGGCCCAGAAGAGCCATTTTGAAGTCGGATTTGTCAGTTCGTAAGGCGCAGATATACATCTAAGCTGTAAACCATGACATCATGCTCCGCTACAACTCGATTATTTGGGCCTGGACTACATCCTGCTAAGCTACAGGTGTTTGAGAACAATCGCAAAAGAAGTGAAATGACTGGAAAGATTACGTTTATATTCGAATTAGAGATACGGGTGTTTGGGTATTGAACGAGCCGAAACACTAGAGACTATGGCCACAGTGACAAATGATAAATTAATGAGTCGATATGACATAGTTAATTCCCTGAGTGACCTCGTCCACTTAGAATATTTTCAAAAGTCTGAATCATGGTTGCTCTCAAGACATGGTCGCTCTGAAGACATTGTCACTATCAAGATGTGGTCATTATCAAGACATGGCCACTATCAAGACTTGGTAGCTTTGAAGACATGATTACTATCAAGACGTGGTCACTATCAAGACGTGGTCACTATCATTACATGGTAACTCTCAAGGGCTGCATGAGATTGATGTAAATATAAAAATAGCACTTAAAGTTCCCTGATTGACCTCGTCTGGGAATAACACTATAGTGTTATAGTCCTAGACAACCCCCATAGTCTCTAGTCTAGGCCAGTTAAAGTTAAACCAAATAGATACAAACTGATAAATCAAGACAAAACTGGAACTTATGAGCCACTGCACTCTCATGGATTTATTGAGGCGGGAGATCGGAGCAACTATGTATATACTTATCCGGTATGCGCTGATGGTAACTTGCTGCAGGTCCGGTGTGCGCTGATGTTAACTTGCTGCAAGTCCGGTATGCGCTGATGGTAACCTGCTGCACCTCCAGTATGCTCTGATGGTAACCTGCACTCATAAATCATAACTCAAGCTTGTTTTATTTCCAGGAACATATTTTGTTCAGCATGTGAAAGTTAAGACTGAGACCATAGACAAATCATATGGCCCACAGTTTTACATGGGAAATGGAGTCGGTGGTGATGGTGATATCCCGTTTCTGGAAAGGACCTCTAGAAGAGTAGGGGGGTATGTAACCATCGATAAGATGTTTGCTTGCTTACCCAACACACACATACAACCATATACAGACACATGCATTCAATTTAAGCTAATCGTTGTTGACATTATTTACAGCGTTTATACTGTAATTAGATCAGATCGTTATCTGGACTACATCCTGCTAATGGATAGGAGTATGAGAATGATAGAAGAAGCAGAGAAGATACTCTTGTTTCTCCTTATCTTTACATATCTCTATAACCATGAACTCCGTTTGGGTCATAAGGGAACTGCAGTGGATGTATCGACACATTGACCTTCAACCGTTTGGATCATTAGGGTACTGTAGTGGATGTATCGACACATTGGCATTCAACCGAACGTTTCTCTACGTAAAGCCACAATAAAATATTATTGAACATGATTGAAATGCTGATATAAGAACATTGTTGGTGAAACCGGATACATCTCAAAAGATTAAATATAAATATACACAAATACATGATATAAATATACATACAATGATCAATACAAATCTCGGGGGAAAAAAAATTAGATGGCATTTTAGAACGTTATTTTCCAACTAGTCAACATGTCTTATTTTGTCGATGGTTTCGCCTAAACCGTGCATATTTTCGTGTTTTATATTTGAGATAAGGTACATATTTGTCTTATGTTTTTATAGGAAATGTTTAAATTCCATCTATAATCATTTTATTTCAAGTTTACAATAGACTAAATAGGTCACGTCACACTTAAACAGGATACAGTGTAGATATGTGTATATTTTTATATTTTGAGATGTATACGCAGGGCCGGGCTTAGGCCATTGCAACCTATGCGGCCGCATTGGGCCCCGCACTTCATAGGCCCATAAATTAATATTATAATTTAATTTATTATCCTCTTCCCTACCCTGACTGGGCCCCGCGCAATCTGTTTCGCATTGGGCCCCTCAATTGTTAGGGCCGGCCCTGTGTATACGTTTTCACCAACGATGTTCTTTTATCAGCATTTCAATCCTGCTCAATAATATTCTTTTGTGGCTTTTCGTAGAGAAACTGTTAAGTGGGGGTCAGAAAAATTGTTTCCATGGCTACTTGATGAACTTTCTCAATCAATGCAGGAATGACCCAAGCTTTTCGGAAACCATATCTCGTGATTACTAGTCTTGCACGTTCTGATCAGTGCGGGTATTCAAAATTTTGAACACTTGGCAGTTCCAAAGATACCGAAACGAAGTAAATGTTCAGATTGTTTTCCCTCATCTCAAGACCGCACTAGTTCCTGGCCACACAACAATAGCTTATTCAGATTCTTGATTTGACTTACTAGTCATCTGATGCTTGATTTCGTTTCCCAGTCATTTGAGGCTTGATTTTGCTTCCCAGTCATCAGGTTATTCACATCACAGCTTTTAATTGAATTTTCAATGACATACGCGTCTTATTTTTCGAAAGAGGAACATCACCACACTCAATCGAATGACATCAGGAAGTGTGTGTGTGTGTGTATACAAGTGTTGGTAGGGAGGGTATTTGTTCTATTTTAAGTTTAGAATATATTCTTCATGTGTGAGCTAGTGTTAGTGATACTGTCACTTCATATAGTCTACATATATAAGCTAGTGTTAGTGATATTGTCACTTCATATAGTCTACATATATAAGCTAGTGTTAGTGATATTGTCACTTCATATAGTCTACATATATAAGCTAGTGTTAGTGATATTGTCACTTCATATAGTCTACATGTGTGCGCTAGTGTTAGTGATATTGTCACTTCATATAATCTAAATGTGTAAGCTTATGTTTGTAATATTATTAACAGTGACCTATCGTTTGTTATCGACACTTGTTAACAGTGATGAAATTGTTGTTAATAATGCTTTTTAATAGTGATCTAATTGTTGTTATTAATAATTGGTAACATGTTGTTCTTGTTATCGACATTTGTTAGCAGTGACATATGTCCTGTTATCGACATTTGTTAACAGTGACATATGTCTTGTTATCGACATTTGTTAACAGTGACATATGTCCTGTTATCGACATTTGTTAACAGTGATATGTACCTGGTATCTTGTTATCGAAATTTTTTAACAGTGACATATATCTTGTTATCGACATTTGTTAACAGTGACATATATCTTGTTATCAATATTTAACAGTTATCTAGTTCTTGTTATATATATATATGAACACTGCTCTTGTTATACATACGTGTTAACTAACGGTGTCCTATTGTTTAAGGAACAGAAAACTTGTCTTCACGATATTGCTAATTATTTTATGGACCTCTCGTGTAGCTTTCTAATATAAGATGTGCTATAGTTGTGGTGTGTATGACATGACATGGTTGTCAATACTTATCGATGCATTTTAAGATAATATCTCCTTACTTCTGACAGCGTCGGCACCAGGGAAGTCCACAACCAACTAGAAAAAAATAGGTGAGACAAAGCAAATGAGTTGTGTAAGTAATATTCTTGTCACTTGATCATGATTGAGTCCTGAATGGGTTCAAAAAAGCGGTTTAGTTTGATGTATGTCTGTAGTTAGATTACTACGCGCCTTATGTTTTTTTCTTATATGGTGTGTTGGATGCTCCTATTGGTTACAACTAGAAAAGTTGCGATGGTGGAGTTGTCAATTGCTTTAGATATCAGTGTCGGTCATCTTGTCACACTTTACCTTATACAGACAAATTTCTGTAGTCTTATATATTAATTTCTGAATAATGGGAATGCAAACATGTCGAAGTAGACCTCCCTGAGTAGATTTCTTCGTCTGCTCACGTTCTTAAACTCCCGTTGGCTAGCAGGATTTACTCCAGAGAATATAATGCATCGTGTCATGATTTACAGATCGACTGATAAACATACGCCTTTCTATCCAACACTACCGACTGCAGCATGACTTGGGTCACTGAATTTCTTTAGAGTGGGGCAGTCAACTCAATCGCAAACCTCATTCGTCGCGTCTTATGAAAAGCATTGCAGGTTATAGCTATGCTCCACTTTTGATTCCCACAACACGGGATCGCAAAAAAAAAACAAAAAAACAACTACTGTATTAATTTCTATCAGCTCTATAGCTCATAGTTCATATGCATAATAATGAAAACAAGATATTTTGAAGTTCTTTCTTGACAAGCGAAAATGAGCATGGCGATATGGGAAACAGGGTCAAGTTTGATCGTTTGTGTGTCCTCAGATGGCTGATGCGAGACCGTCGGTGAAGTACTACAGACCTGTGTGCTCATGACGTAGAATGATGGTTTTCCGGTATTTTGATTATCTTTGTGATTTTCATTGGTCGACCTTGGCTATTTTTGGCGGGCGACCCCAAGTATAAAAATAGTGACTAACGGACAAGAAGACATTAAGCAGAAAACGTAAAAAATGAACTCTTGTTTACTTTCTGAATTTATGTCTTGTAGATGGGCACGGAGTATGAGATCAATCCGTGATCTGAAAGATCTTTCGTATATCGTTATCTGCAACAGAAAAATGTATTAAGTATTAATGTGTATAATTATTTAATACTGTGCACATACACACATATTTATTATAAAAAGTTAAAAGTTTAAATATGTTTGTGCAGAACTAAAGACACACGTTGTAAGATAAAATAATTATGGTGGTACTTCATTTTATCTGTAACTATGCTCATATTGTCCGCTCTCTGAAATCTTGGGCACTATGTAATAGGATTAGTCAGATTGTGGATTAAGATTCAATCTTACGAAACAAAAGGTTACATAAATGAGCATAAAAAAATGGGGTACAATACAAGAATTAGTGGCCAGGTTTCTACGGAACAAATAGCTAACATAATTAAACGGAACGAAATTCCGAAAAAGACGCATATACCAACGCATCCAGTATTCTACACTTTGCGCGACGAGAGCCTCTGATCGGGGTACAATACAAGAATCAGTGGACAAATTACGTGACAACAGTCCGACTTTTTAATTTCATATGCTATTGCACTATCTCGGAAACTTAAAAAGTCGTAACTTAAAATACCGATCTAGCGATTTGCGCGTAATGAACTGGCCTCTCACCTCACACTCAGTGTGCAGTGCGCATGTCGGCTGATCAGAGGCTCTCATCGCGCAAAGTGTAGAATACTGGTTGCGTCGGTATATGCGTCTTTTTCGGAATTTCGTTCCGTTTAATTATGTTAGCTATTTGTTCCGTAGAAACCTGTCCACTGATTCTTGTATTGTACCAAAAATGGACAAGTCTAGTGTGAAGTGTACTTTTTTCCATGGACATAAATCAAAATATAACGTATTTGTAACAAAATATAACGCATTTGTAACAAAATATAACTTATTTTTAACAAAATATAACGTATTTGTAACAAAATATAACATTTCTTGTAAGAAAATATAACGTTTTTATAACAAAAGTGTTGTATAACATTGTACAATTTTCAGGAGAAAACAATTGCGAGAGTTCTTCACTCATTTACAACAATGTGTTCCATCATTGGAGAACAAGCGGGTAGCTACTCAGTCAATTCTGCAGGGAGCCATCAAACATATCAAGGTAAATAACTACTATTTCTGTACCTACGTCAAAAACACACGCCGAACAACTTTACAATGAACGTGCAGACAATCAGGCAATAGAGTATGGGTACGGGGAAAAATACAAGCAACAATATACAAGACAGTTTCAACCTTAAGGTGTTTTTTTTTCAAGAAAACACAAGACAAAGAGTAAAATCAATAAACATAATGGCGCCATCACTAAAACATTAGACAGCAGACATTTAACAACGAAGACATCCAAGGTAACATTGTTATCCCTACGTCTATACTGTACTGATGAGATTGTATCTGTTATATTAGTTTACATTTTACTGTACAGAAATTGTGTCTCACACATTAGACCTATGCTATCTTATCTTGTAGTGAGATTGTATCTCTCGTTAGATCTATGCTGTCTTATCTTGTAGTGGGATTGTATCTCTCGTTAGACCTATGCTGTCTTATATTGTAGTGAGATTGTATCTCTCGTTAGATCTATGCTGTCTTATCTTGTAGTGAGATTGTATCTCTCGTTAGATCTATGCTGTCTTATCTTGTAGTGGGATTGTATCTCTCGTTAGACCTATGCTGTCTTATCTTGTAGTGAGATTGTATCTCTCGTTAGATCTATGCTGTCTTATCTTGTAGTGGGATTGTATCTCTCGTTAGACCTATGCTGTCTTGTCTTGTAGTGAGATTATATCTCTCGTTAGACCTATGCTGTCTGTACTCTACTGAGATTGTACTTTTCATGTTAGACCTATGCTGTCTGTACTGTAGTGAGATTATATCTCTCGTTAGACCTATGCTGTATGTACTGTAGTGAGATTGTATCTTTCGTTAGACCTATGCTGTCTTGTCTTGTAGTGAGATTGTATCTCTCGTTAGACCTATGGTGTCTGTACTCTACTGAGATTGTACTTTTCATGTTAGACCTATGCTGTCATATCTTGTAGTGAGATTGTATCTCTCGTTAGACCTATGCTGTCTTATCTTGTAGTGAGATTGTATATCTTGTTAGACCTATGCTGTCTGTCTTATAGTGAGATTGTATTTTTCATGTTAGACCTATGCTGTCTTTACTGTACTGGGATTGGACATTTCATGTTAGACCTATGCTATCTGTACTCTACTGAGATTGTACTTTTCATGTTAGACCTATACTTTCTGTACTGTACTGAGATTGTACTTTTCATGTTAGACCTGTAGTGTGTGTACTGTACTGAGATTGTACTTTTCATGTTAGACCTATACTTTCTGTACTGTACTGAGATTGTACTTTTCATGTTAGACCTATGCTGTCTGTACTGTACTGAGATTGTACTTTTCATGTTAGACCTATGCTGTCTGTACTGTACTGAAATTGTACTTTTCATGTTAGACCTATGCTGTCTATACTGTACTGAGATTGTACTTTTCATGTTAGACTTATGCTGTCTGTACTGTACTGAGATTGTACTTTTCATGTTAGACCTATACTGTCTGTACTGTACTGAGATTGTACTTTTCATGTTAGACCTATGCTGTCTGTACTGTACTGAGATTGTACTTTTCATGTTAGACCTATGCTGTCTGTACTGTACTGAGATTGTACTTTTCATGTTAGACCTATGCTGTCTATACTGTACCGAGATTGTACTTTTCATGTTAGACTTATGCTGTCTGTACTGTACTGAGATTGTACTTTTCATGTTAGACCTATGCTGTCTGTACTGTACCGAGATTGTACTTTTCATGTTAGACTTATGCTGTCTGTACTGTACTGAGATTGTACTTTTCATGTTAGACCTATGCTGTCTGTACTGTACTGCGATTGTACTTTTCATGTTAGACCAATGCTGTCTATACTGTACTGAGATTGTACTTTTCATGTTAGACCAATGCTGTCTGTACTGTACTGAGATTGTAATTTTCATGTTAGACCTATGCTAACATTCATTGTAATGATGAGAATTATCGATCATGTTAGATCTATGCTAACCTGTGGATAAGTCATCCAATCAATTGCTCCGTACCAAATCGTGGACCCGTGTGTTGTCAGGGCTAGAGAGTGGAACAAAAATAGCAGCACTGTGACGTACCATGCATGTCGTAGAATCTGATTTTTGGTGTGTAGTGTGTAGTTAGTTCCCTGTCCCATCTAATATAGTGTCAGTGGCACAGAGACCATGCACCAGACGGATGTGTGACTTGCTTCATAGTACAATCAAATCCCAATATAACAACTTGGTCCATACCGATGAAATATTTTTGCAATAACAACATTCGTTATATATTGTACAAACAATAAATAATAAATATAAATCAGTATTTTGAAAAGTGTTTTTTTAAATAGGGAAATTTGTTGTAACAGGAACATTACAAAGGAATTCTACTGTACTGAGTGGTGTTCTGATTGATTTACTAAAGGGGGCTGAACCACCTACAAACCCCACCTTTATCTACAAGAGTGATCCATCATAACATACGTAGTTATGCATATACAAAATCCGCTTCTATCGTTGGATCATGTGAAAAAAAAACACATCATCACTTTCTGTTGCAGTTCCTCTTCCAACAGATTTACAGCACAAGACAAGAAACCTAAATGACAAGAGTCTGCAGAAGACTGATTTATTGCAAACAGTTTCTAGAATAATAGACAAGAAATAGAATTCAATCGATTAATCTATCACCGTCAAATGCACGTGTGCTACACCAGAGCAGACACACGACGAAAACTATAAATTCACATTACAGGACTACGCTCTGACCACCAAGTTTTTTTATGGTTGGTTGGTTGCTGATCCAGTGGTCCATGGGTTCATGCTCTTTGACCTAATGCCATTAAATGGCATTATATTGCTAGGAATTCTGGATTTTCTGCCCACCCCGGGACAGAACAGAGAATAACTATCACACCTCCAGGAAGGTAGGTTTCAACCTATCACTGCTCCTAGCCACTGTAGCCAAGATAGGGTTCACTGTGATCATTCCCGGCCACCAATTGACTGCTGGTTATGTCGAACTTCTCTATTGCTCCAGGCATGCAACCAAATGTTCAAGTCAAAAGGATTGTCACGTCCTGACTCACAGTTCCTCTATGATGGGTCTAAGCCATAGGAAAAAAAACAGTGCTGTAGTTTCCTCCTCCCCAGTGCTGCACAGTACATCTCTGGCTCCCTCCCAACCACAAATACATATATATTCAGGTAAACATGAAACACATTTCAACAACAAAATAAACGCACAATTGTATAGATTACTTGTCATGACGCTTCTCTAAGAAGATAACCTCAATATAACGGCATGCCATCCACTAAGGTTTCCTGTTTGTCTAGTGGTTTGTGGCATGGGTGGTTTGTCTAGTGGGCCATTGGTGTGACCCACAGGCGCAACCACATACGTCCAAGTTTTTTTTATCCATTGCCCTTTACAGGACTGCGTCCTGACCATCAAGTTGCTTATCTAAAGACCTTTACGGGATTATCACAATAAAAAAAAACTTCTTCGTGGTCGTTCTTCCAACAAGTCATCAAGTTACAGCAAAAAATAAAATATAGCATTAAAATACTTCTTTTAATGACAAAGACCAAACCTCCTAGGTCATGTAAAATAGTCACATCCAGGGTAACGCCCTGTCAATTGGTCGCATCATAACTCCTTGATATAACCAAGATGTACCAATATGAAGCATGAGTTAGGGGGACATAACGACAGCAAGGAACATAATTCGCCACCCCACCGAATAGTTACTGCGACTTATTACATGAAAAGTTAACTTTATCTAGTCCCTCAGATAAGGGGCTTAGTGGGGTTTGGAGGTGCCCCCCCCTCCCTCGTATAAATCTGCACATGACTTTTAGTGCTAGGAATCTAACTAAAAGGTCGGTCAAAAACCCCTCTCCTTTGGTGATTGCTTTACAAAAAAAGGTCTTCATATTCCCAGCCAAATAGTGATATTTACACACGAAAACAGACGATGCCTTTTTTCCAAGGTAAAACCCCCTGCTTTAAAGTAATAATATCTACATACCTGTATTCTTTCCCGATGGCAGGTTTCTGTCAAGGGGCCTACCTTTACCATTTATCAACATTCAATATTGTAAGTGGCGCTCCTCTGACTTATAGAGAAATCCTGGAGCAAAGACGGTAAAGGTAGTTCCAATGGCATCTGCCGCCGGGGATGAAGATAACTCTTCATGTACTAAACCGCAGCAACTATTAGGTGGGGGTGATCAATTCCTTGCCTTGCTGTTTTTACCTCCTCTAACTCATGCGTCAGGTACTCATTTACAACTGAGTCGACTGGAGGAGTGTTCGTGTCAAGCGATAAATCACAACCAGGATTTCTTTTTTTGTCCGGACGTGGTTTCGAACCTGGCACCCGTTGCAAACAAGCTCACTATCAACTAGGCCATCGCGCTCCTCTCTCCTGTTTGATCCGGAGTTAACAAACGTGATAGCTAATATATGTTTTATTTCTATATTTCCTGAACCGCAGTATTATTATTTTTATGATGAAACGCGCTTATACCAAATCGGATTAACGTCCATGGTTGAAAGTTGTGTACCTCACCATTAGAGGGACTTTTTATTTTAAGAATAACAGAAGAAAACCGTATCCCATAAATCATTGCGGAATTTTGTAGGCGGGGCCTAACATGAATATTCATGAGTGACCTAGATTTTGCTTGGACTAATCGTTGTCTATCGCGAGCACGTGCATTGCCACGTGTACTAACACAGTCTCACGAGTGGAGGTTAAAAGCAGGGTGAGGTGAATGAAAAACTCACTAAAAATGAGATTATGATAAATAGTATAATAGAAACATACCGATTACTTTAAACTCTGGAAGAAAACATTACGGAGAAGGTTGGACCACAGGCGAATAACCTCTGTGACATGTCCGATATTGCGGTCTGTCAGGGTCATAAGAGGGCACAACCTGAGATAACACTAATGATACGCTCAGTGCACGACCCAGCTTCAGGAAAGGCTTGTGTACAGAAAGTAAAACATGACCTCAAATGCTGATTTTTTGGGGGGATTATTTTGTTAGTCGGCCTTGGATGTTTTTGGCATGCGACTGCAGGGATATAAATAGTGACCAACTTAAACACAATAATAAAAAAAACAACGAATGAAGGCGTGTCTGCTTTTTTGTTCTATACAGAGGTTTTTACTGCCGAACGCCCCACTCAGGGCCAGAGATAAGTCTTCTGTATTGGGGGAGGGAGTTACCTAAGAATAATGGTAATTCTCCCATTTTTATGTCTTTCCAACACGTTTTTGTGTGTGAGTACTGAGCCCTTTGTTCGGAAAATCGTTATAATTGTTTGAATAAATCCCTAGTACTAAAAGTCCCGCCCGTGTGTTGCCGGGACCCGAAAGGGGAGCAAAGAATAGCAACACTGTTTACCTTCCACGCATCGTAAAAGGCGACTAAGGAGGTTTTTGGATGGAGTTGGCTGTCCCATCCCATATAGGGTCAGTGACTCAAAGCCTTGCTGAAGTCGGATGTGTTTGGCCGAAAGGCGCAGATATCGCAGCAATGCTGTAAACCATGACACAACGCATTCCGTTCTCCGGACTACATCCTGCTAATCTGCAGGAGTTTGAGAACGAACGCAGAAGAAGAAGAAGAAGAAGTACTAAAAGTCATGTTCTGATCTACTGGGGGAGTTGAACACTTGTCTACGGACTTGGATACGAATATATATATTATATGCGTTCGTTTTCAACCAACCTCCTATTCTATCTCGCTTGTAGCATGACCTCTATTAAATACCTTTTCAACAGGATTAATTAGGCCTTTGTTTGTACCATTTTCTATTATTGTTATAAGTTCGGTTGGTCACTATTTATATACTTAGAGTCGACTTGACTATTTTTGGCATGCGTTTCTAAGTATACAAATAGTGACCAACGAAAACACGGGAATAATCAAGAAAAGAAACGAATGAAGGCTTAATTAATTCAACGCACAGGTCTTCTATACTGATGTATAGTTTCGCATGTAGCAGGGTCGTTCTACTTTGATTTTCAGCAGTGTATAGTCAGTGAACGGAAATGCGTTTTCCTCGGTTTTTTAATGTCAACCGGCACATCCGACTTCAGCGATGGTAACAAGTATAGTGGAACAGCGAACTCGATGCCGAGTGTGGTGGAGTAGCTAGTCTGTTGCTGAGTAGTGGTGTGGAACAGCCAACTCGATGCTGAGTGTGGAGGAACAGCCAACCCGCTGCTGAGTGGGGTGGAGCAACTGTACTGAGTTAATACCGTCATTGAGTTGTACAGATCAAATTATACCATCATTATGGTACACAACCTAAAATACTGTTATTATGGTAAACTACCCACAATACTGTCTTTATGGTGCACTATCCACAATACTGTCTTTATGGTGCACTACCTACAATACTGTCTTTATGGTGCACTACCTACAGTGGTGTTACTAATCCCTTGAAGACACACGTTAGCGTGTTTCCCCTGAATAACAAGCTAGTCACAGACACACTGTCAGCTGTCAGTGTAATAACAAGCTAGTCACAGACACACTGTCAGCTGTCAGTGTAATAACAAGCTAGTCACAGACACACTGTCAGCTGTCAGTGTAATAACAAGCTAGTCACAGACACACTGTCAGCTGTCAGTGTAATAACAAGCTAGTCACAGACACACTGTCAGCTGTCAGTGTAATAACAAGCTAGTCACAGACACACTGTCAGCTGTCAGTGTAATAACAAGCTAGTCACAGACACGCTGTCAGTGTAATAACAAGCTAGTCACAGACACACTTCCAGCTGTCAGTGTAATAACAAGCTAGTCACAGACACTGTCAGCTGTCAGTGTAATAACAAGCTAGTCACAGACACACTGTCAGTGTAATAACAAGCTAGTCACAGACACACTGTCAGCTGTCAGTGTAATAACAAGCTAGTCACAGACACACTGTCAGCTGTCAGTGTAATAACAAGCTAGTCACAGACACACTATCAGCTGTCAGTGTAATAACAAGCTAGTCACAGAAACACTGTCAGTGTAATAACATGCTAGTCACAGACACACTTCCAGCTGTCAGTGTAATAACAAGCTAGTCACAGATACACTATCAGCTGTCAGTGTAATAACAAGCTAGTCACAGACACACTGTCAGCTGTCAGTGTAATAACAAGCTAGTCACAGACACACTATCAGCTGTCAGTGTAATAACAAGCTAGTCACAGATACACTGTCAGCTGTCAGTGTAATAACAAGCTAGTCACAGATACACTATCAGCTGTCAGTGTAATAACAAGCTAGTCACAGACACACTGTCAGCTGTCAGTATAATAACAAGCTAGTCACAGACACACTTCCAGCTGTCAGTGTAATAACAAGCTAGTCACAGATACACTGTCAGCTGTCAGTTTAATGGGCTCCTTTATCAATAGAGAGAACAGATTGTAAAGTATTTTTATAAACATCTTTCGAAGAAGTCTCTCATTCAGCAAATATGTTGCCAACTTGCTTCAGACAGCAGAGAGTGAATGAGTGCTATCATTTATAGCAGGTGCAAACATGCAACAATGATCATTTTTTTCTTCTGCTGTAAACACGATAATAGATTATGGCCTTAGTATTCTCACACTGTCGCAGATAAAATTCTTGAGACTAACGGGAATTGAACCAGTCCGTTCAACGGCACCAAATCGCCTAGCAACTATAGCACACGCGTTCTTCCGTACTTGACTAACCGCATCTCCAAAAAAGATGTGATTTTGTCAAAACATTCAAACCGTGCACTCAAAGTCACCGGAACGGACCAATCGAGACAAGGACTAATACAACAACAGCAAACATCCCGTACAGGTATTGAAATATCCTCGGTAACAACAAACATATAACATATAATATCCGTATTAGTTCAGGGCACTGTCGCAGATACAAGTGTATAGACTAGAAAGAATTCAAAATGAGGCTTTGTGGGTAGTGCTAGGATGTAATAAAGATACCCCATCACCACCATGAGATTCCTGTTAGATTTTCCCGTTAGATAAAGACACAAAATCGACCGACTCATGTAAGGGCATGCGTCAATGCAGCCAACAATGACCCATACCTGTTACATCAACGTCTAGATGGGACAAAGGGAAGGTGAATCAAATGAGGAAAGTCATGGATGGCAGAAATAGGTGATATGCTGCTCAGAGTATGTGCATTGAAAGAAGTGGATAAAGACAGTGAATTGGTGCAGGTGGACAGAGAGAAAAGTTCTCTGACATGTGTAGTAATAAAACTTGGAAAAGCATGTTGGTAATGACATGTTGGTAATGACTGGTGTCTACAAGAATGTGTCCAGTTGCACTCACAAATGCAAGATACAATTCATACACACAGATGGCTCAGTCAATAGTGACATAAATGAGGATGGGATTTTTCTGCCTACAAGAATGGCAGGAAGGTGCTTGAGAAATTATCTGCTAAATCCACTAAAACATCAATCATGAAAATGGAAATAGAAGCAGTGATGGCAGCAATCAGTTGATGACTGTAACACCAACTTACATGATGATACTCTCAGACTCCCACAGCACATACTCTCACATCACAGACTCCTACAGGAAGCTGCATAGGTTTGAAAGCATGTTAAGAAAGGAATGGGTCATGTTACTGAACAATTCAGTTGTCTAAAATATTACATGAATATGCTGCCCTGGTCATGCAGGTGTTAGAGGCAATGAAAGAGCAGACTCGTTGGTGAGCAATGCTGTGGATGGTAGATACAGATGACCTAATAAAGGTAATCATTGATTTGATGCACTGTGAAGAAGATGTGACACTGGAAGTGTTAATGTGGGTACATGAAAAATATAGGAATCATTGAGGAGTTATACAAACAATCACAAGTCAGTAGACAAGTTAATGTGGGTACATGAACAATACACATAGGAAGCATTGAGGAGTTATAGAAACAGTCACAAGTCAGTAGACATAACTGTAAGTCAGTAGAAAGTCAGTAGACAGGATTGCAAGGTAGTAGACAGGTTTACAGGACAGTAGACATGATTGCTAGTCAGTATACAGGATTGCTAGTCAGTGGACGGGATTGCTAGTCAGTAGACGGGATTGCTAGTCAGTAGACAGGAATGCTAGTCAGTAGACAGGAATGCTAGCCAGTAGACAGGATTGCTAGTCAGTAGACAGGATTGCTAGTCAGTATACAGGAATGCTAGTCAGTAGACAGGATTGCTAGTCAGTGGACAGGATTGCTAGTCAGTAGACAGGATTGCTAGTCAGTAGACATGATTGCTAGTCAGTAGACATGATTGCTAGTCAGTAAGCAGGAGTGCAAATCACATCTACAGACCTGATTTTCTTGAAATGATAACGTTCACATATAAGAATGACAGAAATGGGGATAATAAGGGGCGAGGGTAGAAAGTGTCTCCTGGAATGATTTGAAGATCACATAATCAACAACTGACTAGGACTTTGAGTCTGCATACTTTTGGATGGTGGCTGGAAATGGAGAATTGAGCAATTAAGAGAATATCCTCTGTGCCATGATGCTGATTATAAACCAAGAATCAAAATTCTTAATACCTAGCTGTATCTTTGTTTTTCAGTTTGCCCCATGCCCTATATTTTTGTTTTTCAGTTTGCCTCATGCCCTATATTTTTGTTTTTCAGTTTGCCCCATGCCCTATATTTTTGTTTTTCAGTTTGCCCCATGCACTATATTTTTGTTTTTCAGTTTGCCCCATGCCCTATATTTTTGTTTATCAGTTTGCCCCATGCCCTATATTTTTGTTTTTCAGTTTTCCCCATGCCCTATATTTTTGTTTTTCAGTTTGCCCTATGCCCTATATTTTTGTTTTTCAGTTTGCCCCATGCCCTATATTTTTGTTTTTCAGTTTGCCCCATGCCCTATTTTTTTGTTTTTCAGTTTGCCCCATGCCCTATATTTTTGTTTTTCAGTTTGCCCCATGCCCTATATTTTTGTTTTTCAGTTTGCCCCATGCCCTATATTTTTGTTTTTCAGTTTGCCCCATGCCCTATATTTTTGTTTTTCAGTTTGCCCCATGCCCTATATTTTTGTTTTCAGTTTGCCCCATGCCCTATATTTTTCATCTGTGATGTTTTTTGTAGGTTCACTGATATTCTCTTTATGATCTCCGAGAATTATTTGGTGTTGATGGTTGACCTGAGATGTTCAAAGTTAATATTTTATAGCTGTTTGTTATCAATAACTGTTGTAGGTGTTTGTATCATCATGTTCTTTCAGAATCTGAAGAAGAAAGACATCGAGCAGGAGAGAGAGATTCAGATGTTGGCCAACCGAAAATGTGAGCTTAAGAAAAAATTTGATCTAGAGTTTAACAAATGTTCACAAGAACAGCAACACATGGCTCAGGTCCTGTTGAAGATAATCAGGTCCAAGCATGATGTGGTAACTGACCAACAAAGTGGACATATGTCGGACTCTACTAGCACAGCTTCAGGTAATTCATAAAGATTCTAACAGACAGTGGGTGCAGCGTAGCGCAGTAGTTAACGCACTGGCTTCACATATGAGTGGTCCTGGGTTCATTCCCCAATGGAGGCGGAAATTTTTTTCAGATCACAACAGCTCCCAGGTCGACCCAGCCTTAAATGGGTACCGGATTTATCCGGGGAGTAAAGACTGCAAGGGAGAGGAGATGGCTACCACCCTCATTTGCAGAGCCACTGAAATGTGAGATCGCTAGCATATCACACCGCTACAGCATTAATAAATGCTATGAGTATCTTTACTTTACTTACTAACAGACAGTAAGACATCACATCTGACCTTGAACAGAAACTTACAGCTTTCACACCCTACTCTTAATGGCAAGTGTGGATGCTAACAACCAGCTTCCACCTGGGGAAAGACAATACATCCATAGTTGGATAGTTGGAATTTGAACCAATAAATGATAAATCATATATAAAATATAGGAAGTTTAGGTAATACCATCCAAGAGTGAATATGTATGTAAACAGGTTGTAGTGTGGTGACCATGTACACTGTCAGATTGTAGTGTGGTGATTTTTAAAAGACACTTATAGTGTTATCTGTTCACAGCTTGTAATGTGGTTTTCTGTTCACAGTTGACACTTATAGTGTTATCTGTTCACAGCTTGTAATGTGGTTTTCTGTTCACAGTTTGTAATGTGGTTATTTGTTCATAGCTTGTAATGTGGTTTTCTGTTCACAGTTTGTAATCTGGTTATCTGTTCATAGCTTGTAATCTGGTTATCTGTTCACAGCTTGTAATGTGGTTTTCTGTTCACAGTTTGTAATGTGGTTATTTGTTCATAGCTTGTAATGTGGTTTTCTGTTACATCTTGTAAGGTGTTTATCTGTACACATCTTGTAATCTGGTTATCCATTCACAGCTTGTAATGTGGTTATCTGTTCACAGCCTGTATAGGAATGATGCTGTAAACAGTCATAATTACAGTGTGATCTGTGTCAGATTGTAGTATCTTGATCCTGCAAAGTCAGATTGTAGTATCTTCATCCTGTAACCAGTGACTAACCAGTGAACCAGCTAAAATTTGCTTTGTTTATATTTATCCGGCTCTGTGGCGAAGTGGTACAGAGCGCATCTGTGATGGCCAAGGTACCGAGTTCAATTGCCGCCATCTGTAGTTGTACATCCGGACCGTTCAAAAAGCAATGGCAAACTACTGAACATATATAAATTGCTTAGAAAATCACCACAGCCAACAAATACTGGGTTGATAGCGACATCCTGAATAAGATATGCTACCAAATAATAATTCTATTTATCCAGTTGTCAAATCAAGAATAGTTTTGTTTTCATATTTAGAATTTTGAAAAAGGTATTCAACAATTCAAGGTCAATGTTATTTTGTTCTTTTTTTTTCCCCCAATGTTCCATTCATAGAAGGACCAAACAGTGAAGAGGTTTTTAGTGATGAAGACAATGAAGTGATGCAACAAACATTGCAAATAAATACATCTACACCAAACAGTGAATCTCACAGAAGGAAATTAACCTCAAGGACAGCCTCATCATATGGTTTGATATTTGAATACTTCTTCAGTATATTGTATTATCATCATCATCATTTATCCTACTGCAGCAACAACAGCATGTCCTTTTTCTCAGTTGTTTTCTGCATTGTCCTCCATCTTTTTTCTTTAACTATCTATGCAAGAATTTATGTGATGTGTAGTGTACAGAATGTTGTCCTCACTGCCACCCTGTAAGCCTCTTGGTTCCGCGCAAGCTGCCCAGCCGCTTGCTGTGCCATGTTCAGAAGGTCTTTGATATCTGTGTCCATCATAGTCTAGATCTGTCTCTTGTTCTCTTTCCTGGGATATTTCCCTCCATGATCAATCTTTCTAAACCATTGTTTCTCTTCTATATATTAGCTTGTGTTGTTTTATAGTTTTAAGAAACCAGGTTTCTATTTTCAGATCTTTCCGGACATCCGTGTTGTTTGTTTTATAGTTTTAAGAAACCAGGTTTCTATTTTCAGATCTTTCCGGACATCCGTGTTGTTTGTTTTATAGTTTAAGAAACCAGGTTTCTATTTTCAGATCTTTCCGGACATCCATGTTGTTTGTTTTATAGTTTTAAGAAACCAGGTTTCTATTTTCAGATCTTTCCGGACATCCGTGTTGTTTGTTTTATAGTTTTAAGAAACCAGGCTTCTATTTTCAGATCTTTCCGGACATCCGTGTTTTTTTTTTTTATAGTTTTAAGAAACCAGGCTTCTATTTTCAGATCTTTCCGGACATCCGTTTTGTTTGTTTTATAGTTTTAAGAAACCAGGCTTCTATTTTCAGATATTTCCGGACATCCGTGTTGTTTGTTTTTCTGTTCATGATATTCTTAGGACCTTTCTGTGCCATTTCATTTCAAGTGCCGATATTTTCTTTTCTATCGGAATGTTATTTCCCACGTCTCACAACATTATGTAGAAACTGAAATAATATAACTTCTTAATAGGTGTAACTGTTTTTATGTAGTTGTAACTTAATAGGTGTAACTGTTTTTCCTGTAGGTGTAACTTAATAGGTGTAACTGTTTTTCTGTAGGTGTAACATAATAGGTGTAACTGTTTTTCTGTAGGTGTAACTTAATAGGTGTAACTGTTTTTCTGTAGGTGTAACTTAATAGGTGTAACTGTTTTTCTGTAGGTGTAACTTAATAGGTGTAACTGTTTTTCTGTAGGTGTAACTTAATAGGTGTAACTGTTTTTCCTGTAGGTGTAACTTAATAGGTGTAACTGTTTTTCTGTAGGTGTAACTTAATAGGTGTAACTGTTTTTCCTGTAGGTGTAACTTAATAGGTGTAACTGTTTTTCTGTAGGTGTAACTTAATAGGTGTAACTGTTTTTCTGTAGGTGTAACTTAATAGGTGTAACTGTTTTTCTGTAGGTGTAACTTAATAGGTGTAACTGTTTTTCTGTAGGTGTAACTTAATAGGTGTAACTGTTTTTCTGTAGGTGTAACTTAATAGGTGTAACTGTTTTTCTGTAGGTGTAACTTAATAGGTGTAACTGTTTTTCTGTAGGTGTAACGTAATAGGTGTAACTGTTTTTCTGTAGGTGTAACTTAATAGGTGTAACTGTTTTTCTGTAGGTGTAACTTAATAGGTGTAACTGTCTTTCTGTAGGTGTAACTTAATAGGTGTAACTGTTTTTCTGTAGGTGTAACTTAATAGGTGTAACTGTTTTTCTGTAGGTGTAACTTAATAGGTGTAACTGTTTTTCTGTAGGTGTAACTTTTCTTAATAGGTGTAACTGTTTTTCTGTAGGGCTATTGCTAATCTCTGCAGAGCAACAATCTTCTGTGATGTTGATGGTTGAGTAGAGATATTCAAATTTGCAGACATTTTCTAGTTGTTTTTTTATCAAAGGCTATACGCACAAATATTGTATATATATATTTATAACATTCTCAAAATGTTCACTCTGTGAAGTAGTAAGCACTCTGCCAACTCATTCTTGTCTCTGAACAATTTTATTATGAAAGATGATCTAGCTGTAGACACTTGCAATTGGCAATAAATCATGATAGACTTATCTTCGAGTCTGTGACATGAGGTAACTTTTCTAAAATTTCATGATATACTGTGTTAGCTTCGAGTCTGTGACATGAGGTAACTTTTCTAAAACATCATGGTAGACTGTGTTAGCTTGGAGTCTGTGACATGAGGTTACTTTTCTAAAACATCATGGTAGACTGTGTTAGCTTTGAGTCTGTGACATGGGATGACTTTTCACAAAAGGGACTAGGTTATTCCTATTATCATTGTTGGGTTAAAAATTGGAATATCCTAACTGTTTGTTGACATCCAAGACGTTTATAGTGTTGTGTCTGACACAACATCATGTGCTAATCTAATATTCAGAGTGTGGTTGTATACAGGTTTTCTTACTCACTCTGGAAACCTCCAGCAGAATGTTTTCATTGCCCCCAATACTCCTTGGTAAATATAGATCTCACAAGAGAAATTTCAATACTTCTTCTTGTGGATTGTCTTTCACTCAGTTCTAAGAAAGATAATAGTAAAATATTGATGGATCTTCTAAGACAATAGTAAAATATTGATGGATCTTCTAAGACAATAGTAAATTATTGATGGATCTTCTAAGACAATAGTAAATTATTGATGCATCTTCTAAGACAATAGTACAATATTGATGGATCTTCTAAGACAATAGTAAAATATTGATGGATCTTCTAAGACAATAGTAAAACATTAATGGATCTTCTAAAACAATAGTAAAACATTAATGGATCTTCTAAGACAATAGTAAAATATTGATGGATCTTCTAAAACAATAGTAAAACATTGATGGATCTTCTAAGACAATAGTAAAATATTGATGGATCTTCTAAAACAATAGTAAAACATTGATGGATCTTCTACGACAATAGTAAATTATTGATGGTTCTTATCTACTACAAATATCCTGTTCTATCTATGTTCCTTCAGCTCTGAATATGATGCATAGGGCAGAAAACAGATCTCTCCAGTTCGAGTGATGTGATGCTACAGTTTGTAATTTGTGCATGTTTTTGAGATCCATAGTCATACCTTCTTTAATGGTTCTGCAAAGAGCCTTCTATCCTCTTTCTTTGTCTTCTTCTTTGCTTTGTGCCATCTGGTGCCCATTTTAATGCTTGTAGTGACAGTCTGCTTTCATTCATTCTAAGTACATGCCTGATATAAGTCCATTGTTTTCTTCTTATTGTTGTAGAAACATATTGCTGTTTGGTGTCTTCTCTTACTTGCTTGTTTGGCTTGAAATCTTCCAAACCAATATTTCAGAGTTTTCTAAGACATTTATTTTCAAATGGATTTAATTTCTTCTCCAGTGTTTTTGTTGTTTGCCAACTTTTGCAACCATATTGGTTGCAGATGCAACATGTCTGACACTTGTCATCACTGCCTGCAGATATTATTATTATTATTATTATTATTTGCCAATTGTGACTAATAATTTAAGAATGTGTTGCCAGGGTTTTAAAGAGGGGGGTGGGGGACAAACAAGAATATCAACTCTATTGCCTGCCAGGGATGTCATAGAAGATGAATGAATTATTTTTTAGGGTGGGGTTGGCTGTCCCATCTTGTAGTGTCAAAGGTCACCCAGGGTTTATGCTGAAGTCACATGAGTTAGGTCAAAAGGTGCAGATTTTGCAGCTAAGCTGTAAACCATGGCTACATTCTACTTATTCGCAAGAGTTTAAAAATGTATGCAGAAATGCAAGTGTGGATTCATGCTGTAACTTTTTTTCTTACGACACATTTTAATACCTAGTTTGTGAACATTTTTTTACAGCCGAAGATGGATGTATCTAACAATTAGCACAAATAAAATGGCAGCACAGTGCATTTCCATTCTCTGGGCTACATCCTGCTAGAAATCTAGTAGACCATTGTCCTGCTGCAAGAGAGATCCAGCGGGAGTTTGAGAAAGAACACTGAAGAAGAAGAAAAAAAAAGAATAAGTTTCAGCTTTAATAGAATCATAATGAAATACTTGTCAGACGACCCAAGATGCCAAGCACACCAGAGTGCTAGGGACTAGTGACACATAGCTAGTAACTGCGCATCATGGTCAGCAAACCAAAACTGACCAAGACCCTAGGACACTTTCACGCAGTGGGATCTGGAAACAGGAGTATAGTAATGTAGCCTGGCTAAGTTCTAGGGATAGAAGAGGGAAGGACAACCCATCCACAAAAACAACCATGCAGAAGTCGGATATGTCGACCGGAAGATGCAGCATAGCTGTAAACAGACATGAAGCCACAAACGTCCTTTTCAGGATGAACAACGAAGAAGAAGAAGAAAATACTTGTCAGCAGAAATATTTTAATTTGTTTGCAGACGTTTTCAGACTAAAGAATAAAGCAGCAACTTATGGGTTATTTTCATATTTTGAACAATTGACAAAAGTTTGACTATATAACAGTGTTAGGTTAAGATCATTCACAGAATTTGTGTTAAAGAAAACTCGTTCCAATATATCCAGGTATTCTGATCAATGAGTCATCTTCAGCTGATGCAAGGTCAGGTGTCGAGATGAGCGAGTCTTCTTCGGGCAGCTCAAGGTTTGGTGTCTGGATGAATGAATCATCTTCAGGCGGTACAAGGTCTGGTGTCCATATGAATGAGTCACCTTCGGGCAACCCAAGGTCTGGTGTACGGAGAAATGGGCCATCTTCAGGAAGCTCAAGGTCTGGTGTCCGAGTGAAAGAGTCATCTTCAGGCAGCTCAAGGTCAGGAGTTTGTGCACGTTCACTGGTCTCATCATCATCTGTTGCTCTCAAACAAATGCTGGAACAAAGAAAGAGGAACCAAACAGCAGCAGCTCAAGGTATCTGCACCATCTTCAGTTTGTAACTATTATTTGTGTTTAATGATATCCTAGAGGTATAACAACATGTTTATATAACACATGCTAGAGGTATAACAACTAATTTATGTAACATATGCTAGAGATGATCTTCAGTACCTGGTATCATCATGAAAAGACTACAGCATAAGCTGGAAGAAGTGTTAAATGAAGTAAAAATTGGTGCTCAGATTTTATATTCAGTGTGTCCTTCAGCATGTTGTAACCAATGTTCACTCTATAGCAAGAGTGTCTGTGAGCAACAATCTATCTCCGTCAGCATATAAATCAAGAGTTTCTGCGAGAACTCTCTATTTCTGTCAGTGTATAAATCAAGAGTGTCTGTGTGCAATAATTATGAAGAAGAAATCCAGGCAATTAGTGTGGCAGCTAAAAAACTGCTGAACTCCAACTCTGACCTACAGCCTGTGGTATTCCTGACAGATGCAAGGTCAGTGCTTCAAGCTCTCCAGTCTGGAAAACTAACAGACTTGAAAAAACTACTTAGCGAATTGTCTTACCAGTATACCATGCAGTGGTATAAACAGGGTAACCATGCAGTGGATACCCTCTCACTGTGGAATACCAGGAAATGAAAAAGCAGACCAACTGGCTAAGGAAGGTGCTGCCGAAGACCAACCAGATATACCAATAACCTACCATCAGAAAAAACAGATGATCAAGTCAATAAGAAAGCCACAAACACCAACACAAGATGACTATCACATTATGAACAGATCAGAACAAGTTATAATTCTACGTCTCAGAACAGGACACAACCGACTCCGCAGTCACATGTATACAAAGTTTAAGATTGGCAACACGGCCATGTGTACATGTGGACAGGCAGCACAGAGTGCCAAACATATACTTCAAGAGTGTTCTGAGCATGAAACGCTGAGGCAGACATATTGGCCAGAGGAAACAACAATGGAATCAAAACTCTATGGGACACTGTATGAACTACAAAAGACAGTGAGTTTTATTAAGGAGACAGAATTACAGATATAGACATGTTTCAAGTGGACGAAAGAAGAAGAAGAAGAAGAGTGTCTGTGAGCAACAATCTATCTCTGTCAGCATATAAATCAAGAGTTTCTGTGAGAACTATCTATTTCTGTCAGTGTATAAATCAAGAGTGTCTGTGAGAAACTATCTCCTTTCTTTTTGCTTTATACCCCTTTATGCTTTTTTTGTGTGTGATTCATATATGTTTTTTTTTTTTTTACTCTTTTTGTTTCTGTAATTCATCATTACAAGAGACACAACGGCATGGAGAGAGTGTTCCTGGGAGGGAGGATAGAAGACAACAGGGGCAAAGGCCACCCAAGTTGCTGTTGGACAAAAGACATTCAAGAATGCCTGAGCATGTCACTAAAAGAGGCAGGACAACTTGCTAAAGACCACGGAAAATTCAAGAGATTCATAGGGAAGACTATGTTCTGGAAAGAATCTGTCACTTGATGATGATGAATCCATCATTTGCAATGTCTGCCCCTGGCTCTGTATCCATTGCGTCTGTTTAGTAATGCTTTTTGAGGGGTACTGTCTGATGGTAGTCTGGAAGCATGAAAAAAACCATTTAATCTGTTGTCTTCTGATGTAATCCAGGATTGGTATTGTGTTTGTTAGTCGTCTGATGTTTTCATTCCTGATTCTGTCTCTTATTGTTACTCCGAGGATTTTATGTAGACAAGTCATTTCTGTTGTAACAAGTTTACTTTTGGATTCTCTTCTTAGTGTCCATGTTTGACATTGGTAGCATAGTGATGGTATGATTATTGTGTTATTTAGTGCAGTTTTGGTGTTCATCCTCAACATATTTGTTTTTGAAAAGAGGAGACCTCTGCTCTAAGATTTGGTATACTATTTTACATCTATGTTGAATTTCTTTGGTGTTTTTCCCCATTCAATGATATGATACTTCCAAGATAAGTGAATTCTTTCACCTATTTAAGTTGTTGATTCTCGATTTGAATAGTGATGTTTCTTTCTGGTTTTGTGATGGTTTTGTGATTTACGTTGTTTCTGTATTTGTCATCATGTTAAAGTCCCTACATGTTGTGTGGGGTCTGTATGTTGTTGTAGTTGTTCTTTTGTTGTTGATATTACTGCATGATCTCTGCAAAAAAAAGTCCACTCATGAAGTTGTTTAGATTGTCTTCTTAATTAGTGTTGAAAATTTTACATATGCAATCGATATGTGTTTTGAATAACAAGGAAGATAGAACACACCCTTGTCGTACTCCAGAGTGTATGTGGAATTTATCTGAAAGTCCAACACTCATTCCAACTGCACATTGGCTGCCTGAGTAACTACTTCTACACAAGTTGATTAGATAATGTAGAAAACCATATTTTGATAGTATTTTTGAAACTTGTTGTCTGTCTACTCTGTCGAAAGGTTTTCCTTGGTCAACAAACGCGATATACAATTTATTGTTGTGTTCAGTCGTTTTTTCTGCCAGTTATCAGAGTGCAAAAATGGCGTCTGTACTGCTTTTGATATTATGGAATCTCATTTGAGTGCTGCTAAGATGTGGTTCTATGAATGCTCGTTATCTTTGTTTCTAGAATTCTGTTGACAATTTTTCCAGCATTGCTTAGAAGAGAAATACCTTTGTACTTTGTACAATCTCTTATGCTGCCTTTTTTCTTTCAGATAGGTATTGTTACAGCATTTTCCCAGTCTTCTGGTGTTTCTTGTGTATTCCATATTATATTAAACAATCTATGTAACCATTTTATCCCTATATCTACCGCTGCTTCTTTGATTAATTCGACTGGCATGTTATCGGGTCCTGGGGCTTTATTTGATGGAACTGTTTATATGGCATTTCAATTTCTGCTAGCAAAATGTTTGTTCTATCTCTTCCGTTATATTATTTAGTATATTGTTGTTCCTCCATCTTTTAGATTTAACAATACTTTATAAAATACTGTTGCCACCTTTCCATGATTTGTTTCTGGTCATTGATTGTCTTTCTATTTTCATCATTTATTATTTTGGTTGGTTCATATTTATCTTCCCTGTTTCTTCTTCTTCTGCGTTCGCTCTCGAACTCCTGCAGATTAGCAGGATGTAGTCTGGAGAACGGAATGCGTTGTGTCATGGTTTACAGCATTGCTGCGATATCTGTGCCTTTCTGCCTGAGACATCCGACTTCAGCATGGCTTTGGGTCACTGGCTCTATATGGGATGGGACAGTCAACTCCATCCCATAACCTCTTTAGTCGCCTCTTACGACATGCATGGAAGGTAAACAGTGTTGCTATTCTTTGCTCCCCTTACGGGCGTTCCCTGTTTCTCATATTCTTCATTTTCATGTAGAATTTCTTTTATGCCTGTTCGTAACCTGTACTTTATGATTCACCATATTCTTGCCAAGCTTTTGTTTTACCATCTTTAATGATTTTCTTTATTATTAATTTAGCTGACCTGTACTCGATATATTCTTCTTGTGTTTTGTTTGTTGCCCATTTCTAGAATTTTTGTTTCAAATCTTTTATGGTGCCTTTTTATTTCCTTGTTCCGCCATGGTGTTACTTACTTTGGATTTTCTACCTTTATGCTTCATGTATCCACAAGTTTCTCCTGCTATTTGCATTATGGTTTTCTGAAATATTTCCCATTCTTCTTCAATTTACTTTGTAGTGATTGACAGCTTTTCAAATTCTTCTAAGAATCTTTGTTTATATTGTTCTCATTTATTAGATCCAGTAGGTTTTATAGTTTAACTTGCATGTTGGTTCTAGCTAGTTTGTTGTATCCCTTGTTGTTCTTCTTTCTTTTATTTTAACTGTTGCTATCACTGATTTGTGGTCAGTGTCTGCACATTTATTTGATATTGCTCTTGCATCTCTTATAATTCGTTTAATATTTTTTTTTCTAATATGAAATGTATTTGACTTTTGCAATTAAGGTTGTTCCATTTGTATCACATGTATGTCTATGATTCTCATGTTTGTAAGGAACCAATTGTATTGGTTGCATGTTTCTAACATTCTATATCCATTGTTGTTTTTCCTGTTCGTCCTATCACCAAATGGTCCTAGATATTCTTCTATTCCGTATCTGTTCTTTCCTAAGTGTGCATTGAAATCTCCCATGACATAAACATTTTCTTCTCTGTTTACGGTGTTCAATGTGTCTTTTTAGTTGTAAAAAAACTCTTTACACTCAACTTCATTGTTTCAAGCCTCACATGGTGTGTACACTTGAATGTTGGTTGTACTTCACTATTGGACCTTCACTGTCACAACAATTGTTATTATCCTTTCTGATATGTAAAGTAAAAAAAGTAAAGTAACCCATAGCATTTATTAATGCCGTAGGGGTGTGAGATGTTAGCGATCTCACATTTCACAGGCTCTGCAAATGAGGGCGGTAGCCATCTCCTCTCCCTCGCAGTCTTTACTTCCCGGATTAATCCGGTACCCATTTAAGGCTGGGTCGACCTGGGAGCCATTGCGATCTGAAAACATTTCCGCCTCAGCTGGGGAATGAACCCAGGACCACTCATATGCGAAGCCAGTGCGCTAACCACTGCGCTAACGCGGCTCCCATGTACTTGATATCCAATATTCCTTTCAAGGTCACTGGGTCTATTATAAATCCAACTCCATGTTTAGTGTGTGTATTTGGATCAACTCAGGCACAGAGTAGTGTGTAAATTAGATAAAGTTTACATCCAATACCTTTAAGTCTGGTGACTGACAGACCTAAAATTGAAGTATTTTGTTTCTTCATTTCTTCTATAAGATCTTCTACTTTGTTTTTAATCTGCAAATATTTATGTTCCAAAATTGGTGCTTTGTTTACATTTGAATGTCATCATCTGAGAACTTTCCATGTTTTCTACGAGTGTTTTAGTTCTACACTGTCGGTTTGCTAGACCTGTCACAATCTTGTTTCATCGGCTCCAAAAGGTTAAACCGTGTTCTAATCTATCTCATTCAGAAAAGAAATCACATATCTTATTTAGAAAGCACTGAAATCCAAAAATTTACTTCCATATTAGTGAGCATTAGTGAGCAGGTTACTGTTATTACTGTAGATTTATCTCTTCCATTTTAGCAAGCTAGTTACTGTTTTTACTGTATATTTATCTAACTAACACATGTTGGTCTGTGTTTGTTTTCAAACTTCCGCTGAAACTCTCTTCTAGCAGGACAGTGTTCCTACTATATTTCCAGCAGAATATAGTGTTATGTCACCATTTTATTTCCGCCAATTGTCCAACATATTCAACTACAGAGATGAAGGACATGTTTTATACATAATACTTGTTCTTCTGAATGCCAGATATTTGATAAGCTGTATACTCACAATTTTAACACAAAAGGGAAAGAATTCACCCTGATTGTTATCTTGACAAACTTTCACAAGATTATTGCCCTTAGAATGTAATACAGAGATTATATCAGATCAGTATGTGTACATGTGGACAGGCAGCACAGAGTGCCAAACATATACTACAAGAGTGTTCTGAGTATGAAACGCTGAGGCAGACATATTGGCCAGAGGAAACAACACTGGAATCAAAGCTCTATGGGACACTGTATGAACTACAAAAGACAGTGAGATTTATTCAGGAGACAAAATTACAGATATAGACATGTTTCCAGTGAAAGCGAAAGAAGAAGAAGAAGAAGATTAGTATATGCAAGTTTGGCAAGGACTACATCTCCTAGGTGATAGTTATCATTATTCAACACAACATAGTGCCTATTACTTATCCATAAGGACATAAACATTTGTGAACTTGATAGTTGTAAGATGATAATGCTTATTTTGTTTTCAGCACCATCAGAAGCAGCAGGGCTGCAAGTACCAGCTCACACTACAGGAGGCTTGCAAGTACCAGCTCACACTACAGGAGGCTTGCAATTACCAGCTCACACCACAGGAGGCTTGCAAGTACCAGGTCAAATCACAGGAGGCTTTCAATTACCAGCTCACACCACAGGAGGCTTGCAAGTACCAGGTCAAATCACAGGAGGCTTGCAATTACCAGCTCACACCACAGGAGGCTTGCAAGTGCCAGGTCAAACCACAGGAGGCTTGCAATTACCAGTTCATACCACAGCAGGGCTGCGAGAACCAGCTCACACCGCTGAAGGGTCATTAGTTGCAGCTCATACCACAGGAGGGCTGAAAATAGCTACTCACACCACCGGAGGAATGCAGGTACCAACTCACACCACAAGAGAGATACAGCTACAAACTACCACAGAAAAGTTTCAGGTACAGAGTATGACTGCACACAGTGGAGAAAATCTGACATACAGTTATCCTATGATTAGTACACATTTAGCCTCTATTGGCAAGGCACCTGTTCAAACATCTAGTCATGCACTCACACAGACCAAGCAGCAGATTTCGCAATCTCTGATTTCAACAGCTGGCGGTGCTGCAGTCAGAACGCACACATCATCATCATCACCTTTAATATTGCCTCCAACAACAAAGTCCACTATGAATAGCTCAGTCATCAGAGAAAACAAGAAGGCAGTTAACATCATAAGTAAAGGACACAGTGATACTTCACATCACACTATGCAGAACACTGCTGTGGCATCACAGGTGATGATGATGACCTGCATGCCTGCACATTTACCATCAGAGTCACCTCTAAAAGTTACACAAAATTCAATACCTGACTGTCTTGATGATACATTGACACAGTCCTCATCCACAGTTGTCAATGCAAGATTGGGACAGAATGACAGTTCTTTAACAGCCACATCAAAGATAGTAGCCTCGTTCTCAGGAATAGATATTGACAATGTGAACTATATTGGTAACACAGCACTTGAAAATCACCCAGGTAGCTTAGCATTGCAGCCTTCAAGATCTGCCACTCGGCAACTAGACATCTCATCACCCAAGGTCATTCCTGCTGTAATCCCATTTTCTTTAGCTTCCATCATTCGTGGTCTTCCATCTTCTGGATTGCCTCATGTGGTCACTCTAGCATCTTCACCGCTGGATCTGTCCTCATCAACGTATTTAAATCCAGCCACATCAATGGCATCAATCTTGAATCACAGATTTCATATTTCCCCAAATGTAACCTGTGTCGTAACAGAAGCTCCATTGACCACACATCATAACTCTCTGTCTGTGTCCTCAAACAGTGCTAGAATAGCCACACTCCTTGCAGCTCCTTCCAATCAAATCAACAACAGCATCAACAAACCAACATCTCTGAACACAACATCCACTTTTTGTCACATGACTTCTCCTGTATATCCCCCCTCTACTCTAGCCATCCCTGTTTCTCTAACTCCTGCTCTTGTCCCCATCTCCTTAACAAGTGGACCATTAGTAACAAACACACCATCCAGCGTCTCAACAGTTTCCCCTCTACATATTTTTTCACCATTATCTCAGAATTCTGTTATAGCTGCGGCTTTGACGAATGGACAGTCTTCTATGATACCAACAGTTGTTCACCTTGGCACACCAAGTCAAGTTGCTCTTTTACACAATCTTATTCCAAACCAACACATGCAAGTGCAGAAGTCACATCACTTACTGACCCAGCCTATCATTGTCATGGCAACGGTAGGTAGTGACTTTGTCACAGCACCCAGTCCAGTTACAACTAACTCATCATTATCATCGCCTTCATCAATTTTATAATGTAATAACAGCACAATAATCAAATCCTCATACCTCTCATTTTCAAATTTCGCAAAAATTTCTTTGAAATTTTACATTAAAATTTCTTTGAAATTTTACATTTCTATATAAATTTATTAATTCAGGGATGAAACTATAACATGTCCAGCAAACCGGTAAGGAATTTAAGTGCACACAAAAACCTGCTCTAGATATTGTTGAATTACTTAAGAAAATTTGAAAATCCATCACAGAAAGGAATAACGACAACCACATCTCACAAGTATCAAACAACACAATATGCTGATTAGCCAAATGACTTACTAACATAACTACATTTTTCTGACCATTAGTACCTACTCCACAGTTCAAGAGAAAAACTGCAAAATCACATACACCTAATGAATGAAAATTTCCTTAATCACAACATGAAGATCAATACAGAAAAATTAGAAGTGATGTCTATAGGCAGAGAACCCAATGCAATCAACATAAAAATAAATGATCAATTACTAAAGCAAGTGCAGAAGTTTAAATATTGTGGGACTACTTTTTAGATGACGGAAGAATTGAGAAAGAACTCAAAAAGCCAACTATGTCATTTATGGAGAAAAAGTTTACTACATGTGAATTGAGATGTCTAAGAAAAGCAGCAAACAAAACAAGAAGAGATAATGTGAGAAATGAAGAGATTTCATGAACTGTTGGAACATCTGTGGTAAAATATATTGAAAAAGTGACTGAAAGGGTTCTGTCTCTTAATTAGAATGAACCCATATTGACCAACAATGAGAGCATACAACATGAGAATGGAAACAATAAGAGGCAGAGGAAGACCAAGAAGAAGGTGGATTGAAAGAGTTACCAACATTCAAAGATGTCAAAATATTACTGCATTTCAAACTACAAATGTGCCATAGCCCAAAAACTGGTCGTCATTCAATCTTGCAACACCTGACAGCAACAGCATAGAAAAGACAATAGGTAAGTAGATAGATAGACTATGTAAATTGATTAATTCATGGACGAAACTGTGACAGGTCCAGCAATAAAACTACGACAGGTCCAGCAATGAAACTGTGACAGATTCAGCAATGAAACTATGACAGGTCTTGCAATGAAACTGTGACAGGTCCAGCAATAAAACTACGACAGGTCCAGCAATGAAACTATGACAGGTCTAGCAATGAAACTATGACAGGTCCAGCAATAAAACTACGACAGGTCCAGCAATGAAACTATGACAGGTCTAGCAATGAAACTATGACAGGTCTAGCAATGAAACTATGACAGGTCTAGCAATGAAACTATGACAGGTCTAGCAATGAAACTACGACAGGTCCAGCAATGAAACTACAACCGATCCAGCAATGAAACTACAACCGATCCAGCAATGAAACTACAACCGATCCAGCAAACACGTAGGAGATGTGAGTGTTCATAAAAACCTGCTCTATATATTGTTCAACAATCAATAAAAGATAATACTTCTATATAATGGAACAACAATAGTACTTAGTAGAACACAGGTTTTTGAAGTTTCACATGAACTCAACTGACAGACTATCACTATTGGGTGTAAACAACGAAAAAATACAAATGACAATACACAAGACATACCATTTTCAACAAAATCCACTTCCATGACTACATGTGTGCAAATATGCCATTGTGACCTTGAACTTCATATTGTTTACATTTCAATAGTGTATCTAGTGCCTCTGTGGTGGTAACATTGATCTTACTGAATTTTTTTTCAGTGGTTGTTTGATATATTCTTGATAAAGACCTAATGGTTGGATACTTTAAAAATGTCTTGTGTATTGTCATATTTTTTGTTTACAAACTGATAGTCTGTCAGTTGTGTTCAAGTGAAACTTCAAAAACCTGTGCTCTACGTAAGTACAATTATAAATATTGTTTAAGAATTGAGGGAAAATTGTAATTCCTTCACAGGATAATAACCACCACATTTCACAATTATCAGCCCAGAACAAGACAGAAATGAAAATAGTCCAACATGCATCAAAGAATGGACAAAAAACAACTACATGTCCCCAAGTATCAGCCCAGACCAAGACAGAAATGAAAATAGTCCAACATGCATCAAAGAATGGACAAAAAACAACTACATGTCACCAAGTATCAGCCCAGAACAAGACAATAAATGAAAATAGTCCAACATGCATCAAAGAATGGACAAAAAACAATTACATGTCACCAAGTATCAGCCCAGAACAAGACAATAAATGAAAATAGTCCAACATGCATCAAAGAATGGACAAAAAACAACTACATGTCACCAAGTATCAGACCAGGACCAGAGAGATAGGAATAAAAATACTCCAACATTCATCAAAGGCTGGGATACAATTTTCTTTATAATCAAAAAGTGCAACATCTAACAATAGATCTCTAGAATACAGGACATGACACCAGATATGCTGATGACTGTGTAGGATCCAGTACAGGGCAGTTTTTTTTCAAATCCCGGTTGTGTGTTGTGGTGTCAAAATAAGATTATGTGCTAGGCCTATTTGCATTGTGTTTTCTGATATTTGGATATAGAAATATTAATTAAGTGTAAGTCTACAGTAAACTTTTGATATTTCTTTGACAGCATTGATTATTGTTAATATGTTGTAGATTTCCATTCAGTATTGAAAATGTCTGTGGCATTTGTGAACTGTTAGACAAATTATTATATAAGAAATTGTGTAACTTCATTTATGTTTCCGAAGATCCCCTGACTAATACTGTATCGGATGACGAATATTCTATGTGTTGGAGTGCACCCAATGCAGTTCCCTATTCCCCTTGTGTGCTGCTTGCCTCCATGACTCCATGCCTATCAATCTATCTATCTATCTGTTTGCTAAAACCTTTGTTGTCTTTCAGTGTCAGGGGTAGAAGAGTTTTCTGGAGATGGCCCCCTCTTGTGTGCTGAGTATATTGAGGAATGTGTCGCCTCTTTTATTTCGGTGGTCCATCATTTTCGTGGTCGGCCTCTGGGTCAGCAGCCTACCATCAGACAACATACCACAATAAGCTATGCTACACAGATACATGTGACTGCATGTGAAGACCTGTATTCATCTTCTCCATACACCAAGGTCTATGGTATTCAGCCTCCATGACTTCATGTGAATGCGTCTATTCATCTCCATACACCACAGTCTATGGCATCGCGACTCCATGTCAATGCATGTATTCATATTCTGTTTTCACACATCCTTGCACCAAAGTATAGGTTGTTCCTGAAAATTTCCACAATTGTTTTCTGATTTAATTTTTTACTAGACATTGCGGGTGTGTGTAAGGAGCTCAACAAACTATCCCCTATTCATAAAAAACTATTCTCTAATAATGGCTTCAAGTCTTTTTAATCTTAAAATAAGATTTCAAGACCAAATATCATTAGAATTTAATAAATATATTTGATTATTCATATGTGATTACTGTTTTGATTTATAATTTATAAATAAATATATTTATCTACTGTAAGGTATTTTTGGTGTTTTTTTTAATAGTTTATTTTATTGTATTGATCTTTATTTGTTTGATTCTTGCGAATTGTCATAAATGAAGCATTTTTTTTCCTGCCAACTTAGAATGTTTCCAAGTGCCATCAGTTTGTTTCTAAGTGCCATCAGGATATTTCTAAGTGCCATCAGGATATTTCTAAGTGCTATTAGGATATTTCTAAATGCCATCAGGATGTTTCAAAGTGCCATCAGGATATTTCTAAGTGCCATCAGGATGTTTCTTTAGAATTTTCTTTCAAATTTGGAAAACACCAACTATCAGCAGTATACAATATTGGGAAAAGAAGCATCTTAATCCGAGGGGATCTGTGTGTATGTAAAAGAGGATATGTGTGTATGTAGGGGGTCTGTGTATATATGTAGGATTGCTTTATTTATTTTGTATGCAAACATCCAAATGCATGTGAGTAGAGATGAAATTACACCTAAAATAGTCACTGACAAAGAGAAACTAGAAAATGTAAACAACTTTGAATATCGACAACATAGGAAATTACTCAACAGAGATAAGAAAGAGATTAGCAATGGCACTGCAAAAAACATCACAGATGAAAAATTTATGGCAAGGAGCAAACAACAGAAAACAGAGTTACAACTACTAAGAAGCTACATCTTTCCAGTGGCAACATATGGTTGTAAGACGTGGGCAATGACATCGACAATGGAAAAGAAATTATCTGCATTTGAAATAAAATACTATAGAAAAGTCCTAAGAATATCATGGACAGAAAAACGAACTAACACAGATGTCAGCAAAGATCTGAACATAGAAGAAGACTAACTCCTCAAAACTATCCAAAATCACGCAAGATTACATATTTCAGACAAATAAAAAGACACAATGGTTTGGAAAGAGTAATCATGGAGGGAAACGTTCCAGGAAAGAGAACAAGAGGCAGACCAAGATTATGGTGGACACATGACACCGAAGACCTTCTGAACAAGACACTGGAATAAGCTGGACAGCTCGCACAGAACAGTGAGGCTTACAGAGTGGCAATGAGAACACCATTCAGCAAGGACACGGCACACAGAGAGAGAGAGAGAGAGAGAGAGAGAGATACAAACATCCAATCACATGAAAACTGGCACACATTTGGCGGTATCACTATTGGCTGTTTTATTTCATGCAGTCCACATATAACTACATCAATACAACCACACAGTCCACATATAACTACATCAATACCATCACACAGTCCACATATAACTACATCAATACAATCACACAGTCCACATATAACTACATCAATACAATCACACAGTCCACATATAACTACATCAATACAATCACACAGTCCACATATAACTACATCAATACAATCACACAGTCCACATATAACTACATCAATACAATCACACAGTCCACATATAACTACATCAATACAATCACACAGTCCACATATAACTACATCAATACAATCACACAGTCCACATATAACTACATCAATACAATCACACAGTCCACATATAACTACATCAATACAATCACACAGTCCACATATAACTACATCAATACAATCACACAGTCCACATATAACTACATCAATACAATCACACAGTCCACATATAACTACATCAATACAATCACACAGTCCACATATAACTACATCAATACAATCACACAGTCCACATATAACTACATCAATACAACCACACAGTCCACATATAACTACATCAATACAACCACACAGTCCACATATAACTACATCAATACAATCACACAGTCCACATATAACTACATCAATACAACCACACAGTCCACATATAACTACATCAATACAATCACACAGTCCACATATAACTACATCAATACAACCACACAGTCCACATATAACTACATCAATACAACCACACAGTCCACATATAACTACATCAATACAATCACACAGTCCACATATAACTACATCAATACAATCACACAGTCCACATATAACTACATCAATACAATCACACAGTCCACATATAACTACATCAATACAATCACACAGTCCACATATAACTACATCAATACAATCACACAGTCCACATATAACTACATCAATACAATCACACAGTCCACATATAACTACATCAATACAATCACACAGTCCACATATAACTACATCAATACAATCACACAGTCCACATATAACTACATCAATACAATCACACAGTCCACACATAACTACATCAATACCATCACAGTCCACACATAACTACATCAATACCATCACAGTCCACATATAACTACATCAATACAATCACACAGTCCACACATAACTACATCAATACCATCACAGTCCACATATAACTACATCAATACCATCACACAGTCCACATATAACTACATCAATACAACCACACAGTCCACATATAACTACATCAATACCATCACACAGTCCACATATAACTACATCAATACAACCACACAGTCCACATATAACTACATCAATACAACCACACAGTCCACATATAACTACATCAATACAATCACACAGTCTACATATAACTACATCAATACAATCACACATTCATTGATTCTTGATTAGGAACAAGCGTCACATCACTGGGGGCATTCTCATATATACTCTGCTTGCCGTTCCGTCAACCATCTAAAAGTGTATAAGCTCAGTGTCCCAGTCAGTTGCTGATTACGCGTTCTTCTGATCTTTCCGGAGATGGAGCACTTTCTCCCATCACCTCTAGTCACTCCCATTTCTCCCATCACCTCTAGTCACTCCCATTTCTACCATTCTCTTAATATGTACATTGTCACGTTCGACTTCCTCCTCGTCTTCTCGTAGGGTATCCATGATTGCTCTAATCATTTCAATCATGTCTCTTCTTATCTCGGTGCCATTCACCAAAGCTTTACCAGCCAACACATCGGCTCTGTCGTTTCTTCTGACCCCAGCATGACCAGGACAGTAAATCCATGTAATGCTCTGCACATTGTTGAGAAGAGTGACCCATTAAGTTCTGATCATACACTTTTCTATCTTGTGCAGCATACTTTGAGAGTCCGATAGAATTACTGAGTTTGTTGGTGGTTGCCTCGTCAGCCAAGTGAGAGCTGCTGTCACCGCTTCTATTTCCATTCTCATACTAGCTGTTGTAGTGGGGTAGGCAGCTGACTTCTTAGCTAATTTCTTGCCATTTTGGTAGGCCACGAAACCCCAACCACACTTGTTTATTTCTTGTGTTACTGAGCCATCTTTGTAAATTATTGTATCGTGTGGCTTCGAGTGCTGCAGTATGAGTTCTGGACTCATTCCCTCTGTTCTGTTGGCAGCCCAGTTGCGGCACTCTCTTCCCATCTGTATCACAACTGTTGTCAATAATTTTCTCTCTTTTCCAAATGTCACCCATTCACAGTCTCTTCCCACTTTCTCCAGCTCACAAACTCTGAGTAGGTTATCTTCTGTTTCTGCCATCCAGGACCTTCCTCTCTTGATACGCCTACCTTTTGTGTTGTCTAGAGATTGGTGTAAGAGTTTATGATCATTATTGGCGACCTTGAAGTATTCTTTAACCGGGGATATTTTATGTCTTGATTTGATGCTAGGTAGGTCTAGGAGAAACCTCATGGTCACGATAGGTGTATCTCTTGTGCATGTTGGGACAGCTTTCATGGCCTCATTTTTAACTCTCTGCAATCTATCCACCTGTGTTTGAGATAATGTCAATAAACCTAAACCATAGTCTAACACATATAATACCACTACCTGCATCATCTTGAAAAGAGTTCTCTGCAGAATCTCTGCAGATGCCATGATTTTGACTGCACTGACACCCTTCCCAGCTTTCTGAATGACATTGTCTATATGTTTTGCGAAAGATAGACTTCTATCAAAAGTGATGTCTAGATATTTCATAGTCTGTTTCCTGTCAATGTTGATGCCCATGCAGGAGACTGCTGGTAATATATTTTTAATTATATTGTTGTCTAGTGAGAACCAAACGATGTTTGCCTTGGTGGGATTGATGAATGTCTTGTAGTTAGTTCACCAGAGCGACAAATCTTCTAGATTACGTTGGACGTCATCAATCATGTTTCTTCTGTTTCTGCCGTGCTTGTACAGCAAGAGGTCATCCGCACTATTTTGTATGTGTAGACGTTAAAGAGTACAGGTGATAGTGGCGGTCCCTGTGGTAATCTCGGTGCTATAGTTCTGATCTCTGGTGTCCAGGATCCCAATCTCAGAGCAACCGGTCTGGACATTAACACCATTGCTATCCATCGAATTATCCACCAGTCGATGCTGAGTTCGCTTAGCAGATTTATTAGCTGGCCAAAGCTAACTCTGTTGTAAGCATCTTCTAGGTCGACCGTAGCGACTACTGTTTCCTCCTTTGCCTGAAATCCCTCGTAGATGTCATACGCTAGGATTGCCCCATTTGTGGTCGTGTCTCTCCTCGGTCTGTATGCACCTAGAGTGTCAGGAAGTAGACCTCTATTTTCTAAATCGAATGCCTGTCTTCTATCGATTCTATCGACCTTGCTGTAGACATTTTGTAAGATGATGATACGATAATTCTTGATGTCGGAGGTGTCACATATAACACAGTCCACATATAACTACATCAATACAACCACACAGTCCACATATAACTACATCAATACAATCACACAGTCCACATATAACTACATCAATACAATCACACAGTCCATATATAACTACATCAATACCATCACACAGTCCACATATAACTACATCAATACCATCACACAGTCCACATAAAACTACATCAATACCATCACACAGTCCACATATAACTACATCAATACAATCACACAGTCCACATATAACTACATCAATACCATCACACAGTCCACATATAACTGCCTGCATTTAATACAATCTTAAAGATATTGTGGCGATAATAAATGAAAGAGTAAACATAATAATGTAGACAGTTTCCAAGAATTTATATCGATTTCCAACATACAAGATAAACATACTATATGCTCATGCAGGTCAAGAAGATGTCCTGGCCATGTTTAAACGTTACAAACATGTGTAGTTTGGTCCTGTGGTGTAACATAATTCCCTTTCCAAAACTATCCAGTAGGGTGCAGTTGAGGGGGGAAGAAGAAGAGTGGGTTACAGTATATATTGGTAATATTAAAGACCGGGTTTGATTAAAAGATTCTCCACACTTGAACAGGGAACTAAGAACAGAGAGGCATGTCAGAATTTGTGTGTTAATATTTCCAGAGCGGCACCGCTACGACACTGATGGGTTATTTGTTTCATTAATAAATTAATTTTGAATCGTATTTGTGTAATTTTTATTATTTCTTCTTCGTGGCAATACTTTATAATCATATTATTTCGAATCTGAGTTGTGAATAACACGTTTAATGTTATTAATAATCACTAAAGCCAAACACTTGTCTGTTTCAAACCTTTACACTCAAATATTCAACACAATGTGTGTATTTTTTTACGCGTGACCTTTACCACTGCAGTGCATACATTTCAGATTGAACAGAGCCCTATTATCCACCTCAGATTCCCAAGCAGCCCACGGCAAATACTGTACTCGAAGTTTGCCCTGAGTAAATATGGCCGTCTCCGTGTCGAGATGTAAGCAAATGTAGCATTTGCTGAAAACTGGCTAACGAAAAGTGTAATGTATAAATGTATATTGCAGTTATGAACTAACTTCCAGCAATATGTCTACTAGTAATAAAACTGATTTCTTCAATGATATGTTTATTTTATTTGCCCATGGTATATCCTTGTTATTTATAAAATTTCCTTATATGTGTTTTTTATTGTATCACTTGACATACTAATATTGATAAATAGTGTATGTGTAATATATCATTGGAAAGGGGAATGGATACAGACTATGAATATATAAGTACATTGATGGTATGTGATTACTTCACAAGGTTAGAGTTTGCATTGTGAAGTAATAAAATATCAAATCAAAGCCAGTATACTGGTGATTGGTCCTGTAGACCCATAGTATAAAGCCGGTATACTGGCGATTGGTCCTGAAAGAGTTAAGTGAATCAGCCATCCTACACACATACTTCTTAACGCCATACACACATACCTCCTAACATCCTACACACATACTTCCTAACGTCCTGCACACATATCTCCTACCATCCTGCATACATATCTCCTTCCATCCTGCACACCTATCTCCTTCCACCCTACACACATACTCCTACCACCCTGCACATCTACTCCTACCAGCCTGCACACGTATCTACTACCATCCTGCACACGTATCTACTACCGTCTTACACACGTACCTCCTACCATTTTGCAAATGTGCATAACTTTCCTTCCATTTTCAAAGCAAACTCAAACTACAGTGAAATCCCGCTATAGAGCATTCTTTTATAAGAAATTTCTCTATTTACCCTAATTTTTCAAAATCCCCATTTATATTTATCATTTATTATTGTATATATAAAACACTTTATATATATATATATATATATACAGTATATACACTTTATATATACTGTATATAACACTTTTGAACATTACATCTAGTCCTATATTTCGTCGGTCCGGACAAATTTGTTATAATGATATTTGACTGTAGTATGGCTTAGTGTGTACAGCGATGCTCTAATACGGCTTTTATACGTTGCTTTTTTTCTTTCTGGAAATTGTGACCAATTTTGTTATCAATCAATCAATAAACCCGTAACATTCAGGGTAGTAGGTGTACCATATTGGATGCTTCAGCATACAGAGTCCTCCAGTAATTTATATCCTCATCGATGCGGATGGGTGAGGAAAAATCTTGTCCTCTCCATTCCTTGATCTTGTCCGTCCATGCCTTTATTTACCCTCCTCTGCTTCTTTCATCCTCGACAGTTCCTTGCAGTATTGTTTTTGACAAATAATCATGTCTGCATACAAACCATGCTAGTTTTCGTTGTTTCCCTATTGAAAGCAATTGTTCTTGTACACCTGCACACATCTATACTTTATTTCTTACGTACACATTTGTCTTATGTTCCCTATAGGGAATTCGTAGAGTTCGTCTGTAGCATTTGTATTCGAAAGCCTCTAATCGTCTCTCCATGTCCGCAGTGAGTGTCCAACTCTCACAACCATACAGCACAACCGAAAGTACCAGCGACTCATACAGTTTGACTTTCACTCCGACACTGATGTTGCTTTTCCAAATCACAGTTAGCCTTGACAAGGACGCTAAAGACATCTCTAGCCTTATTGTTAGTTCTGCTTTGAATTTTAAATCTCTGCTTGTACTGAATCCGAGGTATTTGAAGGTACCCGGTATTCACCTCTTGAAGCTTGTGTCCATTCATCATAATGTTATTCTAATTTTCTGTGTCTCTGCTGTTAACCAAGATCTTGCTCTTTTCTGTGTTGATTTCCATTCCCTATTTGCTGGTAACTTTTTCCAACTTTGTTGTTAACTCTTGCAATTCTTGTTCTGACCCAGCTATAAGATCAATATCATCAGAACAACGCAAATATTTTTTATACAATTCTCATTTCATATTTATTTTTTCGTGTATTTATCTTCTTCTTCTGCGTTAATTCTCAAACTCCTGCAGATCAACAGGATCTAGTCCGGAGAACGGAACGCGATGTGTCATGGTTTACAGCATGGCTGCGATATCTGCGCATTTCGGCCTGACACATCCGACTTCAGCATGTGTATTTATCTGATACATGAGATTAAATTCAGTCTTCAATTATAAAGTTCTAGTTTCATTGTAATGCTAACGGCATCTAAAATCACGAGTAGACCCTGGGTCACAAGTACATTCTCGGTCAGAAGTGTACATCCCGGGTCACGAGTACATCCTTGGTTACGAGTAGATCCAGGGTCACGAGTACATCCCGGGTCACGAGTACATCCTTGGTTACGAGTAGATCCAGGGTCACGAGTACATCCTTGGTTACGAGTAGATCCAGGGTCACGAGTACATCTCACGTCACGAGTACACCCCGTGTCAAGAGTGCACCTCGGGTCACTGAGTAGGCCCCACATCAGGGGTCACAAGTACATCCCTGGTCATTAATACATCCCAGTCACGAGTATATCCCGGGTCCCGAGTTCATCCCAGTCATAAGTACATCCCGCGTCTGGAGTGTATCCTGTGCACGAGTATCAACAAAAATAAATTACAAATTCACCAATAGTAACACAATGATAGCAACGAAGCACAGCAGTTTCGACTAAAAATCTTTCATCGACAAGGAAAACAATAGACACATAACTATAAAACTATATAGGAACAGATAAGTATCACCGTGAGCAACAAACTACATAGAAACAGATATACACAGTGAACAACAAACTATATAGAAACAGATAAAGTAGCACGGTGAACAACAAACTATAGGCTATAGAACAGAAGAGGAGCATGGAACAATTAAAAATTGAAGAGGTTTGTCTTTACATATGTCTACGGGAGGTTCGTTTTCTGTCATTATCGCGGCTTTTTTAGTCGAAACGTTGCCAGTATCTGTATTTGTCTGCTAGCATGCAGTGTTTTATTATTGATACTGGTTATTTATATCTGTACATGTGTATTCGGTTAAAATCCGTACGCAATTTTTGTTACATGTCCATCTCTTAGCATATTCCTTCCCGGACCTGTTTAAGCGAAGATTCTGGGGAAAATATGCATCCAACGAGAGTGCAAGCTGCGGATGTAGTTCGCATGTCTAATATAAGAATTAAATCTAATAAAAAGTAAAGTTTGCTTGAAAATCGTGTAAGAAAATGTGCAGCATAAATTCACTTTCATTAAGATGTCACTATGAAAGAACGGTCGCAGCTCGGCAATATCAATATTTGTTTTGACGTATTGGTATGTTCCTTCAACGCCCATGTTTTTGAAAATGGCTACGAAACTTGCCGAGCCTATCCTACAAGGGTGTTAATGAAAAGATTTATTTTTAGTTAGACTTGGTCATGATGATCAAATAGTCGAACCAGTTTGACAGCAATGGCGAATTTATATTTAGTACAAGTCCGGCTCTTTGGCGAGGTGGTACAGAGCGCGTCTGTTACGGCTTAGGTACCGAGTTCGGTCCTTACCACAGGCAATTGTGCATCTGGACCATTCAGAAAGCAATGGCAAACTTTTGAACGTATTTATTGCCTAGAAAATCACCACAGGCAACAAATGCTAGGTTGATATGCAGCAATTTTTATTTTTTAAAGAAATAGGTCAATCTGAATTAAATCAAAAACAGTTTAAAGTTAGTTTCTCATGGAGTGCGCGAAATCTTAAGCGATAAACTCTTTAACTTACGCCATACAGCTCTATTAATTTTTTCTATTACATTCTGTTATTGAGCCCCGGCTGGGAAATTTTGCGTTTTCTAGTCAATTAGTCCATCCTTTGTCGTCATATCATTGCCTTCTCTCTTGTCATACCCCATTCTGCTTTACAACGTCAGGGGTAGAAGAATTATCTGGAGACAGACTTTGTGCTTCATATGTGTTTGTTTTCGTGGATTATTTTATTTATGTAATCCATCGTTACCATGGTCTGCCCATGGTTTTGTATCTATCGTTTCTGTACAGCAATGCTTTTTGAGGGACACTATTTAAATAGGCATAGATGGAAAAGACATCAGGCTGATTAGAAATATATATTGGGAACAAACTGCATCAATAAGGTGTGAAAACAGCTACTCTCCGTACATAGAAATAAGAAGAGGGGTAAGACAAGGATGCATTTTATCACCAAGCCTATTTAATATCTACACAGAGAATATCTTTAAAAATATAGAAGAAATACCAGGACTCAAGAACAATGGGAAAATAATAAACAACATTAGATATGCAGATGACACTGTTCTTTTAGCAGAAAGTGAACATGAACTACAAAGACTAATAGATCAAGTCAATAAATCAAGTAATGAATATGGACTGGATATAAACATTCAAAAAACAAAAACCATGATAATCAGCAAAGACACAGAAGAACAGGAGGTAAACATAAACATACATGGAGAGAAACTACAACAAGTAAAACAGTATCAATATCTTGGACACATAGTCACAAATGATGGCAGATGTGAAACAGAAGTTAAAAGGAGAATAGGAATGGCTAAAAGTACCTTCAATGACATGAGGAAATTATTAATATCTAAACAAATTACAAACAAGTTAAACATGAGAATTATAAAATGCTACATCTATTCCATATTAATGTATGGCTCAGAAACATAGACACTAAATAAACAATTAGAAGACAAAATTGATGCCTTTAAGATGTGGGTATATAGAAGAATAGGGAGAACATCATGGAAAGAGAAGAAAACAAATAAAGAGGTGCTAAAGACACTTAATATGAAGAAAGAACTACTAAGAGAAATAAAGATCAGGCAAATAAAATACTTTGGACACATTAAAAGACATGACACCCTATTGAAGACCTTACTTAAGGGTAAAGTCAAAGGGAAGCGAGCAAGAGGTAGGCAGAGATACAAGTGGGAGAGTAACATTACACGATGGACAGGTTACAGTCTAGCAGAGTGCACCACCAAGACAAGAGACAGGAGATGTTGGAGATACGTTGCAGCCAACCTTCGTTGAGGAGACGGTACTTGATGATGATGATTTGATGGTAGTCTGGAAGCACGGAAAACCACTCAATCTGCTGTCTTTGGTTATTCACGAGTGAACGGATGAAGAAATTCACTGATCAGGAGATTGTTTAGGTTCTTTATTGGTGGTGACAATTTTACATAAACAATCGATATATGAAGTGCAAAGGAGATAGAACACATCTTCCTCGCACGCCAGAGTGTATGTGAAACTTGTTTGAAAGCCCTACACTAGTTCTAACTGCACATTGATTGCCTGCGTAACTACTCCTGCACATGTTGATTAGGTTCCTTGTAACCAACTTCGCGGTAATGAAAGAGCTGACACATTAGCTTCGAAAGCATCAATATTAGCGAAACTAATTACGGACAAGAGTGACATATTAAGATTTCTGCGTGAATATTAAAAAAATAATGATGCTAGACTAGAAGGAGAAATGATATTACAACTTAAAGAATTTGGAATTACCCTGGGGGCTAACATAAACAGGGCATTTGAGGGAACATTTAATGTGTGTGTGTAACCAATGAGCTATGGGAACCATCATAATGCATACTCTGTTGGCAGAGACCTAGCACATATGAGTTTGACCAGATTTTATCGACGTCGATTCAGAAAACTCAAACTAAACTCAACCAGCAATGACAAATTGTGACAACCGTTTATTTAACATTGTCAACAGACTATATTTACCTTCGTATGGAATGCTTTTTTCCGTATGTTGATTTAATTCAATGCTCACAAGCTATTCATAGAATGCTAGGCCAGGTAGGTAGATGGTGCGAGCATTTTAGTTCAGTTAGAATTTTCTGGTGAAGGCAGACCGGCAATGTTTCTCTCAAATGTTCGCTCAAAAAACTTCTGAAGGGACGTCGTGAACAACCTAGCTGGTACTAGTTGATTGCTTCGTGTGATTGTTGCTTGACATTTATTGACAGTCTTTTTTTGTTGCAAATTGTGATGACAGTTTTTCCTTGTGGATAATTTTGTTTCATACTTGGTGACGTAAGTTGATATATCTGCCATGTTTTCTCATTGTTTCTCATTGTTTCTCATTGTTCATAAATTACCTCAATTATTGTGGAGGTTGGGGGTGGGGAGTGTAAAAAAAGGTTGAACAATTATTGACAAGGGTGAAGAGAGGGGTTGATGTGAACAATTCCTTTTTTTGTAATAAACCAATTAAGTTACATTATTTGATTTTGAAACATTTATTTTTAACTTTCTGAAAAATAAATCATGTAGCTTTGTTTATACGTTTGCTGCTTAAAGAGTGTTTCTAATTTCTTTAGGACAAAAATAAGAATAAATTCATTATTTATATATCGATTGTATATGTAAGATTGGCAATACCAATGTAATTGTATATGTAAGATTGTATATGTAAGATTGGCAATACCAATGTAATATATCGATTGTATATGTAAGATTGGCAATACCAATGTAATATATCGATTGTATATGTAAGATTAGCAATACCAATGTAATATATCGATTGTATATGTAAGATTGACAATACCAATGAATAAGACAATCTAAAGAGTCTTCTGAACGAACTTATTTATTGCTGACGATCAAGCAATTATTTCAACATCAGAACAACACCTACAACAATATATAAATATACTTAACACAACATATAGGGACTATAACATGAAGATACACACAGAAAAAAAGAGGTAAATAGCAAATACAGAAAGAAACACTACTATTTTCATCGATGACTAACAACTTAAGAAAAGTGAAAGAATTCACTTATCTTAGAAGCATTATATCATCAAATAGGGAAAAAATAATAAAGAAATCGAACTTACACGCAACATAGTAAACCATATCTTAGGGAAAATGTCTCAGACCCGTGCCGTTCTATGATACAGAGAGACGTCCACATCAGGCGGAAGCAATCAAAATACATTGTCGATGGCGGCGAAGTATTTCGTAGACTTGCATCATACTGTGAAAATCTACCGTATATTTTGATATTTTCTTTTTTCAAAAACAAACATGAGAGGATGAACACCAAAACTGTACTATATACAACGATCATCGTACCATAACTAAGCTACTAATGTCAAACGTGGACATTAACAACAGAATCCAAAAGAAAACTTGTAACAACAGAAATGACATGACTACGTAGAATTCTCGTAGTAACAATAAAATACAGAAAAGACAGAAGATAAATGCCAATCCTGGACATCAACCCATTTAGAAATTTCTCTCTTTGTCTTCGTAATGGTTACTATAAATTGTCGTTTTTCTCCAGCATTTCCGAGAACGTCTACATTAGTTTTCTTGGTTGTTCTTGGAATTTTTAATCATTCTTCTTAAAAACCACATCTCAGTTGCCTTCAGCATATCTTGGGATGTTTCCCTTAATGTCCATGCATCGCTTCCATAAAGAAGGATTGGATTAATATAATATCTTAGCTCTCGAACTCGTGTATGCATTGATATAGATAGTTTCTCATTTTTTAAATGTTGATTTGCCCTGTGCTACTCTGTTCTTGATCTCATTGAAGCACTAGGTGTTAAAATAGTGCCAAATATATACTTGACTTTATTCACTTGCATCCCCGCCTTAATACACGTCATTAATGATCCCCCCCCCACCAAACCCAAAATGATCATAAAAAATATCTCGATAACAGAGGACATATACAATCCAGCCTCCCCTTCTCCTGGTAGAAAACGTCTTCAACAGTCATTGTATTAAGCAAAAGCCTCATGGGTACAAAAGTGAGCTCAGAAACATCACCTCACTGTACACGGAAGTAAGAGTACACCGCTCGTCTGAGAAACCACCTCACTCTAAAAGAACTAAGAACACGCTGCTCGTCTGAGAAACTACCTCACTGTACAAGAACTAAGAACACGCTGCTCGTCTGAGAAACTACCTCACTGTACAAGAACTAAGAACAGGCTGCTCGTCTGAGAAACTACCTCACTGTACAAGAACTAAGAACAGGCTGCTCGTCTGAGAAACTACCTCACTGTACAAGAAGTAAGAACACGTTGCTTGTCCGAGAAACCTCACTGTACAAGAAGTAAGAACACGTTGCTTGTCCGAGAAACCTCACTGTACACATACGTAGGATAAAGTTGCTCGTTTGAGAAACCTTGTCTGCGCTCTTCAATCTTCTTACCGCTAATTAACTGGATATCGATGACTCTAGATGCAAGCATTGTCTGCTATTTTCTTATCACGAATGCCTGAATAATCGACACAAGAGGGGCGGTCCATAAATTGCAACAACAATTTTTGCGAAAACAACATTCAATAACTCACGTACCCAGTCCACTTAATTATGTCAAAATATGTATCACTCAAGCCTATCCAACATTTTGTTATCGCATAATGTATAACTCAATCCTACCACACATTTTGTTATCACATAATGTATAACTCAAGCCTACTTTATATTTTGTTATCACGAAAAGGACTAAAAAATACATGTTTTGCTTCTCATAAACATGGCTGATGGTCATCATGGTGCTTTTGATATCAGGTCACCGCCATCAGATCTTGCACCGCCGATGATAGATCTAGGTATGCTCTAGAAAACCGTCTCATTTGTGAATTGGGTACAGTGAATTGTGATAGTAATGTTGGTGATGATGCAAAGAGGCAGACGAAGAAGCATACTAAGAAAAAGATGGACGCTAGACATCAAAGACCACAAAGACATGATAACAGAAGCAGGAAGACTCTCTATAGACAGACATAAGTTTGGAAAGGATGTCTAAAGATACGAAGTACATCTAATATCTTATTGACTCAATAATATATAATGAGAAGATTTGCATGTTGGAATACGTTGTCAAAGTGGAGAAAAGAAACACTTCAAGGACTCGCTCAAGATTTCAGTGAAATGTTTGTGGTAAACTACGATACATGGAAGACACCGTGAGAAACGGAACTACATGACGCTCTTTGGTAGAAAAAAAAAGTAAAAAAGTGTGTTGTGGAGAAAAAGGAGAAATATTGCTGCTCAAAATGGAGACTAACTAGCTAAATGATGATGGTGATGATAATGTGGTGGTTATGGTATTGATGATGATAATGTGGTGGTGGTGATGATAATAATAGTAATGGAGATGAGGATGATAGTGATATTGATAATAATGTTGATGGTGATAGTAATGTTGATGGTGATGCAAAGAGGCAGACGAAGAAGCATACTAAGAAGAAGATGGACGCTAGACATCAAAGACCACAAAAACATGACAGTAACAGAAGCAGGAAGACTGTCTATAGATAGACATAAGTTTCGAAGCTGACTGCCACATCCTGGTCAATGTACTCTATCTGATAATGATGATACTGTTTTGGTAATACTTTCACGTATGACATATCTTGTAATAATAATAATGTAATAATGTAAAACATAACAATAAACAAAACTAAAGAGAAATACATTTTTTAATTTAAACACATGTTAAGTGTTGTTCGTCCATCACAAGTGATGATGACCATTTGTTACATCCACTTTTGAAAATTCAATTTTAGTTATGTCCTTGATTATGAGTTCGTAGATGGCTAATGAGCCCTATTCGAGCTGTAAATGTCCTTGGACAGTTTGGACATGGAATAACGACTGTAGACGGATCTTGGTCTATCCGTGACTTTCTAGCTGCTCTCCGCTGTTGAGCTGCTGCATTTCTCTTCTTTTCACAAGATGATGCGCTCTTTTTTTATTTTAGAACGCCATGTAGATCTATTTTGTGCAAGTTCTTCCCATGTATCATGGTCTATTTCAAAGGCTTTCAGTGAGTCCTTTAACGAGTCCTTGTAGCGCTTCCTTTGGCCACCTTGAGATCGTATACCCGTCTCTAGCTCACCATAGAGAAGTATCTTTGGCAGACGATGGTCTGGCATACATGTTAAGTATATTCACAGACAACCTAAAATCAGAATAATAGATTGAGATAAGTTGCCATAAAGCAAATACAGTGACATACCCACTATCAACATTACTGCTCTACCCAAAAATCAATATGGAAGTCAAGAGACAGATGATGAACAGTATTTTTATGCCAAAGCTCTGCTATCAATGTCACACATGGGCGCTGACAGCAGCCAAGCGGAAAAAACTTAACAACATGTGAGATGAAATTTCTGAGAAAAACCGCAAGAGTGACCAAACTAGACAAAAATGAGCCATGATGAAATAGGAGAAGAATTGGTATAAGACTATGCACAGAATACATCGAGAAATAACAAATAAAATGATTTGGACACCTTATGAGAATGAGCTATAATCAACTATCAACAAGAACGTATAAAATACGAAAACCCAGATACAGGACCAAAGGAAGACCTAGAACAAGATAGATAGATAATATTACGGCAACACTGGACAAATACGGATTCAGCGCAGCCAAAGCGACACATCAGACCTTGGATAGACAGCAAAAGCTCCCAGTTACCATCACTGCGCTCAACGGCAAATGTGGATATATTCTGACCATCATCCACACGGGGATAGACAATGATAAAAATTATCTTGTAAATTTTGAACCTACCACTCGATTAAAAAAATTGTACTTACTGCGCAAAATTAAAATCCAACAGGTAGATCCAGGAAAAAGGTAACAAAGTTTTGCTAACACTAGATAACACACACAATGACACACACAAATTAACGTTTCGACCAAAAGGCCTTTATCAAGATAGACAATAAACTTAAAACATATAAAAGAAAGCGAACAATAATAACATCGACGGACACATAGGTATGGGTAGTCTGGATTGACCGGAAGAGTTGAATCACTAGGTTCAACCCGGCTGCCTTTTGTCTAGATAACAAATCTTCTTCTTCTTCAGTGTTCATTCTCAAACTCACACTGGATCTCTCTTGTAGCGGGACAACGGTCCTACTTGATTTCCAGCAGGATATAGTCCAGAAAATGGAAATATGTTGTGTCGCCGTTTTATTTGCGCCAATGGCCCGACACATCCGTCTTTGGCGGGAGATAACTAATCAATAAAATATATTGTTGAATGATTGTTACATTGTTATATTATTATAATGTAGTTTATTGGAAACTAGATATTAGAAACTAGATATTAGAAACTAGATATTAGAAACTAGATATTAGAAACTAGATATTAGAAACTAGATATTGTGTCATGTGACGTATTCCTTCCAGAACGTTGTCTTCCCAATGAACTCTCTGAACCTCTCTCTGTCTTGGGCGATGTGGCTTGCATTTTCTAGCGATGTATTCATGTTATCTTTAATGTCGTCAGTCCATCGTCTTCTTGGTCTGCCCCTTCTCCTCTTTCCAGGTACTCTTCCCTCCATTATTTGTCTTTCTAAACAGTTATCTCTTTATATGACCAAACGGCGTAGTTTTCTTTTTGTTATTTTGTTTAGTAACCAACACTCCGGAATCGTCAATGTGTTTATAATATCTAAGTTTCTGATTTTATCCTTCCATGATATTCTAAGTATCTTTCTGTAGCATTTCATCTCTAGGGCATTGATCCTCTTTACCGCTGTTTTACTTAGAGTCCATGTTTCACAGCCGTATGTTGCAACCGGAAAAATAACAGTTTGTAAACTCGATATTAGAAACTAGATATTAGAAACTAGATATTAGAAACTAGATATTAGAAACTAGATATTAGAAACTAGATATTAGAAACTAGATACTAGAAACTAGATATTAGAAACTAGTGACACATATTTATACAATGTACAGCCCCTTCTTCCAAGAAAGTCAGAACAGGACATTGTGCCATAATTTCAAGGGGGGGGGGCGGAAAGGGGGGTAACATCTTCCCATCTCCTCTTAATGGTCTTTGGTAAAAAAAAAACAGGTCGTTACAAATACCAATACAAGGAAAGTATCTTGCTTTATTTTCTTTGGTACCTTCACCCTCCCTCGTCCCCAGGTTATCGAAGAAGTATCTAAGCCCTGGGCGAGAGTAAAACCGGACATTGCAGAAAGAGTGTAACCGGACATTGCACATTGGTGCAGGTAATTTAGAAACACTTCTGATACTCATGCAAGAGAACACGCGACGACACACTTCAAGCAAAAATTCACTCCACAGCAGAAGTGGGCTGTGATTCATCCAACAGCAAACACTACGCACATACGAAGTGCCCCTAAGCACACACAGACCTGCTCAAAGTCTACAAGACGCCAAGAACATGCATACACAACTACACATACATACAGGAATGGGACACTATGACAGAAACAAAATCGTATGTCTCATTATTACAATGCGAATATTTCAGGTTGGTTTCATGAACGACCAACACTCCTTCATTTTGCACACGTTCCAGGCGTTCAAAAATGTGTTTAATCCTAAATCAAACATGGACATCCTTAACTATAATTACATCAGGCTGTTTTCTTCCACCTTCTCGTTATGTTTCCATAAGTTGAGCTATCTCTGACACCCTGGTAATTTGATTTCGATATTAATGCGCCCACATGTAGCATAAACATCATCAGGTGCCGTGCAGCCTGACGTAGACTATCACGGATCCCAAAAACTCTCAATTAACAGTACTATTTTATCAGGAACTCAGTTCACTATCTTCTCCGTCACGGTGTCTATCTAACATCTACTAACGCTGTCATCATCAATTTATTTTGCCTTCTATCTTACCCATTGTAACTATATTCCCAGTACATTCACGTCTAATAACGTGTAAAAAAAATAAGGAAAGATTTCCTTTTTTTATTTTATTAACTAACCCCAGCCTCGCATTTGACTCTTTCAGCACACCCTCGATTAGTTCTTCTAGTTTTTATTCGCACTTTCAGCATACCCTCGATTAGTTCTTCTAGTTTTTATTCGCACTTTCAGCACACCCTCATTAGTTCTTCTAGTTGTACTTCGCACTTTCAGCATACCCTCGATTAGTTCTTCTAGTTGTTATTCGCACTTTCAGCACACCCTCATTAGTTCTTCTAGTTGTTCTTCGCACTTTCAGCATACCTTCGATTAGTTCTTCTAGTTGTTATTCGCACTTTCAGCACACCCTCATTAGTTCTTCTAGTTGTTCTTCGCACTTTCAGCATACCCTCGATTAGTTTTTCTAGATGTTATTCGCATTTTCAGCATACCCTCATTAGTTCTTCTTGTTGTTCTTCGCACTTTCAGCATACCCTCATTAGTTCTTCTAGATGTTCTTCGCACTTTCAGCATACTCTCATTAGTTCTTCTAGCTGTTCTTCGCACTCAAAACATTATTCTACCGAACTACATCTCTGTTACCTTTAATGTTCCACTATCTTGTTGATTTAATGTACAGGACTCGCACACGTATGTTAGAATCTGTGTTATATAGCTGTGAATATTTCTCTTCCTCACCTCTAATGACATGTATATATTACACAGTTTCCATTGTGTTTTGTGCGTGGCATCCTGATTATCTGTGCGCCTTTTGGCTGGATGCCTCCGTCTTCAGCACTCTGCTTACTTGAGCAGGACTATGGTCCTGCTCGAATGGGACTGCCCGACCAGTCTTAGTTTCCAGCCCCTGATGGCTGAACTAAGCCCCATCACCACTGCATGGTGCTGGCCTTGATGGGGATATTACACAGTAAAATGCTACATCTATTGCGTATTAATTATGGCTCAGAAACATGGACAATAAACAAACAGTTAGAAGACAGAATTGATGCCTTTGAGATGTGGGTATACATAGAAGAATAGGTAGAGAGCATCATGGAAAGAGAAGAAACAAACAAAGAGATTCTAAAAACACTTAATACGAAGAAAGAATTATTAAAGGAAATAAATATCAAGCAAATAAAACATTTTGGTCACATTAAAAGACATGACACCTTATTGAAGAACTCACTTGAGGGTAAAGTCTAATTTAGGCGAGTAAGAAGTAGACATAGATACAAGTGGGAGAGCAACATCACAAGATGGACATATTACAGTCTAGCAGAAAACACTACTAAAACAAGAGATAGGAGATATTGGAGGTCTGTTGCAGCCAAGCATCGCTGCGGGGACGGCACTTAGTGATGACGATATTACACAGTTTATTCTTCATGTTTATGAATGCTACCTTTGTCTGTATTATTCTGTTTCTTATCTATGTTGAGCGGTCTCCATCTGATCTCATAGTCGTTCTTAAATATTTGAATTGGTGGATCTGTTTGAGTATGGAGTCATTCACTTTGATCTTGCACACTGGGATATTTCATTTCTTACAAAAGCCATCACTTTACAAGTAATATAGAATTAATAGAATAAGCTATTTCGGTCACAGAACTGACGTTCATCCCGAAGAAGGCGTTTAAGTACTGTTCCGATACCAGTTAACTGTACGAACGCGTTAGTTACAAGAGATTAAGGTCGAACTTAAGAACATGTTGATACATTTTCAGAAACACATGTGATAACACACATATTTGCTTGTACACCAAAATGTCTTCATCATAATCATGTACACAACATTAACATAACACGGGTAAGGGACGGTACTGTTTACGATCATATCAAAACAAACTAAAAGGGAGAAGTTCCAGGAAGTCCGGAAGAGTATGAGGGATGTAAAAACTAGAAGGAAATAAAACGAACAGAAACTTAACAGAATATTATGTGTACAGATTAGACACTCATAACGATGACAAATCACGGTATGATCTACACATTGGAATGACGGACGTTAGTCAAATAATAATGTAATCGGTAAGAACCGGTATATCCAATGCTGCTTACTTTCCAACCAATGAAAAGTATGATGTAACCTTTCGCAGTGAAGCGCAATAGAGTTGTTTCAGGGCACGTTCGTGTTGGTATGTAATGTGCGTGAGTTTGCCAGGAAGAAGACCTCTGTACAGAATTAATTAGGACTTAATTCGTTACGTTTTTGTTTATGTTCGTGTATTTCGTTGGTCACTATTTACATACTTGGAGTCGCATTCAAAAGTAATTAAGACCGACCAATTAAATTCACGGAAATAATCAAAATGGGCGTTTCCGATCATGTTCATATTGGTAAGCAGTTAATGAATTTACTTCTCTTTTGGAGAGTCGCCCTTTTCCAACCAACTAACAACAAAGCCCAATTAGGTTATATCAGGACGCACTACCATAAAATATTGAAGGTAAAAAGACCCCAAGTTTTTTTTATTAACATATTATCACGTTTACATTGTCTGGTGAACGTTTACATTGTATAGGCCACGAATGAACCAGCCCCGAGAAAGAGAATTTCTATTCAGTCGTCTAGCCCAGGGGTGGGCAAACTACGGCCCGCGGGCCGCATGCGGCCCGCCATTGGTTATTTTGCGGCCCTCAAACACATTTTTAAAATAAACGGACGATCGTCAAAAACGATTATTTCCCCCATTAATATTACACAGAAATCCATGGGAATTTTAATTCGACTTTCTTATATATTATATATACAATATTTTTTTCCCAATTTGACATCATTTATATACATATATATCCAAATATACATAATATTATATGCGGCCCTCCAATAGCTTTACAATTTTTAATGCGGCCCTCTGCACAAAAAGTTTGCCCACCCCTGGTCTAGCCTGTAAAGTCTTGTGGACCGCGGTTTACTATAGAAGCAATGACGGCATCACAAATTTTGCTTGTAACGGAAATGTTAACACATACGGTGATACTCTCATAATCCCAAAGTATGCTTCCTAAGGTAGAAGTAGTGCACGATAAGAATAGACAGAGTCATGTTACTGAGCATTTCGGTTTCTGTTCTTGCAGGAATCAGTGGTAACGTCGTAGCAGACTCATTGTACATTTAGGGGTCAGTGGCAACGACACGTAAACTCATTGGTCATTTAGGGGTCAATGGCAACGACACGTAAACTCATTGTACATTTAGGGGTCAGTGGCAACGACACGTAAACTCATTGTACATTTAGAGGTCAGTGGCAACGACACGTAAACTCATTGGTCATTTAGGGGTCAGTGGCAACGACACGTAAACTCATTGTACATTTAGGGGTCAGTGGCAACGACACGTAAACTCATTGTACATTTAGGGGTCAGTGGCAACGATACGTAAACTCATTGTACATTTAGGGGTCAGTGGCAACGACACGTAAACTCATTGGTCATTTAGGGGTCAGTGGCAACGACACGTAAACTCATTGGTCATTTAGGGGTCAGTGGCAACGACACGTAAACTCATTGGTCATTTAGGGGTCAGTGGCAACGACACGTAAACTCATTGGTCATTTAGGGGTCAGTGGCAACGACACGTAAACTCATTGGTCATTTAGGGGTCAGTGGCAACGACAGAGCAGATTCAGTGGTCATTTAGGGGTCAGTGGCAACGACACGTAAACTCATTGTACATTTAAGGGTCAGTGGCAACGACAGAGCAGATTCATTGGTCATTTAGGGGTCAGTGGCAACGACAGAGCAGATTCAGTGGTCATTTAGGGGTCAGTGGCAACGACACGTAAACTCATTGTACATTTAAGGGTCAGTGGCAACGACAGAGCAGATTCATTGGTCATTTAGGGGTCAGTGGCAACGACAGAGCAGATTCATTGGTCATTTAGGGGTCAGTGTCAACGACAGAGCAGATTCAGTGGTCATTTAGGGGTCAGTGGCAACGACACGTAAACTCATTGGTCATTTAGGGGTCAGTGGCAACGACAGAGCAGATTCAGTGGTCATTTAGGGGTTAGTGACAACTGTAACTTTCGTTAGTGCATGTTTTCCTGGGAAGGAGTGCACAGAGGCTTTCTATGGGCTTTATATGTCAATGGCAACGACAGCCTAAACTCATTTTTTCATGATGGGGTCAGTGGCAACGACAGAGCAGACTCAAATCAAGTATCGATGTTGTTGATTACTCGGTTACTCAGAAAAAGGTTGGGCTGTTATAGGATAAAGACAGTTATAGGCTTACTATAAAATGAATGAAGCTGGAGGCGTGACCATTGACAATTCTATAGGACCTCTGCACCTAATACATAAACATGACCTGAAAGCCCATATTTATTATTTCCGTGCAGTTTCTTGGTCGGATTTGGCTATTTTTGGCATCAATCCAAGTATATAAATAGTGACCAACGAAAAACACGACAATAATAAAAAACGTAACGAACGAAGCCTAATTAATTCTGCACAGAGGTCTTATACATCAGACGGTCCCGCTGGTGTCACTTCCAGCGAGAAAGTAGGTTTTATAAGACCTCTGTGCAGAATTCTAAGAGAGTATGACACAAAATTTAAGTAACCAGATCACTGAGGCGATGAGTTAGATCACTCTCTAGATGCTGCTTGAATGGAAAGCGGAGCAATTAGTAGAAGGCGGAGCAATTAGGAAAATGTACCATGTGATAGGATGTTAGTTTCTAATCACGAATCATCTTGTAATTGTTTCATGAATATTTTGACTTTCTTACAGGTTTTCTATTTACTAGGCAAGTCATTATTATTGTGAGTACATTCTGGACAAAGCAATGTGGCGGAAGGATACATTGCGTTGGATTTTACTTGTGGCTATATTTGTCAGCGCCATATGCCAGGATGAATTAGACCGTGAGCTGCTGTTGTTTCTATCTGTATATCTTATCTAAAACTTAGCACACATTTTCTGGGCAACGTTTTGTCCTCACTTTATCTCTTGTATTGTCCTCACTTTGTCCTCACTTTGTCCCTTGTAGTGTAGTCTATTTTTGACATAACTTTTCCACATTTATATAAAAAGAGTACAGTTTACAAATTTCTACAGGCAGACATTCTATAATAGTAATAATAATAATAAAAATAATAATAAAAATAATAATAATAATAATAGTAATATTAATTATAAAAAAACATAACACGTTTCCTGCTGGTATGTACGTGAATGGCGCATATCATCTACGATCTGGAAATTCAGATCAATACAATAAAATCTTGTTTCCGTATCTGTAGAACTAGATATATCTTTGAAAATTATTATATTTTAAAGTATAGTACTTTTAAACCAGTTGGTATTAATACAAATAATGCATTTATTTAGATTGCTGAGGATGAAGATCTTTGTTGTACTGTCATTCCATCTGTTTTCAGCCACATTTGTTTTATTTTGTTTTCATTCTCCATGTTTTTAATACGCATCTCTACGATAATACGTGAGGTATCTGTGACGTACGTCATTGTTACCTTGGATTTTTCTATTGTTAGATGGCTGTATTTGTGATACTATTATTTGTGTTGTTTGTTCTCTGTTAAATCTGTGATTTATCTTGACAAAGACCTAATATTTGAAACGTTGGTTTAGTCTGTCTTGTATGCTGTTCTATATATGTTTTGTGTACACGCTAGTCTGTTAGTGTTTCATAAACCCTCGCGATTTTATATGCTGGAGTGCTGGACATAAGTAACTACAAGCAGATACAGCGAAAATAAAAACGAAAAAGAAGTTTTTTATTTTCAGCTCCTGGAAGATAACTTCACTTCGCAGTGCTATCAATGTGAAACAACCAGAGCGAAGAACTACACTTATCGTTAGAGAGCTGCCATATTATTATGAAATGATGCTTTGGGTGAGACGCGATTCTCTGACGAGGGTTATTAATCTGAATCAGTTGATATTTACTACTTCTGAAGTATAGACTGAACAATAGACAAAACACACAAACAAGATATCAAACTATTAATAGGTGATCTGAATGAGAAAGCTGGTAGCGAATGAAGACCCCAGTAATGCAAGTCGAAAGCGCATTTGGATTAGGACAGCAGAGTGAAAGAGGAGAAAGACTGCTAACATTCTTCCTAGAAAATGTCTTAGTAATTGCCAACAATATCCTATATACCTGAACCTCACCAGATTACAAAACAAGAAACCATACAGACCTCATCACTATACTCCACAGATGGAGAACCAGTCTCTTATCCTGTAAGACGTATCTTGGAGCAGATTGTTATTCCGGCCAAGAGCTATTAGTAGCAGATGTGTAGATCAGACTCAAAGAGGTTAGCGAAACGCGTCAGAGCCATTAACTAAGACACTAGAGCAATCATCATCATGTGACATATTCTTTCCAGAAAGTAGTCTTTCCTATGGATCTCTTGAATTCTCCGCGGGCTTGAGCAAGTTGTCCTGCATCTTTCAGTGACATGCGCAAGCATTCTTGAATGTCTTTTGTCAAACGGCGTCTTGTTCGGCCTTTGCCCCTGTTGCCTTCTATCATCTCTTCCAGTAACACTCTCTCCGTGCCGTCGTGTCTCTTAATATGACAGAAAAAAACTAGCTTTTTCTTTAATATGTTGTTCAGAAGCCAGCCTTCCTGGACGTTACTTGTTCGTATCACCTCCTGGTTTGTTTTCTTCGCTGTACATGGTATTCTCAGAACTCTTCTATAACTAGAGCAATACGAACAGAATAGAGCGTGGAGGTGCAGAACAAATTTAGCAAATTGATGGCTGTTCAAGAAAAGATGAACTCGCAAAGAACATTGGAAACTCAATATTATCATCTGCACAGGCTGACATACCCCTAAGAGTGACAAAAAGATTATTAAAAGAGATTATATCACAGTCGAAACATTACAACTAATCAACAACGGAAACTAAAATAACTTAAAAATGACAAGCAAAGAGAGAAATACAAGAAACAAACTAAAGACATCAGGAGAATAATTAGACAGAACAAGAAAAGCTATACCGGTTTTCTACATGGTAAAGAATTATTTTTTTTTAAACTCCACGAGCAGGGTGACACCAGAATAATGTTTACAGAAGCAAAAACGCTGATAGCAAATTTTCAACAAGTCACTCGAGCAATTGAAGACAAGTCAGGAAACACTCTAACAGAAAATAAAGACATTCTGAACAGGAGGACGAAATACTGTAGGGAAATGTACGAATATACATATATAGACATAGACTCAAACACAAATAGAAACCAGAACTTGAGCCAGAACCCATCAAAGAAGAAGTACGTTGGGCAATTAAGAACTTAAAACCTGACAAGCCATCAGGGTGCGACGAAGTGGTAGCTGAATTGATACAAGCAGGAGGAGGACCCAGTGCCATAGTCTACCGTGTTAAGATCTGGATAAGTGAAATATGGCCAAAAGATTGGAAAAGAACATTATATATACCACTCATAAAGAAGGGCAATTTGAAACTCTGCACAAATTATAGAACAATTGCACTAATCAGTCATGCCAGCAAGATACTTCTCAAGATAATAATGAACAGAATGGAACAACATATGAACAGAGAAATAAATATAGTGCAGGCAGGTTTTAGACAGAACAGAGGCATCAGGGATCACATCTTCAACATGAGAAGTATAATAGAGAAATGCAAAGGGTTAAATTCAGACATATATACGTGTTTCATCGACTACTCAAAGGCGTTTGACTCCGTAACACATCAGAAATTATGGAACATAATGGAAAACATGGGCTTCCCGCACCATCTCATATTGCTCATTAAATGATTTATCAGAAACAACAGACTTCTGTTTGTTTCGACGGAGAAACTTCTGACTGGTTTAAGGTCCAAAAAGGAGTCAGACAGGGATGCGTCCTCTCACCACACCTGTTCAACATTATGCAGAAAACATCTTGGGAAATGTACGAGAAGATCCACGTTATGAACAGTTTCAACCACTTAATATCGGAGAACACGAAATCATCCCAGAAATTAGGTATGCAGATAACACCACACTAATATCAAGGATCCCCACAGGTTTAGAACAAATGATTATGTCAGTCAAACATCAGGCACAAAACCTTTTCCTCAATGCACAAAAACACAAAAATGATGCATGTAATCAGAGAATAAATTACACTTAAAATAATCATTGATAAAGAGTAACTAGAAAATGTAAACAACTTTGAATATCTAAGGTCAGCCATCAACACCACAGGATCTCGGCAGAGATAAGAAATAGATTAGAAATGGCACTACAGAAAAAATTACAGATGAAACATCTATGGCAAGGAGCATACAGAAAAACAGAGTTACAACTACTAAGAAGCTACATCTTTCCAGCGGCAACATATGGTTGTGAGACGTGAACAATGACATCGACAATGGAAAAGAAATTATCTGCATGTGAAATGAAAAGCTATAGAAAGGTCCTAAGAATATCATGGACAGAAGAAAGAACTAACACAGATGTCCAAAAAAGATCTGAACATAGAAGAAGACTAACTCCTCAAAACTATCCAAAATCACGCAAGATTACATATTTTGAACATATAAAAAGACACAATGGTTTGGATAGATTAATCTTGAAGGGGAAAGTTCCATGAAAAAGAGCAAGGTATATCGATGACTACGGTGGTCACATGACATCGAAGGCCTTCTGAAGATGACACTGGAAGAAGTTGGATAGCTCACACAGAACCATGGGGCTTACAGAGTGGCAGTGAGGACAACATTCTGTGTAGTACACGTCACATAGAGAAAGAGATAAAGAGAGAGAGAGAGAGAAGTTGGAAATCCGGCACAGAATGCAGAACGTTGCCAATCTGAAGTTGGGTGCCATATTAAATATAATCTACTGCACACCTATATTAAACTCCCAAAAGTGCTTCAACGATTCGGCTATGCCTTCAGAGTTCTTTAGGGATGAATAAAATTATCAAATTGATTAGTGCATATGTACGAACAATGACCAACTCATCTGACGTCAAAGATAAGTTCTATGAAGAACTCGTTTAAGTCATCTCATCAGTTTGAATGTTCGACATACTCATCATTCTTGGGGTCTTTCATGCCAGAATAGAGACTGACCACGAGATTAGAGGTTGACCACGAGAGTAGAGATTGACCACCAGAGTAGAGACTGACAACGAGAGTAGAGATTGACTACCAGAGTAGAGACTGACCACGAAAGTAGAGGCTGACCACCAGAGTAGAGACTCACCACGAGAGTAGAGATTGACCACCAGAGTAGAGACTGACAACGAGAGTAGAGATTGACCACCAGAGAAGAGTGACCACAGTAGAGATTGACCACCAGAGTAGAGACTGACGAGAGTAGAGATTGACCACCAGAGTAGAGACTGACGAGAGTAGAGATTGACCACCAGAGTAGACACTCACCACGAGAGTAGAGATTGACCACCAGAGTAGAGACTCACCACGAGAGTAGAGATTGACCACCAGAGAAGAGTGACCACAGTAGAGATTGACCACTACACGCGGAAAGAAACAGGTAAGCCTCACGTTGGCAAATGCAGTAAGAAAGACCTCCTGCTAGTCAAGATGTGTACCACATGAATTGATCATCACGAACTCGAAGCACAACAACGTTAATGTATGTAGGGTTTTAATAAATGATGCATCGTTGGTTTTATTATAATCTGAAATATTGACAAGCAAGATGTGTGAGTGACCAGAGATATGTGTGCTGGACAGGTCACAGGCCGGGCAGAGCTATATATGGCAGAGTATTGGGCAGAACAGGGGCAGAGCTATGTGGGACACAGAGTGCTGGTAGATCACAGACAGGACAGAACTATGTGTGACACAGAGTGCTGGTAGATCACAGACAGGACAGAACTATGTGTGACACAGAGTGCTGGTAAGATCACAGACAGGACAGAACTATGTGTGACACAGAGTGCTGGGAAGATCACAGGCAGAGATGGATGTAATACCGAGTAGTGGGCAGATCACAGACAGTACTATTGGTGTGTCATGTGACGTATTCCTTCCAGAACGTTGTCTTCCCAATGAACTCTCTGAACCTCTCTCTGTCTTGGGCGATGTGGCTTGCATTTTCTAGCGATGTATTCATGTTATCTTTAATGTCGTCAGTCCATCGTCTTCTTGGTCTGCCCCTTCTCCTCTTCCCATGTACTCTTCCCTCCATTATTTGTCTTTCTAAACAGTTATGTCTCTTTATATGACCAAACAGGCGTAATTTTCTTTTTGTTATTGTGTTTAGTAACCAACACTCTGGAATATTCAGTGTGTTTATAATATCCTAGAGAAAAAGTTCGGTTAATCCATTGGAAATTTCTAGGTACAATATCCCCTTAGGTTGCCATTACTTTCGGGAAGGAATTATTGGTATGAAGGAGAAATGACTCAACAACTCAGTCAATGAAATGCAATTGAAAGAAAGAAATTGTCCAGTAGGGACAAAGATAAGAGTGCTCTTTCACAGTGTAGTCACACATTTTAGTTCTCTCTAATAATAATAAATAGTGGTTTCTATTGACAAGCTAATACCTTAATACATTAGGGAAATATTCACATCTAAACAAATTATACATTTGTTGGAAAAATTTGCACCTAATCTATTATCTATTATACACTAATAGAAATACCAGGACTCAAGATCAATGGGAAAATAATAAACAACATTAGATATGCAGATGACACTGTTCTTTTAGCAGAAAATGAACATGAACTACAAAGACTAATAGATCAAGTCAATAAATCAAGTAATGAATATGGACTGGATATAAACATTCAAAAAACAAAAACCATGATAATCAGCAAAGACACAGAAGAACAGGAGGTAAACATAAACATACAGGGAGAGAAACTACAACAAGTAAAACAGTATCAATATCTTGGACACATAGTCACAAATGATGGCAGATGTGAAACAGAAGTTAAAAGGAGAATAGGAATGGCTAAAAGTACCTTCAATGACATGAGGAAATTATTAATATCTAAACAAATTACAAACAAGTTAAAAATGAGAATTATAAAATGCTACATCTATTCCATATTAATGTATGGCTCAGAAACATGGACACTAAATAAACAATTAGAAGACAAAATTGATCCCTTTGAGATGTGGGTATATAGAAGAATAGGGAGAACATCATGGAAAGAGAAGAAAACAAATAAAGAGGTGCTAAAGACACTTAATATGAAGAAAGAACTACTAAGAGAAATAAAGATCAGGCAAATAAAATACTTTGGACACATTAAAAGACATGACACCCTATTGAAGACCTTACTTGAGGGTAAAGTCAAAGGGAAACGAGCAAGAGGTAGACAGAGATACAAGTGGGAGAGTAACATTACACGATGGACAGGTTACAGTCTAGCAGAGTGCACCACCAAGACAAGAGACAGGAGATGTTGGAGATACGTTGCAGCCAACCTTCGTTGCGGAGACGGCACTTGATGATGATGATGATACACTAATGTATGGCCAAGAAACGTGGATAATGAACAAATAGTTAGAAGGCATAACGTATTACTGAGATTTGAAAACATGCAAGAATAGGGGAACTTCATAAACAATAAGACAATGGACTAAGAGCTTATGACAACACATGAGTGTAATAAACTATTAAATGAGAATAATCCAACCAGCCATATTTTTAGACACATTGAAAGACATGACACCTCGTTGGGGACTTGGCACCTCGTTGGGGACTTGACACAAGGTTGAGGATATGACACCACGATGAGGACATGATACCCCGTTGAGGACATACCACCTCGTTGGGGACTTGACACTTCCTTGAGAATATTACACCACGTTGATGATATGACACTTCCTTGAGAATATGACACTGCGTTGACGATATGACACTTCCTTGAGAATATGACACCTCGTTGAGGACATGACACTTCCTTGAGAATATGACATACGTTGAGGACATGACACTTCCTTGAGAATATGACATACGTTGAGGACATGACACTTCCTTGAGAATATGACACCACGTTGAGGACATGACACTTCCTTGAGAATATGACACCACGTTGAGGATATCACAATTCCTTGAGAATATAACACCACGTTGAGATATGACACTTCCTTGAGAATATGACACCTCGTTGAGGACATGACACTTCCTTGAGAATATGACATACGTTGAGGACATGACACTTCCTTGAGAATATGACATACGTTGAGGACATGCCACTTCCTTGAGAATATGACACCTCGTTGAAGACATGACACTTCCTTGAGAATATGACACCTCGTTGAAGACATGACACTTCCTTGAGAATATGACACCACGTTGAGAACATGACTCCTCGTAGTTACATGACACCTCATGGAAAACATTACTTCTAGGTAGAGTTCAGAGGCGGCGATCAAGAGGTATACAGAAATACAAATGGGAGGGAAACATCATGGTTGAGAAACATCATGAGAGTGATAAATGTTACAGTCTAGCAGAATGCACCACCGATGCAAGATAAAGACGACGCTGTAGGTCCGTTGCAGCCAACCTTCGATGTGGAGACGGCATCTGCTGATGATAGGTGGAAATGTTGTATTTTAAGGATAGAATGATTAAGAGAACAATGGACAGATAAAAAGAACACGTGTAATGAAGATATTTTGAAAGAAGTTAATTCACTGACTTCCTCACTCGCGCCAGAAATTGCTACAACACGTCCTGACAACAGGCAAGTTGAAGAACATAAGGGGTAGTGGAAAACCAAGAAAGAAGATTCTAGATCTTGAAAGATGCTAAAACCGGGTATTGTGGCAAGAGAAAACATTCTTTTTTTGGAAGTGATTGCCAATAAAAGAAACATAATTCATTGGAAAGACATGATAGCCAAGGTCAAACTATATGTGTTATAAGAAGAAATGATTAACAGCACACGAAATAGAAGGATTTGGAATGACATCCAAGTTAAGCATCATGGAATACACGAAACAGAAGGATTTGGAATGACATCAACGTTACACAGCATGGAACACACGAAGAAATATTTGGTCTGCGCCCTTGAAGTGGTCAGCAATAATATTCTATGACTTGATGTTAATACTGTGCAAATTTTGACAGAATTAACATTCGAGACATTCGATTTTTGTACTTGAAGGTGTCATGAAAATTCGGTTATTTTCATACAGTGACTCTGTTGATTTTTGGCAGTATTTGTAATGTCTTGTTAATACCTCGAAATATAGTATCTATGCTTGCTAAAACAGAGTTATTATGTCTAACCTAGGTCTTTACAACGCTGTGCTAATTGTCCCCGGTATATATTCTATTGTGTCACATACAAATACGTTAAGATTTGGACAATTATACAGTTTCAGTTTTCATCATCATCAACAATTGCCGTCTCCGCAACGAGGTTGGCTGCAAAGGACTCTCGATATCCCCTTATCTTGATTTGGTGGTACTCTCTGCTAGACTGTTACTTGTCCATCTAGTAATGTTTCTCTCCCACTTGTAGCTCTGCCGACCTCCTGTTCCCCTCTTCTCAACTCTAACATCAAGTAAAGTCTTAAACAAAGCGTCATGGCTTTGAATATGTCCAAAATGCTTTATTTATTTGATCTTTATTTCCTTTAATAGCTATTTCTTCATACGGACAACATACGAAGTGTTGTTAGTTGCTCTATCGTTGTTTTCTTCTTCTTCCGTGAAGCTCTCCCTATTCGTCTACATTATTTTTGTTATTCCTCTATCACTAGTAACGATTACAATTTGTTGCATCCAGCATCAGACGATATTCTGGTATACAGGCAGGGACAGAACCAGCATCAGACGATATTCTGGTGTACAGGCAGGGACAGAAGCAACATCAGGCGATATTCTGGTGTACAGGCAGGGACAGAAGCAACATCAGGCGATATTCTGGTGTACAGACAGGGAAAGAGCCATTATATAAATATACAAAAAGTAGAGAAGCTTCTAGGCTGCTTTCAATGGTGGTGTTTGTCATGCACAATAAACAACAAGAAGATATGCGGAGGATGACAAACTGCAAAGAGTTGATCAACAATAGTAGCATGGCGACAGATGGAAAGTAGTCACATTCTAAGGAAGCTCACCTAAATTAAAATTTACTGAAATCGGATGAATTAGATCTACATGTCTTAATAATATACAATAGTAACATGTATTTGACGCTCCATAGCGAAAATTACACCACAATTCGTATTTTGCTAAATGAGCTCTCACCTCATCAGATATCACACATCTCGGCAGATATCACAACATCTCGGCAGATATCATACATCTCGGCAGATATCACAACATATCGGCAGATATCACAACATCTCGTGAGAAAGCACACATCTAAAGCATGATATGGCTCAAGTCAATCTCCAAAGTTGTCTCTTGCACTACGGGAAGGGTGGACAGCCATCCCACAACAACAGATCTCACTTCTAATCGGATCCATATCACGTAGATATCGTTCTCTGACAGATGCCAGAGGAGGCCATACACCATACTGATATGGAGGCCTTAGTCACAAAGAATAAAAACCCAAACCAAATTTAATGAACATCATTTTATTGTTAAAGTCTGAACGGTTTTTCATGCCAAGGTTGAAACGTTAATTCCGCAAAATAACATTTTGGAGGTCATGTGACATATTCCTTCCAGAACGTTGTCTTCCCAATGAACTCTCTGAACCTCTCTCTGTCTTGGGCGATGTGGCTTGCATTTTTTAGCGATGTATTCCTGTTATCTTTAATGTCGTCAGTCCATCGTCTTCTTGGTCTGCCCTTTCTCCTCTCCCCAGGTGCTCTTCCCTCCATTATTTGTCTTTCTAAACAGTTGTGTCTCTTTATATGACCAAACAGCGTAGTTTTCTTTTTCTTATTGTGTTTAGTAACCAACACTCTGGAATCTTCAATGTGTTTATAATATCTGAGTTTATCTTTTTTTCCTTCCATGATATTCTAAGTATCTTTCTGTAGCAATTAACGTTTTGCATTAATTTAACATTTAACAAACAGCCCTTGGTCACAGTCCCACCATACATTGGTGTTAGTCTCTGCGTGGAGCGTCAAGCAGTTAAACATTTTGGTACACATTTGATATTTAGTGTCCATTAGCACTGCAATGATAATGTGTTTCTTTATTTGAACAGTATATATTTAATACACATGCCATTATATCTCCTATATATATCATCTACAGCACAACGGCCTTGTGAGCATCCGAATGCCATTAACTTGCCGACTGACAAGAAATGCTTGGTACCCATTAAGACGGCATACACATGGGTTGTGGCTGCTTCAACTTGTGAACGTGCTGGTGGCTCTCTGTTCCAGGTATGCACTTCAGCATCTTTCTTTCTCTCTCTCAATCTGTCTGTCTGCCTGTCTGTCAATACATGTGTGTCTGTTCCTATAAAATAATGTGTGTCTGTTTGTCTCTACAAAATACATGTATGTCTGTTTGTCCCTATAAAATACATGTGTGTCTGTTTGTCTCTAATAAATACATGTGTGTCTGTTTGTCCCTATAAAATACATGTGTGTCTGTATGTCTCTAATAAATACATGTATGTCTGTTTGTCCCTATAAAATACATGTATGTCTATTTGTCCCTATAAAAGACATGTGTGTCTGTTTGTCTCTAATAAATACATGTGTGTCTATTTGTCCTTATAAAATACATGTATGTCTGTTTGTCCCTATAAAATACATGTGTGTCTGTTTGTCTCTAATAAATACATGTATGTCTGTTTGTCTCTAATAAATACATGTATGTCTGTTTGTCCCTATAAAATATATGTATGTCTAGTTGTCCCTATAAAATACATGTATGTCTGTTTGTCTCTATAAAATACATGTATGTCTGTTTGCCCCTATAAAATACATGTATGTATGTTTGTCCCTATAAAATACATGTATGTCTATTTGTCCCTATAAAATACATGTATGTCTGTTTGTCCCTATAAAATACATGTGTGTCTGTTTGTCTCTAATAAATACATGTGTGTCTGTTTGTCCCTATAAAATACATGTATGCCTGTTTGTCCCTATAAAATACATGTATGTCTGTTTGTCCCTATAAAATACATGTATGTCTGTGTGTCCCTATAAAATACATGTATGTCTGTTTGTCCCTATAAAATACATGTATGTCTGTTTGTCCCTATAAAATACATGTGTGTCTGTTTGTCTCTAATAGATACATGTATGTCTGTTTGTCTCTAATAAATACATGTATGTCTGTTTGTCCCTATAAAATACATGTATGTCTATTTGTCCCTATAAAATACATGTATGTCTGTTTGTCCCTATAAAATACATGTATATCTGTTTGTCCCTATAAAATACACGTATGCCTGTTTGTCCCTATAAAATACATGTATGTCTGTTTGTCCCTATAAAATACATGTATGTCTGTTTGTCTCTAATAAATACATGTGTGTCTGTTTGTACCTATAAAATACATGTATGTTTGTTTGTCCCTATGAAATACATGTATGTCTGTTTGTCTCTAATAAATACATGTGTGTCTGTTTGTACCTATAAAATACATGTAGTAGACGAAGATTCAGTAGCATTATGTTCAGCTGACACTATTTCTGCTGGTAATTGTAGAGAATTCGTTTACTAGCTCGCACAATCGCATCCACAAAAGATGTAATTTTGAGCGTGTCGTCCACGCGTGAGCTCTCTCGTTACTATGGGATATTGGCCGGTAGACAAAGAGCTTGTATTTCTTCAGCGATTAGCCGTTGGATCTGTTGTTGTGAGATGGATTCCCATTCTTCCGGCAGTGCAGGAGACAATATGAAGTATATGAAGCGGTCTTCGGCAGGAGCTGTGATTCTGGGTCTGACACTGAGCCATTTTGTTTAAATCGTCTAGAAAGACGACTGACAGTAACACATCTTTTCTAACTCTGGTCTACGCTTGTGTACACTGGCCACATTCCAAAACAGAACACGCACGTTTTTAATTCCTACTCTAGCTGTTTTCTATCTTGTTCGTCTAGCACCCGCCCAGTGACTTTACCTTTTTGAGCCACCTCGTTTAGACCGCTTGATATTGGTCGCCATTTTTCAAACTGTGTAACGGCGATTACACGCACGAAAACTTCATCTCAGATGCACGCACTCCGTTAGCACCGGCGAAGATCTTAATGAGTGGATCTCCCGGTCAGAGGATAACAAAACATCACCACACAATCTCCTAATTGAAAACAACGAATATATCTATTGTTCAAGTGAAACTGTAGGCGCAACACACAACACTTGTGTTGTTATCCACCATTTTGACCGGAAGATCCTATGTTGCTAGAAGTGAACATTTTGGAGGGCGCAGATGAATGATGGCCAACCAGCATAGGACCGGTACTGTTAGCAGAAGTGTAATGGCGGATACACTCAAGGAGAGATCGGAGAAACTATGGACGTGTCCGTTTGCAGTAATGATGATCCGACGACTAACTAACAAACTAGAAAGACGACTAATAGTGCTTCTAACCACATTATGGCCACTACACTTTGTGATTGTCCAATCCGTAAGCGTCCAATGATGATGTATCGTTGTTCTATAATGAAATAAGCCATACTTGCGTTTTGAATTTTCAACGGAATTTATTCGAGGACCATCAATATTTTATGGTTATTTTATCCTATAATATAATATGTTCAGAAAGTTTTGTGTTCAATAAGTTTCATGGGATTTTCATGAGCCTGTCAATAGTTATTGCTTAAAAATGTTGTTTTGACCGTGATCGCTTTCATGACCTCACGAATCATGAATTGAGTACAATTCAGGTAACCACGAGAAGTTAATGACGCAGGTGGACACTGTCTATAGCATGAATGATGTCCAATCAGCAAATCCTTTTTTAATAAAATTAACTCCACAAAAATTTATTTTTTAACAGTATATATTGGTTCAAGGGACTTTAACAGACTGTCTAATATCTGGAAGTCAAAGTCAATCAGCACACGCACGAAAATGCGCTTATTTAATTCCTGCGTTATTCCGGTGCTATCATATAGATGTGAGAGCTGGAATAGCTCTTTATCTTCAGAAAAGAAATTACTGACTTTCGAGAACAAATGTCTTCGTAGGATAACTAACGCCCATTGAATTCAAATCAAATGATAAAATCAGAGAAGAGACACATCACAATTTCATCACAGATGTTATCAGAAAATGCTGTTGGTCCTATATCGGGCATGTCCAACGCGCTGACATCAATAGAATACACCACCAATCTCTTGAATGGATACCTACAGGCAAGATATAGGGTTAAACCAAAAGAAACACTCAGAAGAACATTACTTAGAGGAAGTAAAACAATTAATATTCATACTATTCAAGAACTGCACAGAATAGCTTTGAACAGACAGAATTGGAGATATCTGACATCTGCCCTATGCTCTAACTTCAGCGCAAAAGGAAAATGAATGAATTCAATGATTATATTGTTATTATACAATTATTCTCAGGATGTTCATGATCATAATGATGTTGATGAAGATAATGATGTTCCTCCGTCACAAGCGAAGATGAACATGACATGAAAAAGCAACACAATGTGGTGAACAAGTAGAAAAGAATAAAACATTTGTTGGTTTCTAATTTGGTTTAGTTTGTGTGTTCGTACGTGCACGATCTGTCAGATTCGTGCCATGAAGGTATTATTACAGTGTGTGCAGACGTGCAGAGGGTACCCGAATCAGAGAGTTTTAAGATTTTTCCTTCCGCTTCAGTCTATTGTAAATTACCCTCAGTGTTCCCGCTTTTTCAAATTTAGTGATGCCAACAAAGATCTGGGTGTGCCAAACTGAGCGATCAAATGTTGTAGTTTCCCAGGAGTTAGTATTGATGCTGCAGTGCTTGAGAGAGTTCTTCAAGTGATCACTGAAACGCTTGTTCTGTCCTCCGCTTGAATGTTTACCATCGCACAATTCTCCATAGAATAATCTCTTTGAAAAGGTCATGTCTGACATACGGATGATGTGGCCAGCGAAGGTTGGACATAATCAACAGGGCATGGATACTTTGCATACGGGCCTTTTGAAGGATTTCCGTGTCTGGTACTCGATCCTACCAACGTATTCCCATGAGGTTTCCTAAGCACCGAAGGTGGAAAGAGTTAAGCTGTCGAGCGTGTCTCGTAGAGCCAGTTCATGATGGCGCAACATAAAGCAAACATCAAAGACACATTACACGAACACCAAATAACATTATCTGAAGGTGCCAGAAAAGCGAGAACAAGAACATCGTATCTCCCTCGACACCAGTAAAGGGTAAAAGAGGAAGGAAAGAAGAAGAAGATTGAGTTTCTGTCCCTTTACTGTCAATACTGGTTCTGCGTAGGGGACACATGGCACTGGTTGATACATTACTAATGTCTTCGCGGTGCTGATGGTGAGACCAAACACATTACAGGCCGAAGAAAAGATTTATAATGTTAATCTATAACAGACTTTTAAACAACCATGACCGGTCTCCTGCATAAAGACACGTGTACAGAAAAATGTAAAAATTACATGAAAGGCCGATTTTGATTATTTCCGTGCATTTCGTTGATCGGGAGTAGATATTTTTCGCATGTGATTCCAAGTATACGCATTGCTATCAATGAAATTTACGACAATAATAAAAATCGTATCTAATGAATTTCTAATTAACTCTGTACAAAGGTTTTATACACTGACAGGGTGTCAGCGCTAGCATGACATTTAACGTTTACAAGTTTGATTGTTGTTATAATGCAGATACCAGACTCTTTGCTAGGGTCAAGGCCTGAACTAATGAGATGTCTAGCCTCGATGACAAATTCTATCTATGATGACATGTGGATTAGCGCGCTTGGCGTGTGGTCTCCTCACTTTACGTGGACAAACAGTAAGTTTTTGACTTCTTTTACGTGTGTCAGTTCCATGTCACTTTTACGTGTGTCAATTCCATGTCACTTTTATATGTATCAGTTCCATGTCACTTTTACATGTGTCAGTTCCATGTCACTTTTACATGTATTAGTTCCATGTCACTTTTAAGTGTGTCAGTTCCATGTCACTTTTACGTGTGTCAGTTCCATGTCACTATTACATGTGTCAGTTCTATGTCACTTTTACATGTGTCAGTTCTATGTCACTTTTACATGTGTCAGTTCTATGTCACTTTTACATGTATTAGTTCCATGTCACTTTTAAGTGTGTCAGTTCCATGTCACTTTTACGTGTGTCAGTTCCATGTCACTATTACATGTGTCAGTTCTATGTCACTTTTACATGTGTCAGTTCTATGTCACTTTTACATGTATTAGTTCCATGTCACTTTTAAGTGTGTCAGTTCCATGTCACTTTTACGTGTGTCAGTTCCATGTCACTTTTACATGTGTCAGTTCCATGTCACTTTTACGTGTGTCAGTTCCATGTCACTTTTACATGTGTCAGTTCTATGTCACTTTTACATGTGTCAGTTCTATGTCACTTTTACATATATCAATTCCATGTCATTTTTAATTGTGTCAGTTCCATGTCACTTTTATATATATCAGTTCCATGTCATTTTTAAGTGTGTCAGCTCCATGTCACTTTTACATATATCAGTTCCAAGTCATTTTTAATTGTGTCAGTTCTATGTCACTTTTACATGTGTCAGTTCTATGTCACTTCTACATGTGTCAGTTCTATGTCACTTTTACATGTGTCAGTTCTATGTCACTTCTACATGTGTCAGTTCTATGTCACTTCTACATGTGTCAGTTCTATGTCACTTTTACATGTGTCAGTTCCATGTCAATTTGGTCACTTCGATCTCGCTGGCAATGTTTTTGATGACTTTAGTGATAGCAATGACGTGTACTTTTTTTTAAGCAGTGACGTATACGAATGTTTTTCATCCATCACATGATGATGATGACCATTTGTTTGACCCACTTTATGAGATTCAAGTTCTTCTTCTTCAGAGTTCATTCTCAAACTCCCACTGGTTCTCTCTTGCAGCAGGAAAATGATCTTACTAGAGTGCCAGCAGAAAAGACTACTCCAAAGAAAAAGCGTTGTGTCAGCGTTTTATCTGCCTGACTCATCCGTCTTCGGCGGTGGAATACAATTGAAAGTCGTGTTCTTTCTTATAGAGGGAGCAAATAATAGTGACGCTGTTACATGATATGCATGTTGTATGAGGCGAATAAAGAGGCTTGAGGGTGAAAATTGGTAAAAACTCAGATGTTGCACCGAAGCCGTAAATTATTGCACAACGAATTCCGTTCTCAGGACTGCATCCGACTAATCCGCAGGTGTTTTGGGAAGGAACACAGAAGAAGAAGATACAGCAGTTTCCGAAATAATAATATCGCTGAATGTAACAAATAACCTAAACCATTATGGAAAATTGTTTAATAAAATAAAATGTTAACAAAACTTCAACTGCACTTTATTTCATTGTATGTTATACTAAATGAAAGAAAAGTTTTATTGATTAAAGCTTCGTGGTCGAAACTTTGTTTTCTGCCTTTTCCTGCGTGCGTTCAATACACAGATTTTTACTATTTGCCTTCAATGTTCGCTTGTAGGATCACATTTTTTTCCAGCAGTTCTCTATCTATATCATATTTACATAAGCTTAATTGTTCCCATCTTGGATCAAATGTCAGATTCTTCTTCAGCGTTCATTCTCAAACTTCCACTGGATCTCTATTGTAGCAGGACAATGGTCCAACTAGATTTCCAGCAGGATGTAGTCCAGAAAATTGAAATGCGTTGTGTCGTCGTTTTATTTGCGCCAATGGTCGGACACATCCGTCTTCGGTGGTAAATGTCAGATTAATGATTAAAAACCTGAATCATAGCACACGGGACATTGCGATAAGTGCTCCGATTTCCGTTCCAGCAGCTATGCAAAAGTATGCTAACTCAAAGTTCAAAGTCAAATATTGATTATGTAATCTTCGGATCTTTTCAGGGAGGGCACAATGTCTCTCCTCATACTTGGTCATCCCTATTTCCGTCATTATTTTATATGTATATGCTGTCACCTCCAGCATCATTTTTTGCCATCTGTAGGAAGAAATCAATGACTGCCCTTATAAGGTTTTCTTATAACAAGTAACGTCCATGAAGGCTAGTTTCTGAACACCATATTAAAGAAAAGGCTAGTTTTTTTCGGTCATATTAAGAGACAGACGTGGTGGAGAGAGTGTTACTGGAGGGGATGATAGAAGGCAACTAGGGCAAAGGCTAACGAAGACGCCGTTGGACAAAAGACATTCAAGAATGCCTGCGAATGTCACTGAAAGATGCAGGCCAACTTGCTCAAAACCGAGGAGAATTCAAGAGATCCATAGGAAAGACTACGTTCTAGGAAAGACTACGTTCTAGGAAAGACTACGTTCTAGGAAAGACTACGAATATGTCACTTGATGATGATATAGGTTTCGTTTATCTCAGTACTGTACATCAACCACATCATTGTCGCCTGAGATTCTGCTCTTCCGCCGTCTCTGACCCCCGCATGACCAGTACTGTATATCCATATAATAATGTGGGTCACGTGAATCATTCCTTTCCAAACATGCACCTTTCCCAGTTGTTATTTTACTAAGTCTGAAAGTATCACCGCGTGAGTTGTTATTTTACTAAGTCTGAAAGTATCACCGTGTGAGTTGCTATTTTACTAAGTATCAATGTGTGAGTCGCTACTTTAGTAAGTCTGAAAGTATCACCGTGTGAGTTGCTATTTTAGTAAACATTAAACTCAGTACTGAAGTCAGCACAGCTACCATTATTTTCATGCGTGATGCTGAAGTTCAGTAGGCATAAGATTATTTAAGCAATTTTTACCATTGCTGCAAGCAACTGAACCTCTTGTTTTTCTTTCTTTTCGCTTTATATCTCTTTAAAAGGGAGAACACTGCGGGCAATTTGCAAGCGACGGAAGCAGTAGGAAAATATGAAACACCAGAACATTGGCATGATCTCCATAAGAACGTTAATAAACACAGTGCTCATGCCGACACTGTGTTACCAATGCCAGACCTGGACCCTGACAGAGAAACTAGAACAAAAACTCGCCGTATGAGAAATGAAGTGTCTGAGAACAACACTGGGGGTAACAAAAAAAGAGATAGAATAAGCAATGACACTATAAGAAAAATGATGAATGCATTTTCCTGGAAAGAATACATAGACACAAAATATATTAAAAGGTTTGGCTACCTAATCAGGATGGAACCAGTTCGCATTTCATCGATAGCCTTCAATCAAAGATCATCTGGAAAAAAAAACGGGAAGACACAGACAAAGATAGATAGATGACATCAAAGAAATACTAGAACACCAAGGCTGCACTTTGGCAGCAGTATCACAGTTAGCTAAAGAAAGAAGATGTCTATTCCTCATGATGCCTAGCTACACACATGGATAAGACAAGACATACATGTTTGTTTCTTTGACTATTTTATCTTTATAATCCATCTTTTGTATGGTCTGCCTCTATTTTTGTATCAATCGTCAATATAAAGATGTTCATGTGTATCGTGTCTATATAACAATACTTTTTGAGGGGTAGTCTACCTGATGCTAGTCTGAAAATAACAAAAACTGCATTTTGCACCTATTCATTTCTCTGCTGACATCTTGTATTATGAATTTGAATGTAACTGGACAATCTCCTACACCGTCATCATATGTAAATGTTACTTCATCGAAATGTTACTTCATTGAGATGTTACTTCATTGAGATGTTACTTCATTGAGATGTTACTTCATTGAGATGTTACTTCATTGAGATGTTACTTCATTGAGATGTTACTTCATTGAGATGTTACTTCATCGAGATGTTACTTCATCGAAATGTTACTTCATCGAGATGTTACTTCATTGAGATGTTACTTCATTGAGATGTTACTTCATTGAGATGTTACTTCATTGAGATGTTACTTCATTGAGATGTTACTTCATTGAGATGTTACTTCATTGAGATGTTACTTCATTGAGATGTTACTTCATTGAGATGTTACTTCATTGAGATGTTACTTCATTGAGATGTTACTTCATTGAGATGTTACTTCATTGAGATGTTACTTCATCGAAATGTTACTTCATTGAGATGTTACTTCATTGAGATGTTACTTCATTGAGATGTTACTTCATTGAGATGTTACTTCATCGAGATGTTACTTCATTGAGATGTAAATTGACGAATGCTAACTTAATGTATTCCCAGAAACAACTGTAAACCAGGTTGATTACTGTACTGGCTTGCAACCAGGAAGAGAAGACACTAATAACATTACTAGTGAGAGCTTAAGCGTGGACTACTGCGTCCTAACTTGTCATGACAGAGGAGCTAGATACACCATTTACTATGTAAGTTATACATAGACTAAGACCTATCTAACTAACTATCTACATACATATCTATCTACCAACATACCTAGTCATCCATCCATCCATCTATCCATCCATCCACTCAATCTAACCGACCTACCTACATCTAAATTACCCTAGCTTTATGTATTACTTCTAGTTCCCTCAATGTTCTATATAGCAAACTACTGAACACAGATACTACTGAGAAAATCACTAGAACTAAAAAAGGTTGGGTTGATGACTACATCCAAGATAGCATACAAATTATAATTATGTTATATATGAATCATGTTATAATTATGTTATATATGAATCATGTTATAATTATGTTATATATGAATCATGTTATAATTATGTTATATATGAATCATATTATAATTATGTTATATATGAATCATGTTATAATTATGTTATATATGAATCATGTTATAATTATGTTATATATGAATCATGTTATAATTATGTTATATATGAATCATGTTATAATTATGTTATATATGAATCATGTTATAATTACGTTATATATGAATCATGTTATAATTATGTTATATATGAATCATGTTATAATTATGTTATATATGAATCATGTTATAATTATGTTATATATTAATGATGTACTGGTATATAATTCACGACAACTGTTCAGAATTTTGTTGACAATACACTATTAAAAACTAGCATGGTTTGGGCATGTATGCAGGCACGATTCCTTGTCAAAAACAATACTGCAGGGAACTGTCGAGGGTGGAAGAAGCAGAGGAGGACAAATAAAGACATGGACAGACAACATCAAGGAATGGACAGGGCTAGATATTTCCACACTCATCCGCATCGCTGAGGATAGAATTCGCTGGAGGACTCTGTGTGCTGAAGCATCCAATGTGGTACCCCTACGACCCTGAAGGGTTATGGGTTTATTGATTGATTGATTGACAATACATATTTGTGTGTATATAGAACATTGACAATACATATTTGTGTGTATATAGAACATTGACAATATATATCTGTGTGTATATAGAACATTGACAATACATATTTGTGTGTATATACAGAACAATCAAAAGACGCTGGAATGTTATTGTAATCACAATCTCGATGAGGCTTTCACCTTGAACACGTGCTACATGAAGTCTGTCAACACCAGCATGCTGGGTATATACTTTATTCTACAGACAAGAGAAGGTATATTTAATTATTACAGAATTATACCAATCCGATTTGAATATGACAGTTACTATATCAACTCTCAGATATTATACAAAATAATATAAGAATATATAGGCATATATATATGGGCCTACAGTCTTTACTCTGCTATTGATTTTAGACTTTGTAGGATTTAATAACAATTGGTTTTATGGCTATGTCTACCTTTAAACAACGACATTTTTATTTCTATATTTCCTACCGGGAGCTTGTAACCTCTGGAACACTAGAGACTTGATTTATATATTTCCTACTGGGAACTTGCAACCGCAGGAACACCAGCAACGTGGTTTCTATATTTCCTTCTTGGTTCAGTTACATCGGACACAATCATGACTTACTGTCTATATTTCCTTAACACAAACACGAAGTACTATCATTCCATAATATTTTAAATATTTCATAAACCTGAAGTGATATTATTCGATAATCTTTGGTAAAACTATGGATCAACCCTTCACTGTGCTATAAATAGCACACAATGTTTACATTTTTAACTAGCCAACGTCACGGATTTCAGTAAAAGTGGTATTATCCCATAATCTTTTATATATTTCATAAACCTGAAGTGATATCCCATAATCTTTTACATATTTCATAAACCTGAAGTGATATTATCCCATAATCTGTTATATATTTCAAAAACCTGAAGTGATATTATCCCATAATCTTTTATACATTTCATAAACATGAAGTGATATTACAATTTAGAATCAATATCAAAATAATTAATTGGAATAATTATAATTATTTAAAGATATGTGAAGATTTGTTTAAGTCTTGTGCTTCGCAATGAGTTGGAATATGACAATAGATATCTGAATGTATACGTTGACTTTCATGCACAACGTCAAACATGACTATATATATATAAATTAAATTTACATATATTTTATATTTCAGACTCTCTGATAAAAATCACCAGCGCCAACGTTGTATCCAGGACAGAGATCCTATGTGCCACTATAGACTCCAACACAGTCAAGGAGAGAAAAATCTCCAGTGAAAAGTGTTTCAACAGGCAATATTTTTTGTGTGACCTTGGTATGTTGAGATCCCTTAGGCTTATGTGTTTTCCAAACTAACACTCGCACTACAATAGACGCTACCTCTTAGAGGTGGTGCTAAGCCGTGATAGAAAATAATCCTGTTGTTAAATGTCGATGATCTGGCAGTATGGCACTGATCGACACCGACACTAGTTAGGAATGTACGAATTCACGTTGCGACAAACTATCATAGTTTCACAAATAGTGACTTACATTTTACTTTCACTTAACACCCCTATAAGAGGTCACTTCAAGTAGTATGGGTGTTAACTTTCTTAGACTACCAATAGTAGATTATCAATGCATGCACAACATCGAGTGTTATGTTGGTCTATAGAAATTCTTCTTGTGTATGGACGTACAGCATGGAGGATAAACAAAACAACCCAAAATGGACTGGATGCAACTAAGATGCGGTTTTTAAGAAGAATGATGAAAATTTAATGGATAGCTAATAAAAACTAATGTGGAAGTCCACAGAAATGCTGTAGTAAAATGACAAATTATAGCAAGAATAAGAAGCAGACACAATTTTAGGGCATGTGATGAGAAAACCAAAACTTGAACGTTTAGTTGTCACCGGAAAGATCAGGGGAAGAAGAAGCAGAGTAATGGGGAGAGATAAATTTCTGGAAGGTTTATCATTGTGGCTAAAAAATATATCATCAACCGAACTTATTAGCAACATAGGAAACAGAGAACTATGGAGGTACATCATAGAAACGCCAGTCGGTCTGGTACTTGATTGATTGACTCTGCTAGAGTGTAATGCGTTCCTAATCTTAAGCTTAGCACATCGGGGCGAATGTCTCCATGATATTTAGCTTTTGGAGACCATAATTTATGAGACCATGTCAGCTGGTGGACAAACCGATTCGAAATGAGTGCGACTGACAATAATATGATTTGTCACAGATAGGGTCGGCTTATCCAAGCATGTGAATACTGGTCTTGGTGAGCTACGCGGATGATGCCACTATCTGGGATGATCGCCACGCCCAGAATAGTATATACTACTAAACGCTTAGTATGGATGAGTATATTACATTTCTACCATGACAAAATATAATTTTAATAAGTATTCTATAAATATGGTGACTGACAGGATATTAATGATAATTATCTGGGCAATATTCATTATTTGATAGCATATAATTGCTTATTATTAGGGTAATTTTTATTACTTGATATCATATAACTTCTTATAACTGCATACTTATGTCATGTCATATAGCCTGTTATAACTGCATATTTATGTCATGTCGTATACCTTGTTATAACTTAATATTTATGTCATGTCGTATACCTTGTTATAACTACATATTTATGTCATGTCATATAACTTGTTATAATTTAATATTTATATCATGTCATATAACTTGTTATAACTTAATATTTATATCATGTCATATAACCTGTTATAACTTAATATTTATATCATGTCATATACCTTGTTATAACTTAATATTTATATCATGTCATATAACTTGTTATAACTTAATATTTATATCATGTCATATAACTTGTTATAATTTAATATTTATATCATGTCATATAACTTGTTATAACTTAATATTTATATCATGTCATATAACCTGTTATAACTTAATATTTATATCATGTCATATAACCTGTTATAACTTAATATTTATATCATGTCATATAACTTGTTATAATTTAATATTTATATCATGTCATATAACTTGTTATAACTTAATATTTATATCATGTCATATAACCTGTTATAACTTCATACTTATGTCATGTCATATAACTTGTTATAACTTCATATTTATGTAAGTTGATTCGATATAATTTACTAATTGTATACATTCAGGGGACGCTACCAAATGTGTGAACACACAGTGTCAGGGAGTAGAATGTCAGTTCATCTTGAAGAACAAATGTATGCTCCAGGTTTCTCTCAACTACAACTGGTATGCTGCTAGAAGTTACTGTCTTAAGCTTGGAGGTGACCTCTGGAATATGAATGAATTAAACGATCTGAGTCTGGTACCAACGCTCACTGCTCGAACTGCAAAGTACTGGATCGGGGCTACGAACTATGATTGGAGGTTTGATACCAGTAAGTGTTCTTTTAGACAGAAATCATTGTTTCAGCTAAAGTAGGCACCCTGTTACTGTTCATAAAAGTCATTGTTTAAGCTAAAGTAGACACGCATGTGGTTGCGTCTGTGGGTCTCACCAATGGCCCACTAGACATGCCACCCATGCAACAAAAAACCTTAGTGGATGACATGCCGTTATATTGAGGTTATCTTCTTAGAGAAGCTTCATGGCACGTCATCTATACAATTATGCTTTTATTTTGTTGAAATGTGTTTCATGTTTACCTGAATGTATATGCATGCACCCTCTGTGGTTGAGAGGGAGCCAGAGATATACTGTGCAGCACTGGGGAGGAGGAAACTGACAGCACTGTTTTTTCCTATGGCTGAAAGCCATCATAGAGGCACAGTGACTCAGGACATGACAATCCTTTTGACTTGAACATTTGGTTGCATGCCTGGAGCAATAGAGAAGTTCGGCATAACCAGTAGTCAATTGGTGGCGGGGAATGAGCACAGTGAACCCTATCTTGGCTACAGTGGCTAAGCGTAGTGCATAGGTTGAAACCTACCTTCCTGGAGGTGTGATAGTTATTCCCTGGCTCTGTCCCGGGGTGGGTCGAAAATCCACAGACTTCCCAGCAATATAATGCCATTTAATGGCATTAGGTCAAAGGGCATGAGCCCATGGACCGCTGGATCAGCAACCAACCAACCAGCTAAAGTAGACCCATTGCTGCTGTTCATACAAGTCATTGCCTCTGCTAAACTAGACAATCTGCTGCTGTTCATAAAAGTCATTGTTTCAGTTTAAGTAAACCCCTGCTAAAGTACCAACAATGTTATATATATATATATATATATATATATATATATATATATATATATATATATATATATATATATATATATATATATATATATATATATATATATATATATATAAATTGAGAGCATTAATAAAGAGGTCTATTGAGGTAAAAATAGATATGTACCTCTGTTTTATAGACTACACTTAATGATACTTATTTATAAATTATTCTTTTATAGGTTACTTATTTAAGGCGTACTTACTTATAGTTACTCATTTATAGGATACTTATTTATAGGCTACATACCTATAGGTTTTGCATTTATAGGTTAATTTTTTATAAACTACATATTTATAGGCTACCTATTTATAAAGTACATATTTATAGGCTACATATTTATAGGCTGCATATTTATGTTTAGAATTTATAGGCTACTTATTTATAAACTACATATTTATATGCTACGCATTTATAGGATACTCATTTATAGGCTACTTATTTATTTTCTCTAATTTGGTGATTAATTTCGAAAGCATTTTTCTCATTTTAAATTGATTTTTACACCATTCTTCACTTTATGGCTAGTTTATCTGTTACCAAATATTCTATAATTCCAACGTGAAAAAATGCATTTTTATTCTTGATTTCTATATGAAATGTTTGTTACCTTGTTGTCTATTCACAGATAGCGCAAGTATTGGCAATCTTCCCTTGAACCGTGTCAGGTGTGGTCACATGGCCAAAGACAGCAGCACTGCGTCAGTAGTATCATGGCAATGGAGTGATACAGTCTGCGACCAACAGAAGGCTTTCCTGTGTCAATTTAGTAAGATTTGAAATACATCAACTTATATTGACGTCCTTCATTCTCTGTTGTAATGTAAATCTGCAAAGACGAGAGAGTAAGGTTGATGATTAATGCTAATTTTTCTCACTTTAATCCAAATCTCTGTTCAGACACGTTTACAATTTCATGCTGAATCCATAGACTTTTCAGTATAAAGTGGCAATATAAAATGACAATATATAGTGGCAATATAAAGTGGTAATATATGGTGGCAATATATATACAGTAACAATATAAAGTGGCAATATATAGTGGCAATATTCAGTGGCAATATAAAGTGACAATATATATATAAAATAACAATATAAAGTGGCAATATATAGCGGCAATATAAAATGACAATATACAGTGGCAATATAAAGTAACAATATATAGTGGCAATATAAAGTAACAATATAAAGTGGCAATATATATATAAAGTAGCAATATAAAGTGGCAACACAAAGTGGCAATATCAAGTAGCAATATAAAATGGCAATATATATAACGTAACAATATAAAGTGGCAATACAAAGTGGTAATACAAAGTGGCATGATAAAGTGGCAAGATATAGTGACAATATAAAATGGCAATATAAAGTGAAAATATATATAAAGTGGCAGTATACAGAGGCAATACAAAGTGGAAATACAAAGTGGCAATACAAAGTTACAATATAAAGTAGCAGATTTGGAATCTCTCACTAGTGCCAATATCACAATCATTCAAACAAAGATGAAGAAGATCAACAGAGATTGGCCGGACATATTAAGCTTATGCCTAAAACAAGCATCTCAAAACAGCTGATTGTATGGTGAGCTCAGAGAAAATTACTGGTTCAAGGACAGGAGAAACATATCAATATTCTTCCAAAGACTCTTTGAAGACGTCACTAAACCGAAAGCTGAAGTCTCCTGTGTATGAAGTTAAGAAAAACCACTCCACTGCATATAGGAAGTAATAGCTAATCGCTCACAATTCCTGGAGTTGTCAAATAATCAATCATTATATTTAAAAATATGCACATTTAAACAGCCTAATCAAAGTGTCCTGACGATGGTCAAACATTTAATCATTTTACAAATATGCACATTTAAACAGCCTAATCAGTGTCCTGACGATGGTCAAACATTTAATCATTTTACAAATATGCACATTTAAACAGCCTAATCAAAGTGTCCTGACGATGGTCAAACATTTAATCATTTTACAAATATGCACATTTAAACAGCCTAATCACAGTGTCCTGACGATTGTCAAACATTTAATCATTTTACAAATATGCACATTTAAACAGCCTAATCAAAGTGTCCTGACGATGGTCAAACATTTAATCATTTTACAAATCTGCACATTTAAACGGCATAATCAAAGTGTCCTGACGATGGTCAAATTCGTCAAGTTTGTGATTATTCGTTATGTTTGTGATTATTCGTTACGTTTTTGATTATCAATCGTAATATTTGTTGGTCACTATCTACATACGTGAAGTCGCATGCCAAAAACAGCTAGGGCGACTCCAAGTATATACATAATAACCAATAAAAATCACGACAATAATTAAACACCTAACGAATGCAGTTCTCATTGATTCTGTAGAGAGGTCTTGTATAAATGCAGATAGTCATTCCATGGCAACATATCTAGCGATACTATTCTTTGTTCTCCCCAGCAAAGACTACATTCAGTCCCGAGGAGATTAGAAACGAAGTCACGTGCCCATGGCCTGTCAGCCCAACCATTAATCCTCTGACCAACACACCGCAACCTAACACAGCAGAACCTGTAATAGGGTCATCTGATGACGGTCAGTAATAATGGAAGATGCAATAGTCATTTAATTTACATTACAACAGCTGTGTATGCGGGCACGCGTGTGTGTATGTGCGTATGTATGCATGTATTGGGAAAATAATGGTAGGTTGTTGAATCAACCAAGAACAATGACATCTTTTAGTCTTCTGACTTGAACATCGAATCCTGCTGAAGATGGATGTGTTGGGCCATTGGCGCAAATAAAACGGCAACACGGTGCATCTCCATTCTCTGGACTACATCCAACTGGAAATCTTGTAGGAACATTGTTCTGTTACAAGAGAAATCCAGTGGGAATTTGAGAATGAACACTGAAGAAGAAGAACATTGAATACCCGACAAAGGTGCCTAGCTAATGTCGCAAAAAAAGCGGCGACACAATGGATCTCCATTTTCTGGACTACATCATGCTGGAAATCTAGTTAAATCATTGTTGTACTATAAAAAAAGGAACAAGTGGGAGTTTGAGAATGAACACTGAAGAAGAAGATTATCAAATCTGAAAATATTTGGGGCAGCTTTCTTTAAAAAATGTTTCGAGAAAGTTTTTTCTCTTTGCCGCAAAATAATTTCGTTTGACTTTATTGGATAGCCCATCTTCTATAGAGATAGATATCTTCAATGAATGGGCACTTTCGGAATCACTCAAGTCAACAATAAGGTGTGCTTCGCCCAGAATCACTCAAGTCAACAATAAGGTGTGCTTCGCCCAGAATCACTCAAGTCAACAATAGGATGTGTCTCGTAAGAGTATTTCTTACATACTCCCCAGATGTAACATTGGGATATTGAAAAATGAATGTTAAAATATACAAAACACTATTCCAGCCTTAGAATAATTGTACTAGCCTTCATGATAACTGCTTAGTTTTTTTTCAGCTCGTTATCCACTATAAGGTTGTATATTGTTGACATTTTAAAATTGCCAATAGATGACATGCCTTTATATTGAGGTTATCTTCTTATAGAAGCTTCATGGCACGTCATCTATACAATCCCGTAGTCGTGACCTTCGATAACAGTTACCATGTTGTTCTGACAGGCCGACGTTGCTCTTGAACTAGATACGGGCATGGTGTGGGTGGGCGGTACAACAAAGAAAACTGTCGCAAGGCCAGAGTTGTGCCCTGATGACGACGTCTGTTTCGGCAACATTAGACTCGAAACACCATGGGCACGTGACTTCGTTTCTAATCTCCTCGGGACTGAATGTAGTCTTTACTGGGGAGAACAAAGAATAGTATCGCTAGATATGTTGCCATGGAATGACCGTCTGAATTTTTACATGACCTCTCTACAGAATAAATGAGAACTGCATTCGTTAGGTGTTTAATTATTGTAGTGATTTTTATTGGTTATTATGTATATATTTGGAGTCGCCCTAGCTGTTTTTGGCATGCGACTTCAAGTATGTAGATAGTGACCAACAAATATTACGATTGATAATCAAAAACGTAATGAATAATCACAAACATAACGAATAATCACAAACATAAGGAATAATCACAAACATAACGAATAATCACAAACATAACGAATAATCACAAACATAACGAATAATCACAAACATAACGAATAATCACAAACATAACGAATAATCACAAACATAACGAATAATCACAAACATAACGAATAATCACAAACATAACGAATAATCACAAACATAACGAATAATCACAAACATAACAAATGCAGTTCTATTTAATTATGTAAACAGTTTTCTACACCGAGGGTCTCGACTAATGTCTGCTGACGGATGTGCATATTTGTAAAATGATTAAATGTTTGACCATCGTCAGGACACTTTGATTAGGCTGTTTAAATGTGCATATTTTTTAAATATAATTATTGATTATTTGACAACTCCAGGAATTGTGAGCGATTAGCTATTACTTCCTATATGCAGTGGAGTGGTTTTTCTTATCTTCATACACAGGAGACTTCAGCTTTCGGTTTAGTGACATCTTTAAAGAGTCTTTGGAAGAATATTGATATGTTTCTCCTGTCCTTGAACCAGTAATTTTCTCTGAGCTCACCATACAATCAGCTGTTTTGAGATGCTTGTTTTAGGCATAAGCTTAATATGTCCGGCCAATCTATGTTGATCTTCTTCATCTTTGTTTGAATGATTGTGATATTGGCACTAGTGAGAGATTCAAAATCTGCTACTTTATATTGTCACTTTGTATTGCCACTTTATATTTCCACTTTGTATTGCCTCTGTATACTGCCACTTTATATATATTTTCACTTTATATTTTCACTTTATATTGTCACTATATATTGCCACTTTATATTGTTACTTTATATATATTGCCACTTTATATTGTTACTTTATATGTATTGCCACTTTATATTGTTACTTTATATTGCCACTATATATTGTTACTTTATATTGCCACTGTATAGTGTCACTTTATATTGCCGCTATATATTGCCACTATATATGGCCACTATATATTGCCACTATATATATATATATATATAGTGGCAATATATAGTGACAACATATAGCGGCAATATAAAGTAACAATATATAGTGGCAATATAAAGTAACAATATAAAGTGGCAATACATATAAAGTAACAATATAAAATGGCAATATATATAAAGTAACAATATAAAGTAGCAATATAAAGTAACAATATAAAGTGGCAATATAAAGTAGCAATATAAAGTAACAATATAAAGTGGTAATACAAAGTGGCATGATAAAATGGCAATATATAGTGACAATATAAAATGACAATATAAAGTGAAAATATAAAGTGAAAATATATATAAAGTGGCAGTATACAGAGGCAATACAAAGTGGAAATATAAAGTGGCAATACAAAGTGACAATATAAAGTAGCAGATTTGGAATCTCTCACTAGTGCCAATATCACAATCATTCAAAAAAAGATGAAGAAGATCAACAGAGATTGGCCGGACATATTAAGCTTATGCCTAAAACAAGCATCTCAAAACAGCTGATTGTATGGTGAGCTCAGAGAAAATTACTGGTTCAAGGACAGGAGAAACATATCAATATTCTTCCAAAGACTCTTTAAAGATGTCACTAAACCGAAAGCTGAAGTCTCCTGTGTATGAAGATAAGAAAAACCACTCCACTGCATATAGGAAGTAATAGCTAATCGCTCACAATTCCTGGAGTTGTCAAATAATCAATAATTATATTTAAAAAATATGCACATTTAAACAGCCTAATCAAAGTGTCCTGACGATGGTCAAACATTTAATCATTTTACAAATATGCACATCCGTCAGCAGACATTAGTCGAGACCCTCGGTGTAGAAAACTGTTTACATAATTAAATAGAACTGCATTTGTTATGTTTGTGATTATTCGTTATGTTTGTGATTATTGGTTATGTTTGTGATTATTTGTTATGTTTGTGATTATCAATCGTAATATTTGTTGGTCACTATCTACATACTTGAAGTCGCATGCCAAAAACAGCTAGGGCGACTCCAAATATATACATAATAACCAATAAAAATCACTACAATAATTAAACACCTAACGAATGCAGTTCTCATTGATTCTGTAGAGAGGTCTTGTATAAATGCAGATAGTCATTCCATGGCAACATATCTAGCGATACTATTCTTTGTTCTCCCCAGCAAAGACTACATTCAGTCCCGAGGAGATTAGAAACGAAGTCACGTGCCCATGGCCAGTCAGCCCAACCATTAATCCTCTGACCAACACACCGCAACCTAACACAGCAGAACCTGTAATAGGGTCATCTGATGACGGTCAGTAATAATGGAAGATGCAATAGTCATTTAATTTACATTACAACAGCTGTGTATGCGGGCACGCGTGTGTGTATGTGCGTATGTATGCATGTATTGGGAAAATAATGGTAGGTTGTTGAATCAACCAAGAACAATGACATCTTTTAGTCTTCTGACTTGAACATCGAATCCTGCTGAAGATGGATGTGTTGGGCCATTGGCGCAAATAAAACGGCAACACAGCGCATTTCCATTCTCTGGACTACATCCAACTGGAAATCTTGTAGGATCATTGTTCTGTTACAAGAGAAATCCAGTGGGAATTTGAAAATGAACGCTGAAGAAGAAGAACATTGTCGCAAGGCCAGAGTTGTGCCCTGATGACGACGTCTGTTTCGGCAACATTAGACTCGAAACACCATCGAGTCGAATGGCTGCTGGAACAGAGGGCGGAGCACTTATGGGAATGCCCCACGTGCTGTGAGGCCACTTTCTAATAAAAAATCAAGACCTCCGTCTCTTGTGTTTTTAAAAGTTTTCTATTGGTAAATACTGTTTTGAAGCACATCGACAACTCATGTAGAAATTTCTCACTTTGTATTATTTTTGCTGTGATGTATCGTTTTACTCCAGCATCTCTGAGAATATCTACATTAGTTCTTCTATGTTTGGTACTCTATGTTAAGAGAATATCCATCCATTCATAAATCCATAACCCTTCAGGGAGGGGTACCACATTGGATGCCTCAGCACACAGAGTCTACCAGCGAATTCTACCCTCAGCGATACGGATGAGTGTGGAAATATCCTGCCCTGTCCATTCCTTGATGTTGTCTGTCCATGCCTTTATTTGCCCTCCTCTGCTTCTTCCACACTCGACAGCTCCCTGCAGTATTGTTTTTTACAAGAAATCGTGCCTACATACATGTCCAAACCATGCTAGTTTTCGTTGTTTCACTATTGAAAGCAATGGCTCCTATACACCTGCACACATCTCTACTTTAAGAGGTTATATATCTAAACATAAATACCCCTACTCATGAGCAAAATATTATTGTATTGAGCCATGAATCACAGCCAATTTATTGCTACATATATGACACCAGTATGGCTAGCGAGAAACAATCACTGCCTACGCAGAGTCACAACCTCTACCATGGAACACTCGTCCCAACACTTTTTTTAAGGTCTATTGCTTACATGTTGTTACTGAGTTACAATTTAGTAAGAAAGTGAAGCATTTTCAAGAAAAAAGAAATACAAATATGTGATGTACTTACCCATAAAACTTTATCCGATAACAATAGTTAAATGTATAGGCCTACTAGTTAGGCCTTGGTTGCATTGCATCTGTCGTTGTTGTCATGTTTTATTTTTCCACTTTGACAAAAAAACCTGAAAGTGAAACACATCATTTGAAGTTATAATAAATGCGACTAAATGTCGTATTTGTTTAGTATTAATAGCTATACACACATACATTATAGCGTCTCCACGATCCTTCATATTGCAGGCCTTAGTATATAACGTATAATAATTTATTGGGAATAAGAATCAAATAATTTATTGGGAATAAGAATCAAATAATGTACTGGGAATAAGAATCAAATAATTTATTGGGAATAAGAATCAAATAATTTATTGGGAATAAGAATCAAATAATGTATTGGGAATAAGAATCAAATAATGTATTGGGAATAAGAATCAAATAATGTATTGGGAATAAGAATCAAATAACTTATTGGGAATAAGAATAAAATAACTTATTGGGAATAAGAATCAAATAATTAATTGAGAATAAGAATCAAATAATTTATTGGGAATAAGAATCAAATAACTTATTGGGAATAAGAATCAATCATCAGTCTTACATTGTATTTAATTTATACATGCTTGTGCAGAATTAGACTGAAGTGATGAGTAGTTTCTGCATTATTGCTCTACATAATAAAACTGTACATTTCCCTTACACAAAGGTATTAGCATTTGAGGACAGAGGAACTGTAGCTAGAAAACAAATTCTAGAGATACTTGCATGGTAATTTTACATTTATTTTGTAGAATGATGTCCGCCGCATATATCCCATACTTTGACGTTTAAAAGTTTAACCATTATAAAGGAAAACTGGAAACCATTAAAGACTAATGCTTCTTTCTATGAACCAAATAAAATGGACCAAGTAGTTAAAAACGATTAATATTCCGATAATATTCTTAGCCAAGGTCATATTTTAACCTTTGTTAAATTTAATTCGTGTCTAACTTCTCATGCTGTACCTCTTCATCAATTCTGAAAGTCTTTCCTCCCAATGATTAAGTAATAATAATGCATTTTTATATGTCATTTAAACTGTAAGAAGAATTGAATTTAACTATAAAAAAAAACAACAATGACGTTGTGTACAATGAGCTCCAAACTCGTATATCCCAAATTCAAACAATCTAATCCAATAGGCAAACGCCGTTAGTTATAGGAGAAAGTAAAATTGCATACATAATGAACACATTGTAATTTCTATAAGCAAACCCCAAACTTTGAATGATATTGTGTGGTAGTCTGAAACAGATGTAAAATGTTCCCATTTACTGAATCAATTACCATTCCCTTTTACCGAATCAATTACCATTTCCTTTTACGGAATCAATTACCATTCCGTTTTACTGAATCAATTACCATTCCCTTTTACTGAATCAATTACGAAACACAATAGCAGAAACCATAGTAGACACCATATTGAGCTGTAAAAGTGGATAGAAACAAGCTAAACTCCGATTCCAATTAAATAATCCGCTCAATAGATATTACCATTAGGCCTTTCCGAAACATATTCACAATTATTTGAACCAATGTCATTGGTTGAAGGTGAACCAATAGTATCATTGGTCAACGTTTGCCGAACAACTGAACATCAATTCGATTTTCTGCGAGCGCCACTCTCTAGTAAATCAGCAAAACTATAAATGAGCCAAATATGTTCAGTCTGCTTGATGTATTTAAGGAGTTTTTCCTTAACACCAAACAGTAGATTTACGGAAATAGCCATTTGTATATATAGATGTATTGTTGCTGTTGACAGATTCTTTCCCGATTGCTGCAGTCATCGCCGCCATAATCGCCGGGATAATTCTCTTGACCTGTCTAGGATTAACCTTTGCATTCTGCAGTAGACGGTAAGCAACACTGTGTTATGTAACATCTTTGTTATGCTTTTGTTGTCCCTGAATAATAAAAGTATTCCTGTCATTACAACGTCTTCCGTTTAATATGGCAGGGAATAACCAGTTAGTTAGTTTGTTCCTTTCGTGCTGCAAGCGACACATAGGGCAGAGGTTTTGGTTCTCCATATGATGTGGTCCACTGCCTGCAGCTTTAGTTCCTGGATGGTCTTACAGCCTATTAATTCCCCTTCTTTAAGAATGGTGTTTTTAAGGGTTGTTTTAGGTCTTCCTCTTTTTCTTTTACCCTCAGGTGACCACATAAGGACTTGTTGGTTTATTATGTTTACATCTAGTCTTAAAACGTGACCAAGGTATTTCCATCTTCGTCTTCTTATGATGTTTGAAACATACTCTTGGTGTGTTTTGTCTCTTAGATCACTATTTGTGACAAAGTCGCTACATTTTAACTTGTGGTTGTGTGATAATGTCCGCATGACACTGATATTTCCATGACACGTATATGGTTGATATTTTCAATTTATTTCGTGACAAAAAGCTTCAAGTCCCTTACTGTGAATCGACCTCTAACCTGACATTGTGAGATGAACACTTTAACCTCTCTGTCATTGTTCGTGTCCATGAATGGAAAATATACTTCTTGTACTATTTGGATAACTATCTTTTCGAATCGTGATAGTCTTGTCTCCTCGTAGCTTGTGGCATTTGTTACTTTAGCTGTGCTTAATACCATCATAGAAGTCGGTATTTGTTACTTTAGCTGAGCATAATATTGTCATAATAGGTGTCGGTATTTGTTACTTTAGCTGTGCTTAATACCATCATAGAAGTCGGTATTTGTTACTTTAGCTGAGCATAATATTGTCATAATAGGTGTCGGTATTTGTTACTTTAGCTGTGCTTAATACCATCATAGAAGTCGGTATTTGTTACTTTAGCTGAGCATAATATTGTCATAATAGGTGTCGGTATTTGTTACTTTAGCTGTGCTTAATACCATCATAGAAGTCGGTATTTGTTACTTTAGCTGAGCATAATATTGTCATAATAGGTGTTGTTATTTGTTACTTTAGCTGTGCTTAATACCATCATAGAAGTCGGCATTTGTTACTTTAGCTGAGCATAATATTGTCATATTAGGTGTCGTTATTTGTTACTTTATTTAAATGTAATGTAATCACAGTTGTCGACATTTATTAATTTAGAAAATCATCATGTGTGTCTCAATCTCATAATACACAAACTAATAATACACAAACAAGGAACACATAAACAAGACTAAGCAAACTAATAATATACAAACACAGAGCACAGAAACAAAGAATACACAAATACAGAATACACTAACAAAGAATACACAATTAAGAATACACACATAAAGAATGCACAAACAAGGAAAACACAAAGAATACACACACAAAGAACACACAAAGAATACACAAAATATACAAAGAAAGAGCACAAAAACAACGAATACACAAACAAAGAACACACAAACAAAGTACACACAAACAAAGAATTACCGGTACACAAACGGCACACAAACAAAGAACACACAAAGTACGCACAAAGAATACACAAACGGCACAAAAACAAAGAATACAAAACAAATAATATGCAAACAAAGAACGCGGATATACATCTTAAATTTTAAATATTACTTAATTTTTTACGTTGACACCAGAAAATGGATGGCTGGTAGATTCAAGAAAGCTCGGGAGCATCTTGCTTTCATTCCATATTTTGCTGACGTTTCTGGAGCAGATTATGACAGTAAGTTTGTCTGTGTGCTATCCCAATGAATTGCTAGAAACTTGCTTTTACTTCCTACATGCATTAAGATGGTTTCCCTGAAAGAAAGTAAACCATTAAGACGTGACAGTGAGACTGCATTATATAGTGTTGACAAACATACGTATCTATCACAGCATCACTTTTATGTGGCTACTTGGGCCAGGACTTCTAGTTCAGGATGTAAAGAATAGAACCAGTGTCTTGTGTACAGGCATGTCGTAGGAGGTAACTAAGAAAAAGTGGACAACCTGTCACATGTGAAAACAAATCCTCAATGTCATTGCTTGTCCTGTTTCAATTTCTTACCTATGTTTTCTTTGTCAAATACTTTCAATAAATACCTTCAAACACATGTATAGGAAGCCGCGTAGTGCAGTGGTTAGCGCACTGGCTTCGCATATGAGTGGTCCTGGGTTCATTCCCCAGTTGAGGCGGAAATGTTTTTCAGATCGCAACGGCTCCCAGGTTGACCCAGCCTTAAATGGTTACCGGATTAATTCGGGAAGTAAAGACTGCGAGGGAGAGGAGATGGCTACCGCCCTCATTTTCAGAGCCTCTGAAATGTGAGATCGCTAACATCTCACACCCCGTACGGCATTAATAAATGCTATAGGTTACTTTGCTTTTTTTACATTCAATAAGAAGAAAACGAGATGCAAACTAGTTAACAATGCAGCTTTGTCTGTTTGTGGTAGAATACCAGTCGGGGGATGTAAGATGTGTCATACCGTAAATTAATCAACTGATTTGACAGAACATGAGCTAGTTGGCCCAGAAGTGTATTCTGCACCCCTTGTAGAATGTAATTATTCTAGGAGACTGCTGCACTGGAGTAACTCCCTTTAGGGACTAAATATGAACACATAACCTCGTCCCACCTCAATTCGACCTTATGAGGACAGGAAACCTTATAGAAACCTGATGTCGCCTCGGTTACTCAACTAAGTGCCTGTACTTGTGTCAGAAATGGTATTGATTGGCAAGGGGTACTTGTTAACAGCTAAACAGATGATTCCATTATACATTATCATTACCATCACCACCATTATTTCAGCATATTTAATACATTGAAGCTGTATTATATAGTGTTTACAAACAAACGCATCTATCACAGCATCAGGTCTTTTATCGAAACTGAAATGTCTGACAAACATCATACACATCCTGAATAAACTGAACTGTTTGATTCTGATAGACAAGACCACCAGTATTCTGATAGGCAAGACCACCAGTATTCTGATAGACAAGACCACCAGTATTCTGATAGACAAGACCACCAGTATTCTGATAGACAAGACCACCAGTATTCTGATAGACAAGACCACCAGTATTCTGATAGACAAGACCACCAGTATTCTGATAGGCAAGACCACCAGTATTCTGATAGACAAGACCACAAGTATTCTGATAGACAAGACCACCAGTATTCTGATAGACAAGACCACCAGTATTCTGATAGACAAGACCACCAGTATTCTGATAGACAAGACCACCAGTATTCTGATATACAAGACCACCAGTATTCTGATAGACAAGACTACTCCACGCAGGATAGCCAACCCACCAGATTTACTGTATACCGTGCATGATAGACAAGCCAAACACATGTACAGTTCATTGCCCAATTCCGCAACTTGTTACACAAAATAAGGTCATTGGTTAGCGATGTGAATCATCATTTTAAGGTCTATCGATCCGTGTCATTTCATCTGTCGCTCAATTAGTTACATTCCTGTGACCTTCCTAATCGGATGTGTGATTTCCTCCCCCCCCCCATCTCAAATTTTTTCTCCATGGCTTCCGTCCAGTTCTTCACTATATGGCCCACAATCTATGTAACAATGATATCAGTTTATAGAATTAAAGATATCCCCGTAACAATGATATCAGTTTATAGAAATGAAGAGATTTATGAAGACAACGTGAATGTGTTGATATTTTCCCTAAGTATCAAAGTCACAGCCGAGAAGTTATAGTCAATAAGAAAAAGCCCATTACGGGATAATGTGTTCACACACATTTGAACATTTTAATATTAGGCTTGATTTCATACAGCCATCATTACGCGGAGAAAACAAGCTGTGACTGCTACCGATCATTCGATCTACGCGTAACACACTGAGAGGCTTACCTCATGGGTCTTCCATGAAAAGGGGGAAGGCGGACCTCTCAGTGCGTTACGTGCAGATCGATGGATGCTGAGTTGTATGCGCCTTTAGCGTAAGTGCATTTCGTTAAATAGTGTATGATTTGTTTCGTTAAAAGTGTGGGCACATTTTTCCTAAAGAACCGAAAAAATCTTGTCTGAAAGGCTGACTGCATAACCTTGACTCTCAGACTTTAGTTATTGTTAGTTGTCGCGATAATACGTCTTTATTTAGTCAATCAATCAATCAATACAATGCAATAGTTATTCAAATTTTATGTTTATATATTTATGACTCGAAGTCTATCATTGCCAATAGCCTACATTGTTTACTTCCTAATTGCGCCCATTAGTAGTAACGTCACGTGATATAAATGCATTATTCATGTTATGTTCTTTTTAAACAGATATGATATTTGATTACTGTTGCAGGTCATGGGGCGATGAGTTCTGTCTCGGAACATGGTTCTCAGGTAAGATTTCACGTGATACTTTCATACGTTTACAAGTCTAAGTACAAAAATGTATCATTCAGAAGCTGTTAGATCAAGGTGTCAAAAACTATACTGCAGGGAACTGTTGAGGGTGGAAGAAGCAGAGGAGGTCAAATAAAGGCATGGACAGACAACATCAAGGAATAGACAGGGCGAGATATTTCCATACTCATCCGCATCGCTGAGGTTAGAATTTGCTGGAGGACTCTGTGTGCTGAGGCATCCAATGTGGTACCCCTACTACTCTGAAGGGTTACGGGTTTATAGATTATAGATAGATCAAGGTGTAAGAATATAGCAGAAATCATATGTTTAGTACATGGACTTTGATGTAAAGATATCACTTGCACATTATTTCAGAGTTTTTCTATCCGTAGTACATAAAATAACACAGACTATATTAATTGCCTCATCGCATAATATAAAGAATGAACCCGTAATATAAATTCTGATCACGTAATATTAAGTCTTCACGTAATATTAAGTCTGATCACATAATATAAAGTCTTCACGTAATATTAAGTCTGATCACATAATATAAAGTCTGATCACGTAATATAAAGTCTGATCACGTAATATAAAGTCTGATCACATAAGGAGTATTTATAAATTACGTCACATTTGTGGAGATGAGACGGAAAAGGTTGGAGTTGTTGACAAAAGTGGATATTAAGAAAACTGTCTTTTTTATATAATAAATTAGTATCATATTAAGGACGTAGTCACATTCTTTGGCTGTAGCGAGTTTCTTGGCAACATAACTACATTGAGTAATTTACCAGTGTTTTTTGAACGGTCCGGATGCACAATTTTCTAAGGCAGGATTCGAAACTTGTACTTTGGCCGTCAACAGACACACATGAAGTCTTTCATAACACTAACATGAACTTTTTCATTAGAACTGACCTGAATTCTTTCATTAGAACTTGCATTAATTCATTTATTAGAACTTGTATGAAGTCTTTCATTACAACTGGCATTAATTCATTCATTAGAACCGACATGAAATCTCTCCAGACCTCATCATTTTTATTCTTGATGCCGTATGTTTTTATACCAGGTTGGACTCGTCAAAGGAAGTTATCACCATGGCACTTCTGGATATGGCATGTCCACTTCTTACGGAGAACAAAGCGGTGCATTCTCTAGCAAGTCTCTCGACAGGAAACACAAAGATACACTGGACAGAAAACTTGCAGAGAGCCAAAACTATCTGATCAGTGGAAACTCTTCAATGGGTATTCACGATTAATTACTTACTTTACTGAATATTTTCTATGGATATTCACTATTAATTACTTACTTTAAATAATCGTTTTGAATAGTGTTATTTTCGTGTTTAAGTCTACAGAAGCAAAAATGTAGATTTAAACACTAAAATAACACTATTCAAAACCATTATTATGCCAATGGTGTGCTACCAATGCTAAATATGGACAACGACAGTACAAGACAAATGTAAACTTGTGACAGCTGAAATGGCATGCTTATGCAGAATCCTAGGAATATCGCTAAGAGACAGAGTGAGAAATGAAGACATTAGACAAAGAACCAGCACCGCCCCAATCTTGGAATATATTAAGAGCCAACAGATAAAATGATTTGCATACATCAGCAGACTACCACTAGACAGCATAAAACAGCAAACTACGTTTCACAGATACAGTGAAGGCAGACCTAGAGGTCGACCACGAAAACGATGGACCACCAAAATAAAAGATGCGACACATTCTAAAATAAACTCATCACACACGAGGGCCATCTCCAGATAACTCTTCTACCCCTGATGCTGAAAGGCAAATAAGTGTTTATCGCATACATAGATAGACTTAAACTCAATGTTTTCCTGTTCAGACGATTAATTGTGATTTTACTGGCTATAGCACTTGTAATTAAGACCTCTTTGTCATAAGAGTTGTGTACATTGTGGATTTTTAATATCATTTGGAGATATAAATATCTCACTATAGATACATATCAGTCTCTATCGATGTGTGATTCGGAGACTCAGGGCTTTATTCACTGTGTACAATTCATTCATTCATTCATTTTCCTTTTGCGCTGAAGTTAGCGCATAGGGCAGAGGTCAGATCTCTCCAATTCTGTCTGTTCAAAGCTATTCTGTGCAGTTCTTGAATAGTATGAATATTGGTTGTTTTACTTTCTCTAAGTATTGTTCTTCTGAGTGTTTCTTTTGGTCTACCCCTTGCTCTTTTGCCTGTAGGTATCCATTCAAGAGATTGGTGGTGTATTCTGTTGGTGTCTGCGCATAGGGCATGCCCGATGTACACTGTGTACACAATGGAAACAAATATTTACTAGAGCATTTTTTATCGAACATAGCTACACAGAGATGACTTTTTGTTTTGGTATTGCCATCCTGAAGTCTGATAAATATAGGCTGGTTTTCTGGGGGGGGGGGTATAAAAATGTACGCCCACTATGTTCCAATAATATACAGCTTGTCCATGTTGCACTATTATCGTGTTGTGCATAGATTTATCCATGTTGCACGATTAGCATGTTGTGTACGAAACGTGTCCATGTTAGAATATTATCATGTGCACCATTGACCGATGCACCATTGACTCATGAAGCATGTCTAATAATGTATACAATCAGGTGCAGGTGCGTGTCCGCGTGTAGGATGCCATTAATATATTTGATATTTATTGGTTTCAGATGAGAGAGGATTCTCTGCCACATACAACACACTGCCCAACAGACCCCGCGACTTCATGACGCTTCAAGCTCAGATGGAGATTAAGGTCTGTTTTCAATGATAACTTCTATTTTGTTAAATTTTGGGGTCAAATTTGGTGTCAGAGGTTAACGAAATAAGAAGAAATGTTATTTTTTTAAATTTATTGATCCATCTGTTCATGAGTTCATGCACTTAGAGCCATTGTTCATTGTTCATTGTTCATTGTTCATTGTTCATTGTTCATTGTTCAATGTTCATTGTTCATTGTTCATTGTTCATTGTTCATTGTTCATTGTTCAATGTTCATTGTTCATTGTTCATTGTTCATTGTTCAATGTTCATTGTTCATTGTTCATTGTTCATTGTTCATTGTTCATTGTTCATTGTTCAATGTTCATTGTTCATTGTTCATTGTTCATTGTTCATTGTTCATTGTTCAATGTTCATTGTTCATTGTTCATTGTTCATTGTGTGTTTGTGAGCTTTTGTTTTGTTGTTTCATAAGGATGTTTAAATTATCTGAATTGTGCCAGATAATGTGTGAGTGTCGTTGGTGTAGTATATGATCTGAGTTGTTTGTGTCAGGTAATATGTGTGAGGGTCGTGATGTGTGAGGGTCGTGATGTGTGAGGGTCATGATGTGTGAGGGTCGTGATGTGTGAGGGTCGTGATGTGTGAGGGTCGTGATGTGTGAGGGTCGTGATGTGTGAGGGTCGTGATGTGTGAGGGTCGTGATGTGTGAGGGTCGTGATGTGTGAGGGTCGTGGTGTGTGAGGGTCGTGATGTGTGAGGGTCGTGATGTATGAGGGTCGTGATGTGTGAGGGTAGTTCCTCTAGGGCCAATGACGGCACATAGGGCGGATGTCATAGATTTCCATGTCTCGCGTTTCATTGCAATTTGCTTTAGGTATTCATTGTTTATGCTACAGACGGTGAAGCGCTCTCTTGCAATAGTTCTACGTAGGGTTTCTCTTGGTTTTCCACGTTTTCTCTTGCCCCTTGGTGACCACATAAAAGCTTGACAGGGAAGTTTTTTGGTATCCATTCGTAACGAGTGTCCGATGTAATTCCAGCGACGCCTTCTAATATAGGTAAATACATATTCTTGTTTTGCTTCTTGCCTGATGATTGTGTTTGATTTAAAGTCTGACCAATGGATGTTCAGTTGTCGTCTAATAGATTTGTTTTCAAAAGTGTTTAGTCTTTGTTCTAGGTTTGATGTTGCTGTCCAACTTTCGCATCTAATATGTCAATGTTGGAATCACACAGGAGTTGAAGATTTTGAGTTTTGTGATGTTTCCTAGCGTTTTTGAATGCCAGCTATTTGATAGTTAATTACATGCGTTTCCAGCCAAGGCAATGCGGAGTAATATTTCTGTTGATGAATCTCTTGTTGTTGATATCTTGCTGCCAAGGTATATGAAGTTCGTGACTTTTTCAAGAGTGTTGTCGTTTAGTTTGTTGTGTTGTGATGTAATATGTGTGTCTTGTTGTAGTCTTCCTTGTTTCGTAATATTATGTAACAAATTTTACTTTCTTCAATACTTCAGGATGAGGCTGAGCTCGCTGCGCTGAGGGCATCGTTTCGAAACAAACCTGAAGTAGCACTTGTCACAGACAATGTGGATATGAATTTCACAGTCAACCATGCTGTTTCTCGCAGTCACAGTCAGATCGATAGCGAGTTATCGAGGTCATCTCTGGAAAGAACAATGGAGGAGATAACTCTACCTGCCTCTGAAGGTGGACTGGGTTTAAACCTGCCAGAAAGAGTGGCAGAAGAAGCTAGACTCTACTCTACAATGACACACAGCTACCATGGCTAATACATACTTCACATTTTTGCTAATCGATTTACTGCAACTTTACCACTATCATCGTTATTATTTTATCAGAAAACCTTCATTACTGTAAAATAAATCACACACTCTATACAAACGTGTTATATATATATATTGTATTCGACAACATTATGAAACCTTGATCTTCCACTTGATGATGATGATCTTCCATTAGTTTAGGTTTAGGTATGGTTATTATCATTGTCCTCGCACGTCGAATATGTCTTTTTTTGGTTAGATCTCAACTTTACTAAATCTTTTAGGGTGTAACGGCTGAAGCTTCAAAGGTATATGTTGTTTCAGTGTATATTGTTTTGTAAATGTTTGTGATGAGGTGTTCTCTACAAGCCAGACTTAGCCTCAGTTCCAATTCGTGAATTCTCGATAATAACTCATGCTCATGCTCTTGTTCTCAAAATCCTCCAAATGTGCAGACTCTTGTCAAGAATTGAGTGTGTTTGATGTGCGCATTGGTTAACCATCTGTTAAGGAAATAGAACCAGCCAACTTGTCAGTCCATTCATTTCCTTCCACATCTGCATGTCCAGAAACAAAGACGACATTGGTTTTACGTACTGATGCCAATTTTTAGTTCCTTCCAATTTCTCCACGCATCGTCTACACACTTCACCTGTTCAGACTTTCTAAATCGTACTCATTTAGTCACTAAATGTTTATACATGAGGAAAGGTTTGCTATTTCCTACAACTTAAGCCCTGCGCTATGGCAAATGCCTCCTCAATATATATATAATGATAAACATAAGAAAAGAGGAACAATAATCACATTTTTCAGTCATATGATTTCTTGCGAAATGTGGAGTAAGTTGTGAAACATTTTAGTTCTCCAGGGAGATTACTGTCGCTGAATGTGAGCCGTTGGGCTGATGAAATTTCTCAATATGGTATATTATGTTGTTCAAGAATATATATATATATATATGTAGTTGAGTAAAAAAAACTGGAAAAAAGCATTTGCTGTTGTTCGTCCATCACATTGATGATAATGAACATTTGTTACATCCACTTTTTAAAATCAGAGGCTATGTCATTGATTGCGAGTTCGTAGATGGCTAATAAGCCCTATTTTGGCCACAAATGTCCTTTGTCCACAAATGTCCTTTGTCCACAAATGTCCTTTGTCTGTTCGGGCATGGGATGACAACTGTATATGGTTTTTTGTTCTGTGACTTTCAATCTACTATCTACTATTCAGATGCTGCTTTTCTCCTCTTTTCCCAAGATGCTGCGCAATTTTTGATTGCAGAGTGCCATGTTGCTTTATTTTGTGCAAGTTCTTCGGGTGTTTATTTTTAAAGGCTTTCAGTGAAGTCCTTAACGAGTATTTGTAGAGCTACAATGTGCCACAATGAGATCGTATCTGCTTCTGTACTTACTATATAGACTTGTCTGCGGCAGGCATTGATCTGGCATACGTACCAGATGATTGACTTATGAATCTGTGTCTGCATCAGGATAGTATCAATGATAGGGATACCAGATATTTCAAATACAGTAGTATTCTCAATCTTGTCGTGATATCTAATGTTCATAACTTTTCTGAGACAAGTTGTGAGAACATTTACTCACATGTTGTCTATAATACAGCCCATGTTTCACCAGCCTATAACAGCACTGGAAGTACTACTGCTCTGTAAACTTTCAGCTTGTCTGCAGGTTAATGCATTTCTATGCTATTGTGCACAATCTGCTGAAAGTGCTCTAAAGTCAGTGGGAAAACATTTTTCCTTAGAGTGAATTTTCGTGGATGTGAAAATGACTTGCACTGGGAATTTTGATCTAAGTGAGGAACAGTTATGCAAAGCGTCGACCTCACTCTTTTGTCGGACCTCATTTGAAAGCAGTGGTTAGACGAATCGAGATGAATTTTGACTCAGTTGATGACCATAGTTGTCTACGTGTCTCACCATGCTTTATGCTGTCCCCACAACGTTGATGGTGTTCGCCTACATTGACCGGTGCGCCGATAAAGTACCGTGCCTCGTACTCATAAATATTCAATTAAAATCAGACTTAATGTGTAATGGTTGACAAGATCACCAAGCTCTTGGAGATAATAAACGTGAAATCATCAACTTTATGACTTTGTTACAAGCTGTCAGTTGAGCGAGGTCCCTGAACATGTATCAGGTTGTCAGAGGAGCGTGGTGTCTGAATATGTATTAGGCTATCAGTTGAGCGTGGAGCTTGAACATGTATCAGGCTGTCCACTGGTGAGTACTGTGTTCACACGATACGTTACTGGAGTTTCATAATTAACGTTTCAGCATTGTAGATAATTATATTGATGTAGCAGTAAATTTGAATCAACACTGTCACTTCACAATATTAGATAGAATCGCTCTTTATAATAGAAGTAAATACATCCAGAAGACAGCTTCATCATATCTGATCATGAAAACACAAAGTTTCCTCACATGCCGCTATACACTGCTGATACACAAAAGACTCAGATTTTAATACACCATTTTAAAACTCAGTAGCACAGTGAAAAAAAAAACTGGATAAACAATAAAATTGTGAGAAATTACGTAATGAGAAGATTGTTTTCCCTTGTGCTATTCCATTCTAAATTTTAAAGTTTTGTATTCATTACATAATTCCGTGTAATCCTTAACTTATTTTCTCATTAAGTCTTCGTTTGTGTTTCTAATTTGATAACTACAGTTTGGTGGAAATGTTGATTCGCTCTATCTTGCTTTTGCTCATTGTAAAACTGTTTTTTAATCTATGTTCTATAATTGTAAAATTACAGATATATATGTATATATATTTACTAAATGATCGACAGTTTTACTGCAGTCTTAGAGATTATAAAGCTGTGAGGCAAATGATAGATCAGATCATGAAGAGACACGTTATCCTTCATGTTATTAGGATTCTGTGTGCTGAAGCATCTAATGTGGTACCTGTACGATCTTGACGGGCTCCTAATTTACAGACAGAATAAAGTAGTTAATAATTAGTCCGGCTCTGTGGTGGATGGTACAGGCTAGGTCTGTGACTGCCAAGGTATGGAGTTCAATCCCCGCCACAGGCAATTGCGCATCCGGACCGTTCAGAAAGCACTGGCAAACTCATCATCAAGTGACAGATTCTTTCCAGAACGTAGTCTTTCCTATGGATCTCTTGAATTCTCCGCGGTCTTGAGCAAGTTGTCCTGCATCTTCCAGTGACATGCCCATGCTTTCTTGAATGTCTTTTGTCCAACGGCGTCTTGGTCGGCCTTTGCCCCTGTTGCCTTCTATCATCCCCTCCAGTAACACTCTCTCCATGCCGTCGTGTCTCTTAATATGACCGAAAAAAACTAGCTTTGAAAAAAAAAAAAGCAAACTACTGAACGTATTTATATTGTCTAGAAAATCACTACAGCCAAAAAATGCTCGGTTGATAGCCATGTCCTGAATAGGATATGCTACCAAAAGATAATTAGTGCAACGATTCAAATAAAATTACTAAAGGGTTTCCAACACTGTGACTGAGCCACTTAGCTCATGGTACGTAATTAGATTTCAATGGCAGCTACTTTGACACCATGACTCTACAGGAAGTAAGAACATGCGTAAATACTACCTAGACAGCCACAACATGATAGTTATTAGCTCTTCCTGAATCGGATACGCTACCAACAACTGAAGTGCATAAAATCCTCATCATATGCTGTCTCCGCATCGATTTTTAGCTGCAAAGTACATACATTTAAAAATATTTTTCTAAAATGTTATATCTCTGCTCATGGTGCTGCACTCTGCTAGACTGCATCTTGACAATCTCGTAATTTTTCTGTCCCATTTGTATCTCTGCCTACCATTTGTTCGCCTCGCCTCAACTTTATTCTCAAGGAAGATCTTCAACATGGTGCCCTGTCTTTTAATATGTCCAAAATGAATTCATTGTTTGACATTTATTTTCTTTAATAGTCATTTTTCATACGAAATGTTATTAGAACTTCTGTGTTCGCTTTCTTCACTATCCAAAAAAAATGTTCCCTATTCCCATAGATGTCATCATCTCAAACACATCAATATTGTCTTATAACTGTTTGTTCATTATCCATTGTTCTAAACCAATGTTTCCCAACTTAGGGCCCACGTCCCACTGGGGGGGGGGGCAATTTGATTGTTCAGGGGGGCAATTCTAACAAGTTGTAATTAGGCTTCATTTAGGGAATAATTCAATTTTGTAATATACAAAAATGTGTATATGTTACATAGGGGGGGGGGGGCATCAGAATTTTAGAAAGACTTAGGTGGGGCATGGTACAAAAAAGTTTGGGAAACACTGTTCTAAGCCATGCATTAACGTAGTGTAGAAGTAGCATTTTATAATAATTATTTTTGTTTTATAGTTAGTTTGTGATTTGTTTGGATGCTAATATTTTTCACGTCATTGATTGTACTTTGAACCATTTTTCTTTTAACGTATTTTCACACCTGACATCTTTTGTGATTACATATTCAAGATATGAAGTTCACAGTGCAAAATAATAGTCGGACATCTGAGTCCGTGACATATCTTTTTAACTAATAACTCATAACTTCATGATATCTCTTAACTAATAATTCATAACATATTTATAAACTAAAAACTTCACAACATATTTATAAACTAAAAACTTCACAACATATTTATAAACTAAAAACTTCACAATATATCTTTTAACTAAAAACTTATAACATATCTTTTAACTAAAAACTTATATCTTTTAACTAAAAACTTCACAACATATCTTTTAATTAAAAACTTGACAACATATTTTTTAACTAAAAACTTCACAACATATCTTTTAATTAAAAACTTCACAACATATCTTTTAACTAAAAACTTATATCTTTTAACTAAAAACTTCACAACATATTTTTTAACTAAAAACTTCACAACATATCTTTTAACTAAAAACTTCACAACATATTTTTTAACTAAAAACTTCACAACATATTTTTTAACTAAAAACTTCACAACATATCTTTTAACTAAAAACTTCACAACATATCTTTTAACTAAAAACTTCACAACATATCTTTTAACTAAAAACTTCACAACATATCTTTTAACTAAAAATGTATAACTTCATAACCAAAATTTTCCACTGAACAAATAACTGACACTTTATTGCTGTAAAAACGTCTTCAAACATTAACTACATGCCCTAGACGTGATTGTTGTGGAACGGGACGACGTTGCCAATCAAAGATCTAACAGGAAGCAAATTCAATGATAATAAAACCAAGTGACTGACATTAGACGCACACAACAAGTAGGTCCTGGTAGTGCTCCCACAAGAGCACTGAGCTCCCACAAGAGCACTGACTCTATTGTCTCTCGAGACAATGTCTCTCAGATGTGCTTAGATAACTTTTCCAAGATTTGTGTGTGTAACAATAGACCAGGGAGAGGCACACTTTTGGAGGATCTTTCCTAGAAGCTGGGCCTACATATTATGTGGGATGTGAAACGAAATAAATTGGTAGCATATCCTTTACAGGACTTAGCTATCAACCCAGCATTTGTTGGCTGTGGTTATTTAATAGGCAATATAAATACGTTCAGTAGTTTGCCATTGCTTTCTGAACGGTCCAAATGCATAACTGCCTGTGATGGGGATCGAAATCGGTATCTTGGCCGTCAAAGCGCTCTGTACCACTTTGCCACAGAGCTGGACCGAATTATAGTGGATAGAAATATAGCGGAAAATATTAGGAATGGGAGAGTCAAATTATGGTCTTCATGTTTTTATTGATTTTTCCCTAGCGTTATAATAAACTAAACACAATCTGGTGTTTATTATTTACCCACTAGCTCAATCTGCTTTTTAACAGTGAAGTACTAGCCAATCCTTACCGCTGCGCTGCGTAGTAGGCTCACATCGTAGTATATTCTCCATGTATATCTTTGCATCTGAGAACACATCTTTTAAGAGTAATAATAAATTCGTTATTACGTTATAGTTCGAAGCCCAATTACGTCAGCAATTTTGTAACTAGGAATATTGTGGTAGGAACCACTAAAAAATTTGGGATTAGCGCATAATTGTTCAAAAGTTTGAAATCTAGGCCCGGCTGCTAGGAAAGAACCCTTTTGAAGTAAATTGATTTTGAGCTTTATAATAATGTCATCACAAGCAAATTTCATTGCTGGTTATACAGGAATAATGCAGTTTTTTAGGTGGAGTTAGCAATCTCATCTCATACAGGGTCAATTGACCCAGAAAACGTGCTGAAGTTGGATGTGTCAGATCAAAAATTGCAGATATCACACCAAAGCTATAAACTGTGACACAACGCATTCCATTCTCCAGATTACATTCTGCTAAACTTCAGGAGTTTTAGAACGAACGCAGAAGAAGAATATTATGTATTCATATCTTTACAATAGATTATTGCTGCTGGTGGGTAGCATGATTAAGGTTTCAGTGAGACACATCCACTTCAACCAAAGAAGGCTGTCTCTTTGGATATTTTACTATTATAAAATATGATTGATCGGTATTCAAAAAATGTAAATAAAGAGCGCCATGCAGGTCTATTTTGTGCGTTATTCCCATGTATCTTGGTATATTTCAAACGCTTTCAGTGAAGTCTTTATCATGTCACAAAAACTTCTAGTATCATTATTAGAGTCAGCTCTTTCTGAAGAAATAACCATTAAGTGTAATGTGACAGTATTGTAGTTGTAACAATATGTGTTTGTTCATCACAAGTGACGATGACCATATTTTACATCCACTTTTGAAAATTCAGAATTATGACCATGCATAATAGTTGGTAGATGGTTAATGAGCCCTAGTCGAGCTGTAAATATTCTTGGACAGTTCGGATATGGAATGACCACTGTAGGCGGATTTTGGTCTATCTGTGACTTTCTAGCTACTCTCCGCTGTTTGACGGCAGCATTTCTCCGCTTTTCACAAGATGATGCGTTATTTATGACTGTAGAGCGCCATGTACATCTATTTTGTGCAAGTTATTTTCATTTGTCTTGTTCTATTTCAAACGCTTTCAGTGAAGTCTTTAACGGGGCCTTGTAGCATTTCTTTTGGCCACCTTGAGATCGTTTATCTTTATCCAGCTCACCATAGAGAAATATCTTTGGCAGGCGATAGTCTGTCATAAGTACCAAATAACCTGGCCAATGAATCTGTGTCTACATCAGAATAGTGTCAATGCTGGGGATACCAGCTCTATCAAGGACAGTGGTATCTGGAATCTTGTCTTGCCATCTGATGCTCATAACTTTTCTGAGACAAGTTACTTATTTTCTGTAACAATATACTTATTTGCTGAAAATTAACCTATATGTTATGTATAGGCCTATTACATGTATGTTTTCTATTCCAATGAAATAACATCAACGCTTTTTTCTTTGACAGACTAATACTTAACTGCTGCATGAGTAACTTTTAACATTTTTTTGTATGTTTCTGAATGTTTAGCATAATCCTAGAAGGCTGTTCAAGCTAATACAACTTTCGTTACTGCATGTTTTCCTGTGAAGGAGTGAAGGAAAGCTTTCTATGGTCTGTGGAAATAAAGGCCACTTTGCCATAGCAGACGCCGCGACATGTACAGGAAGGATTTTAATTGTTACCTCCGAAAGAAAAAAATCCTGTCCCAACCGTGGATTAAACCCGGGACCTGAAGGGACTGAGAACAGTATTTTAACCACACGACCGTGTGCTCCACCATGCCCTGATACAACGATCTATCAATGCGCTCCATCATGCCCTGATACAACGATCTATCAATGCGCTCCATCATGCCCTGGTACAACGATCTATCAATGCGCTCCATCATGCCCTGATACAACGATCTATCAATGCGCTCCATCATGCCCTGGTACAACGATCTATCAATGCGCTCCATCATGCCCTGATACAACGATCTATCAATGCGCTCCACTATGCCCTGATACAACGATCTATCAATGCGCTCCATCATGCCCTGGTACAACGATCTATCAATGCGTTCCATCATGCCCTGATACAACGATCTATCAATGCGCTCCATCATGCCCTGATACAACGATCTATCAATGCGCTCCACTATGCCCTGATACAACGATCTATCAATGCGCTCCATCATGCCCTGGTACAACGATCTATCAATGCGTTCCATCATGCCCTGATACAACGATCTATCAATACGCTCCACCATGCCCTGATACAACGATCTATCAATGCGCTCCACCATACGCTGATACAACGATCTATCAATACGCTCCACCATGCCCTGATACAACGATCTATCAATGCGCTCCACCATACGCTGATACAACGATCTATCAATGCGCTCCATCATGCCCTGATACAACGATCTATCAATGCGTTCCATCATGCCCTGATACAACGATCTATCAATACGCTCCACCATGCCCTGATACAACGATCTATCAATGTGCTCCACCATACGCTGATACAACGATCTATCAATGTGCTCCACCATGCCCTGATACAACGATCTATCAATGCGCTCCACCATGCCCTGATACAACGATCTATCAATGTGCTCCACCACGCCCTGATACAACGATCTATCAATGTGCTCCACCACGCCCTGATACAACGATCTATCAATGTGCTCCACCACGCCCTGATACAACGATCTATCAATGTGCTCCACCATACGCTGATACAACGATCTATCAATGTGCTCCACCACGCCCTGATACAACGATCTATCAATGTGCTCCACCATACGCTGATACAACGATCTATCAATAATTTAACTTCACGAAGTCCGTTCACAAAACAATTCAATTTTAATTAAAACTAATACTTTTCAGTTTTAATATATATAAGAATTTTTTTATTTTAGATACTGGAAGGTTTTCAAAATCGAAGATAAGGGGAATAATAGAGATAAGATAAATTTGAGAGATAAGGGGAATTTTAGATGGTGGAGAGTTAATCGTTCACTCCATTCCCCCCCTTCTCTCTTAGGAAGTCAGAGTGTGATATTTACAACAGTCAAATACCATTATAAAAAAAATTGATATTACATACATCAACAGTGGTTCTCATGATATGACAAGTAATTTAACATAAGCTTATATACACTAGCAATTATATGTTCCAAGCGTGGGCAACTAAATGAACAAGATTTTTAAACATATGTATTTATATAAGAGAAAAGAGAGTAGATATTTATTTTGTCATGTAAACCGTTTGTACATTCTTCTTCTAAAGATTTGTATGTTTTGTTCTAAAAAATAAAGTTTACTGTATTTTTTTATGTTTCTGTATTCTCTGTGCGTGTATGTGCATGCGTGTGTGTGTGTAAGAGTAGTGGGAACTTCGTGGAAAGATAAGAAAACGACCAAAAAACTTTTAATACTTTGTATGAAAAAAACTATTAAAGAAATAAAGATAAAATAAATAATGTATTTTGAACATATTAAAAGACATGACACCTTATTGCAGACCATATTTGAATGATGGGTGGCGAGCAAGGGTAGGCAGAGATACAAGTGGGAGAGAAATATCACGAGATGGACAGGTTACAGTCTGGCAGAGTGCATAACCAAGGCAAGAGACAGGGGAAGGTTTGTAACATTTCATCTATACATTTATAGACCCCCTCTGAGTAGACGTCTCTTTAAATAGGCATTACACTTAGCCGAAAGCTGAAGTCTCCTGGTATGAAGGAAAGCTCAGAAAAACCATCCCACTGCACATAGGAAGCAAGAGCTAAACACTCGCATTTCCTGGGGATCTCAAAAACACAAACCATAAGGGTACTTAAAAAAATATATTATAATAATAAAATATTGTGGTACAAACAAGGAAATAATGAAAAATTAGGATCACAAAACACAGATTTATTACACAGACATGTTTTGATCAAAATTATTCCTTGATGACTCACACATATATTTAAGCTTACATATGGGGCTGTCTGACCATGATGTAATAATGAACATGGGCACGCACGCACGCACACACACACAAATACATACATACATACGTGTATGTTTGTATGTATGCATGTATGTATGTATGCATGTATGCATGTATGTATGTATGTATGTATGTATGTATGTATGTATGTATGTATGTATGTATGTATGTATGTATGTATGTATGTATGTATGTATGTATGTATGTATGTATGTATGTATGTATGTATGTATGTATGTATGTATGTATGTATGTATGTATGTATGTATGTATGTATGTATGTATGTATGTATGTATGTATGTATGTATGTATGTATGTATGTATGTATGTATGTATGTATGTATGTATGTATGTATGTATGTATGTATGTATGTATGTATGTATGTATGTATGTATGTATGTATGTATGTATGTATGTATGTATGTATGTATGTATGTATGTATGTATGTATGTATGTATGTATGTATGTATGTATGTATGTATGTATGTATGTATGTATGTATGTATGTATGTATGTATGTATGTATGTATGTATGTATGTATGTATGTATGTATGTATGTATGTATGTATGTATGTATGTATGTATGTATGTATGTATGTATGTATGTATGTATGTATGTATGTATGTATGTATGTATGTATGTATGTATGTATGTATGTATGTATGTATGTATGTATGTATGTATGTATGTATGTATGTATGTATGTATGTATGTATGTATGTATGTATGTATGTATGTATGTATGTATGTATGTATGTATGTATGTATGTATGTATGTATGTATGTATGTATGTATGTATGTATGTATGTATGTATGTATGTATGTATGTATGTATGTATGTATGTATGTATGTATGTATGTATGTATGTATGTATGTATGTATGTATGTATGTATGTATGTATGTATGTATGTATGTATGTATGTATGTATGTATGTATGTATGTATGTATGTATGTATGTATGTATGTATGTATGTATGTATGTATGTATGTATGTATGTATGTATGTATGTATGTATGTATGTATGTATGTATGTATGTATGTATGTATGTATGTATGTATGTATGTATGTATGTATGTATGTATGTATGTATGTATGTATGTATGTATGTATGTATGTATGTATGTATGTATGTATGTATGTATGTATGTATGTATGTATGTATGTATGTATGTATGTATGTATGTATGTATGTATGTATGTATGTATGTATGTATGTATGTATGTATGTATGTATGTATGTATGTATGTATGTATGTATGTATGTATGTATGTATGTATGTATGTATGTATGTATGTATGTATGTATGTATGTATGTATGTATGTATGTATGTATGTATGTATGTATGTATGTATGTATGTATGTATGTATGTATGTATGTATGTATGTATGTATGTATGTATGTATGTATGTATGTATGTATGTATGTATGTATGTATGTATGTATGTATGTATGTATGTATGTATGTATGTATGTATGTATGTATGTATGTATGTATGTATGTATGTATGTATGTATGTATGTATGTATGTATGTATGTATGTATGTATGTATGTATGTATGTATGTATGTATGTATGTATGTATGTATGTATGTATGTATGTATGTATGTATGTATGTATGTATGTATGTATGTATGTATGTATGTATGTATGTATGTATGTATGTATGTATGTATGTATGTATGTATGTATGTATGTATGTATGTATGTATGTATGTATGTATGTATGTATGTATGTATGTATGTATGTATGTATGTATGTATGTATGTATGTATGTATGTATGTATGTATGTATGTATGTATGTATGTATGTATGTATGTATGTATGTATGTATGTATGTATGTATGTATGTATGTATGTATGTATGTATGTATGTATGTATGTATGTATGTATGTATGTATGTATGTATGTATGTATGTATGTATGTATGTATGTATGTATGTATGTATGTATGTATGTATGTATGTATGTATGTATGTATGTATGTATGTATGTATGTATGTATGTATGTATGTATGTATGTATGTATGTATGTATGTATGTATGTATGTATGTATGTATGTATGTATGTATGTATGTATGTATGTATGTATGTATGTATGTGCGTGCGTGCGTGCATGCAACGTATATTCTGTATTTTTTCAGATTGGAACACATTCTATGTTTGAACATTATGCATGTGGTTGCGTCTGTGGGTCTCACCAATGGCCCACTAGACAAACCACCCATGCAACAGAAAACCTTAATGGATGACATGCCGTTATATTGAGGTTATCTTCTTAGAGAAGCTTCATGGCACGTCATCTATACAATTATGTTTTTATTTTGTTGTTGAAATGTGTTTCATTTTTACCTGAATATATATGTATATACTCTGTGGTTGGGAGGGAGCCAGAGATGTACTGTGCAGCACTGGGGAGAAGGAAACTGACAGCACTGTTTTTTTCCTATGGCTGAACCCCACCATAGAGGTACAGTGACTCAAGACGTAACAATCATTTTACTTGATTATTTGGTAGCATGCCTGGAGCAATAGAGAAGTTCGGCATAACCAGTAGTCAATTGGTGGCGGGGAATGAGCACATTAAACCCTATCTTGGCTACAGTGGCTAGGAGCAGTGCATAGGTTGAAACCTACCGTCCTGGAGGTGTGATAGTTATTCTCTGGCTCTGTCCCGGGGTGGGCCAAAAATCCACAATCTTCCCAGCAATATAATCCCATTTAATGGCATTAGGTCAAAGGGCATCAGCCCATGGACCACTGGACGAGCAACCAACCAACCAACCAACATTATCATTATCTCATCAATGCTCGTGAATACCTCAAAGTGAGTTCTGACACAGACCACCCATTACACAGTTAGTTCCCTCGTGTGAATGGAAGCAGGCTCAAGAGACGCAAATCGTAGATGGGTTGTGCCGAGGATACTGTTAAATAGATTTGCGCAACACAAGGCATAAACCTTGGCGGAGAATGGATATCTATTCCTATGGTCTTTCCAGAGGCAGTCAAGACCGTCATTACACTCAATAGAGAGTGCAGGGAACACAGCCCAGTGAACGTGGATGCTGAAGTCAAGGGACTCATTTGTCAACATTCCACTGACGGGTCGGCCATTCGTCACCACCGAGGCGCATGGTTTTTTACAGAAAGATCACACGGAATAACAGTGCAGGAAGCCAGTGGAGTCTTTACCACAACAACAGGCAGCCTCACAATGGATGCACTTGTCGTATCGCAGGTACTTAAGTACGTGGAATCGCAAGCCTATTCCCATGCTACATACTGTCTCAATGCATATGATTCAGAAAGTAAAAACAGGTTTTGTACGTAGCGGATAGGTGGAGTCATTAGAGAGAGCTAAAATGCTATTTGTTCATACAGTGTTGTTAGAACCTCTATGTTTGATTTCTCCTTACTGTTATCTGGATTTATCTGTATTCTTCTGTATTTCCATATCTCAGAGGCATCAATTCTGTCTTCAGGTTGCTTTTTTTACTATCTATGTTTCCGAGCCATACATTAATATATAATAGATGTAGCATTTTCATAATTACCCTATTTAATGTGGGGTTTGTTTAAATGTTTCCACCGAAGATGTATGAGTCGGGCTATTAGCGCAAATAAAGCGGCGACACAACACATTCCATTCTCACGACTACATCCTGCTGGAGATCTAGTAGTCCTGCTACAAGAGAGATCCAGCAGGAGTTTGAGAATGAACGCTAAAGAAGAAGAAGTTTAAATGTTAATTTGTTCCTCATGTCATTAAAAGTACTTTAGTCATTCCTATTCTCCTTTTAACTTTTGTTTCACGTCTGCCGTCATTTGTGATTGTGTTTCCGTGATATTTGTAATGATGTACTTGTTGTAGTTTCTCTCCATGTAGTTTTATAATTTTATTTTATGATTTATGATTTTATAATACAATGTCTGAAGCAGACATATTGACCAGTGGAAACAACACTGGAATCAAAGCTCTATGGGACACTGTATGAACTACACGAAACAGTGAGTTTTATTCAGGAGACAGAATTACAGATATAGACATGGTTCAAGTGTGAGTTTTATTCAGGAGACAGAATTACAGATATAGACATGTTTCAAGTGTGAGTTTTATTCAGGAGACAGAATTACAGATATAGACATGTTTCAAGTGTGAGTTTTATTCAGGAGACAGAATTACAGATATAGACATGTTTCAAGTGTGAGTTTTATTCAGGAGACAGAATTACAGATATAGACATGTTTCAAGTGTGAGTTTTATACAGGAGACAGAATTACAGATATAGACATGTTTCAAGTGTGAGTTTTATACAGGAGACAGAATTACAGATATAGACATGTTTCATGTGAAAGGACAGAAGAAGGAGAAGAATACAATGTTACTTTGGCTAAAAATCTAATAATGAATTTCAATGGTAAAAATAACAAATTAATAAATAGAAATAATAAATATAAATAATAAATGTGATACGTAGAAATAATACATGTAATAAATGATGGCTTTTTGTTGAAATGTTTTCATTCGCACATTTTCATTTGTACTTTCATTAAAAGATGTGACACCAATCGCAGCACTTTCTTGCACAAACAACTTCTGATAATTTTGGTTATTAAATTACTTTTTTTTAATTCATACAAGCCTTGAATACACCCATGACAGTCACGCATGATTGACAAAAATCAATAAAATTGTACAAGAACAGTTGATAGAGTTAGTAGTATCAAAGTTATTAGTGTCCATATCATGTTTCAGACGTAGCGACTTGAACCTGTAATGACTTGACTTAAGACTTGACTTAAGACTTGACTTAAGCATTGTTTGACTATAGTGATTTTCAAGAAAGTATTTAAGCTCGGTGGCTCATCATTAAATCAACAAATACAATGGTTCGGTCATCTGGAAAGAATGCCGTGTGATCCATTAGTTTATAAATCATATATAAAGAGAGGAGAAGCAGAAAGAAGTGGCAGGAATAAGAACATTGTATCTCCTTCGACACTAGTAAAAGGTAAAAGAGGAAGGAAAGAAGTCATCATTTTATCATTTCGACATGAAGCTTATCATTTTCAAGTTCTGTCTCGACATCGAAGGTTGACTGCAATTGATTGGCTTCCTCCATCCTCTGTCTCTTGTTCTGGTGGTGCACTCTGCTAGAGTGTATCCTGTCCATATCATGTTGCCCCCCTCCCCCACAACTTGTATCTTTGTTTAACTGTAGGGCGTAAATGCTCAATTCTATATTCAGAAAATGTCTTCAAGAATAAGGTATCATGTTTGTAATATGTTCAAAATTGTTTGTTTATTTGTAGTTTATTCAATAGTTACGTTTTTGTACAACGTATATTTATAATCTCGTTCTTTTCTTTTCGTGAAGTGCTCCATATTTTTGTATATCAACCATCAACCCATAATCCGTCAGGGTTGATGAATACTACACTGGATGCGTCAACACACAGCCAGTGTTGATGGATACTACAGTGGATGCGCCAACATACAAAGTCAGTTTTGATGGATACTACAGTGGATGCGTCAACACACAGAGTCAGTGTTGATGGATACTAAACTGGATGCGTCAACACACAGAGTCAGTTTTGATGGATACTACACTGGATACGTCAACACACAGTCTTCCAGTAATCTCTAATCTCAACGATGTGCGGATAAAACATGACTTGTCCAGTATTTTATATTGTCTGCCCATTATTTCATCTAGGGACATCCGCTTCTTCCACCTTTGACTGTCAATCAATCCCTCAATCAAGTGCCATGCCGAGTGGTGTAGGCAACCATGCTTCTCCACAACTCTCTGTCTCTTGTGCTGTTAATACGTTCATTTGTGACTTCTTTTTAAGCCAGTGACAACCCATCCAATAATTTTTTCTATTTGTCTTCCTCTGTCCTTTCTCCGCATGATCTTTCCGGTGATTACTAAATACTGAAGTTTTACTTTTCTCATGACACGGCCTAAAAAAACATCTGTGATTTCTTAGCTGCATCTAGTATTATCTTTTTTAACAAGTAATCTTGTACATATTCAAACCATGCAAGCTTTCACTGCTTTACTATTGAAAGTATTGATTCTTGCGATTCTCTATTTTATTTCTTACATACACTTTTGTCGTATGCTCTCAATATGAGATTCGCAGAATTCTATAACAAAAGTCTACAACAATTATATTTCAAGTCCTATATCCGTCTATATCCATGTCTACAAAGAGTTTCTAAATCTCACAAGTATAATGCATAATACATACTGAAATCTTGTACGCCTAATAGTAATAGCACATTGGAACTTTTGTCATTTTGCATCTTGCACACTTTACGCGTATATTGGCGCAATATAACTCTTCAGTTGAAATCTTACAAACCTATTAATTGAACGTGGGAACACAGCAGATAGAAAGAAACATGCACTCTTGATAAGAACATCTTGGAACTTATTAGCGGAAACATGTACACTTAATTATGGCATATTGGAGTTTATTAATTGGAAACTTGATGTTTTGATGCGATTACGAGAAATAATCGATCGCAATAATAATATTATTACAATAATACTACTTTCAAAAAATACTACTATTACAATAATACTACTATTACAATAATACTACTATTACAATAACACTACTATTACAATAACACTACTATTACAATTTATATTATAACTACTGAATTAGCTATCATATGTTAGGCTGTTAACATCATACAAACATTTTAACATGAAATTTATCTACATTTCGCGTGATCGCATGCTTGATTTATGTTGGCTGTTACATGAGTGGACTTTCGTTTTCGACCACAGACAGCAGCAACTTCGTTAGGCGGCAACCATATCCCCTTCTCAAGCACTGGGAATAAAAAATGTAGTGTCAACATAAGAATATCTTGCTTCATAAAGTAAGTAAAGGGATGTAATCAATTTAGAAAAACAAAAGCGACATTAGTATATATATATATATATATAGTTGTGTTACTACATTCCCCACACAATTTCCTCAGTTGTGTTACTACATTCCCCACACAATTTCCCCAGTTGTGTTACTACATTCCCCACACAATTTCCCCAGTTGTGTTACTGAATTCCCCACACACTTTCCCCAGTTGTGTTACTACATTCCTCACACACTTTCCCCAGTTGTGTTACTAAATTCCCTACACACTTTCCCCAGTTGTGTTACTACATTTCTCACACACTTTCCACATTTGTGTTACTACATTTCTCACACACTTTCCACAGTTGTGTTACTACATTCCTCACACACATTCCCCAGTTGTGTTACTACATTCCTCACACACTTTCCCCAGTTGTGCTACTATATTCATCGAATAATGTTATCTCTGTCCAGTATTTGACAGTTTAAGAACTAGTAAGAGTAGTTTGCCATTACAAACAGTTATAATTGAGTTGAGACTAGTTGAGTTCTGATTTTCCATTACTACATTTAGTGATTCTTGATTCTTGATTAGGAACAAACGTCACAGCACTGAGGGCATTCCCATATATGCTCCGCTTGCCGTTCCGTCAGCCATCTAAAAGTGTATAAGCTCAGTGTCCCAGTCAATTTCTGATAACGCGTTCTTCTGATCTTTCCGGAGAGGGAGCACTTTCTCCCATCATCTCAAGTCACTCCCATTTCTACCATTCTCTGGATATGCACATTGTACCGTTCGTCTTCCTCCTCATCTTCTCGTAGGTTATCCATGACTGCTCTAATCAATTCATTCCTGTCTCTTCTTATCTCGGTACCATTCACCAAAGCCCTACCAGCCAACACATCGGCTCTTTCGTTTCCCCTGACCCCAGCATGACCAGGACAGTAAATCCATGTAATGCTCTGCGCATTGTCGAGAAGAGTGACCCATTCAGTTCTGATCATACACTTTTATATCTTGCGCAGCATACTTTGCGAGTCTGATATAATCACTGAGTTTGTGAGACTGATAGAATCCAAGTGAGAGCTGCTGTCACCGCTTCTATTGTTCATTTAGTGAACATGTGTGAAATATCTTCCTTCATTTGTTGCCGCTTCTCATACAGGAAAATGGGGATGATAAAACCATCTCTCCGTATTTTAATTTAATTTTGTGTGTTTATTTCGTTTGTGTGCGTTTCGTGAAAAAGGTCCCAGTTGGACCTTGACGAAGAAAAAGTTCTTGTTACTTTGTTTTCTGTTATTTCCTTGTTCCATTAGTTGTATTATTTGTTAGTTATTAGTTTAACCAGTAACAATATTACATTATCCAAGTTATTAGTTCCTGTACCAATAGTACATTATCCTAGTTATTAGTTCCTGTACCAATAGTACATTATCCTAGTTATTAGTTCCTGTACCAATAGTACATTATCCTAGTTATTAGTTCCTGTACCAATAGTAAATTATCCTAGTTATTAGTTCCTGTACCAATAGTACATTATCCTAGTTATTAGTTCCTGTACCAATAGTAAATTATCCTAGTTATTAGTTCCTGTACCAATAGTACATTATCCTAGTTATTAGTTCCTGTACCAATAGTACATTATCCTAGTTATTAGTTCCTGTACCAATAGTACATTATCCTAGTTATTAGTTCCTGTACCAATAGTACATTATCCTAGTTATTGCATCTTTGTAATTGTTTATTTCTGCTGTACTCTCCATCTTGTCGGATATCCTGTGACAGTCTAGTTAGTTATAGGTGATAAGTATAATTTTATCACGATGAAATTAAAATGAAATCATAAAAAATGAAAACGGTACTAACCAATGTTCTGACCAGCGGCTAGAGGACAAGTAGCAGACACCATGCTAGGCTCTGGTTCCCCTGAAGGTTTGTAGTTATACCACAACACAGCCATTCCCTGAAAGAGAAAATATAAATATCTTGTATTTTATGAAATTTCTATAAAATTCTTCTTTTGTGTGCAAATAATTATATAGTAGATCTAATCAGTGAATCAACCAATCAGTGTATCAGTCAGTCAATCAACTAATCAGTGAATTAGTCACTCAACTAATCAGTGAATCAGTCAGTCAATCAACTAATCTGTGAATCCATCAGTCAATAAACTATTTAGTGAATCAGTCAGTCAATAAACTATTTAGTGAATCAGTCAGTCAATAAACTATTTAGTGAATCAGTCAGTCAATAAACTATTTAGTGAATCAGTCAGCCAATCAACTAATCCGTGAATCCGTCAGTCAATAAACTATTTAGTGAATCAGTCAGTCAATAAACTATTTAGTGAATCAGTCAGTCAATAAACTATTTAGTGAATCAGGCAATCAATTAATTAGTCAATTAGTAAGTCATTCAATTAATCCCGATCTTTAGGCCTCTGATTGTTCGCACAATTTCTAGGCATAGGCCAGGACTAAGAAATTGTTCTTGTTTCCCTGCACTTAAGGATGTTTGCGTAGTCTCATTCCATGTGATTCCCATCTCACATCCATCATGGTCTCTGTTTTCAATGTGTTTCTAGGGCCCCTTGTTTACATCTCCACAGTTCAATGTCATTGATCTCCAAGTTATATCGTTGTACTGATCTTTCTTGTGAGCTTGTGCCCAATCTATTTCTATTCTTTATTACAAACTGGTAATTATTTGTGCTAGATTCGTTAAGCATTATTCAATCTTGAATCATTCATATATTGTAAATCTATCCAACAAACATTGTAGTCCTAACATTGTAGCATGTTTTATTTTCGCTAATGGCTAGACACATCAGTATTCTGTGCACTCTCATTTAATCAAAATTGAGTGCATCTATTCAATTCCCATTCCATTAATTAAAATGTTGGTGCATCTACTCAAGTTTTTCCCGTACTTGTAGATGATTACGTGTAGGACCCATTCATTACTTATAGATGTTTTGAGATGGGTGTGAGAATGTATGTTTTGATGGATATCTACTGGTGGATGTGGGAGAGGGGCGATGTGCAGTGAAATGTGTTCAGAAACCAACTAATGAAGGGAGATAAATCAACTAATGACTTGACTTACTTTTTTTGGAATCACAGTAATATTTTGTTCAACAAAGACGGTTGCTCCCCCTGCTGTTACGTCAGTCAACTGTTGAAAAGTAGATGTCATTATGAGAATTTGCGCAGGCATTTGACAAGACATTATACGGATTTGTACAAGCAATTGACAAGACATTATACGAATTTGTACAAGCAATTGACAAGACATTAACGGATTTGTACAAGCAATTGACAAGACATTATACGGATTTGTACAAGCAATTGACAAGATATTATACGGATTTGTACAAGAAATTGATAAGACATTATACGGATTTGTACAAGCAATTGACAAGATATTATACGGATTTGTACAAGCAATTGACAAGACATTATACGGATTTGTACAAGCAATTGACAAGATATTATACGGATTTGTACAAGCAATTGACAAGACATTATACGAATTTGTACAAGCAATTGACAAGACATTATACGGATTTGTGCAGGCAATTGACAAGACATTATACGGATTTGTACAAGCAATTGACAAGACATTATACGAATTTGTACAAGCAATTGACAAGACATTATAAGGATTTGTGCAGGCAGTTGACAAGACATTATACGGATTTGTGCACGCAGTTGACAAGACATTATACGGATTTGTACAAGCAATTGACAAGACATTCTACGGATTTGTACAAACAATTGGAGTTTATATTTTATATATAAATGGAACAACAATTATATTAGTACAAAACAATACATAACAATTTCAGTCTTTCAGTGATTTATAAATAGAATACGCGATTTATTTTCTCAATGTGATAGATTAGAACCAGGTTCAACAATTCTGAGACTTTGAAACAACATTGTGACTGGTCTAGCAAACCGACAATGTAGAACTAAAACGCTCAATGGAAACATGGAGGGTTTTCAAAGGATTACAATCAATATCAACACAATGCCAAACCTGGATCACATCAGAAGACAACAGATTAAGTGGTTTTTCAAATGCTTACAGACTACCATCAGATATTTCCCCACCCCCTCAACAAAACAAAAAACAAACAAAAACAAAACGCGTTGCTGCAATGACACAATGCATAGAAAGCCAGGAGCAGACCATACAAAAGATGGATTACAGAAATAAAAGAGTTAACGAAAACAAACATATGTGAAGTACACAAACAGGCCGTATCCATCTGTCCACCTATGTAGCATCGATTCTAACATATTAGACGTCTAGAAGAGAGTTAGTCAGAGCTTTGCAACATCGATTCTAACATATTGTTGCTAATCTTTGACATAAATAAACAAAATATTGGAAAATTGGAGGTAAGGGAGATGTGGTTCTGTAGATTAATGCTGAGTATCAAGGACAGCTAAAAAGATTAACAAGGAGGTTCTGAAAGAGTCACATGTAAGACGTGGGTTACTTCATAATGTCAGAGACACTCTTATTTTGGACACCTTATGAGACAGGGTGGTCTGGAGAATATAGTAACAGCAGGCAAGAAAGAAGACAAGAGAGATTGGAGATGACAATGTGAGAAATATTAGTCTGACAACGTGACATGACAAAGTGTCAGCGAAGATCCTGGTAAAAGAAACTTGAATGCGTAGAATAAAAAAATCACCTATGCCAATGGGCACGGCACCTGATGATGATTATAATGTTCGTAAACGCATTACGAAAGAAGAAGACGAAAAATTTACTTAACTAGGAAATATCAGCTACTGACATTGGATTTCTTCTTCTTCAGCGTTCATTCTCAAACTCCCACTGGATCTTCCTTGTAGCAGGACCACGGTCCTACTAGATTTCATTCTCAAACTCCCACTGGATCTCCCTTGTAGCAGGACCACGGTCCTACTAGATTTCATTCTCAAACTCCCACTGGATCTCCCTTGTAGCAGGACCACGGTCCTACTATATTTCCAACAGGATGTAGTCCTGAGAATGGAAATGCGTTGTGTATCCGTTTTATTTGCGCCAATGGCCCGACACATCCATCTTCGGCGGAGACATCGGATTTAACATGTTAGTATATGGCACCATCATCTTAAAAACTTAAAATGACACTTAATTGGCATGAACAACTTAAAAACATGACATGACATTCAATTGATATCAACATCTTAAAAACATAAAATGACAATTAACATCAACAACTTAAAAACATGACATGACATTCTTATTGGCATGAACAACTTAAAAACATGACATGACATTCTTATTGGCATGAACAACTTAAAAACTTAAAATGACACTTAATTGGCATGAACAACTTAAAAACATGACATGACATTCTTATTGACATTAACAACTTAAAAACATGACATTCAACAGTAGCTTACGTAAATATGTAGAGTAGCAAATCGATTGCCTCTGTTTTTTCCGCCATATGTATCGTTGTACGTCTGGGTAAAAAACAACGTCAGTTAGACATAAATTGACTTGAACATGTCAGTAACTACAACCAGAATTACTGCTGGTACTACATCGGATATTTGTCCTGTTATATCTTTTCTTTTATTTGATTACTGGCATTGCAGCATTTACTAATTTTAAAGAAACCTTAGTACATTTTCCTACAAATGTTATCATTATTAATGTTAATGTTATCATCACAATTACTAAAGTTATCATCGCTACTACTAAAGTTATCACATCACAACTACTAAAGTTATCATCGCTACTACTAAAGTTATCATCACAACTACTAAAGTTATCATCGCTACTACTAAAGTTATCATCGCTACTACTAAAGTTATCATCACAACTACTAAAGTTATCATCACAACTACTAAAGTTATCATCGCTACTACTAAAGTTATCATCACAACTACTAAAGTTATCATCGCTACTACTACTAATGTTATCATCACTACTACTAATGTTATCATCACTACTACTAATGTTATCATCGCTATTACTAATGTTATCATCGCTACTACTAATGTTATCATCGCTACTACTAATGTTATCATCACTACTACTAATGTTATCATCACTACTACTACTAATGTTATCATCCCTACTACTAACGTTATCATCGCTACTACTACTAATGTTATCATCACTACTACTAATGTTATCATCACTACTACTAATGTTATCATCGCTATTACTAATGTTATCATCGCTACTACTAATGTTATCATCGCTACTACTAATGTTATCATCACTACTACTAATGTTATCATCACTACTACTACTAATGTTATCATCGCTACTACTAATGTTATCATCGCTACTACTAATGTTATCATCACTACTACTAATGTTATCATCACTACTACTACTAATGTTATCATCACTACTACTACTAATGTTATCATCACTACTACTACTAATGTTATCATCACTACTACTACTAATGTTATCATCACTACTACTAATGTTATCATCACTACTACTAATGTTATCATCACTACTACTAATGTTATCATCACTACTACTAATGTTATCATCACTACTACTACTAATGTTATCATCACTACTACTACTAATGTTATCATCACTACTACTACTAATGTTATCATCACTACTACTAATGTTATCATCACTACTACTAATGTTATCATCACTACTACTAATGTTATCATCACTACTACTACTAATGTTATCATCACTACTACTAATGTTATCATCACTACTACTAATGTTATCATCACTACTACTAATGTTATCATCACTACTACTAATGTTATCATCACTACTACTACTAATGTTATCATCACTACTACTAATGTTATCATCACTACTACTAATGTTATCATCGCTACTACTAATGTTATCATCACTACTACTGTTCTGTCGTCCATGCCTATTTTCGGCGCTTCCAAGAAGCTCTTGAATTTCCAGAAGTTTCCATTCTGCCTATAGTTCAATTCTCTCTGAGATCTAATGCTGAAACCTGTGATGTGTGAGACTTTCCTGCAATCTACGTTGAATTTCCATAGCGAATTGACAGGTTTTATTTATCGCCATCATCATCAGGTAGCATACCCTGAACATGATGTAGGAGTCATCACAAACTTTATAAACGTCTGTCGATCGTGAATCAGTCTTCCTGCTTATGTCACTGTCATGTTCACGTGGTCTTTTGATGTCTTGTGTCCATCTTCTTCTTGGTCTGTCTCTTGTTTTTTAAAGCATATCGTCTCTATGGCATCAGCCCCTCCAATATGGTCTTCTCTAGGTTGTCTTTGCGCCTGAAATGGCCAAAATATTGTAGTTTTCTGGAAGAAACATGCTGTGTAATCAGTTGTTTTTCGCCATTAATTTCCCTCAAGATGGCTATATTGGTGATATCTTTGGTCCGTGGTATTCTGATGATATTTCTGTAATATTTTGTTTCAAATGTTGCTATTATATTTTTCACTTTATTGGCGATTGTCCAGGATTCACACCCATATATTGACACTGGGAATATGCACGCTCTTAGGAATGTTAGTTTTGTTGTTTTGCAGCAGCTCAGCCATGTGTTTTAAATATGTATTAACTTCTTTGAGGAGATATCTCAAACTCCTTCTGACTTCTTCAGAGCAGTCACCGTTAAGGTTGATAAGAGAACCAACGTATTAAAAAATATTGACTCATTCTAATACGCTGTTGTTGATATTGATTGAGACCTTGCTAATGGTTTTGTCGCTTGTCACAATTTTAGTTTTGTTTCCATTCAGAAATATGCGTTGTTTTTCACTATGTTTTATAATGGAGTTTATGAGGTGTTGATGACCTGGTTGACTGCGGGCCAATAATCTTGTATCTGCAGGTTTTACTACACCGGTAATATAACCTGTACTTCTGATTTTAAATGGTTTATACTAATTTGATTTTTATATCTGTCTTTTGTTATTTCCACTTGTGCCGTTAAGTGTCGGGGGGGGGGGGGGAGGGGTTCAGTTGTCTGTTTTTCACAATTTGGGACATATTAACCATGGACAACCCGTGTCTCGTTTAGTTATTTGATTGTCTCCATCCATAATATTCTTGATCATTTTCAAGTTTGCAACCCGATCTTCTGCTGCTATATGCACGAAGAAATGGTTGCATTTGTTCATGAGATCTCTACGCGACTTTGCTGTCTCGTGATATAGTCTTAACATGTGGAGTTCGTCATACTTAACATGTGGAGTTCGTCATACTTAACATGTGGAGTTCGTCATACTTAACATGTGGAGTTCGTCATACTTAACATGTTGAATTCGTCATACTTAGCATGTGGAGTTCGTCATACTTAACATGTGGAGTTCGTCATACTTAACATGTGGAGTTCGTCATGCTTAACATGTGGAGTTCGTCATACTTAACATGTGGAGTTCGTCATACTTAACATGTGGAGTTCGTCATGCTTAACATGTGGAGTTCGTCATGCTTAACATGTGGAGTTCGTCATACTTAACATGTGGAGTTCGTCATACTTAACATGTTGAATTCGTCATACTTAGCATGTGGAGTTCGTCATACTTAACATGTGGAGTTCGTTATGCTTAACATGTGGAGTTCGTCATACTTACCATGCTGAGTTCATTATGAGGGAATAAAAGACCCGCTGCACCGAAATCCAGTACCTACAACAATGGAATACACCAAAACACATAACATAGTTATGTTATCTAATTAACTGTCTGTCTGTGTGACAGTCTGTGTGTCTGTCTGACTGCCTGTCTATCTATCTATCTGTCTGTCGGTCGGTCTGTCTGTCTCTCTGTCTGTCTCTCTGTATATCTATCTACCAATCCAACCATCAATCCATTCATCCATATACCCACACATACAGTCATCGATCCATATACCAATACTTTAATTCATCAATCACCCACCAGTTTATCCATCAATCGATATACATATACATGCATTCATTTATCCATATATCCATACATTCTTCCATCCATCCAACCTTTCATCATCTGTTCTATCCACCCAAACATCCAGCTATACATTCATCCATCAATCTATCCATCAATATATGTATATCTATACATCCATATCCATAAATTCATCTATCCACCCATCTATCCATCCATTTGTTCATCCGTATATCTATATATCCGTGTATCGATACAACCTTCCTCCAATCCATCCATCGTTCCATCCACCCATCAATCTATATATACATTGATCCATTTCTCTCTAAATGCGTATCTATTTATATAAATGTGAGCATATATTTATCAATCCAGCTAGATATGCATCCATCCATGCGTGGATTAATCCATACAGAATCCAGCTAGCTATCTCCATCCATGCGTGAATTAATCCATACAGATTTATCAATCCAGCTAGCTATGACTCCATCCATGCGTGAATTAATCCATACAGATTTATCAATCCAGCTAGATATAACTCCATCCATGCGTGGATTAATCCATACAGAATCCAGCTAGATATAACTCCATCCATGCGTGGATTAATCCATACAGAATCCAGCTAGATATATCTCCATCCATGCGTGGATTAATCCATAAAGATGTAAAGTACTCAGTGAAACATATAATCTTTCAACATTACACAGACTATATGGTCAATCAATCAAGTGCCATGCCGACTGGCGTAGGCCAGCACGCTTCTCCACAACTTTCTGTCGCTTGTGCTGTTAATACTTTCAGTTGGTGACTTCTTGTTGTACCACAGTGTCAACGCATTGATATTACTTCCACTTCACAGAATGTTTCTCATTTTTGAAATGTTTATTTGACCTGAACTATCCTGTTGTTGATGTCATTGAAGCACGTACCATCTGATGTTGTTTGTTTGTTTGAGAACCCCAGGAATTATGAGCAATTAGCTCTTATTTCTTATGTGCAATGGGGCGGTTTATGAGTTTTCTTTCATACACAGGAGGCTTTACCGTTCGACCTGGTTCAACGTCTATTGGTGGAACATTCTACTCAGAGGGACTACATGAGACGAGACGAGATGATGGTGTGCTTGGGTCCCCCATTGTTTGTCTATCCTCTGACGAGGCGATTCTAAGCCAGCGAGCAGGAAGACAGCAGGAAGACCTCGTGTATGAAGACCATTCCATTACTAACATTTGTGTCCCTAGGTCCCAGACCTAAATTCTTCCGTATGAGTTGTGTGCCGATCGAATTAGGATTGATACACCTTCATAGACGAGGCGCTGTTTTGCCAAAAACGTCGGCGGTCTGAGATTTGACATGTGCATTTCTCACGCACTCACCTCGTTCAACTGAGATGGCCTTCCAATCCATTGCCAGACGCGGCTTGTTTAATTTAGCTCTTTGCCATTGCGTATATTATCCAAATAGGTAAGTAAAATATGAATCTCGGACAAGGAGCCTCGGGATATTGAATAAATAGTTTTATTGAATAAATCGTTCAATAACTTAAGTGAAGAGTTCCCTCAACAGACAAAATCCTTCAATAACTTTCCGTCAAGTCTCTCCGATAAATAAATCCTTCAATAACGTACGTCAAGTCTCTCCGATAAATAAATCATTCAATAACGTACGTCAAGTCTCCCCTATAAATAAATCATTCAATAACGTACGTCAAGTCTCCTGATAAATAAATCATTCAATAACGTACGCCAAGTCTCCCCGATAAATATATCATTCAATAACGTACGCCAAGTCTCCCCGATATATAAATACTTAAAGCACTTACGTGAAGAGACTCCTCAATAAATAAATCCTTCAATAACTTACATGAAGTGGTTCCCCAATAAAATGATGTTCGCTAGTTTGACGAACGTCTAGGCCAGTGACATCACTTGCCCGTAGAGACACTTTACGAACATTTCTACTATCCGCATCTTTGAAATATCCCCTGTATATGTAAACAATATCACATTAATAACTGGAAGTGCTTAGAATATGCAACTATCATCATGAGAACTTTGCTTACAGCAAGCTAGAGATAAAATATACTTATGTCAGCAGTATTCTATTGGGTGTTTGCACAGTCACCACACACTCATTTACGTCGGCGCTGACTCGACGTCATATGAATTGTGAGTGCTTATTCCGATTCTGTGTGACCTCAGACACCAGCGACTGTATATACACCATATAATAATAACATAGAGGCTTATTATCCCGACAAATAGACGACAGAAGAATCATCAAGTCTGAACTGTTTAACATTTATAAATGTTATCACTAGAGGCGGGATGAGAAATATAAATGTTATCACTAGCGGCGGGATGAGAAATATAAATGTTATCACTAGCGGCGGGATGAAAAATATAAATGTTATCACTAGAAGCAGGGTGAGAAATATAAATGTTATCACTAGAGGCAGGTTGAGAAATATAAATGTTATCACTAGAGGAGGGTTGAGAAATATAAATGTTATCACTCGAGGAAACCGGGAAATATAAATGTTATGATTTTAGGCACCATGAGAAACATAAATGAAATCATTAGAGGCGGGATGAGAAATATAAATGTTATCACTAGCGGCTAAATGAGAAATATAAATGTTATCACGAGGCAGGCTGAGAAATATAAATGTTATCACTAACCGGAAAAATGAGAAATATAAATGTTACCTCTAGAGTAAACCGGGAAATATAAATGTTATCACGCGGCACCAAGAGAAATATAAATATTATAAGGATACGATTAGAGTGTTCTAAAGAGATACGAAGTGTTGTTACCAACTCTTTGTTGGTTTTCCTATCTTTCCAAAAAGTTATCATATCCACATGTACCACAAATGTAATAGTGTTGTAAGTAGTAGTACCAGAGTTATCAGAGTTGGACAGATGTTGTAGGTAGTAGTATCAGAGTTGGACATATGTTGTAGGTAGTAGTATCAGAGTTGGACAGATGTTGTAGGTAGTAGTATCAGAGTTGGACAGATGTTGTAGGCAGTAGTATCAGAGTTGGACAGATGTTGTAGGTAGTAGTATCAGAGTTGGACAGATGTTGTAGGTAGTAAGTAGTATCAGAGTTGGACAGATGTTGTAGGTAGTAAGTAGTATCAGAGTTGGACAGATGTTGTAGGTAGTAAGTAGTATCAGAGTTGGACAGATGTTGTAGGTAGTAGTATCAGAGTTGGACAGATGTTGTAGGTAGTAGTATCAGAGTTGGACAGATGTTGTAGGTAGTAGTATCAGAGTTGGACAGATGTTGTAGGTAGTAGTATCAGAGTTGGACAGATGTTGTAGGTAGTAGTATCAGAGTTGGACAGATGTTGTAGGTAGTAGTATCAGAGTTGGACAGATGTTGTAGGTAGTAGTATCAGAGTTGGACAGATGTTGTAGGTAGTAGTATCAGAGTTGGACAGATGTTGTAGGTAGTAAGTAGTATCAGAGTTGGACAGATGTTGTAGGTAGTAAGTAGTATCAGAGTTGGACAGATGTTGTAGGTAGTAGTATCAGAGTTGGACAGATGTTGTAGGTAGTAGTATCAGAGTTGGACAGATGTTGTAGGTAGTAGTATCAGAGTTGGACAGATGTTGTAGGTAGTAGTATCAGAGTTGGACAGATGTTGTAGGTAGTAAGTAGTATCAGAGTTGGACAGATGTTGTAGGTAGTAAGTAGTATCAGAGTTGGACAGATGTTGTAGGTAGTAAGTAGTATCAGAGTTGGACAGATGTTGTAGGTAGTAAGTAGTATCAGAGTTGGACAGATGTTGTAGGTAGTAGTATCAGAGTTGGACAGATGTTGTAGGTAGTAGTATCAGAGTTGGACAGATGTTGTAGGTAGTAGTATCAGAGTTGGACAGATGTTGTAGGTAGTAGTATCAGAGTTGGACAGATGTTGTAGGTAGTAAGTAGTATCAGAGTTGGACAGATGTTGTAGGTAGTAAGTAGTATCAGAGTTGGACAGATGTTGTAGGTAGTAAGTAGTATCAGAGTTGGACAGATGTTGTAGGTAGTAGTATCAGAGTTGGACAGATGTTGTAGGTAGTAGTATCAGAGTTGGACAGATGTTGTAGGTAGTAAGTAGTATCAGAGTTGGACAGATGTTGTAGGTAGTAAGTAGTATCAGAGTTGGACAGATGTTGTAGGTAGTAAGTAGTATCAGAGTTGGACAGATGTTGTAGGTAGTAAGTAGTATCAGAGTTGGACATATGTTGTAGGTAGTAAGTAGTATCAGAGTTGGACAGATGTTGTAGGTAGTAGTATCAGAGTTGGACAGATGTTGTAGGTAGTAGTATCAGAGTTGGACAGATGTTGTAGGTAGTAGTATCAGAGTTGGACAGATGTTGTAGGTAGTAAGTAGTATCAGAGTTGGACAGATGTTGTAGGTAGTAGTATCAGAGTTGGACATATGTTGTAGGTAGTAAGTAGTATCAGAGTTGGACAGATGTTGTAGGTAGTAGTATCAGAGTTGGACAGATGTTGTAGGTAGTAGTATCAGAGTTGGACAGATGTTGTAGGTAGTAGTATCAGAGTTGGACAGATGTTGTAGGTAGTAGTATCAGAGTTGGACAGATGTTGTAGGTAGTAGTATCAGAGTTGGACAGATGTTGTAGGTAGTAGTATCAGAGTTGGACAGATGTTGTAGGTAGTAGTATCAGAGTTGGACAGATGTTGTAGGTAGTAAGTAGTATCAGAGTTGGACAGATGTTGTAGGTAGTAGTATCAGAGTTGGACAGATGTTGTAGGTAGTAGTATCAGAGTTGGACAGATGTTGTAGGTAGTAGTATCAGAGTTGGACAGATGTTGTAGGTAGTAGTATCAGAGTTGGACAGATGTTGTAGGTACTAGTATCAGAGTTGGACTGATGTTGTAGGTAGTAGTATCAGAGTTAGACAGATGTTGTAGGTACTAGTATCAGAGTTGGACAGATGTTGTAGGTAGTGTGTAGTATCACAGAATAATGTTCTATATAGTAAAACAGTAAGGCTAAGGTTGTAGGTAATAGTAAAACAGTTTGAATAATGTTGTAGATATTAGTAACACAAATGTGATATTGTTGTAGGTAGGGGCATCAAGACTTTGACTAATGTTGTAGTTAGCGGTAACACTGTTGGAATAAAGTTGTAGGTAGTGATATCACAGTAGAAATAAAGTTGTAGGTAGTGGTTACACAATTAAAATAATGTTGTAGGTAGTGGTTACACAATTGAAATAATGTTGTATATAGCGAAATCGCGGTTGGAACAATGAAATACATTTGTGTACTGCAATCATCATCATTATCATCATCAGGTGCCATGCCGGCTGGCGTAGGCGATCATGGCTCTCCACAGCTCTCTGTCCAAAATATTATGTATCAATATCGTTGTTGTTTCCCTGCCATACCAGGTTGTCAGACTGTCTAATATTTACTCACGTTGTCGCCCTCTGTCTCTGTTTCCTTCAATTTTGCCTGTTGTGACTATGTTCTCTAAACCTGCCTGTCTCATGAAGTGGCCAAAAAAATGAAGATTGTCTTTTTCTTATATTATTGATTATGGTCCGTTTCTTATTTGACTCTTTCAACACCTCTACATTAGTTTTTCTGGCAGTCCATGGTATTCTCAGCATTCTTCTATACAACCACACCTCTATTGAATCTAATTTCCACACTTTCTAGTTTGTTTATTGTCCACGATTCGCACCCATATGTTAGTGCAATATGGGTGCGAGCATTTACTGCAATACGAAACATAAATTCTTGTAACACAATAGAAACATTTAAAGAGAAACAATATATTCTCACGACTTGAAGTGCCAACAGTGATTACGGTCAAACCCAGGTAAGACACTTTGTTTCAACTGAGGATAGAAAACACATTAATATAAATGAATATTTTTAGCAATCAGAGTAGAATAACTTCTCAAAATGGCATATTTATCTAAATTATTATTTTACAAAAATATTTATCTAAATTATAACGATGACATGCTGGTAGGAAGAAACTTTTATCTGACTCATCCACGTTGAGGTAAGTGTGGAGAACGTTTATATCGTTCTTCTTTGTCTTCTTCCATCGGTTACTATATATTAACTTAGTTTGATTTTGGTCATGTCTGTGTTGATTTGTTGTAGCTGTGACCATGGACAATACTATAAGACATTTGAATAGAAAGTAAACATCACCTAAAAGACTCTATTTTTATTATTTTCGTGAATCTCGTTGGTCTGCCTTGACTTTCTTTGGCATGCGACTCTAAGTATATAAATAGATATAAACGAAAAACATAACAATACTAAAACATCACAAATGAAGTCTTGTTTATTTTCTGTTCCGACGTCTATAATAGATCCTGGTCATGGCTTTAGGTAGCTGATGGTTCCGTTGATCGCCTGCATCTTATTTTTGCGATAATTTGTCTTTTTACTCCAGCATTTCTGATGACTTCTACATTAGCTTTCTTGGCTTTCCATTGAATTTTCATAATTCTTCTAAAAAATCCCATCTCAGTTGCCTCCAACTTATCTTGAACACTTTTGTTTAGCGTCCATGCTTCGCATCCATAAAGAAGGTTTGATCAATATAGCAACCTAGCCCTCTAACTCACGTATGTATTGATACTACTACATTGTATATAATATTTCTCATCTTCGGACATGCTGATTTGGCCTGTACTGATCTGCTTTTCATCTGAAGCTATGACGTATCACAACCCCCAAAACCATCTAAAACAAAATGCTCTATACAGCGCCGTATTTAGACTTGATAAAGCCCTAAGCTATTTGAGATATGGGGGCCCTTTATAAGTCCAGATATTATATGTCAGTGCCAAATATAATTTTTTGGGGCCCCCAAAACAGTGGGTGCCCTAAGCTATAGATTTTGTTTGGCTTATACGTAAATCCTGTCTTGCTCTACGCATGACGAATATCGAACTCCATGCACGTCTAATATCATGATTGATTGAATGGCAAGATGGCAACTCAGAAAATCCAATGCACAAAGAGCTAGGTACATTGAATAGATGCAGTCTTAATAGTTGTCTTGATAAAGGTCCCATTTGGACCAACACGTTGACAATTGTATTTATTCTTTGTTATATTGTTACTTTCTATTTTTTATTATTTTATATTGATAGATTTCTAGTAACCTATTATTAACCTTATTTGTATTTACGTCTTAATAGAAGCACATATGATTGCCAAAACGTCTGAGAAGATTCAACAATAATTGTTATGAATCATATTTTTTATAATTAGTTAGTGCTTTGTATTTGTAACATAAATTTACGTGTTCATTATATGAATTCAATAATAGAAGTACATGAAAGCGATATATGAATTCAATAATAGAAGTTACATGAAAGCGATATATGAATTCAATAATAGAAGTACATGAAAGCAATATATGAATTCAATAATAGAAGTTACATGAAAGCGATATATGGATTCAATAATAGAAGTACATGAAAGCGATATATGAATTCAATAATAGAAGTACATGAAAGCGATATATGAATTCAATAATAGAAGTACATGAAAGCGATATATGAATTCAATAAAAGAAGTACATGAAAGCGATATATGAATTCAATAATAGAAGTTACATGAAAGCGATATATGAATTCAATAATAGAAGTACATGAAAGCAATATATGAATTCAATAATAGAAGTTACATGAAAGCGATATATGAATTCAATAATAGAAGTACATGAAAGCGATATATGAATTCAATAATAGAAGTACATGAAAGCGATATATGAATTCAATAATAGAAGTACATGAAAGCGATATATGAATTCAATAAAAGAAGTACATGAGAGCGATATATGAATTCAATAAAAGAAGTACATGAAAGCGATATATGAATTCAATAATAGAAGTACATGAAAGCGATATATGAATTCAATAAAAGAAGTACATGAGAGCGATATATGAATTCAATAAAAGAAGTACATGAGAACGATGGAGATATTTCAAGAAAATCGGTTGAAACTATGCCATTGATGTTATTGACGAATGAAGTACATGTTTCCATGAGTACATTATTTCACAATCCCTATTCTGCACGAGATCTGTCCTGTTGTCAATGTTCACCTCGCTCGTGTATCATATATCACAGGTAACTCACGTCGCTCGTGTATCATATATCACAGGTACCTGACATCGCTCGTGTATCATATATCACAGGTAACTCATGTCGCTCGTGTATCATATATCACAGGTAACTGACATCGCTCGTGTATCATATATCACAGGTAACTGACATCGCTCGTGTATCATATATCACAGGTAACTGACATCGCTCGTGTATCATATATCACAGGTAACTGACATCGCTCGTGTATCATATATCACAGGTAACTCATGTCGCTCGTGTATCATATATCACAGGTAACTGACATCGCTTGTGTATCATATAACACAGGTAACTCACGTCGCTCAGGTGCCACAGGTAATAATAGCGGACATTATGCTTGTAACTCTTCTATTTATATTCTTATCTTACGTTTAATATTCAAGGTAAAAGTGCGTACCTTGTGAATTGTATCTCGTTTAAGCCTCTTTATTTCATTGTCGCCTACAAGATCCAAGATGAGGGATATATAAGGAGACTTGCTGAGGATTTCTTCCTTGTAAACAATATATGGGATATACTTGGAGTGTCTCAGGCGACATTTTAGTTTTGGAAGCTGCGCCCTCTGAGAATGTACAAGAAGAACAAGGATAATTATACACATGTGTCGCAGGTGTGTCTTTGAATTCATGAATTATTTCACTAGACATACGATAACTATACACATCTGTCTCAGGTGTGTCTTTGAATTCATGAATTATTTCACTAGACATACGATAACTATACACATCTGTCTCAGATGTGTCTTTGAATTCATGAATGATTTTCATTAGACATACGGCAACTATACGTGTCTTTTTGATTTGTCTCTCAATGAATGAATTATTTTCACAAGACAAGAGATGTCATAGAATCAATGATGTCAATAAAATGGTTTAAATTGCGAGTTTAAAAAGATGGCTGTAACGAAAATCATCTGCATCATCATCATGTGTATTGTCAATTGGAGTAGGCGATCAGAAACCTGTACATAAGGCTATAATATAGACTGTCATTTCTGATACTGACTACTTTCATTGTCTTTTCTGAATTTTCTTTAGCTGTAGTTCTATGCATCTTCTGATGTTGATATTGGCAGTTGTGATTCTCTCTTGATATTCCCGGAAAATACTGTTTGTCTAAAGTCATAAGTCCGGGGCTACCACAAGGACATCCTCTGTCCCTAGTATTATTTAATGCATATATAGTTCAAATTACAAGCTGTCAGATTGTAGGACCGGGGATAACTATGTTCTATGCTGATGGCATATTGGTATATAAGCAGGGCAGAGATAGAGAAACGAGCGCCGAGAATATGCAAAGGGAATTTGATCGTATATGGGTGTTGTGCAGTAATTCTGTAGATTTTGTTAATTCATCAAAAGTATCGATCACATGGTTTGTCCTAAATAATCACATAGTAAACACGTTCAACGAAGTGCTTGGGGGTTATGTTGGATATCAGTCTGAGTTTCAAAGATCATGTTGACCACATCATTGTAAAGGTTTATAAAGGTCTTGCAGAGATGAAAGGTATGACTGCTGTTCAGTGTAAACAGAGGCTGCTATTTCTGCTGTATCAGGGATTGGTGATGGCGGTGGTAGTGTACACGCTGGCGATTTTGATACTGAGTCGGACTCAAACAGAAAGATTGGATAGAATCCAGAATGAGGCAATGCGATCATTTTGGGGTGTACGAGAGAAACGTCGGCAAGGGATATGCGATACTTACTTGATTACCAAACTGCAGAGCAAAGAATACAAACCTGCATGGCACGGGACTACCTACAAATCCCCGCTGATAAAGAACATCCTATACACCCTGAAATTCTCAAAGATAAAGGTAGTCGACATAAGAGAGGAAAGTCGTGAATGGGGCGCGCAGAGGATATTATACAGAGTGTGTGCAGATTGAAGTGTGTGCTACCTTGTGCGGAATGGAGTCAGGCGCCCTTGGAGTGTCCGACAGCCTTCAAATTAATAATAACACTCAATGGAGAATGCAGGGAATGGTAACCGACAGTTGTGGAGTCGGAGGTACTCGCTCTGATCGGTGAAAATTCCAGGGAAGATGCTATGACTATATATACAGATGGGTTGGTTGAGAGACACATCAGGAGTGCCTGGGCCTTCACGGCTCTAAAGTGGGGGAAGACCATCAGAGAATGATGTGGTTCGTTCATCCAGACGACAAGCAACATCACAATGGAGATTTTGGCAGTAACCTAATTTTGAAATGGGTGTGCTTGCAGACTGTGACACATGCCTGTATACTCAGTGATTCGATGAGCATGATTGTGAAAATACATGCGGGGTTCATTTGTGAATAGTGACTAGATGCAGTGAAGAATTCCTGTGTGCGTAAAGTGACTTTTATTTTTGTGCCGCAGCATGTGGGAGTTCGAGGTAATGAGAGAGCAGATAGGTTGGTCGCACAGGCGGCTACTACAGCTGTTGGTGAAGCGATGGATCGGGCAGACATTTTGAACGCCCTACGGGAATAACGCACGAACAAATGACTGTACAAGTGACGATGACTCTTGTTCCATGACTTAAATAAGGGAGCTTGGATTGAAATGTGATGTTGCTAGAAAGGAGTGGTTTAATGGGCGAGAAAGAATGATGGTCAATCAATGGCGTAAAGCCATTTACTTTCAACGGCTGAAAGTAAAATATACCAGCCAAATCATGGACATGAAAGTGTCAAATTATGTAGATGAAAGTAAAATAAACCTGTCAAGTCATGGAAATGAAAGTAAAATATACCAGTCAAGTGATGGAAATGAAAGTTTTAAATCATGGAGATTCAATTAAAATATGCCTCTCAAATCATGGTGATGAAAATAAAATATACCACTAAAATAATGAAGAAGAAAGTGTGATGAAATCATGGAGATGTAAGTGTTAAATCATGGAGATGTAATTGTTAAATCATGGAGATGTGTTAAATCATGGAGATGTAAGTGTTAAATCATGGAGATGTAATTGTTAAATCATGGAAATGTGTTAAATCATGGAGATGTAAGTGTTAAATCATGGAGATGTAAGTGTTAAATCATGGAGATGTAATTGTTAAATCATGGAGATGTGTTAAATCATGGAGATGTAAGTGTTAAATCATGGAGATGTAAGGGTTAAATCATGGAGATGAAAATAACATTTCTATGTGAGTACAGTTTCTACTCAAGAAACTGTGAATGTTCCCAGTACAGTGATGACAGTTCCTAATCCAGAGGACAATTCATCAAATCTCTGTGAATGTTCCCAGTACAGTGATGACAGTTCCTAATCCAGAGGACAAATCATCAAATCTCTGTGAATGTTCCCAGTACAGTGATGACAGTTCCTAATCCAGAGGACAAATCATTAAATCTCTGTGAATGTTACCAGTACACTGATGACAGTTCCTAATCCAGAGGACAAATCATCAATCTCTGTGAATGCCGCTGTATTGTTAGACCTCAAAGTGGTAGCAAAGTATATCGAGACAGTTACCTGCCAGACATGTCATAAGAGATGACTAAAGACGTCTGTGGGATGGAATTTCTGTCTCAACCCACATAGTACTAATTGATCCATAGGCCAAGCTGAAGTCGGTTGTGTCAGACCGAAAAGTGCAGATTTGTATTTACGTCGTAAACCGTGGCACAGTGTATTCCTTTTCTCTGTATTAAATTATGTAAACGTGCAGGTATTTCTGAAAGAACGCCGCAGAAGATTAATCTCTGTAAAACTTTCTTTTGACTGAGGAGTGATCAAGATTGTCTTAATATTAGCACAGCAAGAAACATCAAAAGATCAACATCATGGCTGAATCCTAGTTTGATTCTCCACTGTAACCTTTGGTCTACTTTCGAGGTATATTCTGACCTTTGTTGTGTGTTTTGGCAAGCGTAAGATTAAGTACTTAGAATAGGGTTAGGATTAGAAATAATATTTCTAATGTATGCGCGCACATCGCTCCGTGTATAGCGCGCAGAAATACTGATCGTTCAGTAAAAATCATAGAAAAATGTTAAAAAAAAATTATATAAATTTGAAAAGAAACAGATTATGATAATAAGTTCGTCTGTGTCTAGATTTGAACTCGGTGATTGTCAGGATATGACGTCACGGCAGCCATTAATTTCATTGGTGTTACATGAAACTCCGTGACAACAGTGTGCTATTTATAGCACAACGGTGACTTAAACTAGGATTCAACCCAACATCATTAAATAATTAGTAACAGTAAACTATGACTATCACTGCAACAAGATACATTGAATAATCTTACTTGCTGAGAAAGCAGTGTAGAATTGGTACTGTTCAGACACATGCTGTAGAACTTCTTCCAACGGGGATCGATCTTCTTAGTATTCAGCTCCCACAGAGCTGTGACATCTCTTCCAGATCGATGCTTCATATAATCCTGATACAATAGTGAGTTGTCGGGATCTGCCAGCAACATGGGAATATGTATGCGCATGCGCACAATAACAGTAGGTTAGATAAAGAAAAAAGAAAGAAATTGTAATGTAAACATTAATAAAACAAGTTATAACGACTGCTTGAAAACGTCTTTCAGGCACTGCAGCATTTACCTAATCTCTTGGGAAACATCTTTTGACCGTCCGTTCTGTCAAGGGAAGAGATCTTTGCTTTCACAAGAGGAACAGCATGAATAAGACAAGACAGCTTTCAGAACTGCATAGTCGGAACAATGGAATGAGAAAATGCCGAGAAAAAGGTAAGAAAAAATAGATGTATAGTTCTTTATTTAGTGGCTCGTGTGGCAACTCAACCTTTGCTTCTAGTTCAGGATGTGTATTTGTCCATCATAAATAATCGTGACCATTTTTTTATTTCCATTTTTGAAAATTTAGTTTGAATTATGTCCATGCCTAATAGTTTGTAGATGGCTAATGAGCCATATTCGTGCTGTAAATGTCCTTGGACAGTTTGGTCATGGACTGACCACTGTAGACGATTTTGGTTTATCCGCGACTTTCTAGCTACTCTCCGTTATTGGGCTGCAGCATTTCTCCTCTTTTCACAAGATGATGCGCTCTTTTTGACTGTAGAGCGTCATGTAGATCTATTTTGTACAAGTTCTTCCCATGTATCTTGGTCTATTTTAAAAGCTTGCAGTGAGATCTTTAACGAGTCCATTAACGAGAATATGAAGCGTTTACGTAAACATTAGAAACCTCTTCCAAACTTCTATTGATAAGCTTCATATTGGTGGGACTAAATGAAGTAACTAAGTGTGCACTTCTATTCACCAATATTTTACTCTTATCTGCATTGATCTCCATACCATGTTTTTCCAGAAAACTCCAACCTTGTTGTTAACTCCTGTAGTTCAGCTTCTGTTGTCGCCATCAGATCGATATCATCAGCAAAGCGCATATTAGAAATGTGTCGCCCTCGAATCGATGTTTTATAGAGTAAGTAATATGTTACATAGTAATATTATGCCTCTTTACAAAACATTACACATCACTCATAGTTTAAGCTATCCAGGTAGCAAACCATTCAGAAATAATGCATTAAAATATGAAAGCATGAAATCAAACAAGCATATTCCTTGAGCACCGAAAATGGCATTTAAGATAGAAACCAGAGCTTTATAGTCTAAGCGATGTTACGCAATATTTAGTAATCTCATTATTTGCGTACATTTTCAAGTGCCATAATGATGATTCCATGTATAACTATGTTTACATGTTAACAATCTCTTCAAGATTGATATAGTCGCACATAAATCATCATCATCATTGTCCTCTTGTGCCAAGCTTGGCACATAGGGCAGAGGTCATAGCTCTCCATGGTTGCTGATCAACAGCCAGTTGTTCGTGTTCATACCAACTGTTGTGATTTCTTTTTCGATAGTTCTATTTAGTGTTATTTTTGGTCTTCTCCTTTTTCTCTTGCCACTCGGTGACCATGTACGGACTTTCAATGATGCCCAGTTATTATTCAACTAACGTATTTAGAATTATAGCATTGCTGTACATATAGTATCTGTAAGCGGGGTATTTGATTGAAGAGAGAAGTAATTTCTTCGATTTTATGAGATTTTTGGTGCCCTTTATTTAGAAGAACTAATTTTGAAAAGCGGCGAGAAAGTAGTTACCCAGCTCAGCACAATGACAATGTTACAGCTCAGCACAATGACAATGTCCCAACTCAGCACAATGACAATGTCCCAACTCAGCACAATGACAATGTCCCAACTCAGCACAATGACAATGTCCCAACTCAGCACAATGACAATGCCCCAACTCAGCACAATGACAATGTTACAGCTCAGCACAATGACAATGTTACAACTCAGCACAGTTGTAAAGTCATACCTTGATTATGGAATTTTGTTTTCTTTGCAACTAGTACATTTGTTTTCTCTGTGCATTTCTCTCACAGTGTTCATACGAGCATGATGGTTATCTGTCACTGTCTGTATATCTCTATGTGACTATCGTATTATATTTACCGATTTGGAAATCTACACTAACAATACATACCTATTTCATGTGCTTTCTCGAACAATCTCAGAGCCCGTGGTTTGTCATTTTTCTAGCAAACAAATAAAAAAACATACACAAATATAAAACAACAAATGAGGACTTAACAAGTTAGTTAATACTAGAAATGACAACAATACTGAAATACAATAGAAAACATATTATATGAGAGCACTTCTGTCTAGTTATGTGTGTAGTTATGCCACAATTCATCTGTGCAACATAACATCTAACGAACTTCATTCACCTCTTCTGTGTATCATAACATATAAAAACGTTCATCACTTCTACTGTGTATCATAATTCGTAACGAACTTCCATTACCTCTTCTGTATATCATAACACATAATCCGGATGTGTCGGGTCATTGGAACAACTAAAACGGGGAAACAATGCATTTCCATTTTCTGGACTACATTCTGCTGGAAATCTAGTTGGACCATTGTCCTGCTGAAAGATTCAGTGGGAGTTTGAGAATGAACGCTGAAGTAGATAACACGTAAAAACGTCCATCACTTCTTCTGTGTATCATAACACATAAAAAAGTTCATCATCTCTTCTGTGTGCCATAACACATAACGGATTTCCATCACCTATTCTGTGTATCAAAGCACGTAGACACATTCATCAACTCTTCTGTGTATCGTAACATATAACAAACTTCCATCACCTCTTCCGTGTCTAATAACACATAAAAAACGTCCATCACGACTTCAGTGTATCATAACACTTAACGGACATTCATCAGTTCTTATGTGTATCAGAACACATACAAAACTCACATCATGTCTTCTGTGTTTCATAACAAATAAAAAGACATCCATCACTTCTTTTGTGTATCATAACGCATAAAAGACGTACATTAACTCTTCTGTGTATCATAAAACATAACAGACAACATCCAGTTCCTATTTGTATCATAACAGTACTAAATTCTAAAGTTCCTACCTGAAAAGTAATTCTTGCTATCGAAGCTAGAGCGTCACTAATGTTGAAGGAAACTAGCGATACGTTTAGTTTATCTATGTTGTAGTCCTTTATTGATGCCTCCAGCCATTGCAATGATGAGTCTAGTAATCCAATCTGCATGAGAACTTTACCTAGAGGAAACGTGATCAGCTTTAGGCGATACCAAGTAACACAGAAACACAATCACAGACGATGCAATGTACACACAATCACAGTCGATGCAATGTACACACAATCACAGTCCATGTAGTGTACATTCAAAATATCTCATTGCCATTCAGCAACGATATAATTACTATTCCAAAATTGTATCATCATTATCAAAGTCAATGTCTTACTACTATCAAGTCAATGTCGTATTATTGTCCAGTCAATGTCGTATTATTGTCCAGTCAATGTCGTATTATTGTCCAGTCAATGTCGTATTATTGTCCAGTCAATGTCGTATTACTGTCCAGTCAATGTCGTATTATTGTCCAGTCAATGTCGTATTATTGTCCAGTCAATGTCGTATTATTGTCCAGTCAATGTCGTATTACTGTCCAGTCAATGTCGTATTATTGTCCAATCAATGTCGTATTATTGTCCAGTCAATGTCGTATTATTGTCCAGTCAATGTCGTATTACTGTCCAGTCAATGTCGTATTATTGTCCAGTCAATGTCGTATTATTGTCCAGTCAATGTCGTATTATTGTCCAGTCAATGTCGTATTATTGTCCAGTCAATGTCGTATTACTGTCCAGTCAATGTCGTATTACTGTCCAGTCAATGTCGTATTATTGTCCAGTCAATGTTGTATTACTGTCCAGTGTGTCCCTCAACATATGAAATTATTTCAACACCATCTAGTCAGAATTTCATTACTTTTCAGTCATTATCTTACTGCAAACGGTCTCGAACAAAGCTCATTAACATATTGGTATAGCGCCACCTTGTACTTCTGCGTCCATGTTGTGGAGACATCCAGGCTTACCCTCAAACACATCGTTTTAAGTTTGTCTTTCAGCGTCAGAGGTAGAAGAGTTTTCTGGAGATGGTCATTGTGTGTGCTGAGTATATGGTAGAGTTTGTCGTCTCTTTTATTTCGGTGGTCCATCGTTTTCGTGGTCGTCCTCTAGGTCTGCCTTCACTGTATCTGTGATCTCTAGAATACTCTTTATTTTACTACGAGCCATTGTGCTCTCACTGACGGTTTGCTAATCCTGTCTCAGTGTTGTATCAGGAAATTCACATGGCTACACCGCGATCTCTAACACATACAGAAAGAAACCACATATTCCATGCGAATAGAACTGAAACACCGAACTGAACTTCCATTTTGATCACAGAAATAACACAGCTGTTACTTTGCGTTATTTTATAGAAAGTCCATTTTTTTTAGTTTCAAGGAGTTGTCATCGATATTTGTGGTAATAACCTAGACTTCAGAGAATATACGATACACTGTAGAAGACCACATTCACACAAATAGCAAATATACGCACTTGTGCAGCCGAACTAGAAAGGGGAGCAAGGATTACTAACACAGTTACCTACCGTGCATGTTGTAGAATAGACTGATGACGTTTTAGAGTGAAATTATCTATCCCAGGACATAGATGATTTGCGTAACCTGTACGCTATTCAGTAGTCATTTTTGTGAGACCAAGAGGCACAGACATCGCAGCTAAGCTGTAAATCTTGATACAGCACATTCGATTGTAAATCTCTAGTCCTTCTAGCACGTATGAAGATATGTCTTGTTTATCTAGTATGTTTGTATGTGTGTCTAGTCTAGAATATTTGTAGATCTGTCTAGTTCAGCTAGCCTGTTTGTAGATTTATCTATTATGTCTATCATGTTCAGGACCTGACTTACGTATAAGCTAAACAAGCTATAGCTTAGGGCCCCCACAGTTTTGGGGACCCCCAACAAAAAATTATATTTAACACTGATATATAATATCTGGACTTATAAAGGGTCCCCATATCTCAAATAGCTTAGAGCCTTAACAAGTCTAAATACGGCACTGATCATGTTTGTAGATCTATCTTTTATGTCTAGTATGTTTAAAGGTATGTCTAGCATCTTCCTTGATATGTCTAGTCTGCCTAACATATTTGTAGATCTGTCTAGCATGTTTATAGATCTGTTTGGCATATTTGTAGATCTGTTTATGATGTTTATAGATCTATCTATTCTGTTTATGATGTTTATAGATCTATCTATTCTGTTTATGATGTTTATAGATCTATCTATTCTGTTTATGATGTTTATAGATCTATCTATTCTGTTTATGATGTTTATAGATCTATCTATTCTGTTTATGATGTTTATAGATCTATCTATTCTGTTTATAGATCTATATTCTGCCTATCGTGTTTGTAGATCTAATTATTCTATCTCGCATATTTGTAGATTTATATATTCTGTTTAGCATGTATGTAGATATTTATATTATGTCTAGTATGTTTGAGGATATGTTTAGCATCTTCCTTGATCTGTCTATCTTGTTTGTAGTCCTGTCTAACATGTATGTAGAACTTTATATCCTGTCTAGCATTTATTTAGATATGTTTTGTCTACCTAGTAATTTGTAGGTATTTCTAGTCGAACTATCATGTTTTAGATCTTAATCTTTCCAGCATGTTTGTGGAACTGTCTTTTCTGTCTGTCGTGTTTCTTAATTTGTCTAGTATGTCTATGTTATTTGTCTAGTATGTCTATGTAATTTGTCTAGTATGTCTATGTAATTTGTCTAGTATGCCTATGTAATTTGTCTAGTATGTCTATGTCAATGTAACGTCTGATTACATCAGCTTGATCATTACTTCATAACTGATTGAAACAAGTTTTGTTTAGTTAGAATATTTCTTACGTTTCTCCTCGTAAGACGTGATGGCTTCTCAAAGTCTACAAGGAAAAAATTCACGACAGCTTACCTATGTCATAGCAATCAGCGTGGCTCAATGGTTCCCCCTTTTTCCCGAGTACTTGACCCTTTACAAGGTCGGATATTGAAAGGTTATAGGTCACTTGTATTGTTGACAACGCACTTGAAATCTGATGCAAGTCTTTCCGTGTTGGTTAAAGCTTGTCGTTTTGTTGACTTCCAGAAATTCCTGAAGACCTGCAATGATACAGACAATTTTCAATGGAAGAAAAAAACAAAAATAAATAAAGTGTAGAATATGATTCTTAATGCTCTCTAATATAGGATATCATTGTCACTTGACCGTAACTCTCTACTATAGGATATCAATGTAACTTGACTGTAACTCTCTAATATAGGATATCATTGTCACTTGACCGTAACTCTCTAATATAGGATATCATTGTCACTTGACCGTAACTCTCTACTATAGGATATCATTGTCACTTGACTGTAACTCTCTACTATAGGATATCAATGTCACTTGACTGTAACTCTCTACTATAGGATATCATTGTCACTTGACTGTAACTCTCTACTATAGGATATCATTGTCACTTGACCGTAACTCTCTACTATAGGATATCATTTGTCACTTGACCGTAACTCTCTACTATAGATCAATGTCACTTGACCGTTAGGCCTATCACTCATGTCTGTTCATTGGTTACCTACAGAATCTGTGTTTTACCTACATGTATTTTATTATAATAATTCGTTTTTTTCTCCACACTTTATTTACATATATTTCACTTTTTGTTCTGAAATGATTGACACTTTCATTATATGAAGCTCTACTTTACCGACTGAGAGCACACTTAAACCGAATCGGCATCACCAACTCTACAGTCTACATCTTCAGATCGACAACACAGGCAGCAGATTATGTACTACAGGAGTGTCCTAGCGTCGCTTCTTACAGAGAGATTGTCTCACAACAGGGGCGGCTCTGCAAACCACATTCTGGGGAAACCGCAGCCAAAAGCAAGCTGCTCTACACATAACCAATATTGGACTGGATGTAAATGCCTTGTGTTTGGTACTGTTCATTCCTTGTAATTGTTTGGTAATGTTCAGATCTTGTGTTTGGTAATGTACAGATCTTGTGTTTTGTAATGTACAGTATGTGTAATTGGTACATAGGTAATTGGACATACATAGGTCAAACTGGTAATCAAAAAAGACAATATAGAACTAGAATGTGTAAAAACATTCGAATATCTGGGAGTAAATATGAACAGTTCCGGAGATTGTTCAGACGAGATTAAAAGAAGACTCGCAATTGCAACACTCAAATTAACACAAACGAGAAAGCTGTGGTCAAGTAGTAATAACGACACTAAAGTAACTCTTGTAAGATCATGTGGTTTCCAGTGGCAATATATGGATCCGCGACTTGGACTTTAAACAAGATAATATCTAAAAGAATAAATTCATTTGAAATGAAGTGCTGCAGAAAGATCCTACGAATATCATGGACAGAGAAAATAAGAACATTGAAGTTTTGAAATTACTGAAACTAAATGAAGAGTCTCTTGTAAATACAAACATAAGAAGGAAGCTACAGTATTTTGGACATTTAAAGTGACATGATGGTATCGAAAGGCTTATTCTGCAGAGCAGAGTGCCACGGAAGAGAGGAAGAGGAAGACCAAGAAGACGATGGACCAGAAACATCGAAGAATGTACGAACATGTCTCTGGCCAATGCGAGCCAGCTTGCCCGAGACAGAGAGGCGTTCAGAATATCCATAATGACGACACCATTCTGAACGAATATGTCACTTTATACATACATACAATATATATATATATATATATATATATATATATATATATATATATATATATATATATATATATATATATATATATATATATATATATATATATATATATATATATATATATATATATATATATATATATATATATATATATATATATATATGTAATGTACACATCATGTTGTCGTATGATAATATAACAGGGAACTAGTTCTAAACGACTACAAGAATATAATTTGATGACCTTGAGTATACGTTTCCTAACTTAAACCGAAACATTTAGACATTATTTACTTGGTACATACGCTTTCCATAAATGGTTGTATTCGCTAGTTTGTTCTCCCAAGTGGCAACGAAGTTTCTGATAGCTGCGAGAACTGTTGTGGGATGAATTTCTTTGAGACTTGTGAAGAACTCTGTGGCCGTTACATTCTTGAGTAAACTCTTATGAATGCTTGAGAAGAGAGACATGAATGGTATATGAGTCTAGACACACCTATGATCATGTTCAGGAATGATAGCGGTACTTGTTGTTCAAATAAATATCAAATTGTTTGAAAATGGTCATTATCAATAAAATCGGTTAATTTACTGTTTGTTTGTTATCTGGGGGATTAAAGCCTCTTGCCGAGGTGCTATTCTTTCAACCTAAGACAGGAGTCTATGTTAGTTATATCGGGTCGTACGGATACTTTACAGCTATAAAAATATAAATTGAAGACATGTATTCTTGTCAAGATGATCAAAAAATAACTAACTGATTAAATTATACAATAGGTTTTTATGTAAAAAGTGCAAATGTAGGCAGAACTGGAATTATTAACCTCAGCTTTAATGGTAATTTTATATTATTGTGAGTCTTCATTCATCATCATCATTAAGTGCCGTCTCCGCAACGAAGGTTAGCTGCAACTCAACTCAAATATCCCCTATCTCTTGTACTGGTGTTGCAGTCTACTAGACTGTAACCTGTCCATCTCGTGATGCTACTCTCCCACATATATCTTTGTCTACCTCTTGCTCGCCTCCCATCGATTCAACCCTAATATGATAATAATACTACTGCAATATTTGCTCAATCATTTCAGTAACTAAACCCTCATGTGAGGGCTAGAATTATTTCTCTTTGGTGAGGCTTGTATGAACATTATGATAATCAATAAAAAGTAATACTGCTAGTAGAATAGAATGAAAATAATACTCATGTGAAAGACAGGTAATGGAGTTCTACTGGATAACGACGGGCACACTATCACTGTTGGTGGTAGTGTGTCAGTCGTTATCCAGTAGAACTCCATTACCTGTCTCCTACGTGAGTATTATGTACATTATGTACATCTATGGTACTATGGAAAATAGCCATTATTATGTACATCTATGGCACTATGGAAGATATCCATTATTATGTACATCTATGGTACTATGGAAGATAGCCATTATTATGATGAAATAATCTCTTTAGCTGAGAAGGTAACTCTTGACAGACCATAACCTTCGTGACAAAAACATGTGTCTCACTTATGTAACTGAGGCGACACACTGACTCATAATGTCTCGAAGGCATGGGTATGTAAGGTTGGCGTTATGGATGAATGTACGTCCCCCATTGAAAGCATTCCAGTGCGCCAATATCCAAGGATTACCACATCCTGCCAGCTGCACAGCACACACGTCTGGGATAACTAACGTATCACAACTATGTCATATTTGTGGACCCATCATCAGCAGTGATGGCATTTCTAGCATTACCCGTCACCCAGACGTCAGCGACAAAAGAATAAAGGTGTAATGTCCGCTAGCCTGTACCTCTTCGTCATACACGGGGATAATACCCGTCACCCAGACGTCAGCGACAAAAGAATAAAGGTGTAATGTCCGCTAGCCTGTACCTCTTCGTCATACATGGAATAATTTAATAGAAGAAAAAAAATAAGAAATTCAGACAAGATGTGACAATAATATTTCCACAGGTGAGACAGGTTGTTAGCATCTCCCAACACTCCTTAATATCCTCCTACCACACACCTGGAAATGTGACAGGAGACTTGTTGAGAACCCTGAAATAGATAGAAGTTCAGGTTCCGATATCCACGAAGGTGTTCTCATTCCTATTTTTCTGCCTGAATGTTATATATATGCACTTACTAAATAAACTATGGCAAGGTACTAACATAAGAACCAAATTGTGTTTACTACGAACATGTGTATTTCCTGTGGCAACATATGGATGCGAAGCAAGGATACTACAAAAAACAGTGGCTAAAAAAAAAAGAGAATAACATCATGTGAATTAAAGTGTTATAGAAGAGTTTTGAGAATACCATGGACAGCGAAGAAAACAAACAGGAGGTGTTACGAACAATTAACGTCCAGGAAGGCTGGCTTCTGAACACCATATTAAAGAAAAAGCTAGTTTTTTCCCCGGCCATATTAAGAGACACGACAGCATGGAGAGAGTATTACTGAAGGGGATGATAGAAGGCAACAAGGGCAAAGGCCGACCAAGACGCCGTTGGACAAGAGATATTCAAGAATGCCTGCGCATGTCACTGAAAGATGCAGGGCAACTTGCTCAAGACCGCGGAGACTTCAAGAGATCCATAGGAAAGACTACGTTCTGGAAAGAATATGTCACTTGATGATGATTCACTTACTTATGTGTAATATATGTACTTAATTATGTGTGATGTTCTTGGTGTTACCAAGGCCCATGCATGATTATCGGATATGCTCTGGCTTTCTGTTTTATTATAACAAGGAGTTCAGAATGTCACGCTGGTCTATTGCTCTACTGATGCAAGCAGTGGCAGAACTCGCCAGCATGTCTGCTCTTTCACTGTCCTAAATATCCACACAATCTAAACATAGAAATGATTGTGACTACTTCCCAGTTTGAACTACCACTAAATTAAATTTAAAAACTAGTAACGATGGTCATAACGGAAGCTAAACTAATATCATCATTACAGTACATACCATACGCTAAGTTTTTATCATCATTCATCATCAGGTTCCATGCCGGCTGCATAGGCGGTCATGGCTCTCCACAGATCTCTGTCCACAGTATTATGTATCAAAGTCGTTGTTGTTTCCTTGCCGTGCCAGGTTGTTAAACTGTCTAATATTTTCTCACGTTGTCGCCCTCTGTCTCTGTTGCCTTCAATTTTGCCTGTTGTGACTATGTTCTCTAAACCTGCCTGTCTCATGAAGTGGCCAAAAAAAATTGCCTTTTTCTTATATTGTTGATGAAGGTCTGTTTCGCATTTGACGCCTTCAACACCTCTACATTAGTTTTCTGGCAGTCCATGGTATTTTCAGCATTCTTCTGTAGAACCACATCTCTGTTGCCTCTTATTTCTTATCATCATTACACTATCTAATTTAAGTTACGTTAATATCGTCACTACAATGTATAACACAAGCTACTAGCATCACTACAATGTATAACACGGGCTAATATCGTTACTACCATATATAACACAAGCTAAGATAATATCAAAAGTACAAAGTACAACACTGACTAAGATGCTTTCATTAAAGTATATGTTACTCACAGTTTAAATTCTGCAAGTCTCTTCTTCACAAAGGGAACCTCATCCTCGTGACCAGTAAAACTGTGAACAGAAACCGATAGGGAATAATCAATATAATTGAAAACCTTTGCAAAATATCAACCTGGATGAGATTATAACTGCATGGGAATAATGTGTGCAGTCTCTATGTGAAAAAAGAAAATCTATTATTGATTAGGATTAACCTGAGAAAATACACTCAATGTATTGAAGTTGCAAGTCGGTTAGTCATCAGACTTACAACTGTAAAATAAACATTATGACTTTTAAAAAAAAGATATAGTAAGGAAAAGTATACGTTTTGAGTTTGTAGCCTTCTTCAGATGACAATACTCTAACCATACATCTTAGTTCATGCTTATTACGGTTCTGTAAAAAGCATAACCAACAACATATTCATTTGTTTAACTACGGAAACGTGGTGCTGAGTTTGGAAGTACATGTAGCTTCACACCATAAAGGTCCAGATATCAACTCTTCGCTCCAAATATCCTACATTCATCTTAATTATTGTTTGTGCATTAAGAAAGTGAACACCTCGAAGTAGTTCCTGATTACAAAATACATGCAATCACGCATCTCGTCATGACTAAGAAGGTCTCCTAATTTCCATACAATCACACATCTAATCATATATAAGATAGTTTTCCAACTGATACAATCATGCATCTAGTCATATCTAAGAAGGTCTCTCAATTTCCATACAAATTTCTAGTCATGTCTAAAACAATCCATTAATTGCCACCAAATAACACACTTAGCCATATCTAATAAGCCCTTTGCTCTGTCAATACAATCAACAACTGTAATTACATATGAAGCTGTCGACAAATTCTGAACTGCCATGTACAAAGCCTACACCTAGAAAAATATGTGTAAAATATAAACATTCAAATAACAGATTATACAATGGTAGTTGAGGTCGCAATACCGGACTCTTTTACCAAACCTACATTTTTTATATTGAATTTTACGAGTACCAGGATTCCGATATTGAACAAAATGTGGATCGCAAATGGTTACAAATATAACCTGATCATGAGAACACCAGATCAGACTCGACAATTAGGTTTATCTTTTTTTTAAGGTTCCCCCATTTATTTATATCAATCTGGAGATAAAATAAATCACTATAACAATAAATGTTAATTAACAAAAATATATTTAGATTATTGATTTAAATGGAATTGTTTTAACGTGTACAACGTTTTCATAATGTGGAGATTTTCATGTAATCGTTTGGCTAAGTACAGTACAGGAAAACTAGTACATTTAGCCTGGGACATAATAACTCGAGTATTATTATATCTCAAAAAGAAAAAAAATCAATTATGAAGTGAATTATTACTATTTTTTAATCACAAAATATAAGTAACATAATTTTTCTGTCTTAAACTTAAGGGTCTTGATTACCAAAATACGGATTTAACCACAGATTAAATTGTATAGGTACTTTAGCATAAATAAATTAAATCAAGCAATCAAACATTTTTATTTAAAAAAATTTACCCCATGATTCGAGTAGTATGTGTTATTATTTTCATATAATTCATGTTACAAATAAATTATTAATGTACGTCAAAATTATATATGTATTCGACTAATTCATTAGTTTGTCATCATATGAAAACATTTGCTTACCAATCCTTTACGTTAACGTAGCGAATCACCTCAGTTAACACTTATGCATGACACACGCACGATATAAATACAAAACTAATCAGATATCATGCTTCTTTACAAATGAAACACAGAACACATATCTAGTCCGTCGGTCGTTCAACAAGAGAAGACACGCGGTGTAAGGGTTCGCACATCACGTAAATTATTGGCGTTTTGCTTTAAATATGGCATGGAAAGTTACCATTGCAAACTAAGAAAAGCGATTTATATTTTTGGAAAATGACATACCGAATATTTCGAAAATCTCGGTTTTCATAAATGAAATCCCAATATTTTGAAGAATCCCGTTTTAGTCCAGTATCCCGTTATTTACGAGAGCCGGGATCCTGGTTTGCGATCCCTAAAAGGTAGTCGTATTCGCTACAAAAAAGGAAACACACGCATATACTGGATTTTGGTTTTCGCCGGTGCTACCGTATGCGTGTGTAGAGCTGATGAGGTTTTCATGCGTGAAATTTCAAAAAGGAATTGTAGAATAATGCTCCGAACATACAAATATGAAATAAATTATACACATACAAAATACACATCCAATATTTGAATTGAAAATAAAGTAAGCATTAAAGAAATGACAGATAATAAAATGTAAAGAAAACAAAAACAGCCGCAAGAACATCATGTTTTGTAACATCATAGAAAGAATGAAACTGAGATAGATTATAACTAACATGTTTTCATCAGCATCAAGTAAACAAGTCGAGATGGGACCATGTAAATTGATTATAACTGATATGATTTCATCAGCATCAAGTAAACAAGTCGAGATGGGACCATGTAAATTGATTATAACTGATATGATTTCATCAGCATCAAGTAAACAAGTCCAGATGGGACCATGTAAATTGATTATAACTGATATGATTTCATCAGCATCAAGTAAACAAGTCCAGATGGGACCATGTAAATTGATTGTAAACCAAAGCATCGGGTATAACATTATTGAATTGCTGATCACATGTTCAAAATTGGCGATATGTAATAATTTACAATCAATGTAAATGACTATTTATGTTCAACTATGTACTTCTTCTTCTTTCCTTCCTCTTTTACCCTTTACGGGTGTCGAGGGAGATACAATGTTCTTGTTCTCTCTTTTCTGGCAGCTTCAGATAATGTTATTTAGTGTTCGTGTAATGTCTCTTTGATGTTTTAGATCCAGCGTACTCTATGTCTACCATTGTCTCTTCTTTATTCTTCTCCTCTCTTCGTATATACAACTATGTACAATCAATGTAAATGACTATTTATTTTGAACTATTTACAATCAATGTAAATAACTATTTATGTTCAAGTATATACAATCAATGTAAATAACTATTTATGTTCAAGTATATACAATCAATGTAAATAACTATTATGTTCAACTATTTACAATCAATGTAAATGACTATTTATGTTCAACTATTTACAATTAATATAAATTACTGTTTATGTTCACCTATTTACAATCAATGTAAATGGTTCTTTATATCCAACTATTTACAACCAGTGTAAATGACTGTTTATGTTCGAGTATTTACAATCAATATAAATGGTTGTTTATGCCCAACTATTTACAGTCAAATTAATGTATTATTTATGTTCAACTATTTACCACCAATGTAAATGACTTTTTATGTTGAACTATTTACAACAAATGCAAAGGATTGTTTACATTCAACCATCTACAATCGATAGAAATGAGCTTCTGAAACTCTGGTATGAGGTGCTACAATGTTCCTTGAAAACAAAGTAAGAATCAAATAAAACAAAGTCTTAGTGTAGCACTGAATACTTTTTTTGCTGAACATCAGAATGTAATCTCTATTGACGTCATGAATTGCGTTAACTGTGGATTCTTGACCTCTTAAGTTTTACAACCAAACAGTAAGACCCAATGCAGATGATAACACACTCAACAGTAAGATTGTATGCAGATGATAACACACTCAACAGTAAGATTGTATGCAGATGATAACACACTCAACAGTAAGATTGTATGCAAATGATAACACACTCAACAGTAAGATTGTATGCAGAAGACTGCGCAATGTATGATGATTCTGCAGACAGTATACAGGTTATCATAAACGAATTTGCAGAAGCCTGCGACAGCTCGGGTTTCACCATCAGTACAAAGTAAACAGAGGTCATGTTTCAACCCAAACCACATTTAAATCCCCATGAAACGATCAAAGAAGAAGAGCTTGAAACAGTCAATAATTTCACCTACCTGGTCAACACTCTCTCACAAGATGGACATAAACATGGACACTGATAAAAACAACAGGATAGCGAAAGCTAGTACCACATTTGGAAGACAGCGTAAAGACGTATGGGAAAGAAGGGGATTACCAACTACCACCAAACTCATAGATTATCAAGCAGCAGTAATACCATCACTACTTTATGTCTGTTAAACATGGCAGTAAATGTCAGACATTCTATAAGACTAAATCACTTCCACCTAAGCTGCTTTCGTAAGATACTGAACATACATTGGTTGGATAAAATCAATCAATCAATAAACCCGTAACCCTTCAGGGTCGTAGGGGTACCACATTGGATACTTCAGCACTCAGAGTCCTCCAGATAATTCTATCCTCAGCGATGCGGATGAGGGTGGAAATATCTTGCCCTGTCCATTCCTTGATGTTGTCTGTCCATGCCTTTATTTGACCTCCTCTGCTTCTTCCACCCTCGACAGTTCCCTGCAGTATTGTTTTTGACAATGAATCGTGCCTGTCTACATGTCCGAACCATGCTAGTTTTACATTTATATACCATTCGGATAAAATACCAGACAGTGAAGTACTGATGGAATCTAAGTCAGTATGCGTACATATAATGTTGATGTAGGCGCAGACACGCTGGGTAGAACAAATGGTCGCATGAATGATCATCGTCTACCACAGAATTTGTTATATGGAGAACTCCAGACTGGCTCCCAAATGCCGGATGACAGAAGAAGCGTTTTAAAACACTCTTAAGACATCACTGATTCACTTCAAAATAGACACAAATTCATGGGAGAGTCTTGCACAAGACAGATCCGACTGGCGTCGAAGAATCAAGAGTGGTGCAGGAGCTTCAGAGAACCTCAGACATAATGATGCACAACAAAAACACTCTAAAAGAAAAGCAAGAGCTGCTCATCAGTGACCGACAGATTCCTCTCAGAAATGCCGAGAGTGTGGTAGACAACCCCAAGCTCGCATGGGACTCATTAAGTCTTCTTCTTCTGTGTTCGTTCTCAAACTCCTGCAGATTAGCAGGATGTAGTCCGGAGATCGGAATGCGTTGTGTCATGGTTTACAACGTTGCTGCGATATCTGCGCCTTTCGGCCTGACACATCCGACTTCAGCATGGCTTTGGGTAACTGGCCCTATATGGGATGGGACAGCCAACTCCATCCCATAAACTCCTTAGTCGCCTTTTACGACGTGTGGAAGGTAAACAGTGTTGCTATTCTTTACTCCCCTTTCGGGCCCCGGCAACATACGGGCAGGACTCACTGGTCACAGTCGGGCACACCACGGACATCATCATCATCCCAGTTGAGCTGAATTGTCATCATCTACAACGAATTAAGAACAACATCTATATAAGGGTTTCCCAACCTTTTTTTGTACCATGCCCCACCTAAGTCTTTCTAAAATTATGTTCCCCCCCCCCCCCCTGTATGTAACATATACATATTGATATTTTAAATTTGAATTATTCCCTTAAATGAAGCCTAATTACAACTTGTTCGAATTACCCCTATGAACAATCAAATTACCCCTATGAACAATCAAATTACCCATCTCAACAATCAAATTACCCCTCTGAACAATCAAATTACCCCTATGAACAATCAAATTACCCCTATGAACAATCAAATTACCCCCCCCCCCGTGGGGCCAAGAGTCCCAGGTTGGGAAACAATGATCTATATCTTTTCTCTGTTTTCGACTATTTAACCATCTATAACAATGATATATTAATGATATGACAGGAGATACTAAAACAAGTGATAATATGAAATATGAAGTTATAATGTAACTGTGTGAGGAAGTAATCATTGACGGTAGGGAAATGAGATTGATATCCGAATATTTGACACAAAGAGCAAACATAAGAATCGATTACCCAAAGAAACTTGCACACATTGAACAAGTGTAGAAAAAGTTGTGTGATGTCACAGCATCTGTTCATATTGTACAGTGATATACGGATCTCTATTCAGTGATATATATATTATCATGTGAAGTATTAAAAAGATTCGATACAAAACAAATTGGGAATATTAAATGTATGTCGTAATATCGGGAACAGTTACAGTAACTGTCAAGTATCAAGGAACAGTTACAGAAACGGATAAATCTCAAGGAACAGTTACAGAAACGGATAAATCTCAAGGAACAGTTACAGAAACTGACAAATCTCAAGGAACATTTAGAGAAACTGAAAAATATCACGGAACGTTTACAGAAACTGTCAAATATCAAGGAACAGTTACAGAAACTGACAAATCTCAAGGAGCAGTTACAGAAACTGACAAATATCAAGGAACAGTTACAGAAACTGACAAATATCAAGGAACAGTTACAGAAACTGACAAATATCAAGAAACAGTTACAAAAACTGACAAATCTCAAGGAGCAGTTAGAGAAACTGACAAATATCAAGGGACAGTTAGAGAAACTGACAAATATCAAGGGACAGTTACAGAAACTGACAAATATCGGGGAACAGTTACAGAAACTGACAAATATCTGGGAACAGTTACAGAAACTGACAAATATCAAGGGACAGTTACAGAAACTGACAAATATCAAGGAGCAGTTAGAGAAACTGACAAATATCAAGGGACAGTTAGAGAAACTGACAAATATCAAGGGACAGTTAGAGAAACTGACAAATATCAAGGGACAGTTAGAGAAACTGACAAATATCAAGGAACAGTTACAGAAACTGACAAATATCAAGAAACAGTTACAGAAACTGACAAATATCGGGGAACAGTTACAGAAACTGACAAATATCGGGGAACAGTTACAGAAACTGACAAATATCGGGGAACAGTTACAGAAACTGACAAATATCGGGGAACAGTTACAGAAACTGACAAATATCAAGGAACAGTTACAGAAACTGACAAATATCAAGGAACAGTTACAGAAACTGACAAATATCAAGGAACAGTTACAGAAACTGACAAATATCAAGAAACAGTTACAGAAACTGACAAATATCAAGGAACAGTTACAGAAACTGACAAATATCAAGGAACAGTTACAGAAACTGACAAATATCAAGAAACAGTTACAGAAACTGACAAATATCAAGGAACAGTTACGGAAACTGACAAATATCGGGGAACAGTTACAGAAACTGACAAATATCGGGGAACAGTTACAGAAACTGACAAATATCAAGGAACAGTTACAGAAACTGACAAATATCAAGGGACAGTTACAGAAACTGACAAATATCGGGGAACAGTTACAGAAACTGTCAAATATCGGGGAACAGTTACAGAAACTGTCAAATATCGGGGAACAGTTACAGAAACTGACAAATATCAAGGGACAGTTACAGAAACTGACAAATATCGGGGAACAGTTACAGAAACTGACAAATATCAAGAAACAGTTACAGAAACTGACAAATATCGGGGAACAGTTACAGAAACTGACAAATATCGGGGAACAGTTACAGAAACTGACAAATATCGGGGAACAGTTACAGAAACTGACAAATATCGGGGAACAGTTACAGAAACTGACAAATATCAAGGGACAGTTATAGAAACTGACAAATATCAAGGGACAGTTACAGAAACTGACAAATATCGGGGAACAGTTACAGAAACTGACAAATATCAAGGAGCAGTTAAAGAAACTGACAAATATCAAGGGACAGTTAGAGAAACTGACAAATATCAAGGGACAGTTACAGAAACTGACAAATATCGGGGAACAGTTACAGAAACTGACAAATATCGGGAAACAGTTAAAGAAACGGACAAATATCAAGGCACAAGATAATCAAAATCGAAGATTGAACAATATAACAGCTGTAATAATGGTAAAACAGATCTGTACCTCTGTTTTATAGACTATACGAAAGCATTTGATAAAGTTAAACATAGCGAAATTATACACATGCTAGAGAATTTGAACATTGACAGCAAGGATTTCAGAATAATCAAGAACATGTACTGGCAACAAACGGCAGCAATAAGAGTAGGAAATCAATTTGACCCTTTTCAACAAATAAAACAAGGAGTTAGACAGGGATGCATGCTTTCACCAGACCTGTTTTCTTTATATTGTGAAAACATATTGCGTGCAATAGTAGATATCCCAAAAATATCAGTGGGAGGACATAACATAAATAATTTGAGATATTCGGATGACACTGTTCTGATTGCAAAAAGTGAGGAAGACCAAGATTTAATTAATGTAGTGGTCACAGAAAGTAAAGAGAAAGGACTCTTCCTAAATATCAAGAAAACAGAAGTAATTGTTATTTCAAAGAAACAAAATAACACACCTTGCAAGATCAAAGTGAATGATATAGTATTAAAATAGGTCCACCAATTCAAATATTTAGGTACAATGATTACAGCAGATGGAAGAAGTTCAAAAGAAATAAGATGCAGAATACGACAGGCAAAAACAACATTCAGAAAGATGAAAAATATACTGTGTAATAAAACCTTGTCATTAGAGGTGAGAAAGAGAGTTCTGCATTGCTATATAACGCCTATACTAACATATGGGTGCGAGTCTTGGACAATAAACATACTGGAAAGTGGGAAATTAGAGGCAACGGAAATGTGGTTCTACAGAAGAATGCTGAGCATACCATGGACTGCCAGAAAAACTACCGTGGAGGTGTTGAAAGCGTCAAATGCGAAACGAACCTTAATCAACAATATAAGAAATAATATAATCTTATTTTTTTGGCAACTTCATGAGACAGGAAGGTTTAGAGAACATAGTCACAACAGGCAAAATTGAAGGCAACAGAGACAGAGGGGGACAACGTGAGAAAATATTAGACAGTTTGACAGCCTGGCACGGCAAGGAAATAACAACGACCTTGATACATAATACTGTTGACAGAGAGCTGTGGAGAGCCATGACATTCTACGCCAGCCGGCATGGCACCTGATGATGATGGATAATGGTACTAACAACAAATAATGGTAATAACAGCAACAAATACTTGCAATAACAACGACACATACTGGTAATAACAACAAAATATAATAGTAATTACATCAAATAATGGTAATAACAGCAATAAATAATAAATAATGGTAATAACAACAATAAATAATGGTAATAACAACAAACAATGGTAGTATCAACAACACATATTTTAATAACAACAACACATACTAACAATAACAACTACAAGTAATGGTAATAACAACAATAAATAATGGTAATAACAACAACAAAGAATGGTAATAGCAACAACTAATGATGATAACATCAACAGATGATGGTAACAACAACAAGATATAATGATACGAATAATAACATATAATGGTAATAACAATAACAAGTGATGTAATAACAATCACAGATGATGTAATAAAAATAACGGGTGATAGTAATAATAACAATAACAGATGATGTAATAACAATAACAGATGATGCAATAACAATAACAGGTGATGTAATAACATATGATGTAATAATGATAACAGATGATGTAATAATAATAACAGATAATGCAATAACAAATGATGTAATAGCAATATACTTAACGTACTTAATTGCTACAGTCTCATAAATTACCTGCCAAACGTTTAAGTTTCAAATTATTAATTGAACCACTATTTCATATCATTGGACCATCATATATTAAACTGTGACATGGACCAACATTTAATATCATCGGATCACCTCATATCAAATTATAATATGGACCACCACTGCCTGTCATTGGACCACCTCTTCATATCGTTTGATCAAGACTTCATATCATTGGACCACCACTTCATATTATTTGAACACCACTTCATATCATTGGAGCACCACTTCATATGATTGAACCACCACTTCATATCAATGGCCCGCCACTTCATAATGGACCACCAACTCATATCATATGTTTAAGAAAAACATTTAAGAAAATGCATGACCCGTGATTAACCAAATTTTCCATAATTACACGTCAGAGCAAAGAACTAGTGGTATGGAATGAAAGACAAATCACGCTAGTTAATTTTAGAGTAGCTTCTAACACCAATCAACAAAGTACAAAGTAAATAACTAATTTTAACAGTGATATGCCCATTTTGTTCCTCTGCCTGGAGCTGCCTTTTTCATGGGATTCTCTCTCAAGAGGAAGTGAGTTGAAGAAACACTTGAAAATCTGTAGACATGTATACACGTCGCTATGACTGAAACAGGCGTTACCACTCATGCGCTTTCTTGGACTTTTTTTGTTCACGGAACTGAGGATTTTTTTTAATGTTGAGTGGTAATTATGAATGGAATCATGCGAGTCATGATTAGCAGTGTTGCATTTGAGCACTGAATTAGAAACTAGACCACATAATAATAAATAACAAAGTGAGTGAATGCGTAATTCTAACACAAACATGGAAACTGAAACATTCAGAATAAAGTAATGTCACAATCTACAATACATTCTATGTGTGCAAATATTGCGTGCTAAATTTGTGATTGTCGATGACATTTTACAGATATATATATATATATATATATATATATATATATATATATATATATATATATATATATATATATATATATATATATATATATATATATATATATATATATAGCTAAAACATATACTAATAAAATATATGTATTAGAAGTAAACGATAGATGATAAGCTTGCTTCCTAAATTACAAAAAGAAACGACACACACGATGAAAAACGTACTATTAGTCATACACAAGAAAAATTGATGATAACTTTACTATTTAATCAAAATAACACTATACAATTGATGATAAATTTATTATTTAATCAAAATAACACTATACAATTGATGATAAATTTATTATTTAGTCAAAATAACACTATACAATTGATGATAAATTTATTATTTAGTCAAAATAACACTATACAATTGATGACAAACTTCATATTCAGTCAAACACAACACGAAATTAATGATAAATGTACTATGCATTCAAACACACCATACCACGCAATTTATGATAAATTTACAAATTAGTAAATGACAACAAACCACTCAATTGATGATACATTTACTGCTTAGTCAAACAGAACAAATGACACAATAAATAGTAAACTTACTTCTTAATAACTCGTAGACGCAACTCCTCGTGTTCAATAAAATTCTTAATATTGTTGGTCACGTTCAGTGAAGCAAATCTTTGAATATGATAACTAGATGTCACAATAGGTCCTGTTGGGATGAAATCGGTACGTGTTTTCTTGTTCTTGAGCCCGTCCGCAGATGTTAGAAATGCTAATACTACAAGAAATTTCAGCAATGTCCTAACTACGGATCTGTGAACTGTGTACATTCTCTTCACACAAATAAATTCCTTACTAGGCAACACAAATACTCCAGGGACATCAATCGTTTCTAGCATGTGTCTAAAGTGACCTACAGCACGGACATCTAGATAACAAAAGAATACGCTAGAACATCATAAGAACAGTCGGTTGTCAACAAATATTGACGGAATTTCCTTTATAGAAATAGGATATTTCCTTTCCGTTCCCAGTTTAGTCTTGTGCGCTGATTTCACTCAACGGCACCAGTAATTGTTTTAATTTTCTTGTCACGTGAGAAAATAGAAGGATGTCTAGCGGTGAATATTTCCGTGTGAGGGCTTTTAATTACCAAAGAAAGAAAAGGCCATTTGCTAGTTCTTTATGTGTGCGAGTGGTAAATTTCATGGCTGTGCCTCATAATTAGGTGCGCGACTGCTCACCCGCGCACGTTAGATGGAATATTGATCGTTACTTATCTTAGCTGATGCGACTGATCTACTTGAGTATACCTTGAGTCACTAGCCAATTCTTCTTCTTCTTCTTCTTTCGTTCACTTGAAACATGTCTATATCTGTAATTCTGTCTCCTTAATAAAACTCACTGTCTTTTGTAGTTCATACAGTGTCCCATAGAGCTTTGATTCCAGTGTTGTTTCCTCTGGCCAATATGTCTGCCTCAGCGTTTCATGCTCAGAACACTCTTGAAGTATATGTTTGGCACTCTGTGCTGCCTGTCCACATGTACACATGGCTGTGTTGCCAATCTTGAACTTTGTATACATGTGACTGCGGAGTCGGTTGTGTCCTGTTCTGAGACGTAGAATTATAACTTGTTCTGGTCTGTTCATAATATGATAGTCATCTTGTGTTGGTGTTTGTGGCTTTCTTATTGACTTGATCATCTGTTTTTTCTGATGGTAGGTGATTGGTATATCTGGTTGGTCTTCGGCAGCACCTTCCTTATCCAGTTGGTCTGCTTTTTCATTTCCTGGTATGCCAATGAAATGATGTTTAACAATTCCAGATAAGTGACGATGATCGAGATCATCATGCAGGGCTAGTTGGAGACGGACTAGTTACATACTATTCTCATACATTTTCCAGCCATGTACCATCTAGGCCAATACTTGTGAAAATTGGTTCAAGGTCGGAAAAAAATTCTAGCACTGCTTGTTGACAACCGATTGTTTGCGTGACGTCACTATCATGCATTTTTTAATCGATCTCAGTGATTTGAATTAATAGCAAAAACTACACAATTATTTCTCAAATGTAATTATCAAATAAAGTGAAGTTTTTCATGTAAAAACCTACACTAAAAATGTAATGTTTTGCATGGTGTATGTGAAAATAATTTTAGATTGTTACTCAAGCGGAGAAAATATAATATTGAGCTCACTATGTGTTTTATTGACTAAAATTGCGCACACATACCTATTTCTGTTCATTTTGATATTTGCCTCATAGTACCCACACCCTCCCCCCTCATTTACAATTTCAGGTTGTTTCCAGGCACTGGCGATTTATCTATTTATCACTCTAATGTGGGCCGCATAGATTTCTTCCTTTATCCCTGTAATGTGGGCTGTACAAATTTATCCATTTATCACTCTAATGTGGGCTGTATAGAAAAAAGTCGGACCATATAAGAGAAGGGCGAAAAAAGGGTTCAAAAGTTGTAGAGAATTGACTTCACTGTGCTCGGGTTTCCCATGCGCACTCCGCCACTCTCAACGAAGAAGCACGCGGCATACCGAGAGTGCCACTCATATCATGTAACTCCGTAGCTTCAAGAGATAATTCCCATAGATCTCTGAGAAGGTCCTTCAACCCAAGACGACACGAGCGTGATTCGAACCCATTACCTCTTGAGTACAAGGTGAATATCATAACCACTACGCTAGGGAGATCCCCGTAAATTATGTTCCCATGCCAGAAATCGCACCCGGAAAACAGCGAACGTTACAAAGACTTGGAAACATGAGAAGTGAATAGATAAATAGTAAAAAAAGTTAACGTAAAATCGAGTCACATTTGTGTGAACAATATATTGTATCGATATCTGATATTTGTGGACACTTTAGTGAAAGAAAGGAAAACGTGAATCGACATTAGATATTTATTGAAAACTTTAGAGTAACGAAAACAAATGAGACAATTGTCAAGTAGGAAAACAATAATATGACACGTTGTAGGCATACATCACAATAGGTGAGAGCAGTGATGTAACAAGCAGTAGTCCTACAACTCAACAGGCGGAAATAACATAGTATGGCAGGTAGTGGTTTGTGGTTACGTGGTTTGAGAATATTTAAGATAATTCTCGAATCAAAGTGTCATGTTGTGACATCACTTTACTTGATCTGATGCGATATTATCTATTGATTATTAACGTATCATGGAAGCTCTCTGAAAACAATGCAATTTTAAAACACAATCATTCAGGAAACATTAAAACTCTGGGCTATCAATCTCAATAAGAACATCGTAATCAAAACCAAGATACACTAACCTGTAAACAAAGAAAGCTATCACCAAAAACTATGACGTATTACTCTACAAAAGAAACTAGAATCAAACACTAACACCTAGAAGTAGTAATTTAAAGATAAAACTCTCAACAAACACTTAAACCTAGAAGTAGTAATTTAAAGATAAAACTCTCAACAAACACTTAAACCTAGAAGTAGTAATTTAAAGATAAAACTCTCAACAAACACTTAAACCTAGAAGTAGTAATTTAAAGATAAAAATCTCAACAATCACTAAAACCCACAAGACCCAAAATTTTAAAATTAAATGCTCAACAAACACTTAAAACTCAGAAGTAGTGATTTCAAACAAAACTCAGCAAACGCCACTATTCTGAAGTGACTATAAATGAGAACTGATCAGTCTATACACATCATCAACTGATTCGCATATTCAGTCCTCACAAAGAATAATGACTATGTTTTGTACAAGAATTTGTCTAAATCACTTCATATTCACGTTTACATTCCTAAATATAATTTTTACTTTTTTTTATTTACAGTTGAAATACTAACAACTACACAGTAAAAATAATATTTCAAAATGTTTGTACTTTTCAATAATAAATTATGGAGAAATATTTATCATAAAGTAGCGGAACTTTTTTTGTATTTCATTATATAATTACAATATCATATTTCAAAGAAAGTGTAAAAGTATCTTTCAGCTTTCATGACAATTACTATTGTATGTATTTTACTATGTAATTAAGAATTCCCTGAAATATTAGAACAACATTTATTCACGCATAATTATCATTGAATTGTAGAACTGTAGACTGGAAATACTAAAAAACTTGTACACGTGTTGAAAAGATATCTTTGTGCGTGCTTACACGTGTGCCCATTGATTTTGTCGTGTCAATTTTGCAGTCGTGGAAATACATTTGAAAAATCAAAGCGGCAGTGATATTTTTGTGATTTTTTTTTTTTGGTAAAGGGGAGAGAGAACTAAAGAAAAGTGATTGGGATTTATCCGGTGTAACACTTTGGTTTTGCTACATAAATATTTCTTACTGTATTAGCTGCAGTGAGACCTACCGTTCGATACGTCCTGGAAATGTGGTGGAACAGGGAACAATGATGAAGAACAATTTCAAGTGTTGGAAATACGTCCGTAAATAAGGGAGGCTGTTTGTCAGGGGTGTTTAAGATTCCGCCCCCTCCTTTAGAAAGTCATAACAGGACATTGAGTAATAGAATATAACCCAAAAAAGCAGGCACGTCCCACACCCCCCAACACCCCCCACCCCCCACACACACACACACTAAAAATCATCCCAACCTTCTTGATTTTCTGAATAAAAGACCATTTGAAATTCGAAAACAAATTTTTTTTTAAAAACAAGAAAGGTTGGGAGTTTGTTTTTTTAAATTTCAGAACCCAACCCTTATTGGAAACCTATTAATGACATTGGGTGAACGGATAACATTGGATAAATGGATAACATTGGATAAATGGATAACAGAGTATCAAGAAGAATATTTGCAGCTGTCTCTAATGTGAACACACGGTGAATTATGGAAAATATTTGTACCTGGTCTATGTGAACATACGGCGAATTAAGTAGCATATTTGCACCTGGTCTATGTGGACATAGGGCGAATTAAGTAGCATGTTTGCACCTGGTCTATGTGGGCATACGGCGAATTCAGTAACATATATGCACCTGGTCTATGTGGACATACGGCGAATTAAGTAGCATATTTGCACCTGGTCTATGTGGACATACGGCGAATTAAGTAGCATATTTGCACCTGGTCTATGTGGACATACGGCGAATTAAGTAGCATATTTGCACCTGGTCTATGTGGACATACGGCGAATTAAGTAGCATATTTGCACCTGGTCTATGTGGGCATACGGCGAATTCAGTAACATATATGCACCTGGTCTATGTGGACATACGGCGAATTAAGTAGCATATTTGCACCTGGTCTATGTGGGCATACGGCGAATTCAGTAACATATTTGCACCTGGTCTATGTGGACATACGGCGAATTCAGTAACATATTTGCACCTGGTCTATGTGGACATACGGCGAATTAAGTAGCATATTTGCACCTGGTCTATGTGGGCATACGGCGAATTCAGTAACATATTTGCACCTGGTCTATGTGGACATACGGCGAATTCAGTAACATATTTGCACCTGGTGTAATGTTGACATACGGCGAATTACAAAGAACTTTTCTTTTGTGGTTGGTTAACTGTAGGACTACCTCTTATGTTGAGGCACGGTCCTTTCAAGCGCGACTATACTCCAATTTGGTTACGTCGGAGCTTTTGTCGAAACAAACATAATAGAACTTGCGGTTCTTGTATTCCAACCATTATGACCTCCGGGATTCATTAAGGTGTACAAAAAAAATTCATGATTTATATATCCTTCCAGTCATTAGTCAGGCTATGTGCCAGAGGTATATCCTGCGAGCCATCAGTCAGGCTCTGTGGCAGAGAGGTATATCCTGCGAGCCATCAGTCAGGCTCTGTGGCAGAGAGGTATATCCTGCTAGTCATCAATCAGGCTCTGTGGCAGGGAGGTATATCCTGCCAGCCATCAATCAGGCTCTGTGGCAGAGAGGTATATCCTGCTAGTCATCAATCAGGCTCTGTGGCAGGGAAGTATATCCTGCCAGCCATCAATAAGGCTCTGTGGCAGAGAGGTATATCCTGCCAGCCATCAGTCAGGCTCTGTGGCAGAGAGGTATATCCTGCCAGCCATCAATCAGGCTCTGTGGCAATGAGGTATATCCTGCTAGTCATCAATCAGGCCCTGTGGCAGGGAGGTATATCCTGCCAGCCATCAATCAAGCTCTGTGGCAGAGAGGTATATACTGCTAGTCATCAATCAGGCTCTGTGGCAGGAAGGTATATCCTGCCAGCCATCTATCAGGCTCTGTGGTTGCACGGCCTCAATTTTTAGAGATGGAAAGTGCTGACGTCGATTGTACGACCTCAATCAGGATAGATAAAATAAATTGTGCTGGTTTAATGCTGTTGTGTCTGAGCTGCACAGTTGTGTCTGAACTGCACCGTTGTGTGAGTTACATCGTTGTATGAGTTACACCGTTGTGTGAGTTACACCGTTATGCGAGTTACACCGTTATGTGAGTTACACCGTTATGTGAGTTACACCGTTGTGCGCGTTACACCGTTGTGCGAGTTACACCGTTGTATGAGTTTCACCGTTATGTGAGTTACACCGTTGTGCGAAGATGCCAAGGACATTAAGTTTTATTAGTATTCTGGTATATTTATTATTTCTCTTACGGACAGTTCAGATATTAGATATGCATAGTGAGTGCTGTGTCAATCATATAGTTCAGTGTAAAGGTTAAGGTATGTCCCATGGCATCTGCCGTCGGGAATGAAGATAACTCTTCAAGTACTAAGTCGCAGCAACTATTAGGTGGGCTGGCCAGTTCCTTTCCTTGCTGTTTTTTTTACCTTCCCTAACTCGCGTCAGGTACTCATTTACAGCTGGAGGAGTGGTCGTATCAAGTGAGAAATCACAACCCGGATTTTTTTTAAATGTCCGAACGTGGTTTCGAACCTCGCACGTTGTAACCAGATGATAGCAAGCACGCTCACTATTCACTAGGCTACCGCGCTCCTCTTCTAGTTCAGTGTACAAGACCAAAAGGAGAGCTGAGTTTTCGTTATGATTTGAAGCACAATAACAATGAAGCAGTGACGTGCGGTGACTTATATCAAGGGGGATTAGTTTGAGTTTAATTATGTGTTATGGATATACAAACTAATATTGTAACCAACGGGTTACAGAAATACGTGGCTTGCAACCTGTTACCCTTTATGGCCCGCGTAAGTCTATACCAAAAATAAATTATGACGCGGTTTAAAAAATGGTGCCTCTCCACAAAAATGATTCCGTTTATTTAAAAATAATTAGATCTTGCTTGTACATAGAATATGTTCGCGGAATAGCTCACCCAGGAAATGTTAACATAGGTCCTAAGAGAAGTTACTTGGTATTTGTAGGTCCCTAAATTAATTAATCTGCTGTTCTCGCTACCTGTGCTGGTATAAATTGTACGTTCACAACACTAGTGTAGTTTAGCTGGATGATTCGGAGTTTTTTTGTTGTCTGGTGTCTTGAATGAGTAGGCATATGTCTTATTTGGTGTATCGAATAATTTTGCCTTGTTTGGTGTGTTGAATAGCAGTTAAATTGATTTAAGTAGCTCAAGTTGCTAAAATAGTTAATCACTGAAGATTGCAACTCTTTCACGTATTCAAGAATGCCTACCCATGGAACTAAAGGAGGCGGGACAACTTGCCCCTGACCGCGTATAATTCAAGAGAACCAAAGGGAAGACTACCTTCTGGAAATAATGTCACCTGATGATGATAGTTGAACATTCGAACAACTGTATGTCAGTCAACTCTGCTCTGAAATATGTACATTTTTTTCTAGTCGCAAACTGTTTTTCCATTGGGATATCGTGACTTTAAATACATATTTCACTGCTGTCATTTGTTGTTACCTTTATCGCTGACCAGTTTTTCAACACTTGGTGGCGGGATAGTTATTTGCGTTACCACTCTCTGTAATGCATCGTGTTAACAACAGAAGTTTGAGAACGAAAGTAAAACGTGTATCTAAGAATTGCTAACCATACATTTTAAGTGCGCATGTTTGAGTACACATTAAACCAACAGCACACTCGTCTTCATACGTGATCACGTGATTGCTACTGATCAGAGATTACGATAATGATTTATTTTCTACCAAAAATCAAAAATTGCTATGTGATCAGTAACATCTTGTCGTGTATTGATCATATCAGAGATTTATCCAGCGCGACTGGTGTATGTTTTAATACGTTTGTTAACATCGTTTTGTTTCCACACTGGCATTGTTGTATATTTTGTGCCACATTTTGTACAATTCAGTAATGTTTACTCCGTACTGTCACATTCTGTACAAGTCTGTAATGTTAACTTCGTGTCGCCACATTGTGTACAAATTTGTATTGCTTACTTCATGTGGCCACATTGTGTAAAAGTATGTTTTATTTACTTCGTATTTCCACATTGTGTACAAATCTGTATTGATTACTTCATGTGGCCACATTGTGTACAAGTATGTATTATTTACTTCGTATTTCCACATTGTGTACAAATTTGTAATGTTTACTTCATGTGGTCACACTGTATACAAGTATGTATTATTTACTTCGTGTATCCACATTGTGTACAAGTCTGTAGGCCTATTGTTTACTTCGTAGTTTCACATTGTGTACAAATCGGTATTATATACTTCGTATTTCCACATTGTGTACAAATCTGTATTATTTACTTTCTATTTCCACATTGTGTACAAATCTGTATTATTTACTTCCTATTTCCACATTGTGTACAAATCTGTATTGTTTACTTCCTATTTCCACATTGTGTACAAATCTGTATTGTTTACTTCCTATTTCCACATTGTGTACAAATCTGTATTGTTTACTTCCTATTTCCACATTGTGTACAAATATGTATTGTTTACTTCCTATTTCCACATTGTGTACAAATCTGTATTGTTTACTTCGTATTTCCACATTGTGTACGATTATGTATTGTTTACTTCCCGCTGTCACATTGTATACAAATCTGTAGTATTCGCTTTGTGTTATCACATTGTGTACACGTTTGTAATGTTTACACCTTCCTATTTGAAGATCTCATTGTACATGTGCAGACAACAGTTGGAAAAGCTGCAATACCGTTCATTAAGCCGTGTCAAACGAAATGTTGACGTCTGATGTGGATGTATTTAATTTTTGAGAACCCCAGGAATTACGAACGATTAGCTCTTACTTCCTATATACAATAGGGAGTTTTGTGAGATAGCAGATCTGTGTAACATTATTGAAGATTACAAATTAGACTTTGAATCCGACTGTATGTTATGCTCTATTAAATACAGATTGGAGATACATTCATTTGTTGTCGGGGCCCGAGATTGGAGCAAAGAATAGCAACACTGTTTACCTTTTATGCATATCGTAAGAGGCGACTAAGGAGTTTATGGGGTAGAATTGGCTGTCCGGTCCCTTATTAGGTCAAAGTGACCCAATGGCATGCTGAAGTTGGATACGTCATGCCAAAAGACGCAGATATCGCAGCAATGCTTTAGACCATAACACAATGCATTTGTTCTCCGACCTACCTACTGCTAATCTGCTGGAGTTTGAGAACAAACACGGACGAAGAAATACATTTTCGTCGATTCAATCTGTTCAGAAAATGACAAGTGAAAACTCAACCAAATACCACGGATCAGGGAACGGTACTGACCAGTTAGAAAACTTTGGTCTTGTCAGCTGTGAAACAGTCCCTAATCCTACCCGTCACCTCCAATGTTCGTGTTGTTATTACGATGATTCCAATAATAATGGTGATGATAATAATAATATTACCGCGTTCGTCTTGCAGACAGTCGCTAAGAAAAAATTTAAGCTTCTTTAGCAACATTTTTCATGGCTGAACTTTCAAAACGATCAAGCATAGATCTCTAAATACAAGGATGTGTTACAGAATTTTCTATGTCAGGATAACAGTTGGTTATAAATAAACATATGACAAGAGACTACAATATTATTAATTCTCTAAACGATTTTGAACTTATTCTTCAAAACTTGGGAAACTGGTTCAAACGACCTTCAGATCGTTTTAACATGCACAACTAGAAAATGTATAGACCCACATTATAAGCGAACTATTATAAACAATGTTTGCCTGTCATTACCAACTGCTGTCATGACGTTAACAGATTTCCCTGCATTCCCGTCACTCAATCAACTAATCAGTAAATCAGCCAGTCAATAAACTAATTAGTCAGTGAATCAGCAAATTAGTGAATCAGTCAGTCAACTAATCAGTTACATTTAGAAATACTGTATTCAAGTTACAACCACACGAATCTGTATTTACGTATTTTTTTTCCTCTATATTTTTATTCTTGATCTTGTCTTGTCCACTTGATGTTCACATTTTTCTGAAGAATTAGGCCCATATAGTATGCCCATGTTTTTCCTCGAAAGATGCACACAAATAAGTTTCTATTAAGTTGCTTTTTTACGAACTTGAACTTCGTATTGATAAGTATTGTTTACATGTTAATATTGTATCTAGTGCCTCTTTGGTGGTAACATTGTTTTTTTACTGTTTCCCCCTCTGTTATATAGGCCCTATAGCCTATCCTTGAGAAAGACCTAACGGTTCGAAACGTTGAAAATGTCTTATGTATTGAAATTTGTATGTTTTCGTGTTTTAACCTCATAATCCTTATTATAGTCTCTAAGTGATAGTACGTCTGATGTGTTCAAGTGAAACATCAAATATCTTTGTTTACGAAGTACTATTTGTCTTTTATACGAAAGTAATTTTGGTCGACACTCTGTATAACAAAAGTTTGCATACCAACGCCAAGATGGCAGACGAAACGCTAGCTAGAGCTGGCTTACATTTTGATGAGTTGAATAAAATCAGAGTTTTGGAGCCAGAAGTTGCTCAACAGACTAAAGAGCTAAAAGAAGAGTGCAAAGAGTTTTTAGATAGTAAATATTTTTTTTTTTACTTTGCAGTAGACGCTACATGATGGCTAGTGGTTGGTTAACTCACTTTAGAGCGTGTGACTAGACTAGTATATCTATTATTATTACTATTACTATTACTACTATTTAATTTATTTTACTTTTTAGTAGACCAACTTAGCCAGGTCTATTTTAATGTAATTAAATTAGTAGCCCAGTAGGCCCTAATAGTTTAGTGTAATTAAGTAATTTAGGTTTATTTTGCGCATTTAGTATATAATATTTTGAGTTCTCAATATAGGTTTACAGTATTATAAACACTTAAAACACTGTGATAGTGATAGTAGGTATTAGCACTAAATTTTCAAATTGGGTTTATAACATTATAAACACCACAGTTAGATAGCCCTTGAAATTTGCAATTTAACGATACCTCAACCAAGTCTGTAGGTCGATTCTGTGAAAAGTTATGAATTTTTTTTGTCATTTTTCAGGAAAAGATAATTACATGAGAGCATATAATAAAATATGAACGGACTGATGATGAAAGTTGTGACCAAGAATTGAAGCCGAACTAGCAATTTATGAAATATTTCAGTTATTTATGATAATATATGCATAAAACTATACATTTTTGTGTTCGGGAAGGCAAGACGCATCTGTTGAATATACTGTACAAATTGTCAGGCATAATTGGGGCTAATTAATATTCAAAATGGTGACTAATTTGCATAATAAACTTGTAATTGAATTGTCTAATTATTAACTATTTCACTTATTTATGATAAAACACCATACAAATTATACATTTTTGTGTTCGGGAAGGCAAGACACATCTGTTGAATATACTGTACCAATTGCCAGGCGTAATTGGGGCTAATTAATAAGAAAATTCTGGAGGTAAGGTAGGACATAGCGAATGCCAACTGACAAGAGTACAGGAACTGTATGGCGAATAACTAAGTGGTAGGTTTGGAACAGAGGATGAAAAAATGCAGAGGTGGAGAATACAAGAGGAAAAAAGAAAAGAAAATAAGAAGAAAATATGTGGTGGATAGATGGAAGCCCCGAGACGGAGATACGCCAGCAAGAAAGTAAAGTGTGGGTGGGAGGGATGAGGGAACCCAGATGCCTAAAGCCTTATGCATTAGGTCTCCAGTCATAATGTCACTATCAGAATTAAATAGAATATCCAATAATGCATCTTAAAAATTATCTTTACGGTAATTCTAATTTATACCTAGACCTACTAATAATGTTTGAATAGAAGCTATCTGAGTTCGATTACAGTGACAGTGAGACACAAACACTTGTCATCGTCATGGTAACATGGGCTGCAAGCATTCTGACATGTTTTTTTATCTGTACCCTTGAATAATTTAATACAATACTGTTTGAAGACATTTCAATAAACACTAGTACATAGTGTCACATTAAATTAACTAAAAGGATGATAAGATGTAGAAATTCATTAAACTGTAACTTAAATTTTTAACATTATACACGAATATCGATAATTAACGGCGCGGCAACATTGAACAGCCGAAAACGAACTCTAAAGTTAGTAGCGTGGTCGGTCGATCACCATAGCATTTTTAAAATTTAATAATAATTAATAGGTACTTCTAGAAATGTTAAAATTTGGTACATAAAGATAGAAATGGTTGCTGAATATGTTAGACATGGTTCACATATTAATTTTAATCAAAATTTAGAAATATACGTGTGCAAAGACAAAAAACACCTACCTCGTCTTGTTTAATTGCTTGGTGTTAATTGTAGATAAGGTATCTCCAACATTTATAATCTTAATACACTGCAGAAATGGATGATAAATAGTATACAGTTCACTTTTATATGATCTAAAGCTGCGTGGCGTCACTAAATGACAATTCCATTGGATAGTACACACGTGGTCCATGAAAAAATGAAAATGTCGGCACATGGCATTTTTATCAAGGGACATTACTCTAAATATCTTTTTGCGGAAATATTTCGATTAGTGCTAATGCCTAGTGATAGTGCCTATCCCTTGAAAATTGTAATTCAATAACTCAACCAAGTCTGTAGGGGTAGATCAATTATGAAAAAAAGCCCCTAAAAATAATTAATATGGAAATACTAACAGACAGGTGCAAAATGTTGTGACTAGAATTAAAGCCAATAACTTTTGAAATATCTTAGTTATTTATGATAAAATGTCCTTATAAAAACTATGTAGTTGGACTGACATCGTAACTTTAACACATCCTGTTTTCCTCCAAGATCTCTCCCTTTGCGACAATTTCTGCTGGTCAAACTACAGTAGCGACATCACTGACCTAAATGTTGTCATTGCATCATTATACAACACTTCAGTGGCTATAAAAGGGGATAATTGTAGTTTTGCAATTCATTTGTGCACTCATTGCTACCGCTGAGTAGCTGGAATTTCGTATGAAACTTTCATAGTAAGTGATTGAAGACGGTGGAGGTGAGTGCTTAATATTTTATACATTGAACCAGATGATGCAGGTGTGCGGAACAAAGACCTAATCATTCATCAACCATTTATTACTTTATGTACGAAATTTGAACTTCCCGCAGTTAGCACTGTAATTGTTATTAAAATTTTTTAAACATGGAGTGCAATCAAGCTTGACCACCACCTATTTTCAAGTGTATCCACCATCTTGTATAAGATGACGTCAGCTGTTACATATGACAGTATCAGTATATCTCTACAGTATCGTGTATAAAGAAATATATGCGTTCATTCTATTATAATTCTTGCTTCTTTTAATTTCTTTAGTTTATTTTTAAATGATACTAGTATTTATTTGTGAAATGTTTAAGATTTGTATGTAAAATAATTCATTTACTGTGCAAAATTATGCTGATGCGCTATTCTTCTTCTGTCTCTATCTCCATGATGACGAAAGTGTTTTCTTGTGAATAAATCTTCATGATTCATGTGAATAATTATACAAGAAACACATTCTGCATTAAATACACATTATTTATACTGTTTATGAAATGATATTTCGGATAATTTTCACATGGTTTTTCTAAATCATCACGAATATGTTCATTTTTATTTGAAAATTTTTTTAATGAATAAAAGTATGATATTAAAATTTATTTAGCCTATTAATGAAATCATCAATTGCATCATCTTTCCTACCTTTATGTTTGGTCCTAATTGAAGAAACATACTTACCTGTACTTTACTTACCAGTATATATATATGAGTGTATATATATATATATATATATATATATATATATATATATATATATATATATATATATATATATATATATATATATACATGTCATATATCAAGACACCACAAAAGGAAGGCGTATCAGGAGAGGAAGGTCTTGGAAGGCAGAAGATACCCTACTTAATGTTTGCGAGCTGGAGGAAATTGGAAGAAGTTGTGAATGGGTGACATTTGGCAATGATAGAAAGTTAGTTATAGATCAAGAGAAAGCGTATGATAGAGTCAACAGAGTTGTACAATGGGAAACTCTAGAAATGTTTTGTATCAAAGGACAACTGTTAGAAAGTATAAGAGCTTTGTATACACACTGCCAATGTGTGGTAAGAACATGAGATGGTATCACAGGTGCATTTGATACAAAAACTGGAGTGTGTCAGGAATGCGTGCTCTCACCCTTGCTATTCAAATATATGCATAGAATAATAAAAGAAACAAAAAGTGCAGAGGGCAACATCATAACGTGTAGAATGTTGGATGCGTCGGTATATGGATCTTTACCGAAATTTTGTTTCATTTAATTGTGTTAGCTTTTTGTTCCATAGATTCCTGGTCACTGATCCCGGTAGAGTACCAAAAATTAGTTCATATTTTCAAAGGTTACTCTGCACCTGCATTTTAAACATGGAAATTTCTGCTTAAAGACTTATTTTTTATGAATGTTCCTGCATTAGACAGTATCTTCTTAATTCCGGCCAAAAAAATAGCATGTATTTCAGCTACAAAATCACATGACTGAAAAATAATTAAATTAAGACAATTTTCCATTAAATAGAGAGACAGGCTTGAGACAGATTTTGTTGTACAGTGTCGTAACATTATATCATATTGTTAGTAAAGTTATTTTGATTGTCCACAGGAATCGTTGACTTTCAGAAGATAGTTGGTACTTTCATAGGAATGGTGGATTCTGTTGCTGGGGAAGTGGAGAAGGAAAAAATGAAGGTATTAGCATAAATGTTAATATAATATACAGCTCATATTTTATCATTGAGCAGGTTATATCACCATATTTTATCAATGAGCAGGTTAGATAGCCATATTTTATCAATTATAAGGTTAGATAGCCATATTTTATCAATGAGAAGGTTAGATAGCCATATTTTATCAATGAGAAGGTTAGATAGCCATATTTTATCAATTAGAAGGTTAGATAGCCATATTTTATCAATGAGAAGGTTAGATAGCCATATTTTATCAATTAGAAGGTTAGATAGCCATATTTTATCAATTAGAAGGTTAGATAGCCATATTTTATCAATGAGCAGGTTAGATAGCCATATTTTATCAATGAGAAGGTTAGATAGCCATATTTTATCAATGAGCAGGTTAGATAGCCATATTTTATCAATGAGAAGGTTAGATAGCCATATTTTATCAATGAGCAGGTTAGATAGCCATATTTTATCAATGAGCAGGTTAGATAGCCATATTTTATCAATGAGAAGGTTAGATAGCCATATTTTATCAATGAGAAGGTTAAATAGCCATATTTTATCAATTAGCAGGTTAGATCACCATATTTTATCAATGAGCAGGTTAGATAGCCATATTTTATCAATTAGAAGGTTAGATAGCCATATTTTATCAATTAGAAGGTTAGATAGCCATATTTTATCAATGAGAAGGTTAAATAGCCATATTTTATCAATTAGCAGGTTATATCACCATATTTTATCAATCAGCAGGTTAGATCACCATATTTTATCAATCAGCAGGTTATATAGCCATATTTTATAAATGAGCAGGTTAGATAGCCATATTTTATCAATGAGAAGGTTAGATAGCCATATTTTATCAATGAGCAGGTTAGATAGCCATATTTTATCAATTAGAAGGTTAGATAGCCATATTTTATCAATGAGCAGGTTAGATAGCCATATTTTATCAATGAGCAGGTTAGATAGCCATATTTTAGCCATTTGTTTGGCATAACCAGTAGTCAATTGGTGGCGGGCAATGAACACAGTGAACACTATCTTGGTTGCAGTGGCTCGGAGCAGTGCATAGGTTGAAACTCACCTTCCTAGTGGTGCGATAGTTATTCTCTGGCTCTGGCCTGGGGTTTGCTGAAATCCAGACTTCCCAGCAAAATAATGGCATTAGGTCAAAGGGCATGAGCCCATGGACAGCTGGATCAGAAACCAACCAGCAGGTTGGATACATGTTCATATATTGTTAATTTACAGGATCAAAATATAGCCATAATTTATTAACAAGCAGTCTTGATATATAGCCATAGTTGTATAATGTGTGACTATTTTCTGTTTTATTAGTGGATTAGATTTCAAATTTTTACAGGACAGTAGATTTCACTTGTGCATCATAGTGCACAGATGTGCATACTTACCTTGTGTGAGCGTGATTAGAGTAAATTTGTTGCACTGATAAGAATGATCATATTGCCAGTTGACACTAATGTCAGTGATCATATTGTCAGTTGACACTAATGTCTGTGATCATATTGTCAGTTGACACTAATGTCTGTGATCATATTGTCAGTTGACACTAATTTCAGTGATCATATTGCCTGTTGACACTAATGTCAGTAATCATATTGTCAGTTGACACTAATGTCTGTGATCATATTGCCAGTTGACACTAATGTATGTGATAATATTGTCGGTTGACACTAATGTCAGTGATTATATTCCCAGTTGACACTAATGTCAGTTGACACTAATGTCAGTGATTATATTGCCAGTTGACACTAATGTCAGTTGACACTCATGTCAGTGATTATATTGCCAGTTGACACTAATGTCAGTTGACACTAAAGTCAGTGATCATACTATCAGTTGACACTAATGGCAGTGATCATATTGTCAGTTGATACTAATGTCAGTTGACACTAATATCAGTGATCATATTGTCAGTTGACACTAATGGCAGTGATCATATTGTCAGTTGACACTAATGTCAGTGATCATATTGTCAGTTGACACTAATGTCTGTGATCATATTGTCAGTTGACACTAATGTCTGTGATCATATTGTCAGTGATCATATTGTCAGTTGACACTAATGTCTGTGATCATATTGTCAGTTGACACTAATGTCTGTGATCATATTGCCATTTGACATTAATGTCAGTGCTCATATTGTCAGTTGACACTAATGTCATTGATCATATTGCCAGTTGACATTAATGTCAGTGATCATATTGCCAGTTGACACTAATGTCAGTGATCATATTGTCAGTTGACACTACTGTCAGTGATCATATTGCCAGTTGACACTAATGTCAGTAGTCATATTGTCAGTATCCAGTATGTGAAGACCATAGATATTGTATATGCCTGCCCTTAGAAGAACTCTTCTTTGAAGTTGATCATCTGATTCTAAACTTATTCACTATGGAATATATTTAGCATTTGGACGGAATTAGTTTTTGAAGGTAGATCTAAGACTTCGATTTATATATTTGTGAAATTTTCTTTAAAAAATGGCATAAATCTGCCTAGATATGTTGCCAGTAATTGCCAGGTTGGACTTCAATAATTAATGTGACCAACATTAATAAAAATAGTTTACTTTCACGAAACATAAGTACACTCTGAAATATATACTAAAAATATCAGTAAAAAAGGCATCACATACCACATATATCCAAAACTTATCAATAACTTACAAAACTGATATAATAACACATTAAAATCATGCCAGAAATAATGGGGACATATTACACTTTCAATGGGAACCATCATTATGTTTCTGTTGTGTTGTATGGTTGTGAGAGTTGGACACTCACTGCGGACATGGAGAGAAGATTACAGGCTTTCAAGTACAAATGCTACAGAAGAATTCTACGAATTTCCTATAGGGAACATAAGACCAATGTGTATGTGAGAAATAAAGTAGAGATGTGTGCAGGTGTTCAGGAACCATTGCTCTCAATAGTGAAACGACGAAAATTAGCATGGTTCGGACATGTATGCAGACATGATTCCTTGTCAAAAACAATACTGCAGGGAACTGTTGAGGGTGGAAGAAGCAGAGGATGACAAATAAATGCATGTACAGACAACATCAAGGAATGGACGGGACAAGATATTGCCACACTCATCCACGTTGCTGAGGATAGAATTCGCTGGAGGACTCTGTGTGCTGAAGCATCCAGTGTGATACCCCCCTACGACCCTGAAGGGTTGCAGGTTTATTGATTGATTGATCATTGTGTTGATATAAATAATGAAAAATTAAATTAGCAAAAAAAATAAGGATCTTTAAAAAGACGTCACATATTCCCAGGTGTAATCTGTGGATGGATTAAAAGACAACATGTAGCGGAAAAGTTAAAATGTACTTACCCTGTGTTTTTTTATTCAGGCAATAGGAGCTCGTAACTTGCTGAAGTCTATAGCAAAGCAAAGAGAAGGCCAGCAACAACAACTGCAGGCATTAATTACAGAAAAGAGAATGCAGTTAGAAAGGTAGATCATGTTTGAGGTTGTCATGGTAGATTATGTTTGAGATATTCAAAGGCAAATTATTTTTGAACTATTCAAAGATAGATTAAGTTTGATGTCTTCAAAGGTAGATTATATTTGAGATATTCAAAGGTAGATTATGTTTGAGATATTCAAAGGTAGATTATTTTTGAGATATTCAAAGGTAGATTATATTTGAGATATTTAAAGAAAGATTATATTTGAGATATTCAAAGGTAGATTATATTTGAGATATTTAAAGAAAGATTATGTTTGAGATATTCAAAGGTAGATTATATTTGAGATATTCAAAGGTTGATTCTGTTCGAGATCTTTAAAGGAAGACTATGTTTGAGATCTTTAAAGGAAGATTATGTTTGAGATCTTTAAAGGTAGATTATGTTTGAGATCTTTAAAGGAAGATTATGTTTGAGATATTCAAAGGTTGATTATGTTTGAGATCTTCAAAGAAAGATTATGTTTAAGGTCTTCATGAATTTACGAGTTATGTTATTTTTCTTCATTAATGATAACCACAACTGGAATATCTATAATTTGTATACCAACCTTCAGCTAACAATGTCAAACATGGTCTTCAACATTCTCACAGTAAAGTAAGTGTTGCTGTAGCAACAACTACAGCTATAACTACTACTACTACAACAGCAGCAATAACAACTACTACAATAGCAACAATTACTACAACAATTACTACAACAATTACTACAACAATTACCTCCTAATTAAACTCACTAAACCTATCTCTAAATCTCGTCTGTGTAATAACCAAGTCCTTGACTTCTAGTCTATGGAGCAAAGAACAGGACCCGTCTTGTTTCCAGACATGTCGTATGAGGCGACTAATGAAAGTTGGATGGGATAGGCTGACAATCTGGGAAAAAAATCATTGTCATATTTTGTCACAATTTCTGACTTTTTTCTTCTATCAAATAATCCCCATGGATGACGAAGAGATGCATCATCCATGGGGATTATTTGACGAATAGATGCATCATCCATGGGGATTATTTGACGAAGAGATGCATCATCCATGGGGATTATTTGATAGAAGACAAAAGTAAGAAATTGAGACAAAATATGTTTGTGTCATCTATCTATTGTCGCATTTCTGCTTTTTCTGTAAGGTGTCACATGATTGAATGACAATCTGTTTTCAGGCTGTGGCCCGTTTGTTCGCTTGATATGCAGTAATTTTGTGACATCTTAGAGTGTTAGTAACTCCTTCAATCCACATTATTCTTAAGATAAATAAACTAGAATATAGGAAGATAAATAAATAAGATAGGGAAATAGATAAATAAAATAGGTAAATAAAATAGAATATAGGAAGATAGATAAATAGGATAAAATATTGAAGGATAGATATATCAGATAAATAAATAAAATAGATAAATAGTATAGATAAATAAGATAGAATATAGGAAGTTAGATAAATAAAATAGAATATAGGAAGTTAGATAAATAAAATAGAATATAGGAAGTTAGATAAATAAAATAGAATATAGGAAGTTAGATAAATAAAATAGAATATAGGAAGACAGTTTAATAAGATAAATAAAATAGAATATAGGAAGATAGATAAATAAGTTAGAATATAAGAAGTTAGATAAATAAGGTAAAATATAGGAAGAAATAGATAAATAAGATAAAATATAGGAAGAAATAGTTCAGAAATTGTGTTTTCCTTCTCTTCCATAGATTAAGAATACAGCATGATGCGCTGGTCAAAGAGGAAGCTAGCCAAAATGAGTTTATTGAACAGCTGATATTACAGAAATGATTGTTTGTTTGCTATCTATATGTATGTGTCTCTGGATATTTATATCTCTTCATGTGTATGTGTCTCTGGATATTTATATCTCTTCATGTGTATGTGTCTCTGGATATTTATATCTCTTCATATGTATGTGTGTATTTGTATGTGTATATGTTATTGGAGGATGACTAAGGAAAGTTTGGGGATATGCTGACAAATTGTGCACAAATCTGCGGAAAATCATTGCTCTGAGGTCTAAATTATTAACCCGCTACCTTACGGGTTAGCACAGGAGTGCCTTTGGATTAGGAAATCAATCCACAGAAAATCTGTGCTGCCTAGCGGGCTAGAGCAGGAGTACCATAGGCCAAGGGAATAAACTCATACAGAAAATCCAGAGGTGAGACTCTGAGGTAGTCAATGGTGTATTAACCTTTAGGGCCCTGAATTAAAAATTAAGAAACATCCCCTTTGGCCTGAATTCTTTTTTGAAAAATTTGCTTTATTGATGGTGGGTGTTTTGAAAACTTTATAACTTTTTTGTTTTAAAAGATATCAAAATATTTTTTGCATATCTAAATAAAGGAGTGAATAGTGAATATAGTCATGTTTTTTGTTGTTGTATGTATGATATGACAGTTGTGAGCAAGTTGTGAAGTTGAAAATTCGGGGGGAAAAATCGCAAAACGCCATTTTCAAATCACACATATAACTTCTTGTTGACTCTAATACTTGAGCAATGCATTGAAATATTGATAAAATCCTCATAAATACCTATACTTATTGTATATATATTGTTTTATATCAAAACTAATATAATATGAACTAAAAAAACTAATAAAACTTGAAGAAAACGCATATAACGTCTGTCCGGTAAACACTAGGTCTATCCCGACACGCAGCGTAATTATTGTCTATGCAAACATGTGGCACCCCTGATACATATTATTTTTGGGTTTTTGAACGACTACACAAACATTCTTATCAAATAACAACATATTAAACACAAAAAACAACAATTAAAACATGTATTCATGATCACTTAGCCATGCCACGCGGTACTCAATTTGATAGTAAAATATGGCTAAAAAATGGCCAACGTCTCTCTAGAAATTCGTTGACAAAACCAGCCGGCTTTCTCTCTTCTTGCAATCGTAATGAGTAAAGGAATTTGACCTTTAAACTGTGACGTATTCCTAGCTTCATTTGGCGGGTTTTATACGCCACGGGATCATTATTTCGTGAATTTCCGTACTCGGGAATCGGGTGATGTCCTATGTAGCGGGATTGCGCCCGCAGGCGCAATATTGCGACCTCAGAGTCGTAAAGGTTAATCCATCTTCTGGCATCTGCTGCAGTTTTGTTTGTTTACAAGCTTATTGATGTTGCCCTTTCCCTTGGAAATAATCAACAGAGACATGTGTAGTGCAAATGAGCGAGCCTGGGCAAGCAATCATGTGTCAGTGCAGGCTAGTAGATATTACACTTTTGTCATTCTATGGCATTCTACTGGGTAAAGGAGAATTCTTGGTGTGCCATGACTGCAGATGGTTCAACAGATCTTACAGAATAATAGTGATGTTTGACCAGAAGTATGTGCTACACTCCTAATAGGACCTGATGTTCCTTAGATATTACTGCACTAGGATGCCTACATATAGAGACTAAATATGCATCCATAAACCCCCCTCACCCTAACACAGCCATATCTTTCAGACAATAAACCTTATACAGTGGAGCCCATCTGTAGCACATTCTATTATAACAAAATTCCCCGTTTAATAACAATTTTCAAAATCCCCAATTAATTTGTTCCTTAATGTATATAACTAATGTTGGTTATTACAAACACATTCTGTTGATCCAGACCAATTTGTTATAATAGGATTCCACTGTACTTGTTCGGGTGTCACCTCTGTTACTCAACTGAGAATGATTCATGCTTTTGTCTTAAGGGTTATGGGCTGTGACTTTTTTCAGCAGACACTATATTATAACTGTATGTTGAATATGTTTGTGTAATACCTCACAGACACTATGCTATATCTCTGTGTTGATTGAGTGTGTGAATTACCTCAGAGACACTATGCTATATCTCTATGTTGATTGAGTGTGTGAATTACCTCAGAGATTCTATGCTATATCTCTGTGTTGATTGAGTGTGTGAATTACCTCAGAGATTCTATGCTATATCTCTGTGTTGATTGAGTGTGTGAATTACCTCAGAGATTCTATGCTATATCTCTGTGTTGATTGAGTGTGTGAATTACCTCAGAGACACTATGCTATATCTCTATGTTGATTGTGTGTGTGAATTACCTCAGAGATACTATGCTATTTCTCTGTGTTGATTGAGTGTGTGAATTACCTCAGAGATACTATGCTATATCTCTATGTTGATTGAGTGTGTGAATTACCTCAGAGATTCTATGCTATATCTCTGTGTTGATTGAGTGTGTGAATTACCTCAGAGATTCTATGCTATATCTCTGTGTTGATTGAGTGTGTGAATTACCTCAGAGATTCTATGCTATATCTCTGTGTTGATTGAGTGTGTGAATTACCTCAGAGACACTATGCTATATCTCTATGTTGATTGTGTGTGTGAATTACCTCAGAGATACTATGCTATATCTCTGTGTTGATTGAGTGTGTGAATTACCTCAGAGATACTATGCTATATCTCTATGTTGATTGAGTGTGTGAATTACCTCAGAGACACTATGCTATATCTCTATGTTGATTGAGTGTGTGAATTACCTCAGAGATACTATGCTATATCTCTATGTTGATTGTGTGTGTGAATTACCTCAGAGACACTATGCTATATCTCTATGTTGATTGTGTGTGTGAATTACCTCAGAGATACTATGCTATATCTCTATGTTGATTGAGTGTGTGAATTACTTTGATATAATAATACAAGGGATGATAAAAAAGTACTGCCTCCTAATTTATAATTTAATTAAATAGAAACAAAAATAGATATGACTCACAATAAAATGTAATCTGAAGTCTGTACTTCAAAAATATATTTCTCAGTGTAGTCTCCGTTGTTTGTTACAGGTTTTGTCCATCTTCACACAAGGGCATGTATTCCCCGAATGGTAAAAATGTGTGTATGTTTTCCTGAACCAATTACCTATGGAGCGTTTAAGGTTGTTGGTGTCCTGAAAGAGATATCCGCAAAGATCTTTTTTGTCATGGTTCAAACAGTTGAAAGTCTGAAGGTGCAAGATTGGGACTGTAAGGAGGATGTTGTATACTGTCCAGCCAAATTCTCCAATCACATCAATGGTACATTTAGCAGTGTGTGGCGTGGCATTATCGTGCAACAATAGTACAGTTCTCAGAACCGTTATTGGATAAAGTCACCGAAGACAACTTCTAAGCCTCTTAAAAGTTTCCATATAACGTTCTGCATTCACTGTGTTCCAAGAAGATCAGAAGAATCACACTCTTCTCATTCCAAGACACGGAAGCCATAACTTTCCCTACAGATGGTGAACTTTTAAATTTCATTCTTGTTCGCGATGTTGTGTGATGTCATTCCATTGACTACCTCATTGGATTCTGGTTGAAAAACAATAAAATGAAGTCTGATCTCCTTGTAACAATATTTGATAAAAACTCATCTCCTTGTAACAATATTTGATAAAAACTCATCTCCTTGTAACAATATTTGATAAAAACTCATCTCCTTGTAACAATATGTGATAAAAACGCATCTCCTTCAGTTTCGTAACGGTGCAGAAGGTTAATGGCTGTGGTTTTCCTTGTTTCTATATGTCTGTCTGTTGACGTTCTGAGCATCCAACATGCACAAACGTTTGAATTAGCCCAGATCTTCAAAGATGGTCTGAATACTACTTGCACTAATGGACAACATGGCATGCAGTTAATCCAGTGTTACCCGATGATCACCACGGATGATGTCATCAACTTGATAAATCTTGAGTGGAGTCACTGTAGTAGATGGAGTATCAGTAAGCTTTGCGTCATCCATTGAGGATTGACCTACTTCAGTGTCATCACAATGATGTACCCAACATTGGCTAGTGGAAAAATCCATTATTGAATCACCATAAACATTCACTATTGAATCACCATAAACATTCTTCAAACATTCATTAATGCGAATTTGGGTATCACCCTCAGCATTGAGAAATTCTATGAAATATTGTTGTTTTTAGCCATACTTCTGTGGCAGTCATTTTTAAACAGTTACTGTGTTGGAATCTGTTAATGAAACAGTTTGGTTATGCTATACAGTGCAGAAGAGTGTTTGGGGATTCTTGAAAATTAACAAATTGCACACCGATACTGTATTTACTTAGATAAAAATTAGGAGACATTACTTTTTGAGCATCCTCGTAAGACCTATCATTCTTAGGGGTACCACACTGAAGACATCAGCAGAATAAGCTCTCCAAGCAACTCTTCAGCCATTTGGAGGAGTGTAGAAAAACCATGCTTAGACCATTCCTCAATATTATCAATCCAGGATTGTCTCTTTACTCCTCTCTTCCTTCCACCTTTGACAGTTCCTTGCAAAATAATTTTAGAAAGTGAGTTGTGTCTCGATACATCTCCAAATCAAACAAACTTAAACTATTTGACTACTGCCAAAAGAGGTTCATGGTAAACTTTGATATACATTCTTGTCAATTAAAGAATATAATTATATAAAAACCTATACATCGGAAGTAGACATAATTATATAAAAACCTATACATCGGAAGTAGACATAATTATATAAAAACCTATACATCGGAAGTAGACATAATTATATAAAAACCTATACATCGGAAGTAGACATAGACATTAGATTTCCTGAGATTGTCTGTTTTAACTTTTGATTCACAAGTTCACAATTGCTTTTGTCTATAAATATCATGCTTCTACCCACATTTCTACCAGACCTGAAAGCGAAAGAAAGAATGGCAACATTGTTTAACTTCCATGTATGTCATAAGGGGGGGACTAAGGAGATTTTGGGGTGGAATTGATAATCCCATTCCATATATCGTCAGAGTAACTTAGAAACCTTATAATTGTATCAGTAACTACATGTACAAATGATTGTATCAGTAATTACATGTACAGATGATTGTATCAGTAACTACATTACAGATGATTGTGTCAGTAACTACATGTACAGATGATTGTGTCAGTAACTACATGTACAGATGATTGTCAGTAACTACATGTACAGATGATTGTGTCAGTAACTACATGTAAAAATGATTGTGTCAGTAACTACATGTACAGATGATTGTGTCAGTAAATACATGTACAGATGATTGTGTCAGTAACTACATGTACAGATGATTGTGTCAGTAACTACATGTACAGATGATTGTGTCAGTAACTACATGTACAGATGATTGTGTCAGTAAATACATGTACAGATGATTGTGTCAGTAACTACATGTACAGATGATTGTGTCAGTAACTACATGTACAGATGATTGTGTCAGTAACTACATGTACATATGATTGTGTCAGTAACTACATGTACAGATGATTGTGTCAGTAACTACATGTACAGATGATTGTGTCAGTAACTACATGTACAGATGATTGTGTCAGTAACTACATGTACAAATGATTGTGTCAGTAACTACATGTACAGATGATTGTGTCAGGAACTACACGTACATATGATTGTGTCAGTAACTACACGTACATATGATTGTGTCAGTAACAACATGTACAGATGATTGTGTCAGTAAATTCTTGTACAGATGATTGTGTCAGTAAATTCTTGTACAGATGATTGTGTGAGTAAATTCTTGTACAGATGATTGTGTCAGTAACAACATGTACAGATGATTGTGTCAGTAAATTCTTGTACAATGCTGGATAATTCAGAAAAAAAGGAGCTGAATATAATACAAATATTTACCAACAACAAAATTGCTCTTATTATAGAAAAATTGATTGAAAAATATTGTTGGATATCATGATTGTGTGTTTATATTAATAATGTCACCTAGCAGAAATACCTGTTGGGTATGTGATGTTTTGGTGTCTGATGTAGTGGTCTCTACTGTGTTTGTGGGTGTTTTTCTGAGAATTTACATAGCTGTGTAATTTGTGTGAAGTGATTGTGTTTTTAGACTCTATTTTGAAGTGGTAAGAAAGCCATTGTTTGAATGTATTATTTTTTATTGACTTCTGCTTTTGGAAGATTTCATTGATTGTGTTATTAATATGACAAACAATAATTGGGAGGGACTGCAGTGAAACTAGTTGACCAACATGTATTGGCAGAAAAACATAGTAGTAAATTTTACAGTTGGCAAACTGACATGTCAAGTTACAGTTGATACTGTCTCATCAAGTTATTGTTGACAGATTCACAAGTCAAGTCACATTTCACAAGTCAAGCTACAGTTGACAAACTGACATTTCAAGTTCAGTTGAAAGACTAACTGACAAGTTGACAGACTAACTGACAAGTCAAGTCACAGTTGACAAACTGATAAGTAAAATTACAGTTGACAGACTAACTGACAAATCAAAATTACAGTTGATAGACTAACTGTCAAGTTGACAGACTAACTGACAAGTGAAGTTACAGTTGACAGACTAACTGACAAGTCAAGTCACAGTTGACAAACTGATAAGTAAAGTTACAGTTGACAGACTAATTGATAAGTCAAGCTACAGATTACAGACAAGTAAAGCTACAGTTGACAGACTGGTATGTCAAGTTACAGTTGACAAGACTAACTGACAAGTCTAGTAACAGTTGACAGACTGGTATGTCAAGTTATAGTTGACAGACTGGTATATCAAGTTACAGTTGACAGTATATAGGGACTATAACACAGTATACATAATATAGAAGAAATTCCAGAGATCAAGAACATTAGGAATATAATGGAGAATATGTGATACGTAGATGACACAGTTCTCTTGGCAAAAAAATGTGAACAGTTAAATTAAATACATCAAGTCAAGAAAATTACTTATATATATATATATGTATGCCCCATGTAGAAGAAGCACTATATGGAGGTAGATATTAACATTAAAAAAACCACGATAATCAGCAAAATCGCAGAGGAACAGGAGATAACAAAAAATACATGGAGATATACTACACGTAGAAAGTTGTTAATATCTCGGACACATAGACCTAATCACAAATGATGGTAGATGAGGACAGAACTTAAGAGAATGTTAGGAATGGCTAAACATACTTTCAATGAAATGAGAAAAATATTGACATCTAAAAACAAAATACAAACAGTTGAAAATGAGAATGATAAAATACTACCCGTACATCTATTTTTCATTGAAGTATGGCTTAGAAAGATGAGTAATGAACAAACTATATGGCTTAGAAAGATGAGTAATGAACAAACTATATGGCTTAAAAAGATGAGTAATGAACAAACTATATGGCTTAGAAAGATGAGTAATGAACAAACTATATGGCTTAGAAAGATGAGTAATGAACAAAATAGGAGAAGACAGAATTGACAACTTTGAGATGTAGATATGTGGGAGAACATCGTGGAAAGAGAAGAAAATGAGCAAAGAGGTTCTGGCTATAAGAGACGAGTTTGTATGAGAAAAAAAATAACTATTCGTGGAAACTTTAAAAAAGATATATAAAGTATTGTGGACCTTATTTGAGGGTAGAATTTGGGGGGGGGGGGGTGGGGACAAGCAACAAGTAGGATGAGGATACATTTAGGGAGGGGGGCACGAGAGGTAGGATTAGCCTACAGTATAAGCTATATATTGGGTGCCACCAGGAGTAAGAAGAAGAGGGAGATCTAGAAACGCCACGAAGAACCATTAATAGAAAAGACATGTCAACACAAAGGCAGAAATGGAAAGCTATGGTTTCTGCCCTATGCGCGGCCTATAGTAAAAAGTAAAGTAACCCATAACATTTATTAATGCCGTAGGCGTGTGAGATGTTAGCGATATCACATTTCAGAGGCCCTGCAAATGAGGACGGTAGCCATCTCCTCTCCCTCGCAGTCTTTACTTCCCGGATTAATCCGGTACCCATTTAATGCTGCGTCGACCCGGGAGTCGTTGCGATCTGAAAAACATTTCCGCCTCAACTGGGGAATGAACCCGGGACCACTCATATGCTAAGCCAGTGCGCTAACGCGGCTCCCTATGCGCGACCTATGACCCTGCAGGAACATAGCATAGACTATATAACAATAAGACCAATAACCCATCATCGTCGCAGGGGTGCCACACTGGGCAGTCAGCACAAAATGCTATCCAAAGTCTCTATTCTCGGCCATTCGAAGGAGTGTACAAAAAATTGTGCCCAATCTATTCCTTGATGATATCAATTCATGCTTTTCTCTTTCCACATTCTCTTCTCCAACCTTCCCCGGACTGTTCCTTGCAAAATACTATTAGAAAGTGAGTTGTATTACCTTTCAATTCCAAACCAAACACGCTTAACCGTTTACAACTGCCAAAAGTGGTTCTTGATAACTCGTAAATTTATTTATTTGCAGCCGGACAAATATGTTTGTCTTGTGTTCTATAAAACTAATTCTTAACAAACGTTTGTAGCACTTGTTTTCAAAAACCTGAATTTTTTATGTGTCCAACTTTCACATCTGTATAAAAATATACTTAGCACTAGCGATCTGAACATATTGATCTTTACTGTAATACTGATCTTACTTTTCCAAATTAAATTTAACCTTGCCATACAGTTAGTTGGTTATTCCTCTAGGGCCAAAGACGGCACATAGGACGGATGGCATAGATTTCCATGTCTCGCGTTTCATTGCAATTTGCTTTAGATCTTCATTGTTTCTGATACCGATGGTGAAACGTTCTCTTGTAATAGTTCTACGTAAAGTTTCTTTTAAAAAAAACTAACAAAAAACTCAAAGTGAATTAGAGGTTACAAAAATGTGGTTTCTGAGAAGAATGATGAAAATACCATGGACAGCTAAGAAAACTAATACAGAGGTTATCATTGATGCTGGTGTAAAAAGATCAATCATATCAAACATTAGGGGCAGACAGTCAAGGTTACTAGGACATGTGCTGAGAAGAACACAGCTTGAACACTTAACCTCGGGAAAGATCAAAGGGAGAAGAGATACTAGATGAACTTGTAATGTGGCACGGTAGAAGCTCACCAACCGAGCTTATTGACAACACAGAGACAGAGAGTCGTGGAGAAACATGGTCACCTACGCCATTCGACATGGCACTTGATTGATTGAAAGTTTCTTTTGGTCTTCCTTGTTTTCTCTTGCCCTTTGGTGACCACATCAACGCTTGACAGGGGAGTCTTTCAGTATCCATTCGTAGCGCGTGTCCGATGTAATTCCAGCGACGCTTTCTAATATAGGTGGATATATATTCTTGTTTTGATTCTTGTCTGACAACTGTGTTTGATTTGGAGTTTGACCAACGTGTGTTCAATAGCCTTCTAATACATTTTTTTTCAAAGGTCTATGTTATAAGTTTGATCTGACTTTCCAACTTTCGCATCCATATGTTATACTGTTGCTATACAGTACATACATTTTAATCGAAATATGTCCAATAGTTTTGAGATATAGCCTAGGCCTAGGTATAATTTGTTTTTGCCGTGGAATTTTTTTTTAATGCATTCCAGATAAAGTCAAATGCCATTATAACAACTTGGTCTGGAAGAATGAAATATGTATGTTATATAATAAAATATTTATGTTATATAATAAAATATGTATGTTATATAATAAAATATGTGTGTTATATAATAAAATATTTATGTTATATAATAAAATATTTATGTTATATAATAAAATAGTTATGTTATATAATAAAATATTTATGTTATATAATAAAATATTTATGTTATATAATAAAATATTTATGTTATATAATAAAATATTTGTTATATTATAAAATAGTTATGTTATATAATAAAATATTTGTTATATTATAAAATATTTATGTTATATAATAAAATATTTATGTTATATAATAAAATATTTGTTATATTATAAAATATTTATGTTATATAATAAAATATTTATGTTATATAATAAAATATTCGTGTTATATAATAAAATATTTGTTATATAATAAAATATTTATGTTATATAATAAAATATTTATGTTATATAATAAAATATTTGTGTTATATAATAAAATATTTATGTTATATAATACAATATTTATGTTATATAATAAAATATTTATGGTATATAATAAAATATTTATGTTATATAATAAAATATTTATGTTATATAATAAAATATTTATTTTATATAATAAAATATTTATGTTATATAATAAAATATTTATGTTATATAATACAATATTTATGTTATATAATAAAATATTTGTGTTATATAATAAAATATTTGTGTTATATAATACAATATTTATGTTATATAATAAAATATTTGTGTTATATAATAAAATATTTGTGTTATATAATAAAATTATGTTATATAATAAAATATTTGTGTTATATAATACAATATTTATGTTATATAATAAAATATTTATGTTATATAATAAGGTAACGGAACCATTTTACTTGCTGCCTTTCTATATGTCCAATACATATTATACCAACTCTTTTCTAATTACTTTATTTCTTATCTAGTTTAATAACCAATGCAGCTTTTCTCTCCTCTGCTGCGTGATTGTTAAAGACCATGGTTGACATTGGTAACAGAGTATTGGTAAAAAAAATTTGTAGATATTCTCTGTCTTTTGATTGTTAGCTTGTTCTTTGGATGAAGAAGTAATGGTGAAAGTTTGTAGGTCACTGTGTTTGCTTTTTGACACATTGTTTTTGTTTCTCTGTTTATTCTACCATTTTCAGAGAAAAAAAAGTTCCCCTAGATATATGCCTATTCATTCACTCATGTGACACATTGTTTCCAGAACGTGGTCTTGCTTATAGATTCTCTGAACACTCCGCGATCTAGCGGATTGACCTGCCTCATCTAGAGACATTTTTAAGCAATCTGGCTACATCACTGCATCATCATTTCCTTGGGCGCCTTCTTCCCCGTTGCCGTTAACTCTGCCTTCAGCTATTAATCTTTCCATGCTGTCATGTTCAGGTTCCCCCCGCCCCCTTGTTTATATTAACTAGTGTATTTATGTATTTTGTCCTATCCCAATCTATGATCAATGGTCGTCCTTAGGGACCGTATGACCTTTACAAAGTGCATATCTATTTTCAGATTTCTTCGCATTAGTCGTGAAGCCTCCATCTTGTCACTTAGTTAGTGGCAAGATTTAGCTGTCTATATAGTGATGCCGTCAGATACCTTATTTTCTTCAAGTAGTCCAGAATGCACGTCATCAGCAATTTTGGACATGATGTTATTCACATCTCCGACGTCTTTGCCAGGTCATTAACTATTATTTTGAATAAGGTCGATCACTGATCCATGCGGTATCCAATATTCCTGTTCAAATGTGTCAGATATTTCATTATTGATTTTAACCCTGAAATAACGACCTCAAGTAACGACTTCGTGGGAAGCTTTTCATTTAGCTCATGGTTCTTCCATGTATTCCAGTTTTCTGAAATTTCAGCAGGGCTCCTGTGAAGTAGCATTCATCATAAGCTCTGGCTGCGTTGACAAAAGGAAAACAGTTTTCAGAAGATATGGCTTTTTTCTTTGTACCCTGAACTAAAGGTCTAGGCCCCCGTTGCCACACGAGTGGTCCCTCAGCATAAGCATTAATTTTTATTGTCACTCAGAAAATTCTCCCGGTAAAATGGCGCGCGTAACAGCTGTGTTATTTCTGTGACCATAAATGGAAGTGCAGTTCGGTGTTTCAGGACTATTCGCATGGAATGTGTGGTTTATTTCTGTGCGTGTTAGAGATTGCGGTGTAGCCATGTGAATTTCCTGGTACAACACTGAAACAGGATTAGCAAACCGTAGTGAAAACAGAATGGCTCGTAGTAAAATGAAGATCTGAAATAGCATGCTTGCGCAGAATCCTAGGAATATTGCTAAGAGACAGGGTAAGAAATGAAGACATTAGACAAAGAATCGGTACCACTCCAATCTCGGAATATATTAAGAGACAACAGATAAAATGATTTGCACACATCAGCAGACTACCACCAGACAGCATATCGCAGCAATCTATGCTACACATATACAGTGAAGGCAGACCTAGAGGCCGACCACGAAAAGGATGGACCACTGAAATAAAAGAGGCGACAAACTCCACAATATACTCAGCACACAAAAGGGCCATCTCCAGAAAACTCTTCTACCCCTGAAGCTGAAAGGCAACAACGAGTTTAGCGAATAGACTCAGAAAATGCAACTAAATCCCATTGTAAGGGTATTCCCGAAGCTCGTTGACGTTGAAAACCGGTTACATGACGAACTTCATGTTCATTTGAACTTGTACTTCCGCAATTCTAATTACTCGAATCTTGTAGCGGTATTGTATGTATGCAATGTTATTATTGTGTGCTTGTGTAACTGATATGATGTGTTAAACGTATGTCAACATTTCAACACGCTCTACAAAGATGTCAGTGCGTAGTGTAAGATGTAATATGAGATGTATGATTATTTATTCCAGAAGATTATCATCACGCCGCTCTGATCCAGCATTATATATTTACCTAATCCCAGAAAAATTGTCACGATGTACCTCTAATAAATCCATCAGTGTGGCGACCCACAATCCATCTTGTAAATCCATCAGTGTAACGACCCATGATTCCTTTTCTAAATCCATCAGTGTCTTTCGGCCGACGATTCCTCTATTAATCCATCATTATCATAAAGTACCGTCTCCGTAACGAAGGTTGGCTGCAACAGACCTCCAACATCCCCTGTCTCTTGTTTTGGTGGGGCACTCTGCTAGATTGTAACCTGTACATCTTGTGATGTTACTCTCGCAATTGTATCTCTGCCTACCTCTTGCTCGCTTCCCTTTGACTTTACCCTCAAGTAAGGTCTTCAATAAAGTGTCATGTCTTTTAATGTGTCCAAAATATTTTATTTCATATTAAATGTTTTTAGAACCTCTGTTTTCGTCTCTTTCCATGATGTTCTCCATATTCTACTATATACCCACATCTCAAAGGCATCAATTCTGTATTAATCCATCAACGTGTAGGGACCCACGATTCTCTTAGTATATTTGAGCACATTAATCAACCTTAATTTTACTTGGCAAATTTGTATTTGTGGACAGAGCACCGATCCTCTTCTTCTTCTTCTTTCGTTCACTTGAAACATGTCTATATCTGTAATTCTGTCTCCTTAATAAAACTCACTGTCTTTTGTAGTTCATACAGTGTCCCATAGAGTTTTGATTCCAGTGTTGTTTCCTCTGGCCAATATGTCTGCCTCAGCGTTTCATGCTCAGAACACTCTTGAAGTATATGTTTGGCACTCTGTGCTGCCTGTCCACATGTACACATGGCCGTGTTGCCAATTTTGAACTTTGTATACATGTGACTGCGGAGTCGGTTGTGTCCTGTTCTGAGACGTAGAATTATAACTTGTTCTGATCTGTTCATATTGTGATAGTCATCTTGTGTTGGTGTTTGTGGCTTTCTTATTGACTTTATCATCTGTTTTTTCTGATGGTAGGTGATTGGTATATCTGGTTGGTCTTCGGCAGCACCTTCCTTAGCCAGTTGGTCTGCTTTTTCATTTCCTGGTATTCCACAGTGAGAGGGTATCCACTGCATGGTTACCCTATACTGGTAAGACAATTCGCTAAGTAGTTTTTTTAAGTCTGTTAGTTTTCCAGACTGGAGAGCTTGAAGCACTGACCTTGCATCTGTCAGGAATACCACAGGCTGTAGGTCAGAGTTGGAGTTCAGCAGTTTTTTAGCTGCCACACTAATTGCCTGGATTTCTGCATCATAATTATTGCAGAATTTTCCTGTCGGTGTTCTGATTGTATCTCTAGGCTTGTGTGGATATTCTATATATACACCTGCACCTCCATTCCTCACAGCATTCTGTGCTGACCCATCTGTGTACACTCTGACCCATATATCTTGTGGATATTCCTCATCCAGGAAATTGAGGGTGATTGTCATTCGCTGCACACTGTTCTGTTCGTCCTCGCTTAGTATTCCTTTCACATGGGTCTGAATGTATATTGACATTCCATGGCTTTCACTCCACGGGGTTTGCTCTGGTACAGACCTTAAGGGGCTGCCAACTTCAGGTAGGTCTGTAAGTTGTCTACGGAGTCGTTTAGCTTGATGGATAAAGCTGCTCCTTTTCAGTCGTCCCATTGCTAGATTTTGGAATCTTTCCTTCATTGGATGACTTGGCATACACTGAAACTTTTCTGCTTGAATTAGTACTTTTGTGTCTCTGCGTTCGCCAAGTGTTTGCATTCTTCCCATTTTCTGCATCTCTGCTATGGGTGTTGATTTCATTGCTCCCAACATTATTCTAAGTGCCTGGTTTTGCACTTTATCTAGATCTTGTAATGTGGTGTTTGATGCAGGACACCACGCAGCTGAACCGTATTCCAGGTGTGGTCTTATGCCTTGCTGGTAAACTTTACTGAGTATATTTCCACTGGCTCCCCATGTGGTTCCACTTAGTTTTCTCAGGATAGCTAGCTTCCTCCTGGCTTTTGTTGTTGCTTTGTTTATGTGCTGCTTCCATGTCAGCTTATCATCAAAAGTAACTCCGAGGTATGTGGGTTGTTTGTCTTCTTTCAAGAGCTCTCCATCTATCTTGATATGACCAGCTTTTTGTTTTGGTGAGAGGGTAAAGAGTGTAGTGCTGCACTTATCTGTGTTAATGCTGACGCACCATCTATTAGCCCATAAGGTTAGGGCATCGATAGCTCTTTGTATTTGTTTAGTGGCCACTGTTGCATGTTCTTCCGTGCACCAGATCACCAGGTCGTCAGCATACATTGCCACTTTGATCCCGTGAGGTAGTTCAGCAACTAGGTCATTGATGTAAACCAAGAAAAGTGTGGGTGACAGGACTCCTCCCTGGGGGACTCCATGACGCAGTAGAACTTTCTTGCTCTTGCGACCATCTAATTGTACCCTGGCTCTTCTATTATGCAGGTATGCTTTTACCCATTTGTACATTCTTGAGCTAACCCTGCAATTTCGCAATTTCTTTAGGAGCCCTTCTTTCCAGACCTTATCAAATGCTTTCCTGAGGTCTATCCATGCTGCTAGTACCAGTTTCTTTTCTTGGAAGGCATCCTCAATCTCTTGGGAGAGGTAGGTTGCCTGATCTTCAGTAGAGTAGCACTGTCTGAAACCTGCTTGCTGTGATACCAGAAGGTTTTCACTTTCAAGGTACCACTGCATCCTAAGATTGATAATGCGTTCCATTGTTTTACATAGACAGCTTGTGAGGCTGATGGGCCTGTAGTTGGAGACTGTGTTGCCATCTTTTCCTGATTTGAGGAGTGGTATCATTATTGCTTCTCTCCACGCCTGTGGTACATTACCTGTGGACCAGCTTGTGTTAAAGATCTGCAGTAGCTTTGCTCTTGCTGCACTTCCCAGGTTTCTAATCATTTCATTGGACACTCCATCAGCTCCAGGGGACTTTTTCATTTTCAATTTGGATATTGCATGCTCCAGTTCTCTCATTGTGATTGGTGCCTCCATGACTTCAGGTATAGGTTCACCTTGTCCAATGTTTTGCTGGTTCTCTCGAACCTCCTGTTGTTTGTCTGGGCTGACTTTGACGTTATTGTCTTCTGCAAAGGAATCTGCAAAGTAATCAGCTGCATGTTTACCTGTTAAAATGTTTCTATCTTTATAAAGTGTGATCTTGGTATTTCTCCCTGTACCTTCATCATTTAGTTGTTTTACAAGTTTCCATAATTTCCTAGTATCTCTTTCTAGGTTCAGCGACTCTGTTTTTTCTTTCCAGCTGCTCCGTCTGGCTTGTAACTTGGCTCTTTGAAATTTAGCCTTTGTTTGCTGATATTTGTTGTGATGTTCTTGGCTAGGTCTGTTCTCGGCCTGCTTTCTAGATGTTTCCATCTCATTTTGCAGCTTTTCCAGTTCATCATTCCAGTAGGGTTTGTAGTTTTTGCGTGCCCCCCTGGGTATGGTTTTACTAGCAGCATGTAGTATACATCTATTAAATTCACTCACTGCTCTATTGATGTCTTTGTCCAAGTTCATGTCCTTAGCTAGAACACTGGTTAAATGCTGGTACATTTTCCAGTCTGCCCTCTTATAGTTCCACCTAGTGAGCGTGCTGCTGTCCTTGGTATATTCATTGTGAATTTCCAGAAATACTGGTCTGTGGTCACTACCCCCAAGCTGCTTTCCAACGACACGTGTGATGTTCCATTCCAGGCCTGGTGAGTAGAATGCCAGGTCTGGTGTAGAGGTGGTGTGCCATGCTCTCGAGTAGAAGGTTGGTGAGTCTGCTGGCTGGTTAATAAGAATGAGATTATTTTCATCCTGCCAGCTCTCAAGTTCCTCACCTCTCTTGTCGATATGATCGTAGCCCCAGCTCTGAGAGTGGCTGTTGAAGTCACCACACACCATAAGCCTTTCTTTGTCTGGAATTGTGTCTAGTGCCAATGGTTTATCATTTGGGCAGTAGTAGTTTCAGGAGATGGAATTCTGCACTGTCTGTTTTTAGGTGGAGCATCTGGTATTCTGCCCCGTCCATGTATACTTCCAGCTGACATGCGCTGATATTGTTTTTAACTAGTGTCAGAATTCCACCCTTTCGCCTGTCTTTTCGGTCAGATCGGTAGCACTGGTAGCCTCTGATTTTGAAGGCTATGTCGCTGCTGAGGTGTGTTTCTTGGATACAGCATATATTTACTTGTTCTTCACTGAGGACATTTTCAAGTTCCAATTTTTTGCTGTATCCATCTCTTTTACTGTTAACACCCTCAGCATTCCAGTGCATTATTTTTATTGGTCGTTTGTTTGTTTGGCCAGTAGCTCTATTCCCTTGCCTCCTGGCTCCTCGGGGCAATTGAGAAGGACTTCCAGTAACTGAGGTTGGGCCCTTTCGAGGTATAGGGCCCGGCACCGTCCCTGCCTGAACGTCCGCCACAGGGCAGGCACCATAACGTTTATTAGATGCAGACATGTTTCCATTGTGTTTTATGCGTGGCAACCTGATTATCTGTGCGCCTTTTGGCTGGTTGCCTCCGTCTTCAGCACTCTGCTTACTTGGGCCGGACTATGGTCCTGCTCGAGTGGGAGTGCCCGACCAGTCTTAGTTTCCAGCCTCTGATGGCTGAACTAAGCCCCATCACCACTTCAAGGTTCTGGCCTCGATGGGGACCGATCCTCTGTATTGTGAATAATGAATAATGTGTATGTCACGTAACTAAAGACATTCAACGGTTATTTGAGTTAGTTATTCAGTATGTCCTAGCGACTGTTTACCAGGTTCCTATATATGTGATGAATGGGCATAAGCTTGAGGAGGTGAATAGCTTCAAATAACTGGGATCCAGTATATGCAGCGATGGTAAATGCAAAGCAGAACTAAAAATAAGACTCAAGATGGCTTTAGCGTCCTTGTCAGGGCTATCTGTGATTTGGAAAAGCAACATCAGTGTTGGAGTGAAAATCAAACTGTATAAGTCGCTGGTGCTTTATGTTGTGTTGTATGGTTGTGAGAGTTGGACACTCACTGCGGACATGGAGAGATTACATGCTTTCGAGTACAAATGCTACAGACGAATTCCACGAATTTCCTATATGGAACATAGACCAATGTGTACGTAAGAAATAAAGTAGAGATGTGTGCAGGTGTTCAAGAGCCATTGCTTTCAATAGTGAAACGACGAAAACTAGCATAGTTCGGCATGTATGCAGGCACGATTCCTTGTCAAAAACAATACTGCAGGGAAAAGTCCAAGGTGGAAGAAGCAGAGAAGGGAAAATAAAGGCATGGACAGACAACATCAATAAATGGACAGGGCAAGATATTTCCACCCTCATCCGCATCGCTGAGGATAGAGTTCGCTGGAGGTCTCTATGTGCTGAGGCATCCAATGTGGTACCCCTACGACCCTGAAGAGTTACGGGTTCATTGATTGATTGATACAGGAAGACATTCAACGCTTGTTTGAGTTAGTTATTCAGTATGTCGTTGTATTTGATTAACAGATTCTTATATACAGGTAGACGCAGTTTTTTGACATCAGAATACGTATGTGTGGTACTTATCATTAAGAATAGGACATCATGTGTTAGTGATGTTAGCACTATGAGACAACATTTTGAGTGATGACATCAGAGCAATGAATGATGATGATAAAATAATCCCTTTAGTTGTGAGCAGGCACCCTTGACACATGATGATGGTGAAGTCATTCTTATAGGTGTGAGCAGGTAACCCTTGACAACCCATAGCCTTTCTGACGAAAGCATAGCACTTTCTCAGCTGATTAATCTAGGTGATACCTTAACATGTAAAGAAGTTTCACAACATTGTTATATTAGATGGGTGGTTATTGTTATATTAGATGGGTGGTTATTGTTATATTAGATGGGTGGTTATTGTTATATTAGATGGGTGGTTATTGTTATATTAGATGGGTGGTTATTGTTATATTAGATGGGTGGCTATTGTTATATTAGATGGGTGGTTATTGTTTTATTAGATGGGTGGTTATTGTTATATTAGATGGGTGGCTATTGTTATATTAGATGGGTGGTTATTGTTATATTAGATGGGTGGTTATTGTTATATTAGATGGGTGGTTATTGCTATATTAGATGGGTGGTTATTATATTAGATGGGTGGTTATTGTTATATTAGATGGGTGGCTATTGTTATATTAGATGGGTGGTTATTGTTATATTAGATGGGTGGTTATTGTTTTATTAGATGGGTGGTTATTGTTATATTAGATGGGTGGTTATTGTTATATTAGATGGGTGGTTATTGTTATATTAGATGGGTGGTTATTGTTATATTAGATGGGTGGTTATTGTTATATTAGATGGGTGGCTATTGTTATATTAGATGGGTGGTTATTGTTATATTAGATGGGTGGCTATTGTTATATTAGATGGGTGGCTATTGTTATATTAGATGGGTGGTTATTGTTATATTAGATGGGTGGTTATTGTTATATTAGATGGGTGGTTATTGTTATTTTAGATGGGTGGTTATTGTTATATTAGATGGGTGGTTATTGTTATATTAGATGGGTGGTTATTGTTATATTAGATGGGTGGTTATGGATGCATTTTTAGTCCCCGAAGGTAGTCATTCCAGCTAGTGCTGCAATATCACAGGATCGTCCGGTTCTACAAGGAGAGTAGCATTCACTACTGGGCCATCTAGTTCATCATTCTTCCGTTAGATCTGATGATCTATGTGTGTAATGGTACATCAAAATTTCCCATCAACCTAGAATTATGTCCATTCTTCCGTTATATCTGGTGATTCATTTGTGCAATGGTACATCAAGATTTCCCCTCAACCTAGAATTATGTCCATTCTTTCGTTATTTCTGGTGATCCATTAGTGCAATGATACATCAAGATTTCCCCTCAACCTAGAATTATGTCCATTCTTTCGTTATATCTGGTGATCCATTTGTGCAATGATACATCAAGATTCCCCCCCCCAACCTAGAATTATGTCCATTCTTTCGTTATATCTGGTGATCCATTAGTGCAATGATACATCAAGATTCCCCCCCCCCCCCCAACCTAGAATTATGTCCATTCTTTCGTTATTTCTGGTGATCCATTAGTGCAATGATACATCAAGATTTCCCCTCAACTTAGAATTATGTCCATTCTTTCGTTATATCTGGTGATCCATTTGTGCAATGATACATCAAGATTCCCCCCCAACCTAGAATTATGTCCATTCTTTCGTTATATCTGGTGATCCATTAGTGCAATGATACATCAAGATCCCCCCCCCAACCTAGAATTATGTCCATTCTTTCGTTATATCTGGTGATCCATTAGTGCAATGATACATCAAGATTCCCCCACCCCCAACCTAGAATTATGTCCATTCTTTCGTTATATCTGGTGATCCATTTGTGCAATGGTACATCAAGATTTCCACTCAACCTAGAATTATGCCACAAAATGATAACGGTGCATTCATTCTCTGCAAAAAAGTATCTCTTCATGTTCAAACGTGGGTAGCATGCGACCAAAGACAAAAGTAAGAAATCGAGACAAAACCTACAGTGACACACACAGGTAACATGATATCAGCCTATCCCTAACTTGCCTCTAGGCAAAAAATCTTCCCACATGCCACATCCGTACCAAACATCCAATTTTTCTAGCCAACTAGACATTTCAATGTATACACACACACCATGACCATCTGCAGCATATATCATGACAATGACACACACACACATACACATTATCCAAGAGCTTCGAATACATGTAAATCACAAGTTATCCTTCTTCTTTCCCTACTCTTTTACCCTTTATGGGTGTCGAGGGAGATACAATGTTCTTGTTATTTCTATTTTCTGGCACCTTCAGATAATGTGTTTTGGTGTTCGTGTAATGTCTCTTTGATGTTGTCGATCTAGCGTACTCTAGGTCTACCCTTGGCTCTTTTTTCTGCTTCTCCTCTCTTCATATATGATTTATAAACTAATGAATCACACAGCATTCTTTCCAGATGACCAAACCATTGTATCTGTTGGTTTTGTATGTATTGTAGAATTGAAATGACACCCACTCTTTCTCTTATGACATCGTTTCTAATTCTGTGTCTTCTGGTCACTCATGTGGCTTTTCTCAGACATCTCACCTCTGTTGTAACCAGTTTTCTCTTATGTTTTGTTGTTAAGGACCATGTTTGACATTGGTAGCACAGAACAATACTTTGAAAGGTACGTGTGTCAATGAAGATACTGTGGATACGATGTTTTTTTTTTATCTGAGTGTTTTTTTTTACAAGTTATCTGAGTGTCATAGAAATAATAATTGCGTCAAACTTGAAGCTGATAGCTGAAAACAGTGTTACACGCTTCAGACCTGTATGTCTTCAATATTAAAGACATGATAATTAAAGATAGATTCATTTACTTTATTATCATTATTATTGTGTCATGTGACGTATTCCTTCCAGAACGTTGTCTTCCCAATGAACTCTCTGAACCTCTCTCTGTCTTGGGCGATGTGGCTTGCATTTTCTAGCGATGTATTCATGTTATCTTTAATGTGGTCAGTCCATCGTCTTCTTGGTCTGCCCCTTCTCCTCTTCCCAGGTACTCTTCCCTCCATTATTTGTCTTTCTAAACAGTTATGTCTCTTTATATGACCAAACAGGCGTAGTTTTCTTTTTGTTATTGTGTTTAGTAACCAACACTCTGGAATATTCAGTGTGTTTATAATATCTGAGTTTCTGATTTTATCCTTCCATGATATTCTAAGTATCTTTCTGTAGCATTTCAGCTCGAAGGCGTTGATCTTCTTTGCCGCTGTTTTACTTAGAGTCCATGTTTCACAGCCGTATGTTGCAGCCGGAAAAATAAAAGTTCGTAACATTAGCACTTTCGTTTCTATTTTGTTGTTTTTCCATATGTTTTTCAGCCGTGTTATTTTGCAATATGCCATTGCCAATCTCTTCCTTATTTCTGCCATGCAGTCTCCTGCACCGTTGATGTTTGCTCCTAAGTATTCAAATTTATCCACACATTCTATCTCGGTATTGTCTATTCTGATTTTTGGTTGTTGTGTTGTTATATCTGTTGACATGATTTTTGTTTTCTGCGTGTTTAAATACAAATTTTGTGCTTCGCTATATTTCTTTGTGTTCTTGATTAGTTGTTCCAATCCCCTTATATCGTGTGAAAGAAGTACTGTGTCGGTTGTTCCTTCCCGAAAGTAATGGCAACCTACGGGAATATTGTGCCTAGAAATTTCTAATGGATTAACCGAACTTTTTCTCATTATTATTAAATATGGATATAAACGCTCTAGCCTATTAATGTTCAGCGGATTCTTGTCGAAAGTCGGCAATTGCCCTAACATAATTTGGTATTTTGAAGAATAATTTTTTAAAAAAAGAAATAAACAAAAAGGTTTACTATCCCATGTCCACACTAAAGTCAGCAATCTGGTCCGCTAGACATAAAAACTGGCCATCAATCGATCTATAAAAAAATATAGAATGTATTCATCTGTCACGTTATAGAGCACACATTCTGCATGAATGCTGGCAACCGTACCAAGATATAAACACATATATCTTATAGTGTTGTTCTCTTCAAGATACACTTACATACATGTTTCATGGCAATTTTTCTCATCTCCAATCACATTTAGGATCAACAATGAACATATATTTGGTGCAGGCGTATCTTATAGGTTAGTACTTATGTTTTGACATGTATGTCATCGTTAACTGAAAGCGTAAATTAAAAAAAATTAAATATATTTCTTGACATTACTTGAATATCCATCCATCCATCCATCCATCCATCTATCCATCCATCCATCCAACTATCTGTCTGTCTGTCTGTCTATAGTAATTTCCACATGTGCCGTTGAGCGTCGTGGCTGGGTGGGGGTTGGGGATTGGAGTTTTTTTGTCTTTGGCCATTTCAGTTGCATTAACCATGGTAAGCCCGTGTCTATTTAATGTTTCTTTGATTGTTTCTGCCCATCCAGTTCTTGGTCTTTCTCGTGGCTTGTAGCCTGGTATTCTGCTGGTGTATGTACAAAGGACTGGTTGCGCAGGTTCCATTCTCATGACGCGACCAAACCATCTGGTTTTGCTGCCTGTCAATGTAGTCTTGACTTGAGATAGTCTTTACAAAAATAAGACAAATAACAGCTCAGCGTGTCAATGGACATACATAATGAGAAGCTCCTACAGTTGACACTGAAGAAAACAGAAAACAGCAGCTTACAACAGAATTGAGAAATAGAACGACTGCCAGGACATTAGTCTGTAAATATTAAACTACATAGAGGCAGTCAAAATGGATATCAATTTCCAATCTATTTATTTGTTTATGTGTCAAATGTATTTTTATGTATTGTCCTATTTATCCTATACATCTTTCTGCTAATATTTCTATTTTTGTATGCAGTGCTCTATTTTATGTAATTACCAATCTTTCTATATGTTTATGTTTTTCTACATTTTATCTAATTGCCAATCATTCTATATTTTTATGCAGTGCTCCATCTTATGTAGTTACCAATCATTCTATATTTTTATGCAGTGCTCCATCTTATGTAGTTACCAATCATTCTATATTTTTATGCAGTGCTCCATCTTATGTAGTTACCAATCATTCTATATGTTTATGCAGTGCTCCATCTTATGTAGTTACCAATCATTCTATATTTTTATGCAGTGCTCCATTTTATGTAATTACCAATCATTCTATATTTTTATGCAATGCTCCATCTTATGTAGTTACCAATCATTCTATATTTTTATGCAGTGCTCCTTTTTATGTAATTACCAATCATTCTATATTTTTATGCAGTGCTCGATCTTATGTAGTTACCAATCATTCTATATTTTTATGTCCTGCTCCATTTTTCTCACTATCTGCCATTCATTCTCTATTTCTTACCATGAATATATTTCAATGTGTAAACAGGCAGTCTGTGTATCTATACGCAAGCTGGTACTACACTGCCATTGGACGCATACTGTTCAGAAAAAACTGGTTCTAGGCCAAGTTACTCGACTCATCCCAGGGTACAGAAATACCTGAAAATCTGTCGGTAATTTCTTGTTAACGAATTAGAAGGTATCAAGTGTGTATAAGAGAATGAATTAAAGATAGGAGTCAAACACAATTTTCTATGTGAATGTGTTTGTACACTAGGAACCCATTATATATATATATATATATATATATATATATATAAGTAATGAAGTATCCTCAGGAACACAAACATAGAACGTGCGCACTCTTACACAAGTGTCAACAGACCTACTTTTAAACTTAAACAATATAGAAACAGGACAAAATTACACCAAATAATAGCTTATACAAGTAAATTCAAGGAAGCATTAAGTTAAATGAAAAAAAATTACCGCAGAAGGGAATCGTTATATATATATATATATATATATATATATATATATATATATATATATATATATATATATATATATATATATATATATATATATATATATATATATATATATATATATATATATATATATATATATATATATATATATATATATATATATATATATATATATATATATATATGCAGATACGCAACGCAGAAAACAGAAATCACACAGAAGTAATGTCTACAAGCAGGAAACCCAATACAGTCAACATAAAGATAAGTGATAATTTAATGAAGCAAATGAAGAAATTTAAATATCTCGGGAGCATTTTTACAGACATCGGAAGAATGGACAGAGAGGACCATAATTCAAAAAGCCAACTACGTAAATTAGGAACTACCCGAATTCTAAAGCATAAACATCTCGCGATGGAAACGAAAATGCAAATTAAAAATTCAATATTCATACCACATAACCAGACAGAAAGAGCAAAGTATTATCCAAAATACACTTAACAAACGATACGAAAACAGTCTACCTATTGGACGCCCTAGTAAAAGGTGGATAGATAGTGTATTAGAGACACTCGGAAATATAACAGCAGAAGAGGCAAATAGAAGGGCAAAAGACCGTACACTCACTCTCCCTTCCATACCGAAAGGTACATGAGGACAGAACGAAGAAGAAGAATATTCATACCCGAATTATGTTATGTGGAAACCAACTACTGAACAAGAGAGAAAGCTTACTACACGTGAAATGAGATGTCTAAAATAGCAGCACATACGACACGAAGAGATCATGTGAGGAATGAAGAGATTACAAGGAGAGATCATGTGAGGAATGAAGAGATTACAAGAAGAGATTATGTGAGGAATGAAGAGATTACAAGGAGAGATCATGTGAGGAATGAAGAGATTACAAGGAGAGATCATGTGAGGAATGAAGAGATTACAAGAAGAGATCATGTAAGGAATGAAGAGATTACAAGAAGAGATTATGTGAGGAATGAAGAGATTACAAGAAGAGATCATGTGAGGAATGAAGAGATTACAAGGAGAGATCATGTGAGGAATGAAGAGATTACAAGGAGAGATCATGTGAAGAATTAAGTGATAGAATGAAGAGATAGAAATGAAGCTTTATTGGTCAGCAGAAAGAACATCCATCATGACAATGGAAACAGCAAGAGGTAGATGAAGAAAAGAAGAAACATGCCACTTCCGATAGTCATTCAATTCTGGAACGCCTTACAGTAAGAGCAGAAAAAATACAATAGATAAATAGATAGAATAGATAGATATATAGATAGTTAGATATATATAATAGATAGAATAGATAGAATAGATAGAATAGATAGATATATAGATAGTTATATAGAATAGATAGAATAGATAGATATATAGAGAGTTATATATATAGAGTAGATAGATATATAGATAGTTAGATATATAGAATAGATGACATAGATATATAAATAGAATAGACATAAAAGAGATATAGATAGAATAGATAGTACAGAATAGTTTGATATATAGAATAAGAATATAATATTTAGATAGATATATATAATAGATAGATAGAATAGATATATATATATAATAGATAGATAGAATAGATAGGTAGATAGATTATATATATATTATAGAAATCCTAGGACAGATAAAACGTATTTTCAAGAACAAAAATGTAAACATAGACACTAAAGTTGCATCAGATACGAAAACATCAGATAGATAACCAAATAATCTCGTTCGCGAAAGTAGTGTATTGAGGCCTTGAGAAAGACAAGGTGAAAGTGGTTACATTTATTTTCGTGCCGGAGCATGTGGGTGTTCGAAGCAATGAAAGAGCAGATCAACTGGCTTCATGCGTGATTGTGGCACAGAGCAATGGATCGAACTGACTTTCTGAACTCCTTAAGAGATATAGCACGCGAGAGTGAGACTAGTGTGGGTGATGATTCCTCCTCAATGTCCAGTGTTATAGATCAGGATTGTATATGCGGTGTTGCTAAAAGTGAACATTTTGGAGGGCGCAGAAGAATGGTGGTCAACCAGCATAGGACCGATACTGTCAGTAGAAGTGTAATGGCGGATACACTCAGGAAGAGATCGGAGCAACTATGGGCGTGCCCAGTTTGCAATGATGATGATCCGACGACTAACTAACACACTAGAAAACCAAAACATTACCAGTAATGGAACATATCGAAAGACAACAAATCAAGTCGTCTTCACAAGCTTCCAGACTACCAACAGACAGCATGCCACAAATAACAATGACACATAGACATCACGGTTATAAAGCCAGATGAAGACCATGTAAAAGATGGATCACAGAAATTTAAAAAGCCACAAGAACATGCTTACACACATCACACAAGAAGGCCATCTCCAGAGAACTTTTCTACCCCTGACGCGGAAAGTAAATAAGGGTCACAGCGTATAGACAGATAAGATAGATAGACAGACATACAGGACAGGACATGACAGGACAGGACAGGAAAGGGCAGAAAGACAGACAGACAGACAGACAGAGATGGATGGATAGATAGATAGATAGATAGATAGATAGATAGATAGATAGATAGATAGATAGATAGATAGATAGATAGATAGATATATGATAGATAGATAGATAGATAGATAGATAGATAGATAGATAGATAGATAGATAGATAGATAGATAGATAGATAGATAGATAGATAGATAGATAGATAGATAGATAGATAGATAGATAGATAGATAGATAGATAGATAGATAGATAGATAGATAGATAGATAGATAGATAGATAGATAGATAGATAGATAGATAGATAGATAGATAGATAGATAGATAGATAGATAGATAGATAGATAGATAGATAGATAGATAGATAGATAGATATATGATAGATAGATAGATAGATAGATAGATAGATAGATAGATAGATAGATAGATAGATAGATAGATAGATAGATAGATAGATAGATAGATAGATAGATAGATAGATAGATAGATAGATAGATAGATAGATAGATAGATAGATAGATAGATACTAGATATATAGACAGATAGATAGACAGATAGATAGACAGAAAGATAGACAGACATAGTAAAAGTAAGTAAAGTAACCCATAGCATTTATTAATGCCGTAGGGGTGTGAGATGTTAGCGATCTCACATTTCGCAGGCTCTGCAAATGAGGGCGGTAGCAATCTCCTCTCCCTCGCAGAGATAGACAGACATACATACAGACAAACAGACAGAAAGGCAGGCAGACAGGCAGACAGACAGACAGGATAGACAGACAGACAGACAGAAAGACAGACAGACAGACAGATAGATAGACAGATAATAGACATATATAGGGAAATAGATAGACAGATATATATATAGACAGATAATAGACAGATATATAGACAGATAATAGACAGATATATAGACAGATATATAGACAAATATATATAGACAGATATATATAGACAGATAATAGACAGATATATAGACAGATAATAGGCAGATATATAGACAGATATATAGACAGATATATATAGACAGATATATATAGACAGATATATATAGACATATATATATATAGACAGATATATAGACAGATATATATAGACAGATAATAGACAGATATATATAGACAGATAATAGACAGATATATAGACAGATAGATAGAATATATCGATCTGTAACGACGTCTTGGGTGGACATGTTGAAAAAAACGTAGTAGGTGGTATAGTAAGATCTGCGTAGAACAGCTTGCAAGAAGGAAACATTGTAGAATGTCTATAACTAGAAGGTAGTGTTTTCAGTAGATGGTAGTGTCTTCAGTAGGTGGTAGTGTCTTCAGTAGGTGGTAGTGTTTTCAGTAGGTGGTAGTGTCTTCAGTAGGTGGTAGTGTTTTCAGTAGGTGGTAGTGTCTTCAATAGATGGTAGTGTCTTCAGGAGAAGGTAGTGTCTTAAGTAGAAAGTGGTGTCTACAGTAGAAGGTAGCGCTTTCAGTAGGAGGTAGCGTTTTCAGTAAACGGTAGCGCTTTCAGTAGAAGGTAGCGTTTTCAGTAAACGGTAGCGCTTTCAGTAAAAGGTAGCGTTTTCAGTAGAAGGTAACGTTTTCAGTAAACGGTAGCGTTTTCAGTAGAAGGTAGCGTTTTCAGTAAACGGTAGCGCTTTCAGTAGAAGGTAGCGTTTTCAGTAGAAGGTAGCGTATATTAGAAAGTAATGTCGCCAGTAGAAGGTAGTGTCTTCATTAGTAGTTAGTATTTTAATAGACACTAAAATGTTGCATACTGTCTTCAGTAGATGGTAATGTCTTCAATAGAAGGTCATGTTCTCACTAGAAGGCAATCCTACTATACAGAAATAATAATCTTGTAAAATTTCCTTTTATGAAGAAGGTAACAGAAATGCGGGAGTACTTATTATCTTAGTATATGATATTTGACCACAGTGTACAAAATGTTTAAGATCAATTCTAAATAACCATTGATTCGTAGAATATGATATCGTCAGAGACTTTGTTTCGTACGGTTAATAACTATTTTATATTCGCAGAAATGTGAAAGAGTACATTGATTGTGTGATAAAAAGTAGAGTTTTACGTTCGTTCCCAAGAAACTTAACGGTCGACGTGTACGAGAAACATTTCCCCAGGAGAGAGGATCTGGAAGCAGCTACATATAAATTTTGTGTAAAAAACCTTTATAAAGGTAAAACATTATATCGCCCGTGTGTTGCCTGGGCCGGAAGGGGAGCAAATAATAGCAACACTGTTTACTTTCCACGCATGTCGCAAAAGGCGACTAAGGAGGTTATGGGATGGAGCTGGATATCCCATCCCATATAGGATCAGTGACCCAAAGCCATGATGAAGTCGGATGTGTCAGGCCGAAAGGCGCAGATATCATAGCAGTGTTGCAAACCATGACACAACGCATTCCGTTCTTCGGACTACATCCTGCTAATCTGCAGGAGTTTGAGAACGAACGCAGAAGAAAAGGAGAAAAGACATTATATATATATATATTGAATATGTTTCTTCACTGCTGAATACGATGCTTTATTAAAGAAACGGGAGATCTCTATATGAAGGGGTGTGCTGCTGCTGCTGCTGTATATAGTTCTTGCATATTATTGAGGACCATATTCATACTCTCTTTTATTGTGGTTGTATGAATTGTTGTTGTTTTTTTTCTTTCTCTTTCTGGTACCCACTTTAATGTATGCAGTGATTTTTAACTCTCCCTAACTTTAATTCAACTTTCATCGCGCAAGCCATGGCTTCTCATCCTTCATAACGTCTTCAATCTTCACCTAAAAGTTCTGTTGCGATGGTCGAGTGGTAAAGTTGCAGTTGTGGATTCACTGTCAGTCACAGTCACAAACCAGCAAGTCGGCGCCTCATGACATGCGGTCGTTCTCCATTGACACTGATGCACCTCTAGAGTCCGGCACTCGTCTGGGCGGCTGAGCTTATATGACGGCGTACACCCCAACCCGTTCCTGTAACTATATATCTATCTATTCGCTAAACCCTTTATTGCCTTTCAGCATCAGGCGTAGAAGAGTTTTCTGAAGTGTGATCTATCCCTTGTGTGTGCTGAGTATATTGTGGAATTTGTCGCCTCTTTTATTTCGGTGGTCGATCGTTTTCGAGGTCGAACTCTAGGCCAGCATTCACTGTATCTGTGTATCATAGCTTGTTGTGGTATGCTGTCTGATGGTAGTTTGCTGATGTGTGCAAACCATTTGATCTGTTTGCTCTTAATATACTCCAAGATTGATACGGTGCCCGTTCTTTGTCTAATGTCTTCATTTCTCACTTTGTCTCTTAGCGATAATCCTATGATTCTGCGTTAGTATGCCATTTCAGCTGTCACTAGTTTACGTGTGTCTTGTGCTGTCGTTGCCCATGTTTATATCTGATGAACACATCAAATATAACTTATAGGTAACATGTGCAGGTAGCATGTACGTGTATAACCACGTACACACGTGATATGACTGTATGTAACTAAAAGTACATAAGTGACTTGGCCGTATGCAACTAAACGTACACACGTGACTTGACTGTGTGTAATTAGACGTACACACTTGATTTAACTGTGTGTAACTAGACGTACACACGTGATTTAACTGTGTGTAACTAAACTTAGACACACGATTTAACTGTGTGTAACTAAACTTAGACACACGATTTAACTGTATGTAACTAGACGTACACACGTGATTTAACTGTGTGTAACTAAACTTAGACACACGTGATTTAACTGTGTGTAACTAAACTTAGACACACGTGATTTAACTGTGTGTAACTAAACGTATATACGTGATGTAGTTATATGTAACTGAACGTACACGCGTTTTTTAATTGTATGTAATTAGATGTACACACGTGAATTGCTAGCATGTAACTAAACGTACACATGCGATTTGATTATATATAACTAAATGTCCGTTTCGTATTTGACTCTTTCAGCACCTTTACATTAGCTTTTCTGACAGTCCATGGTATTCTCAGCATTCTTCTATAGAACCACATCTCTATTGGCTCTAATTTCCAGTTTGTGTATTGTTAAAGATTCGCATCCATAAGTGTTGAAAGAGTCAAATGCGAAACGGACCTTAATCAATAATATAAGAAAAAGACAATCTTCATTTTTTGGAAACTTCATGAGACAAGCAGGTTTGAAGAACATTGTCACAGCAGGCAAAATTGAATGCAACAGAGACAGAGGGCGACAACGTGAGAAAATATTAGTTTGATAACCTGGCACGGCAGGGAAACAACACCGATCTTGATACATAATACTGGAGACAGAGAGCTGTGGAGAAACATGATCGCCTACGTCAGCCGGCATTGCACCTGATAACGACGAACTAAATATACACACGTAACTTGGATGTGTGCAACTAAACGTACACACATGCCTTTGACTCGACTGTGCATAATTAAACGTACAGGCAAGTGGGCAGCACATTGAGATAAACAAGAAGCAGAAATAAACGCAAGATGTAAGGCCTGTCAGGTCATTGGTCAATTAACACCTATACTAAGAAACAAAGATATTACACTAGAAACAAAGAAAGCGCTTTTCAACACCATTTTCTTACCAACATTGTGTTATCAGTGTCAAACTTGGACATTAGATTCTAGAACAATACATAAGATTAACACCACTGAAATGAAATGTGTGAGACGTATGATTGGAGTTAGCTTGAGAGACAAAATCAGGAATGAAGCACTAAGGAAACAATTAGGGATCAAGTCAGCAATAGAATACATCTAGAAACAACAAGTTAAATGGTACGGCCACATAACCAGACAGAAAGAGCAAAGTATTATCCAAAAAGCACTTAACAAACAATACGAAAACAGTCGACCTATTGGACGCCCTCGTAAAAGGTGGATAGATAGTGTATTAGAGACACTCGGAAATATAACAGCGGAAGAGGCAAATAGAAGGGCAAAAGACCGTACACTCACTCTCCCCTCAACACCGAAAGGTACATGAGGACAGAAAGAAGAAGACACTTGCCTGTGACTCGACTGTGCATACATTAAACGTACACACTTGCCTGTGACTAGACTGTGTATAATTAAACGTACACACTTGCCTGTGACTCGACTGTGTATAATTAAACATAACACACGTGACTTAATTGTTTACTCGAACGTAGGCCTACCCACGAGACTTGGTTGCGTAATTAAACATACACATACCACTTGACTGTGTGTAATTATTCTTCCTTGTTCTTGTCCAGTGCTTATATTATTTGAGAAAAGGGACCTAATTTGCGAGAACAAAATCAACACTTCGGAATGTAAACGAACTTATGCAACCCCTGCATTATTAGCAAGCCTGAATCGGGCTTTTGGAAGTACCCCCGTGGACCTTGGTTTAGTTGATACCATATCTTGCAGGTAAAACTAAGTTTGAAACCTCTAACTGATTTAGTATTCAATTTCGCGGTAATAAAGGTATCAGATGCTGAAATAATAAAATATTATTCTGGTATGTTCTATCGCTCATGTAGATATATCAATGATAGAACAATGGGATGTATATCAATGATAGAACAATGGGATGTATATCAATGATAGAACAATGGGATGTATATCAATGATAGAACAATGGGATGTATATCAATGATAGAACAATGGGATGTATATCAGTGATAGAACAATGGGATGTATATCAATGATAGAACAATGGGATGTATATCAGTGATAGAACAATGGGATGTATATCAATGATAGAACAATGGGATGTATATCAGTGATAGAACAATGGTATGTATATCAATGATAGAACAATGGGGTGTATATCAATGATAGAACAATGGGATGTATATCAATGATAGAACAATGGGATGTATATCAATGATAGAACAATGGGATGTATATCAATGATAGAACAATGGGATGTATATCAATGATAGAACAATGGGATTTATATCAATGATAGAACAATGGGATGTATATCAGTGATAGAACAATGGTATGTATATCAATGATAGAACAATGGGGTGTATATCAATGATAGAACAATGGTATGTATATCAGTGATAGAACAATGGGATGTATATCAATGATAGAACAATGGGATGTATATCAGTGATAGAACAATGGTATGTATATCAATGATAGAACAATGGGGTGTATATCAATGATAGAACAATGGGGTGTATATCAATGATAGAACAATGGTATGTATATCAGTGATATAACAATGGGATGTATATCAGTGATAGTAAATGGAGATGTAGATCAGTAATTATGGAGATGTGATTCGGTAATAGAATATGGAGATATATGTCATTGATAGAACATGGAGATGTATATGATTTATAGAACATGGAGATGTGGATCGTTGATAGAATATGGAGATGTGGATGTTTGATAGAACATGGAGATGTGGATCATGGAAACGACATGGAGATATAGATCATTGATAAAACAAGGAACTGTGGTTCGTTGTTAGAACATTGAGATGTGGTTCGTTGTTAGAACATTGAGATGTGGATCATTGATAGAACATTGAGATTTGGATCATTAATAGTACTTAGTGGTGTAGATCACCGGGGAGTGCCAGCTGTACTCTACATCTGTAGGGTCTGTCCTCGGTGGTAATAGTTCAGGGTGTAAAAGAAAACTTTGAGATAGAAACAAATAAATGATGTCCATGTTTATAATGTTACTGCACTAGCCAACTGTCATCACTTCAGATTCATTTAGAGGTATGTAGATCTACTTAGAAGCATCACTTCAGATTCATTAAAGGCACATAGATCCACTTAGATGCACCACTTCAGATCCATTTAGTGGTATGTAGATCCACTTAGAAGCATCACTTCAGATCCATTTAGAGGCACGTAGATCCACTTAGAAGCATCACTTCAGGTCCCAATCCAAAGATTCACTTAAAAATTTACTAAAAATGTTATCTATAATAGTTTCTTTTTATCACAAGAATCGTCCAGGTCAAAAACCATTGTGGAAATTTGGAAATGACAGTTTGTAAACTTACTGTATCTAATTCTTCATGTTTGAAAAGTAAATGTACCTAACTGTGCAAGTTTGAAAAATCACTTTCTCTAATTCTGGAAGTTTAAAAAGATACTGTACCTAATTCTGCTAGGTTGCGAAGTCTCTGTAATTAATTCTGCATGTTTGAAAAGCCATTGTACCGAACTGTGCAAGTTTGCAAAGTTACTTTACCTAACTCATCAAGTTAACAAAGACACTGTACCTAACTCCGAAAGTTTGCAAAGTCACTTGACCTAACTCTACATGTTTGCAAAGTCATTGTACCTAACTTTGCAAGTTTCAAAAGTCGCAGTACCTAATGCTGCAAGTTTGCAAAGTCATATACCTAATGTTGCAAATTTGCAGTCACAGTACTTAATGCTGCAAGTTTGCAAAGTCACTGTACCTAAATTTGCAAGTTTACAAAGTCACAGTACGTAATGCTGCAAGTTTACAAAGTCACTGTACATAACTCTTCAAATTGTTAACGTCACTGTACCTAACTCTGCAAGTTTACAAAGTCACTGTACATAACTCTTCAAATTGTTAACGTCACTGTACCTAAATCTGCAAGTTTACAACGTCACTGTACCTAATTCTATAAGTTTTCAGCTTGATTTCAAATGGCGAGATAGAGAACTAACATTCCTTTAATTTTAACCGCTCAATATTCAGCGCTTGATTCCATCCATGGACATCTAAATATATCGGAAAAGGACAAACAGTGATGTCACTGTTATGAGCGATTTTCATCAGAATTTCCTATGTAGGAAAAAAATTCCCTCTAGTATACTTAAAAAATAAGTACTTGTCACGAATATTTTACCCATATCGTCTCATGCTATGGAAATTATCTATTTACCTTATGCTAATTCATCTTGGTATTTCGAAAGTTTCTAGTACCTTCTTTTGACTGGTGAAATAACATATGCGCTAAGCTACACAACCATCAGTCGCAACAGCTAGGACAAATGAGGCAGTTTGAGAAATTCGCATGACTATTCTGGAATTGGAATCAATCTAGAGGCAACTGAGATGTGGTTTTTACGAAGAATTATGAAAATTCCATGGACAGCCAAGAAAACTAATGTAGAAGTTCTCAAATGTTGCAGAAAAATGACAAATTGTCGCAAATATTAGAAGGAGGCAATCAAGATTTTTAGGGTATGTGATGAGAAAAGTAAAACTTGAACATGTAGCAACCACCGCAAAGATCAAGGAAAGAAGAAACAGCGGAAAAACAAAGAAATTGAAGGATAAGTTGTCACTGTGGCTCAAAAAGAAGTTACAAACTGAACTTATTAGCAACACAAGAGACAGGGAGTTGTGGAGAAGCATGATCCCTACCTCCGTCGGCATGATATTTGATTGATTGATTCTGGAATATGACTCGGTACATATTGTAGGAGATATCCCTGCTGTGTGATAACCGACCCCTTCTGTGACGCCCATAGTTTATCATTTTGTTATACTCTTCCATATTCCTTCGCAGAAACTCCATGACACAAAAGTATTCTAACAACGTTAATGTATTTCTCTATGGACACATTTCAGCATCTCCGCACCATTAACTGCTTGCATTGAAAATCTCTACATGGATTGCAGCATTGATTATAAGGTATTCAAAAACTACGAGCTGGCTAAATTTGGACGGTGAGTGGTTTCTGTGCACAAATTTTCTGCTGTCTGATCTTTAGAACACTGGGAAACTTGGTGCTAGTCTCAGTAAGTATGTACCTGTTTCATTGTTCTTCTTTGTCAGCCACATGATGATGGCCATTTGTTACATCCTATTTTTGAAATTCAGGGTATGTACCTGTTTCATTGTTCTTCTTTGTCAGCCACATGATGATGGCCATTTGTTACATCCACTTTTTGAAATTCAGGGTATGTACCTATTTGATTGTTCTTCTTTGTCAGTCACATGATGATGGCCATTTGTTACATCCAATTTATGAAATTTAGTTAAGAGTTATGCTCCCTTTTTCTTTGAGCTCCTTGGCGGATGATAAGCCCTACTCTGGCTTACAAATCTTTTTACAGTTTTGGCACGGGATGATCATTTTCGACGGCGTGTGATCTACAATAATGTTCACTCGTTTTAACAATAGTCCATCGTGTCTAAGTGAAACTGTTTTAAAAATATGTGTTTTACGTAAGTACAATTGTTGTTACGTTTCACGCAGTTACCTTATGTTGATTATCATAATGTTCAAGCTAATTTTCGCTATTCAGCTGTTGCATTTATCAATGTTTTTTCGCACATTTTTGCGCCATTTAAATTTTATTGCAGTGTACCTTGTAGCTCTGTTTCATGCAGCATCTTCCAATGTCTCATCGTTTATTGGAAACGCTTTTAGTCAGTGTGATTCTTTGTAATGTTTCTTTTGGCCACGCCGAGAGAGTATACCCATCTTCATCTTACCATAGAATAGTTTAAAAAAACACAAAACTTATTGCATCGAGGACACCCATCGTGATTGAGCGTCTCTATTTCACCCGTCCCATGCGCTTCATTATCTCTACAGCTGAATTCCCACTTCTTTTGCTGTTTAGTCACCATCATGACAATGTAGTCATCTTCTTTTGATATCAATTGTTAAACTTCCAGTCCAATATTGGTCATGCAAAGAACGGTTTGATAAACATCCAGTCCAATATTGGTCATGTAAAGAACGGTTTGTTAAACATCCAGTCCAATATTGGTCATGTAAAGAACGGTTTGATAAACATCCAGTCCAATATTGGTCATGTAAAGAACGGTTTGTTAAACATCCAGTCCAATATTGGTCATGTAAAGAGCGGTTTGTTAAACATTCAGTTAAATATTGGTCATGTAAAGAGCGTTTTGTGTTAGGTAATCTTGGTTTCCCCACAACATGTTTTATGAGTAGCTCCTGTGGGTTAGAGGCTAATAAGGGTACTTAGGTAATCTGGCGTACGGACATCTATCAGTAGATAGGTTTGAAACAACTGTCTAATTCCTTGTTCTACAAGACTATTATATATAACAGAGATGTCATTGTCTACCACAACGATGCAGTCTCTAACAACGTAGCACCTTGTGGCGCTAATTTTGAAGTCTTTATTGCAATTCTTCTCGTGATTTCTGCTGTACAATCGCAAGAATTGTATCTGTTTGCAACGAAATATTTACATTTAATTAAATCTTCCAGTTCCGATTTTGAATTACGACCTCTGGTCAAATTTTTGCTTTTTTATCTGTTGTCATTTGTTCTCTCTGTATCGAAGTACATGCGTTAGACTACACTGTGTTTGTGTTGTTGATAGAATCAGATATTTCAGAGCTTGCTGATTTAGTTATTAAAAGAACTATGTCATTTGTATTTAAATTTTCAGGGTTCTCCATTCCTCCGATGTTTAGAAAATAGAAGCTATGTGTGGACATATTCATATGTTATGCTTCTCATGATCGTGTTCCTTGTGTGACACATCGTGTTCCTTGTGTGACACATCGTGTTCCTTGTGTGACACATCGTGTTCCTTGTGTGACACATCATATTCCTTGTGTGACACATCGTGTTCCTTGTGTGACCCATCGTGTTCCTTGTGTGACACATCGTATTCCTTGTGTGACACATCATATTCCTTGTGTGACACATCGTGTTCCTTGTGTGACCCATCGTGTAAGTTGTGTGACACATCGTGTTCCTTGTGTGCCACATCGTGTTCCTTGTGTGACCCATCGTGTTTCTTGTGTGCCCCATTGTGTTTCTTGTGTGCCCCATCCTGTTCCTTGTGTGACCCATCGTGTTTCTTGTGTGCCCCATCGTGTTCCTTGTGTGCCCCATCGTGTTCCTTGTGTGACCCATCGTGTTTCTTGTGTGCCCCATCGTGTTCCTTGTGTGACACATCGAGTTCCTTGTGTGACCCATCGTGTTCCTTGTGTGCCCAATCGAGTTCCTTGTGTGACACATCGTGTTCCTTGTGTGACACATCGTGTTCCTTGTGTGACACATCGTGTTCCTTGTGTGCCCCATCGTGTTCCTTGTGTGACACATCGTGTTCCTTGTGTGACACATCGTGTTCCTTGTGTGCCCCATCGTGTTCCTTGTGTGACACATCGAGTTCCTTGTGTGACCCATCGTGTTCCTTGTGTGCCCAATCGAGTTCCTTGTGTGACACATCGTGTTCCTTGTGTGACACATCGTGTTCCTTGTGTGACACATCGTGTTCCTTGTGTGACACATCGTGTTCCTTGTGTGACACATCGTGTTCCTTGTGTGCCCCATCGTGTTCCTTGTGTGACACATCGAGTTCCTTGTGTGACTCATCGTGTTCCTTGTGTGACACATCGTGTTCCTTGTGTGACACATCGTGTTCCTTGTGTGCCCCATCGTGTTCCTTGTGTGACACATCGTGTTCCTTGTGTGACACATCGTGTTTCTTGTGTGACACATCGTGTTCCTTGTGTGACACATCGTGTTCCTTGTGTGACACATCGTGTTCCTTGTGTGCCCCATCGTGTTCCTTGTGTGCCAAATCGTGTTCCTTGTGTGCCCTATCGTGTTCCTTGTGTGACCCATCGTGTTTCTTGTGTGCCCCATCGTGTTCCCCATCCTGACGTAATACAGTATGTGTAACGTGTTCATGTACACTATGAAGTATATGGGCGTGTGTATGTTGTATGGTTGATTGAAGATTTAATAAAGTATGTGTACATGATGTTAAACAATATGTGAAAACAATATGGGACGAACATAGGAAGAACTTGCACAACATAGATCTATATGGCGCCCTACAATTAAAATGGGCGTATCATTTTCTAAAAAGACGAGAAATGCAACAGCTCAAAAGTGAAGAGTAGATAGAAAATCACGGATAGAACAAAATCCGTCTACAGTGTCCATTCCATTCCAGAACTTTCCAAGGACAATCAAAGCTCGAATATGGCTTATTATCTATCTATAAACTATTAGACTAGGGACATAATTACAACAGAATTTTGTAGGTGGATGTAACAAATGGTCATCATCACTAGTGATGGACGAATACTCACAAACAACATGTATGTATTGCTAGGATTCATGCTTTTGATCTTCTTTTTCAAACAAATATTTCTAGTAAACAATACTAGAGCTATCAATACGCTGTGACCCTTGTTTGCCTTGTTGCGACAGGGGTAGAAGAGTACTCAAGAGATGTACTTTCTGTGTGCTGTATGTAAACTTGTTTGTTAGACTAGATGTTTGGTGTAAATTTCGCCTTGAAATATCTATTTGTAGTAAACACAGGAAATGTTGACATCTAAACACATTACAAATAAGTTAAAAATGAGAATTATAAAATACTACATATATTCTATATTAGCGTATGGCTTAGAAACATGGACATGGACACATACATAGAAGATATAATTGATGCCTGTGAGATGTGGATATATATATAATTGAGGAGCCGCGTAGCGCAATGATTAGCGCATTGGCTTCGCATATTAGTGGGTTCATTCCCCAGTTGAGGCGGAAATGTTATTCATATAGCAACGGCTCCGAGGTCGACCCAGCCTGAAATGGGTACCGGGTTAATCCGGGAAGTAAAGACTGCGAGGGAGAGGAGATGGCTACCGCCCTTATTTGCAGAGCCTCTGAATTGTGAGATCGCTAACATCTCACACCCCTACGGCATTAATTAATGCTATGGGTTACTTTACTTTTTAATTACATATAAAATAGGGGGAACATTATGGAAAGAGAAGAAGACAGAGGTTCTAACAACAGTTAAGATGAAGAAAGAATTATTAAAGGAAATAACAATCTAATTAAAGTTTTTGGACATAATAAAAGACATTACACCTCGTGAAAGACCTTATAAGTCGAGGGGTAACAAGTAATATGTAGGCAGAGATACAAGTGGGAGAGTAACATCACAAGATGTACAGAATACAGTATAGCGGAGTGGACCACCAAGACAAGAGACGAGATTTTGAAGGTACCTCGTTGAGGAGAAGGTACTCAATGTTGAGTTAACATAATGTGTGGTGTAACTTTCTTTTTGATATATATGTTTGTAGTCATAACATATTGATGTTTTTTGTGACTTTCTGTTTGAGATATATGTTTGTAGTTATCACAAATTGATGTTTGTTATGACTTTTTTGTTGGAAGCATTTATTTATACACAAAATGACTACATATTTGGTGTGAGCAACTCTTGAAAGTATGTATTTCTTGTTGAACAGGGATTGTTTGTACAAGCAGAAGTTAGTTTCCTCGTACTTATCATATAAACAGTGTATTAGTCGAGCTTCTACTTTTTCTGCTGGGCAGATTGTGATCTGGATTTTAGGAAAACACATTTTATTGATGTCTTCACCCATTCTTGGATACACATAACCACAGATGAGAGCGCGATAACGTCATTACATGTTAAAGGATTTATTTATTATTTGAGTATTTTTCTTCTCATGTTATTGTCTTGATATTTGTAGAGAGTGTTGACGGTCTAAATATGTAATGTGTGCCTTTATTGAATAAATTACCATTACTTTCTTCAACTCGGCGTTTTGTTTTGTATTGCTAAGTTTTATATTTCTCCGTTTTATATTTCTCAGTTTTGTATTGCTAAGTTTTATATTTCTCAGTTTTATATTTCTCAGTTTTGTATTGCTCAGTTTTATATTTCTCAGTTTTATATTTCTCAGTTTTATATTTCTCAGTTTTATATTGCTCAGTTTTGTATTGCTCAGTTTTGTATTGCTAAGTTTTATATTGCTCAGTTTTATATTGCTCAGTTTTATATTGCTCAGTTTTATATTTCTCAGTTTTATATTTCTCAGTTTTATATTTCTCAGTTTTATATTGCTCAGTTTTATATTGCTAAGTTTTATATTTCTCAGTTGCACGAAATGTATCTATGAGTCAGTACAGATTGTACGTTTGTGCTATAAGTATATGGAAGCAGGCCCGTATTTACGTCGTTTAATAGGATTTCTTCTTCTTCAGGGTTCATTTTCAAACTCCTGCTGGATCTCTCTTGTAGCAGGACCATGGTCCATTCTAGATTTCCAGCAGGACGCAATCCAGAGAATAGAAATGCGTTGTGTCGCCGTTTTATGTGCGCCAATAGCCCGATACATCCGTCTTGGGCAACGTATAGGGTTTGTTAACTGGGATAATAAAGCCTCTTGTCGAGGCACGGCACTTTTACCCTAAGACTGTAGTCTATGTCGATAATATCAGGCCGTGCTGTGTGACCTCATGGTCTGGGATAATTAAACAACCATGCGTGCAATTATTGCCAAAGAATATTCATAGTGCCAGACGTCTTCTGTGGTATGCTTTTCTCTGTACAGGCGGCTAGAAAAAATATGGAGAACACCTGGCAAAGAGTAGAATTCTCAGAAGGACAAAGTTCTGAGAAGCACTGAAATTCCCGAGAAGGACTGAGAGTCCCGAGAAGGACTGAGAGTCCCGAGAAGGACTGAGAGTCCCGAGAAGGACTGAGAGTCCCGAGAAGGACTGAGAGTCCCGAGAAGGACTGAGAGTCCCGAGAAGGACTGAGAGTCCCGAGAAGGACTGAGAGTCCCGAGAAGGACTGAGAGTCCCGAGAAGGACTCAAAGTCTCATGATGACTGAAAGTTCCGAGAAGTATCGAAAGTTCCAAGAAGGACCCAGAGTCCCAAGAAGGAATGAAAGTGCTTGGCGATTTTTAATGACGTTCTGGGAGGGACAGCAATCGTGTGGGTGGCGTTTATACTCTTCTCTGTTAAATTCTCGAACTGTAATTTTATAAATGGAGAGGGGGGGGGGGTTGATCCCCAGCAACCCTCCATATATATGGGCTTGAATTGGCTTGCGAGGACTTGTATGGGCTTGTATGGATGTTTATGGGCTTTTTGGATACTAGTAATGATTAATTAAGAGGCCTCCCATAAGAGAGTGGTAGAAAAATAAGGTTGGGGAATACGGATAAAAGATTAAAATATTATTAATAATAATAGTCGTCCAAAACAAGAATTGATAACAGTCGAAGGCTTTTTTGTTGTATCTCTCTGGTGTTTGTGGCCGTCCATCACAAGAAATGATAACAGTTGAAGGCTTTTGTTGTTGTATATCTCAGGTGTGTGTGGCCGTCCAACACAAGAAATGATAACAGTTGAAGGCTTTTGTTGTTGTATATCTCAGGTGTGTGTGGCCGTCCAACACAAGAAATGATAACAGTTGAAGGCTTTTGTTGTTGTATATCTCAGGTGTGTGTGGCCGTCCAACACAAGAAATGATAACAGTTGAAGGCTTTTGTTGTGGAATCTCTCTGGTGTGTGTGGCCGTCCATCACAAGAAATGATAACAGTTCAAGGCTTTTTTGTTGTATCTCTCTGGTGTGTGTGTGGCCGTCCATCACAGAAAGTTTTCCCCAACAAGTATTGTTACACAGATACAACGGCCATAGACCTTACGGCGTAGATCACGAAAGTATTGGACCACTGAAATAAGACAGATGACAGACAGACAGATAGAGAGATGGACGTTGGATGGATGGATGGATGGATGGATATAATTAGTACTAGAAGGACAACAAAATAGTAATCCCCTCACCCCTTAGCAGATGTAGCAGAAACAACCATCACAATTCCACAGAAACCATGTGCCTAGTTTTATCTTAGTTAATTTCTCATCCTATTCTTGTTACCAAAGACGTTTGTACTCCTCTGTTGACCTAACTGATCATGGTACTATTCAATAATCCTCTGCAATAATGACCTCTGCGAAGAATTAATTAGGACTTCAGTCGTTACGTTTTTCCTTATTGTCGTGTTTTTCTTTGGTACTATTTATATACTTGGAATCGTCTTGGCTATTTTTGCCATGTTAATCCAAGTATATAACTAGGGACCAACGAAAGGAACGATAATAATAATAAAAAAAACGAAATGAATTAATTCTGTGCGGAGGCTTATTTTGCAATTCTGTGCGGAGGCTTATTTTGCAATTCTGTGCGGAGGCTTATTTTGCAATTCTGTGCGGAGGCTTATTTTGCAATTCTGTGCGGAGGCTTATTTTGCATACGGTCACATGATCGTTGACTGGGAGAGAGCTGAAGTATTACAACCGTTTTCTTGGTGTGGGTGGTTAGGTTCAACACATCAAAAGCTGTAGAGAACATATCTGTGATGGCTGGAATATCTTTTCTTTCCCGAACTGGTTCTCAGAGCACAGTCATCGGCAAACAACAGATTTGTTATGCATATACCATTCCCTTTGACAATGGCTATCTCTTTCACCTTGATGGTAGCAATATCACCTCCATGGTGGCAATCTCACCTTGATGGTGGCAATCTCACCTTGGTGGTGGCAATATCACCTAGATGGTGGCCATCTCTTTCACCATGGTAATGCATATACGTTACTGTGATAATAGTTGCCTATATGTCACTGTGGTGGTGGTGGCTATATGTCACTGTGGTGGTGGTGGCTATATGTCACTGTGGTGGTGGTGGCTATATGTCACTGTGGTGGTGGTGGCTATATGTCACTGTGGTGGTGGTGGCTATATGTCACTGTGGTGGTGTCTATATGTCACTGTGGTGGTGGCTATATGTCACTGTGGTGGTGGCTATATGTCACTGTGGTGGTGTCTATATATCACTGTGGTGGTGGCTATATGTCACTGTGGTGGTGTCTATATGTCACTGTGGTGGTGGCTATATGTCACTGTGGTGGTGGCTATATGTCACTGTGGTGGTGGCTATCTATTTCACTTTGGTAGTGCTTATATGTCACTGTGGTGGTGGCTATATATTTCTCCTTGATGATGCATATATTTCACTGTGGTGGTGGCTATCACTTTCGCCTTGGTAGTGCCTATATTTCACTGTGGTGGTGGCTATCTCTTTCATTTTGGTGGATATCTGTTTCACCTTTGTGATGCCTATATTTCACTGTGGTGGTGCCTATATATTTTACCTTATTGGTGGCTATCATTGTCACCTTAGTGATGGCTATCTCTTTCACCTTGGTGATTGCTTGTAATGGTCTGAGATTAAGAAGTCTCTTTTTCTAAAGTTAATTTTTAAAATCATCATTTTTACATCCATGGAGACTGTCCATGAACAATGCAGTGGAAACAATGTTGAAATGTGTTTGCGCCTGCGCGCAGCCATGTTTGACGCCATTTGTTGCTTTAAATGCGTATAACAGCTCTCCAAATGTTTAAAAAAAATTCCGAACTTCTAGAAGCATGAATACATTGTACTTTTATAATTTAGAATTTTTAGAGCACCGATATTTTCAAGTCAGAACTCACAGAAGTTTCAAAATCTAAACAGAAAAAAGTATAAAAATGTATAAAGAGATGTATTGTGAACTAATGAAGGCAAGCTATTTTCGATGCAGTTTCCGTCTGAAGACACGCTATTTACATTGTAAAGTTTCCCTCTGAAGACACGCTATTTACATTGCCAAATTGTCGTCTAAAGACGTTGTCTTGTAATGCTAATGATCCCTCTGAAGACGTTACTTGCATTGTAATGTTCCTGTTTGAAAACATGCTATTTCTGTACTAGAACATTTACAAAACCAAGTTATTCTCATATACAAACCATTATATTATCTTGAAAGTGGCAACTCTCTAATATAAACTACATTGTTGTGCTTCTAGGCATGTTGGTAGTTGTTAACTGGAATTCCTGCGGAGTCTTGTCTAGGTCATACAGGCCAGTCACCCAAGAGTTGAGTGCTAGGTTGAGAAGAATGATCGCAAAAATATTCACCGGAAGACCAGCTAGAACCTGCGTGACAGGAAGAAATAGAACGTAATATCACGTGGTGTTTATAGGTCCTAAACTAAATAGAACATACAATAATTAATTATAGAAACAGAAACTGTAGTAACAAAACATGAAAATGTGGTACCTAATCATGAAGAGTAAAGATACATACATGAGTATTTGGCACACAATCATGAAAAGTAAAGATATACACATGAATACTTGGTACACAATCGTGAAAAGTAAATATCCATACGTGAAGACTACGAATTAAAAAACGCTGATAAACTGAGGATGAAGTGAAATAAATGCATGAACAATGAAGATCAAGAAATAAACATTTAATATCTAGATATGAAAAGTGAAGGTTCAGACAAGTACAATGAAGTTCCAGAAATGAACGGTTAAGATCTAGATATGAAAAGTGAAGGTTGAGACAAGAACAATGACGTTCCAGAAATGGGCGGTTAAGATCTAAATATGAAAAGTGAAGGCTTATACAAGAACAATGATGTTCCAGAAATGAACGGTTAAGATCTAGATATGAAAAGTGAGGCTTAGACAAGAACAATGATGTTCCAGAAATGAACGGATAAGATCTAGATATGAAAATTGAAGGCTTAGACAAGAATTTTGAGATTTAATTTACTTGTTGATTCATAAATTGTTTTCTGTTATGATCTATTTGTAGATTCATGAATAGTTTTTTGATATAATTTACTTGTAAATTCATTAATTCTTGTCAATTTCGTGAAAAATGCTCGGAGAGTTTGATAAAATCACAGAGGGTTTTGATGATTGTGTCAACAGTCTGATAGAATCTATGTGTGCGTTGAGTGTGGTGTCGTCAGCAAAGTGAGAGCAACAAATCATCACCCCTATCTCCATTCTTATATTCTATGTTATTAATAGATAGACAGTAGATATCTTCGCAACTAACCTACTGTTTCTGGTATGATATAGCCTACATGTAGATTTATTTATTAGTTAATGGTAAACTGTACTTGTAGATTTATTTATTAGTTAATGGTAAGCTGTACTTGTAGATTTATTTATTAGTTAATGGTAAGCTGTACTTGTAGATTTATTTATTAGTTAATGGTAAACTGTACTTGTAGATTTATTTATTAGTTAATGGTAAGCTGTACTTGTAGATTTATTTATTAGTTAATGGTAAGCTGTACTTGTAGATTTATTTATTAGTTAATGGTAAGTTGTACTTGTAGATTTATGTATTAGTTAATGGTAAGTTGTACTTGTAGATTTATTTATTAGTTAATGGTAAGTTGTACTTGTAGATTTATGTATTAGTTAATGGTAAGTTGTACTTGTAGATTTATTTATTAGGTAATGGTAAACTGTACTTGTAGATTTATTTATTAGGTAATGGTAAACTGTACGTGTAGATTTATTTATTAGTTAATGGTAAGCTGTACTTGTAGATTTATTGATTGATACGCGGTATTATCCACGTGTAGATTCATTTAACTATTACTGACATCACCCACGTGTAGATTCATTTAACTATTATTGACATCACCCACGTGTAGATTCATTTAACTATTACTGACATCACCCACGTGTAGATTCATTTAACTATTACTGACATCACCCACGTATAGATTCATTTAACTATTACTGACATCACCCACGTATAGATTCATTTAACTATTACTGACATCATCCACGTATAGATTCATTTAACTATTACTGACATCACCCACGTATAGATTCATTTAACTATTACTGACATCACCCACGTATAGATTCATTTAACTATTACTGACATCACCCACGTATAGATTCATTTAACTATTACTGACATCATCCACGTATAGATTCATTTAACTATTACTGACATCACCCACGTATAGATTCATTTAACTATTACTGACATCACCCACGTATAGATTCATTTAACTATTACTGACATCACCCACGTATAGATTCATTTAACTATTACTGACATCACCCACGTGTAAATTCATTGAATGATTACATATATCATCCACATATATATCCTGTTAATGGTTACTTGTATCATCCACCTGTAGATTAATTGTATGATAACTAATATGATCTGTGTGTAGATTCATTGAGTAATTACTATCATTTACGCGTGGATTGATTAATTGATTACTCATATGATCTGTGTGTAGATTCATTGAGTAATTACTATCATTTACGCGTGGATTGATTAATTGATTACTAATATGATCTGTGTGTAGATTGATTGAGTAATTACTATCATTTACGCGTGGATTGATTAATTGATTACTAATATGATCTGTGTGTAGATTGATTGAGTAATTACTATCATTTACGCGTGGATTGATTAATTGATTACTAATATGATCTGTGTGTAGTACTATTTCTGTAAGAGTCAACAGCCTCACTACTATGCAACACAGACATGGTCAGCACACATAAAACAAATAGTCGCTGCTTAGAAAAATAAAATACATCTTACCATGTCCTTAACTTTAAGATACCCGGCTGCAAAAACGATTGCGTTAGGAGGAGTTGCAACTGGCAACAAGAATGCTAAAGAGGCAGAGATTGTGCATGGAATCATGAAGTAAAGAGGGTTGAGTCCCATCCTCACTGCCTGTAATTGAAATAAAATACCATCAGCAATATGATTATAATGTGATTTCATAAACACAACATTGTCACAATGTGATTTCATAAACACAACATTGCCACAATGTGATTTCATAAACACAACATTGTCACAATGTGATTTCATAAACACAACATTGTCACAATGTGATTTCATAAACACAACATTGTCACAATGTGATTTCATAAACACAACATTGTCACAATGTGATTTCATAAACACAATATTGTCACAATGTGATTTCATAAACACAACATTGTCACAATGTGATTTCATAAACACAACATTGTCACAATGTGATTTCATAAACACAACATTGTCACATGTGATTTCATAAACACAACATTGTCACAATGTGATTTCATAAACACAACATTGTCACAATGTGATTTCATAAACACAACATTGTCACAATGTGATTTCATAAACACAACATTGTCACAATGTGATTTCATAAACACAACATTGTCACAATGTGATTTCATAAACACAACATTGTCACAATGTGATTTCATAAACACAACATTGTCACAATGTGATTTCATAAACACAACATTGTCACAATGTGATTTCATAAACACAACATTGTCACAATGCTAACATACTCAACCTCAGGTATATTGTGGACACAATATGTCTGTATGGTCACACTGATTGATATAACCATGTTCGTCTCGTGTCAGTGGTCTAACGAGCTTCACAAAAATTAATCTTAAACGCCATCTTCTCTATTTCCACGACAACATACACAGTTGTGTACACAGTGCAAATATGTGTACATATTGAATCAATGTTGTTCGAGGAAATCGTTGCTAGGATATGCAATAAATAATTTGAGATATGTACACAGCACTGTTCTGATTGTCAAAATTGGGCAAGATCTACAAGAACTAATCAATATAGTACTACCAGAAAGCAAAGACAAATGTCTTTTCTTAAATAACAAGAAGTCAGACGCAATATTTATTTATTCTTTGGTAAGAATCAAAACCGCTCAGCGTGCAGCAAGATCACGGTGAACGACTCAATACTATAAGAAGACCTGGAATTCAAGTATTTAGGAAAAACGAAGACATCAGATGAAATAGGTTCAAAAGTTAAAAAAAAATAGAGCAGGTTAAGCACACACTTTCCTAAAAACGACGAATCTACTGTGTAATACTACTGTGTACTTTAAGGGTCAGGAAGAGAGTTATTCAGAGTTACCCAGTACCCATTCTAACATATTGATGCGAATCTTGGACAATAAATAAACAGGATAGTGGGCAGATAGGTAAAGCTTGAAGACATTAATGACGTTTTTCTAAGCACTGAAAACACACATAATAACACACACAAACCGACGTTTCTACCAACAGGACTATCAATATTCAATAAACAATTACATTAAAAAAAACGACAAGCACGAACGACATAGCTGACGCTGGGAGAATAGCAGAGAGTTGCTACAAGCAAGAGGATGAGAAGAACTGAAGAGCGGAAAACGATGTTCGTCAGTAGGTTTATAGTAGACGAATATGCTGAGGCAAAGTGGATAAATGGTGACAATGATGTCAAGAAAGTTGACAGACGTATTGGAAACGGTAGATGTGAATTGAATAGCAGGGATGGAATTGTTGATAAAGTTGATGAAGGGAGACTATTCTGTCTCATATATGTTAGTGATCCTATACCATCATCAATATGTCTGTGGAAAAGAGACGGGAATGGGTCATCAAAGGGCAACCAATTATGTGCTCCAGATGACCCATGAAAAGGCACGCATAGCTGGATCCTATTTTGGTGCCCATAACAACGCCAGTGATCTGATCGAAATAGTGCCCATCTAATTCAAAATAGTTGAGTGTGAGCACCAGTTCACCAAGGCGGATACGATTAGATGTAGATACAGAGGGTTGGGGCTCTTGTCCAGAAAGAATTGCAGAGTCCTAAGACCATCAGCATGCGGTATAGAAGTATACAGAGAGCAAACATCGAACAAGAATAGGCGAACGGTCAGAAGACAACTGGACAGAAGACAACTGGACAGAAGACAACTGGACAGAAGACAACTGGACAGAAGACAACTGGAAAGAAGACAACTGGACAGAAGACAACTGGACAGAAGACAACTGGACAGAAGACAACTGGACAGAAGACAACTGGACAGAAGACAACTGGACAGAAGACTACTGGACAGAAGACAACTGGACAGAAGACATCTGGACAGAAGACAACTGGACAGAAGACAACTGGACAGAAGACAACTGGACAGACATAAATATGGTTAATGCATGATTGATGTATTTTAAGAATACAGGCAGTTGTTCAACTAAGGGTTAGAAAATGTTGTCACGGAAATCGGATATGCGCTCAGTGGGACAAGAGCAAGCAGAGACAATGAGTCTATCCCGATTAGATTTCTTGTGGATTTTACGCAGCATATAGAAGACAGGTCTGCCTAAACAGCTTTCATCGAAGCAGAGGGTCTTATCATTGGTGGGAAGGTGGCTGTTGTAGATGAGAGTAATGACACTGTTGTTGACCACCTTCTGGTTAGGTACCGTCGAGTCATATGTATGTGTTGTGTAGAAAGACAGAAACGATAGTTGTTGGTGACCCTCCTAGAGGTAAAGGTCCTTACGCCACACAACTACGACCTCCACGCTTATCAGCTGGTTTGATTACAATGTCATCCCAACGGCAAAATTGCGACAAGGCGCGAGATTTGGCAAGGGTGATGTTGGAACGTCTAATGCTGTTGTGATGAAGCGATTGAACGTCATGAAGTGTGTTTCTGATGTAAAGATCTAGAGCCGTGGATGCACCGGACTTTGGAGTTCAAGGATATTTCTTCTGCACATATCCGGAGAACAAATCATCAGTGTAGGATAACTCGAAGAAATGATAGTGGAAACGAAGACTACGATGGTAGCCGTGGATGGTGGACGCATATTAGGCAGGCAGATTAGACAGTGAGATTGGACATACAGATATAATAGCCAGATATAATAGATAGACGTATTAGACAGACAGATAAGCAGACAAATTAGACAGACAAACTGAAAAGTCTAGACAGACAGATTATACAGAGAGATTAGACAGATATATTAGATAGATAGTCCTAGGATTTCCTTGAACAAAAAATAACAAATAAGATTAAGGCAAACTTGGTCAAAGTAAGACCAGAATATAAAATACGTCCAAATACCCCAGACCTAGTGGGAAAAAAACCATAGCTGTGGCATCGTTGGTAGAGGTATTTAATTAGTAAAATGTACTCTCAGATTAACATTCTTAGAAAAGCCAAAGTGCACTTGAAACAAACGTGTGGTATGCTTAAAAAACAACTTTCAGTTTTACTGCTCATAGTCTCGAACAAGAGTGTTTACAAGTTGAATATATTCTTCAATAATGTCATATATGCAGTCAAATAGTCAAGTATTTTAAGCACCCAATCATTTCATGTATTCAATCAAGCAGTCAAAGTATTTTGTGCACCCAATCATGGTATGTATTCAATCAAGCAGTCAAAGAATTTTGTGCACCCAATCATGGCATATATTCAATCAAGCAGTCAAAGTATTTTGTGCACCCAATCATGGTATGTATTCAATCAAGCAGTCAAAGTATTTTGTGCACCCAATCATGGCATATATTCAATCAAGCAGTCAAAGTATTTTGAGCACCCAATAATTTCATGTATTCAATCAAGCAGTCAAAGTATTTTGTGCACCCAATCATGGTATGTATTCAATCAAGCAGTCAAAGTAGTGTGTGCACCCAATCATGTCACATATTCCGTCAAGTATTGAAAGTAATTTATGCACCCAATCATAGCATGTATTCAGTCAAGTATTCAAATTAATGTGTACGTTCAATCATGCCATGTATTCAGTTAAGTATTCAAAGTAATAGTTCACACAATCAGGCATGCATTTAGTCAAGTATTCAAAGTAATTTGTTCAATCAATCATTAATTCCCCAATCATAACATGCAGTCAATCAAGTATTCAAAGTAATTGCGCACTCAAAGATTAACTCCTGATTTATGTTATTGCTCTCTCCCACTCATTTATCTCTCTCACTCATTTATCTCTTCCATTCATTTATCTCTCCCACTCATTATCTCTTCCACTCATTTATCTCTCCCACTCATTATCTCTCCCACTCATTATCTCTCCCACTCATTTATCTCTCCCACTCATTTATCTCTTCACTCATTTATCTCTCCCACTCATTATCTCTTCCACTCATTTATCTCTTCCACTCATTTATCTCTTCCACTCATTTATTTCTCCCACTCATTTATCTCTTCCGCTCATTTATCTCTCCCACTCATTTATCTCTCCCACTCATTTATCTCTCCCACTCATTTATCTCTTCCATTCATTTATCTCTCCCACTCATTATCTCTTCCACTCATTTATCTCTCCCACTCATTATCTCTCCCACTCATTTATCTCTCCCACTCATTTATCTCTTCACTCATTTATCTCTTCCACTCATTTATCTCTTCCACTCATTTATTTCTCCCACTCATTTATCTCTTCCGCTCATTTATCTCTCCCACTCATTTATCTCTCCCACTCATTTATCTCTCCCACTCATTTATCTCTTCCACTCATTTATCTATCCCACTCATTTATCTCTTCCACTCATTTATCTCTTCCACTCATTTATCTCTCCACTCTTGATTCAGTGTTCATTTAACTCTCACTTTATGCCAAATACTGCTAGAATTACTCACCAGATCTCCAACAATAGGTACAAACAGTGTTGTCGTCGCTGCGTTACTCGTGACCTGGGTGATAACCGCCACGATTAAAGATAAGAGTAGAGCCGTCACCCAATCTGGAAGAGATGCCAGTCCCTCTAAATGGTCAGAGACCATCGCTGAAAGACCAGACACCTGAAATGTTGTAGATAAGCAACGATTAACAGTAACACAATTTCAAGGTTTCAGTGTGTCACACAATTTAATATTTTTTTAATTTTTGGCTGAAGCCTCATAATTATTATGTAGCGAATGAATAATGTCAAATGCCTAGGTTCTATTATAAGCAGACAATTGATGCCTTTGAGATGTGGGTATATAGAAGAATAGGGAGAACATCATGGAAAGAGACGAAAACAAATAAAGAGGTGCTAAAGACAATTAATATGAAGAAAGAACTACTAAGAGAAATAAAAATCAGGCAAATAAAATACTTTGGACACATTAAAAGACATGCATTACAATTGGTATGAAATGGCAAAAGTAAACGAGGAAGAACAAGAACAACTCTTCGTATAGCAACCACGAATAAGGATATAACTATGGGTCTGAACAATCATCAATGATAATGATATATGACCGACTATGACACTGATAAAAAAAATTCGTTAACTGTACTGTGGTCAGTTTATTGGGTGGGATGGTTGGAAGGAGTGGTGCGTGGCGCAGTGGTTAGTTCAGACTGCAACGGCTCCCGGGTCGACTCAGCCTTAATTTGGTAATGGATAAATCTGGGAAGACTGCAAGTGAGAATAATGGTCTCCGTCCTCATATAACAGATGCACTTAAATGTGAGGCCCCTAACATCTCACACACCCCTGCGACATTAATAAGTACTTTTGGTTAACTGTACTTTTCTGTTACTTTTGTGGTCATCAGTCCTGTAATAGAGTCGTATGTGGTCATCAGTCCCGTAATAGAGTCGTATGTGGTCATCAGTCCCGTAATAGAGTCGTATGTGGTCATCAGTCCCGTAATAGAGTCGTATGTGGTCATCAGTCCTGTAATAGAGTCGTATGTGGTCATCAGTCCCGTAATAGAATCGTATGTGGTCATCAGTCCTGTAATAGAGTCGTATGTGGTCATCAGTCCCGTAATAGAGCCGTATGTGGTCATCAGTCCCGTAATAGAGTCGGATGTGGTCATCAGTCCTGTAATAGAGCCGTATGTGGTCATCAGTCCCGTAATAGAGTCGGATGTGGTCATCAGTCCTGTAATAGAGCCGTATGTGGTCATCAGGCCCGTAATAGAGTCGGATGTGGTCATCAGTCCCGTAATAGAGTCGGATGTGGTCATCAGTCCCGTAATAGAGTCGTATGTGGTCATCAGTCCCGTAATAGAGTCGTATGTGGTCATCAGTCCTGTAATAGAGTCGTATGTGGTAATCAGTCTTGTAATAGACCCGTATGTGGTCATCAGTCCCATAATATAGCCGTATGTGGTCATCAGTCCCGTAATAGAACCGTAGAGCTTGTCCATTGTATTTTATTTTCAGATGGTAACAATTTTATTCTGGTGGTCTCGCACATTTTGCAGTTCTTCAGATTGTCCACAAGAGTACATATCTTTGTTGCCAGCTCCAAACCGTGCAAGCAAGTTTGTAAGAAAGAAACACACATTCATTCTAGAACTTTATTGTGTTTCTTTCTTGCAAACTTGTGGATGAATTCTTTGGGACTGTATGTGTGAGTTGAGTTCTATTTTATTTTAATGGAGGATTAATGAGATGTCCTTCAACTAATTTTATGAATTTGCTTTAAAGATCTAATTTTACAATATTTATTTTAAAATCAATATTCTACGTAGGAAATACTTGTATTACATTCATACACTGCCCATCAACTGCTTCCCACTTCCCACAATGTTTATATCTCTCTGTGGTTTACTAACCTCACATGCATCCGCCATTGCAAAGCCACCACCCATTAGAAGAAGAACGCCCCACGCCATTTTTTTATTGACAGTTGGCCAGTCTAGCAATGGTTCATAGCTCGGCGATTCTTCAGGTACATCGGCTGAAAAGTAATTATATGTATAAGAGCAATGTCCGTCTATGCGACACATGGACACAGAGACAATTATTAGCTTCTATTTGCTGGGCACAGTTACAGGCTATACGCATTATTAGATTGTTGTACTAATGACTATTATAAAAAGATACACTGATTATATTGATTGAAAACTGTTATATAGGCTCATCATCATCAGGTGCTGTCTTCGCGACAAATAGTGTAACAAATTTAAGTACACTTATACAAACTATAGGCACATGCCTGTAGCGAGACCGTCGGCTGTATACAAGACCTGTTCGTAGAATTAATTAGACCTTCATTCGTTCCTTGTCTTGATTATTCTAGTTTTTTCCCCTCATGGTCACTGTTTATATACTTAGAATCGCATGCCAAAATTAGACAAGGCGACTCCACATATATAAATAATGACTAGCCGATAACACGACAATGATAATCAAAAACGTTATGAATGAAAGCATAATTAATTCTATTAAAATGTCTTTATTGGTGACAGTACTGCCTGTTGACTAGCCAGATACGTGTGCACTCCCGGTTTATTATATACTATCCGCACTCTGAACATATCCAGGTCACTAGTCTACACTAGAAGCAAATCTTACTGTGTACATATCAAGGGCGCTAGTCTACACTAGAAGCAAATCTTACTGTGTACATATCAAGTGCGCTAGTCTACACTAGAAGCAAATCTTACTGTGTACATATCAAGGGCGCTAGTCTACGCTAGAAGCAAGTCTTACTGTGCACATATCCAAGGCGCTAGTCTACACCAGATACAAGTATTACTGTGTACATATCCAGAGCACTAGTCCACACTAGATACAAGTCTTACTGTGCACATATCCAGGGCACTAGTCCATACTAGATACACGTCTTACTGTGCACATATCCAAGGCACTAGTCCACACTATATACAAGTCTTACTATTCACATATCCAGTGCACTAGTCTACTCTAGATACAAGTCTTACTGTGCACATATCCAGGGCACTATTCCACACTAGATACAAGTCTTACTGTGCACATATCCAGGGCACTATTCCACACTAGATACAAGTCTTACTGTGCACATATCCAGGGCACTATTCCACACTAGATACAAGTCTTACTGTGCACATATCCAGGGCACTATTCCAACCTAGATACAAGTCTTACTGTGCAAATACACATGACACTAGTCCACACTAGATACAAGTCTTACTGTGCACATTGTCAAGTTTTTGTCACATCAAACGTTACATTCAGACATCAAATAATGATTGTGAACTTAAAGTATGTAGTTTATATGCGTAGAGACAAGATCACCAACGGTGTAAAACGTGTGGGATAATTGAAAAACATACTTCTAAATGACCCATTTAAACATTTCCCTGATTTTCATTGCCGCCTATAGCATAGTGTGTAAGTTTTGTGTCGACAACAAATTGACATCACGGGAAAAGACATGGGTTATTATAGAAACCATTTTTCCAATTAGCCAATATGTGTTATATATGCCGATGGTCAGGGTAGAGACATAAAAAATGTACTCACAAATGGCAGCAGAGGTGGATGAAGGCCACCACAAGGTAACAGGATTATGTGCAGGAATAATAAACAATAAGACCGAGATAGCAATGGCTGGGGTCGAGTCTCCTACATACCTGCAGATGGTCAAGTGCTTTTTAATAGTTTACTATGTGATACCATTAATAATGTCATATATATTATATATATATATTGTCATTTCCACTTGTGCCGTTAAGAACCGTGGGGAAAAATTGACATTTTTGGCCATTTGGGTTGCATTGGCCATGGTCAGCCCATGTCTCTTCAAATATCCGTTGATTGTCTCTACCCATCTAGTTCTTGGTCTTCCTCGTGCCTTGTAGGCCGATCTTCTGTTGCTGTATGCACGAAGAGCTGGTTACGTTGGTTCCATTCTTATGACGTGATCAGACCACCTGGTTTGCTGTCTTCCGATGCAGTCTTGACTTGATATAATCTTTATTTCTTTACTGTTATATTCATTTCTCCGATGGTCTCTTCTCATGGCATTTATAGCTTCCCATAGACATCTCATTTCACATACTGACATTTTCGCTAGAATCTTTGTCGAGGGCCATGTTTGACATTGCTAACACAGAGCTAATATAAAAGTACTGTTTCTCAATTGTCGTTTTGTAGCCAGATTGTTGGGTGTTTGAGTTTGAATAATGTTACTGATAGTTAATGGTAGATTTATTTGATTCTTCTTCTTCTGCGTTCGTTCTGAACGAACAGATCATGGGGATCAGTTGGATGAAGTCCCGAGTGTGGAATGTCTTGCTATGGTTTACAGTTTGCCTGCGATATTTGCGAATTTCGAATTGACACATTCGATTTCAGCATGGTTTCTGGATCACTAGATCATCTATGGCATGGGACGACCAACTCCACCCTCAAAACTTCCTTCTCCGTCTTTTATGATATGCAATACAGGTAACAGTCTCACTATTCTGTGATCTCATTTAGCCCTCCCCCACAAGGCCTCTAATTGAATCACATTATGTTTTTCCTGTGGTCAGTAAACAGAGCATATCAGCAAAGAGGTTGGTTGGTTGGTTGGTTGCTGATCTAGCGGCCCATGGGCACTTACCCTTTGACCTAATGCCATTAAATGGCATTATATTGCTGAGAAGTCTGTGGGTTTTCGGCCCACCCCAGGACAGAGCCAGAGAATAACTATCACACCTCCAGGAAGGTAGGTTTCAACCTATGCACTGCTCCTAGCCACTGTAGCCAAGATATGGTTCACTATGCTCATTCCCCGCCACCAATTGACTACTGGTTATGCCGAACTTCTCTATTGCTCCAGCCATGCAACCAAATGTTCAAGTCAAAAGGATTGTCATGCCCTGAGTCACTTTGCCTCTATGATGGGTTTTAGCCATAGGAAATAAAAACAGTGCTGTCAGTTTCCTCCTCTCTAGTGCTGCACAGTACATCTCTGGCTCCCTCCCAACCACAGAGGGTGCATACATATACATTCAGGTAAACATGAAACACATTTCAACAGCACAATAAAAAGTATAATTGTATAGCTGTCATGCCATGAAGCTTCTCAAGGAAGATAACCTCAATATAACGGCATGTCATCCACTAAGGTTTTCTGTTGTATTGGTGGTATGTCTAGTGGGCCATTGGTGAGACCCGCAGACGCAACCACATGCGTAGCAGCTTAGTAAGTGCACAATTACAGGTCACACTATCGTCATCGCTTTTCAATATAGCTAAGCTTTATGAAAGATGTGCACTGACGTCTTCACTTCACAATTTCACAAACAGGATATCACTTCACAATTTCAATTATAGCTAGTAACTGCAGAAAAACTTATATCCAACCGGCGGAATTCGGAAACATTGTGATAAAGCTTTGCAGCTGGATACACACTTTTTAACACACGAAAATCGACGTTTCGACCAAACATCATCTTCAGACTTTAGTGTGATGAGCCTGCCAGCAGGAAAGGTTGAGAGAGATCTATAGTATATCCAGCAACATCTAGTGTGAAAGAGGAGATAGTGGAGACTCACTTGACCGATAACGTAACCATCAACACTCACAATGATTATATAAGACTTTCAGCTCATTCAGAAAAATATGAACATGTGTTTGATAAGAATGGGATCAATCCTGGTCATACGGGAATCAGAGGCAAAGAAATATCTGCTGCTTTGGCGGTTAAAACTATAGTAGATGACACATTGATTGGAAGAGACATAACTGTTTGAATTATTGTTTGCCGAGAAACAAGAGTTAAAAGAGATAGAAAAAGAAGATGTTTATGTTCACAAAATGGAAGTCACCAGATGAGATGAAATAAAATTTTTGCTTTTTGGAAAGATTCGAAGAGCCGACAACCCAGTGGGATTCTTATATAATACTCCCTTAAATCACCGACCAAATGGCAAGTAGAGCATTTATGGGAATGACCTCAGTGTTGTAATTAATGACTCCTAGTCAAGAATAATGAAATAAATCTTGTGCTATGTTTGCAAGTTATCATCTGCGTACAGTGGACAATTCGATCGTTGTTCCGATACCCTAATCAATAAATAAATCATTAGTTTAGATGTCAGCAGTTACAGTTCGATGTTGATTTATCAATCTCCTCTTATATCTATCATCTTTCTCTTTACGGGCTTTTCCGATTTATTTACCAATCTCATGCAGTCTTTAGAACGACTAAACTCTCTTCTAAACCCACGATTCACCCTTTTGAAAATGTGAGCAGATGAAGTATCTTAACGCATTAACAATGTCAGATTTATAAATTGATACACCTATTGATTGATACCGTGGCTATGCTCAAAAGTGTATCGGCTCGTTCATTATCATCAATACCCCCATATCCTGCAACATTTTCTGGTCATAGATTGTGTCAAAAAAGTCCACCCATTGACAGCGGACAACTACTGTTTCAACTTTGCTGATCATGTTCATTGAGTCACTAAATATGCATACATGAGAATAGTCCTGGGACATTAATTATGACAGTGTATTCATAATAGCCTTTATTGCCATCATAAGACATCTTGTGGTTGTAAATGATGTGATTTCTACATACTGAATTCATATGTTGTGATATCTACACATTTAATTCATATCTTGTGCCATCTACACACTGAAAGCATATCTTGTGTTATTTACACACTAAATCCATATCATCTGCTATCTACACACTGAATTCATATTTTAGGATAACATATCTATAACAACCTGCATGAATGATAATAAATCGTCTCACCCTGGATAAAATAGATCGTTCCAACCTGGGATAAAACCTGGTTTTCTAGTGATCCATAGCACGGCTAGAAGGACAAAGTTAATCAGAACCAAGACTTCTGGAAATCTATATTGTGTGAAAAAAATAATATTGTGAAATAATGTGCTTGTTTGTTTGTTATTGTTATATCCAGTATTACTACATCTAATATCACAACATATAGTATTACTGCATTTAATATCACATGTAATATCACATGTAATATCACACTTAATATCACATTTAATATTACAATATAAAGTATTATTGCATTAAAATCACATTTAATGTCACAACATCTAGTATTTTCGCATTTAATATAACATTTAAAAATCACATTTAATATCACATTTAATATTACATCTAATATCCCATTTAATATTACAACATATAGTGTTATTGCATTTAATATCACATCTAATATCACATTTAATATCACATTTAATATCACATCTAATATCACATTTAATATCACATCTAATATCACATTTAATATCACATTTAATATCACAAAATCTAATATGAACGATAATGATCATCACTTAACATATCATGGACAGCTTGCAGCAGTCATCACAGACTTTCGATATGTATTCGGTTCTTAAGCTAATCTTGTTTCGTTAATGAGTGTCCTGTGACCTTTAATATCTTGCGTTCAATTTTGTTTCGGTACACCTCCTTTTTCGTTGCTTTAGTATCAGCATCTCTACTATGATCTTTTCTAGACCATCGTGTCGTGTGATATAGCTGATTTATTTTACTTTTCTAGACCATCGTGCCGTGTGATATAGCTGATTTATTTTACTTGTCTAGACCATCGTGTCGTGTGATATAGCTGATTTATTTTACTTTTCTAGACCATCGTGCCGTGTGATATAGCTGATTTATTTTACTTGTCTAGACCATCGTGCCGTGTGATATAGCCAATTTATTTTACTTTTCTAGAGATAACTGTTTTGTTTATCCAGTTTTCTTTTACAGTCAATTCTCTCAAGATGGTAATATTTTTGGTACATAGTATTCTGAAGATTTTTCTGTAATATTACGTTTCACATTCTTCAGTTTATCTAGTATTGCTCAATGTAATCCCATTACAATGTTTAGTTAGCTAGACAGTAATCAGATACATAGCATTGCATTCTGGGCACCACAATGGCTGGTATGATCCCCGATTGACTGTATCCATCATTACACGACGATTGGAAGTTCTGGATCGCTGTTGACAAACATTCTTCTAAGTACATAAGTAGCGCTGTCCTCTGGCTGCAACAAGTTTTCAGTTTAATTCATTTATATTAGACATGTTAAATAAATTCTGGCCCACATTAACTTCATTTTCTCGTTTTGCTTTTTCTCGACAAGAGTTCATTATGTCAGCTCGAAACATTTTGTTTGTCCTTCACACTTTACAAGTTCACGCTTGCTGATCTGTTGTCTCATTTTCTTGAACATTGCCATTAACAGGTATGAGAAACATGAATGCCGTGCATTCCATCTTCAACGTCTCTCCAAGAAAACCTAAAGTCAATATTGTTTAGTTCTTCGAACCTAATGTTATTGATGTTGACTTCTCTCGAGCCTAAAGTTACTATTGTAAACATCTATCCAGCCTAAAGTTACTATTGTTAACATCTCTCCAGCCAGCCTACAGATACTATTGTTGACTTCTCAAAGCCTAAAGCCACTGTTGATGACTTCTCCCCAGCCTAAGGTCACTGTTGTTGACTTCTCTCCAGCCTAAGGTCACTGTTGTTGTCTTCTCACGAGTCTAAACAGTCACTGTTGTAGGCATCTCCCCAGCCTAAGACTACTGTTCTAGACATCTCCCACAGCCTAAGACTACTGTTCTAGACATCTCCCACAGCCTAAAGTCACTGTTGACTTAGACAACCCACTCGTATTATTCTGATCATGTTCACTAGTTGCTGAAGATACGGTAACATGTAGATAAATCGATATAAAGTTTAGCCTGGGCAGTTGTTTTGATCCGAGCTATTTGTCTAGTTTTCACAGTAAGTTTTTACAGTAAGTTTTCACAGTAAGTTTTTGATACTATCCGTACCTCTCATTCCAGCAGTTATAACCAAGTAGATTCTTATGATTGAGTAGTATTGTAACAAGTAACTAATTCAGATATCATATTACATGTCTTTGGTACATTTCATTATTGCTTACGTCATAGATCCCATCTTGTCATATTCCTCTCTCAAGGATATTCGAACTTTCTCATAAGAAGTCGTATCCTTTCTCCAGAACAGAAGGCACCTAGAAATAGAAATAGAGAAAATAGAAGGCACATACAGAAACAATGAAAACAGATGACACTTACAAACCGAAACAATGAAAACAGAAGACACCTACAAATAGTAACAATGAAAACATACGACACCTACAAACAGAAATAATGAAAACAGAAGGCTCCTACAAATAGAAACAGTTCATGATATGTTAATACTATATTATAATGTTCTATAATATGTGTTTGTAGAAGTATTGAATAAGGATTGAGTACGGATTTCATGCGGTAATATAGACTTCTGTGTAAAAAATGGCAAACATCGACATCCTTACTTATCAAATTGAACAGAAATAGGTACGCCTACGAATATTCGTCAAAAAAGCAAACTAGCAACGGGACACAGCGAGAGACGACATTTAGATTAAAAGTCTTCAACAGGACGAAATAAGATAAACGAAATAAACGTTGTACTAAACCTGAGAAAGCACGTATGAGGATGGTAGGAGGAAGAGATTGTCATGGGAAAATGAAGATCGCAGCTGGAATGGTCAAGCAAAGTAGGAGAAGATGGATATGTCATGCCAAGAAGAGTTGAGTAAATACTTGTAGATCATCATCATCATCAGGTGCCATGCCGGGTGGCGTAGGCGGTCATGGCTCTCCACAGCTCTCTGTCCACAGTATTATGTATCAAAGTCGTTGTTGTTTCTTTGCCATGCCAGGTTGTCAAACTGTCTAATATGTTCTCACGTTGTCGCCCTCTGTCTCTGGTGCCATCAATCTTGCCTGTTGTGATTATGTTCTCTAAACCTGCCTGTCTCATGAAGTGGCCAAAAAAAGAAGATTGCCTTTTTCTTATATTGTTGATTAAGGTCCGTTTCGCATTTAACTCTTTTAACACCTCTACATTAGTTTTTCTAGCAGTCCATGGTATTCTCAGCATTCTTCTGTAGAACCACATCTCTGTTGCCTCCAATCTCCCACTTTCCAGTTTGTTTATTGTCCAAGACTCGCACCCATATGTTAGTATAGGGGTTATATAGCACTGCAGAACTCTCTTTCTCACCTCTAATGACAAGGTCATATTACACAGTATATTTTTCATTTTTCTGAATGTTGTTTTTGCCTGTCCTATTCTGCATCTTATTTCTGTTGAACTTCTTCCATCTGCTGTTATAATTGTACCTAGATAGTGTTCAGTATAATCACAGTTTATAACGTACGACGGCGTATGTGTGTTTGCTTTCTTACCTGAAACCTTGAGTGTATAACTGCATCCAAATCCACAGGAACACTAACAAAATAACTGCCAGAGGCAAACCCACTATCAACCAGTTGGCAAAGTCTACTGGGTTTTTGGCGCCAAACTTCAGATACAGTCTGAAACGATGATATACCGAAAATATGAGCGAGAAATGTTTTTGCAGGTACATTTTAAGAAATTACAGGTAAATTTACAGGAAATATGAAAGAGAAATGTTATTACGGGTACATTTACAGGTAAATTACAGAAACTATAAGCGAGAAATGTTATTACGGGCACATTTACAGGAACATTACAGAAAATGTGAACAAGAAATGTTATTGCAGGTACGTTTCAGAAATTACAGGTAAAATTACAGTAAATATGATCGGGAAATATTATGTCATGTACATCTCAAATAACACTATCATAACGTGACGTTCACCTGTAGAAAACACCTGTACATAATTAATTAAGACTTCATTAGTTACTTTTTTGATTATTGTCATGCTTTTCGTTTGTCACTATTTATATACTTGGAAGTCACATTCCAAAAATAGCCAATCAACGAAATGCAATATAATCATCAAAATTAGCACTTCAAATAATGTTTACATTTTCTATCGAAACCTCATATAAGACCGTCCGCTATGACGATTTTAACTTCCTTATAAACATTTTAAAATATTTGTTAAGTAGCCCCAAAGTCCTCGATTCATACATTGATTAGTTTATTATTTTGTGTATGCTCTTGACTCTGGATAACACAGGTTCTGCTAATTCATCGGATATCCTGGACTATATAATTTATAATGACGCATGCATTTGTAAGACAATGATTCCTATAACTCTCAAAGATAACCGAAAATATCTTTGCAGTAAAATAACAGCAGAAATTTCAATTACTGTTGTGGTCTATTTACAGTCTATATAGATCAACACATTTTATCTTCCATCGTTAAAATTAACATATTTTTTACAGTTCACCTTCTATAATTATATCACAGTAGACTACACAGTTCACCTTCTATTCTTATATTTCACGGTATTTGAGACAGTTTATCTTTCATGTATTCTTACTTTACACAGCTCACCTTACACACTTACATGTCACCTTACTTTACAAAACTCAATTTATACACTTACATGCCACATTACTTCACACAGTTCACCTTATACACTTACGTGCCACATTACTTTACACAGTTCACCTTATACACTTACGTGCCACATTACTTTACACAGTTCACCTTATACACTTACATATCACCTTATTTCACACAATTCAACATGTACACTTACATGTCACCTTACATCACACAACTCACCTTATGTACTTACATGTCATCTTCAAACAATTCACCGTATGCATTTACATGTCACCTTACTTCACACAGATCACCTTATATCCTTACATATCAACATACTCCCACACACTACACTTTCGCCTATCTTACCTCGCATATTTGCCTGCACTTCTATACAATGTACTTTAATCCATCTTACTTCACAGATTTGATTGCACTTCTATACAATGTACTTTAATCCATCTTACTTCACAGATTTGACTCTACTTCTATACAATATACTTTCACATTATTATTCTTACCCATCAGCCAATCCCTTGAAAATGACATTAGGCGGTGTACCAGTTAAGGTAGCCAGGCCTCCGATGTTGGAGCTGAATGCAACGGATAAGGAGAATGTTTTCGCAAATTCTAGAAATTTCTTTTCCTTCTCTCTTCTCTCGTTTGCTGTGCTGTATTAGAGAATCATATATAGACACAGACTACACACACACACATTTATATGTATTTATATATATACTCATATATGTATGTATATATATATATATCATCAAACACTGTATAACAGAGCAGATTTGATGTTTGCTGGATATAAAATGTGATCGAATGGTATGACCCAATAAGTGATCGATTTATATGAACCAATATGTGATCTTCTTCTTCTTCTTCAGCGTTCATTCTCAAACTCCTGCTGGATCTCCCTTGTAACAGGACTATTGTCATTCTAGATTTCCAGCAGAATGTAGTCCAGAGAATGGAAATACGTTGTGTGGCCGTTTTATTTGCGTCAATGGCCCGACACACCCATCTTCGGCGGATATGTGATCTAACTATAGGATCCATACCTAAATGATGTTGCCTTGTATCAGTGTTTTATTAAACTAATATCGAATGTAGCAGCGTGCACGTAGAAACATGTTTCAGTTTATCAATGTATACTTAGAATAATATAGCCTTTATCAATGTTTAATTAGAAAAATGTAGCCTGTATCAATGTTTAATTAGAAAAATGTAGCCTGTATCAGCGTTAACTTAGAATAATATAGCCTGTATCAGCGTTAACTTAGAATAATATAGCCTGTATCAGCGTTAACTTAGAATAATATAGCCTGTATCAGCGTTAACTTAGAATAATATAGCCTGTATCAGCGTTAACTTAGAATAATATAGCCTGCATCAGCGTTAACTTAGAATAATATAGCCTATATCAGCGTTAACTTAGAATAATATAGCCTGTATCAGCGTTAACTTAGAATAATATAGCTTATATCAACGTTAACTTAGAATAATATAGCCTGTATCAGCGTTAACTTAGAATAATATAGCCTGCATCAGCGTTAACTTAGAATAATATAGCCTATATCAGCGTTAACTTAGAATAATATAGCTTATATCAACGTTAACTTAGAATAATATAGCCTGTATCAGCGTTAACTTAGAATAATATAGCTTATATCAGCGTTAACTTAGAATAATATAGCTAATATCAGCGTTAACTTAGAATAATATAGCCCTGTATCAGCGTTAACTTAGAATAATATAGCTTATATCAGCGTTAACTTAGAATAATATAGCTAATATCAGCGTTAACTTAGAATAATATAGCTTATATCAACGTTAACTTAGAATAATATAGCCTGTATCAGCGTTAACTTAGAATATTATAGCTTATATCAACGTTAACTTAGAATATTATAGCTTATATCAACGTTAACTTATAATAATATAGCCTGTATCAGCGTTAACTTAGAATAATATAGCCTGTATCAGCGTTAACTTAGAATAATATAGCTTATATCAGCGTTAACTTAGAATAATATAGCTTATATCAGCGTTAACTTAGAATAATATAGCTAATATCAGCGTTAACTTAGAATAATATAGCTTATATCAACGTTAACTTAGAATAATATAGCCTGTATCAGCGTTAACTTAGAATAATATAGCTTATATCAGCGTTAACTTAGAATAATATAGCTTATATCAGCGTTAACTTAGAATAATATAGCTTATATCAACGTTAACTTATAATAATATAGCCTGTATCAGCGTTAACTTAGAATAATATAGCTTATATCAACGTTAACTTAGAATAATATAGCTTATATCAACGTTAACTTAGAATAATATAGCCTATATCAGCGTTAACTTAGAATAATATAGCTTATATCAGCATTAACTTAGAATAATATAGCCCTGTATCAACGTTTGCATAGAATAATGAGGACTTTATAAATATTGATTTAGAATGATATAGAATGCATCTGTATTTACTTAGATGAACGTAGCGTGTATCAGTGTTGACATAGAATAATATCGCATGCATCAGTATTTGTTTAGAATAATGTAGTCTGTATCATTGTTTACTTAGAATAACGTAGCCCGTATTTTTATATCTATATTTTTATACTCGTATATTGTATTTTTTATAGATGTTTTTAGACCCATATACTTAGAATGACATAGCCCTGTATAAATCTTTGTTTAGAATAATGTAGACTGGTATCCCTGTTTTATTAGAAAATTTAGACACGTATCCCTATTTACTTAGTATAATGTAGACACATATATCTGCTTTTTAGAATAATTTAAACAGGTTAGAATAATGTAGAGGTGTATATCTGTTTGTTGGAATAATTTAGACACGTATATATCTATTAGAATAATTTAGACACATATATATCTTTTAGAATAATTTAGACACGTATATATGTTTGTTAGAATAATGTAGACACACATATCTGTTTGTTAGAATAATGTAGAAACATATATCTGTTTGTTAGAATAATTTAGACACATATATCAGTCTGTTAGAATAATTTAGACACTTATATCTGTCTGTTAGAATAATTTAGACACTTATATCTGTCTGTTAGAATAATTTAGACACGTATATCTGTTTGTTAGAATAATTTAGACACATATATATCTGTTTGTTAGAATAATTTAGACACATATATATCTGTTTGTTAGAATAATGTAGACACATATATCTGTCTGTTAGAATAATGTAGCATGCCATTGTTTATTTAGAATAATGTATCCCTGTATCAGTGTTAGAATTAATATATCTCGCAAGAAATGTCTATTTAGCATACTGTTGCGGGTGTCAATATTTACTTATAATAAAGTAGCAGGTAACATTGTTTACTTAGAGTAATCAGGTTTTGTTTATGTTGTCTACATAAAATAATGTTGTGCATTGTCAAAGTACGCATTGTAATGAAGATCCCTTATGTAACTCCAGTTAATTGTAGTTTAACAGATGTGCATATTTTATGTCATCTTCTATTTTGTTCGCTACCATTGACGTTGCGTAACATGTAAAGTTAACTTCCATAATAGAAATCTTCATTATAGAAGACATCTTCTGTACTTGCTCTCAAACTCCTGCATGTTATCAGGATGAAGACCAAAGATCGGAATTCGTTGTACTGTGGTTCACATCTTGGTTGCAATATGTGTGCCTTTTGAGATGACACCTCGAACATCAGCATATATTCTGGGCCATTTTTTATCCTTTATGGTCATCTCTGCATATCTTCTTCTTCATCGTTCTTCAGTCAGATATCAGGTTACAGCACCAATAGCTTCAATGAATTGTGTGATTCGCTTCAGGTCATCCATGGAACCCCTCAAGTCTGGAAGCAGTGCCGTCTTAGTAGGCCATATTTTCTCCCTCTCTTCTTGGTAGAGTTGACAGGCATGAAGAATGTGTTCTGCAGTATCTGGGCTCAGTCCACAGTTGCACAGGTCTGTCTCACCAATCTTCAGCTTTCGGAACATGTGACTTCTCAGTCTGTTGTGACCAGTTCATAGTCTGAAAATGATGGTTTGTTCCTTGCGTGACATTTGGTGGTAGGGGTCATTTGGTTCTGCAGTTGGGTGCATTTGCTTCCTTTTTTTCTTATATTCTGCTTTTAACATGGTCTTACTTTCATAGTACGTATTATCATTTTCTATTTGTTCCAGTGATCCCCCTTTCCTTGCCAGGAGATCAGCTTTTTCATTTCCAGGTATGCCACAGTGACCTGGGATCCACTGCAGTACTGTTTCTTTGATGATACTGCTGAGGTGTAGTAAGCAGGCCGTAAGTTCATTCATGCTCGTGTTCTTTGGATCTTTCAATGCCTGCAATACTGATTTTGCATCCGTTAGAAATACTACATGTCTGTTGTGACTCGGCAAGCAATTCAATAGCATTTTGGCTGCCTCTATTATGGCTTCCATTTCTGCTTTGAAATTTGTGGAATGTTTGCCTGTGGGTATGGATTTTTCTATTTCTTTTCCATCTGGTGTTACTATATATATTCCTAATCCTCCATCTAATACTGCCTCTTTCGCTGATCCATCTGTATATACATGTGTCCATATATCCTTTGGGTATGCTTTCTGTATGTGATTCCTAGTTGTCTCCTTTAGTACTTGTATAGTAGTTTCTGTTTTCGAAATAATGCTTGGTATATTGTCCATAATTCTTGGGAAGTTTTTCCTGTCCCATGTTGGGTATGTGTTAAAGGTGTTTATTGGTTTTAGGTTTTGTAGGTCTGTATCTGTGTGAGTTCTGGAGCTGTTTAGCGGAGTGTAGAAAGCTACCTCTTTTGAGTCGCTCTTTTGTAGGTCTGCTTAGTCTTTGGTTCATTTGATGACTCTCCAAACATTTGAACTTTGCATACTGTGTGAGGATTTTTTCATTTCTTCTTTCTTCCATTGATGGCAAACCTGTGCATGTTTCCATTTCTGTGATTGGGGTAGTATTCATAACTCCTGTTATAATTCTGAGATTGCGGTTTTGTATCTTTGAGATCTTTTGAGTGTTACACTTGGCTGCAGTCCCCCATGCTGACATTCCATATTCCAAAGCTGGTCTTACATAACCTGTATATGCTCTACTTAGAATTTTTCCATTTGCACCCCAATCTGTTCCAGCCAATTTTTTAAGGAGTGCTGTCCTCATTGTACCTTTTGTTTGGCACTTGTCTATGTGCTGTTTCCATGTAAGTCTTGGATCAAAAGTGACTCTAAGGTATATAGGTGTCTCATCTTTTGGCAATGTTTGACCATTTATGGTTAGTAAGATTTTCTGTGGTGTGGTGGACATGCTGAAGATGGTATAGGTAATTTTTATGGGCATTGATAGACATGGCCCATTGGTCTGTCCACTTGGCCAAATTGTCCATAGTTTCTTGCAACCTTATTTTTGTTGTGCCAACGCTCTCTTCACTGCACCATATCGCCAGATCGTCTGCATATATCTACATATATTTTGATCCATTTTTTATCCTTTATGGTCAACTCTATCCCCAAATGTATATATATGTACTAGACCACTACGGGTATTCCTCCATACATAAATAGACATGTATATACTTTACGAAAATCATACAAAAATCAGAATATACTTTTCTTCCATGTCCTCCAAAGTCAACGCTGTATTTCCCTGTAAACCATCACTGTCTTTGACGCCAGTAGCAGTTGTAATTGTATTTAATTGTATCACTGTCGGCTCTGGTACATCTAAAAAATAATAAGTAAGTATTATAGATATACACGCTCTGTAACAATTAGATATGAAGTAGAAGTATTGCAATGGGACCATTCAGAAAGCAATGGTAAAATAGTGGAGGTATTTATATTTCCAAGGAAATCACTACTTCCAAAAATGCTGGGATGATGGCTACGTCCTGAATATAATATACTACCAGCAGGGCCGCCCCTAACAATTGAGGGGCCCTATGCGAAACGGATTGCGCTGGGCCCAGTCTGGGTAGGAAAGAGGATAATAAAATGCATTCTAATATGAATTTATGGACCTATGAAAGTGTGGGGCCCACTGCGGCCGCATAGGTTGCAATGGCCTAAGACCGGCCCTGACTACCAGTTGGAGATATGATTTTACCGTAATGATAAAAGGTAAAACAAAGAGACCAACAAAGCATCGGTCATTGGGATTTTGTAATAATCTTGCAACAATCACCATATGCACCAAATTTCTCTAAATAATATTTGAGCCACCAATTACGATTGAACTGTGTAACTGATATTCCACATACTTCTCCGATATAGTTGTTCCAAAGTACCGTTGTTTTTCTCAATCATAGCCTTGCGTACGTTAAGTACAGATTACAAACAAGCACCAAAGAAAACTACAGGAAAATTAAGAAAATGAGGAACAGGAAAGATAAATATGAACCAACTAAATATTAAATGATGAAAAGGGAAAGACAATTAATGACATGGAAAGGTGGCAACCGTGTTTTTAAGAATTGCTTAATCTAAACGATGGAGGGGACGAAAACATCCTAAACAATGTAACGGAAGAGTTAGAACCAAAAATATTGCTAGCAGAAATAGAAAATGCCATGAAAACAGATGTATAAAACAAAGCAACATGACCGGATAACATACAAGTCTATATATACCTGTAATAATACCTATTTTGAAGAAAACGACAGAAAAAGATATTGTACAACATACAGACGCATTTCAAATCCTAGTCACACTGGAAAATTTGTCAACGGAATTCTAGAAAGAAGGTAACAAACATTTATAGGTGCACAGCTTAACTACACTGAAATGGAATTCGGTAAGAGCAAGAGCTGAACAGATTCCATCTTTACACTCAGGCAAATGGTAGGAAATAAATGCAAACAACACAGAACTGTATATCGCATTTGTCGACCAATAAAAAGGGTAAAGCCAAAGGGAAGCGAGCAAGAGATAGGCAGAGATACACGTCGGAGAGTAATATCACAAGATGGACAGGTTACAGTCTAGCAGAGTGTACCACCAAGACAAGAGACAGGGGATGTTGGAGGTCTGTTGTAGCCAACCTTCGTTGTGGAGAAGGCACTTCATGATGATGAAAAAGATTTCGACAGAGTAGACAGACAACAACTTATGAAAATAATACTATCAAAATATGAGGTTCCACAAAATCTAATCAACATGTGTAGAAGTAGTTACAAAAGCAATCAATGTGCAGTTGGAACGAGTGTAAGGCTTTCAGATAAATTCCACATACACTCTGGAGTGCGACAAGGATGTATTCTATCTCCTTTGTTATTCAGCTCATATATCGATTGCATATGTAAAATTGCCAACACTTTTTTTTGCAGAGGACAACCTAAACAACCTCCTGAACGAATTTCGTTTTGTAGACGATCAAACAATATTATCAACATCAAAATAACAGCAACAACATATAAACAGACTGCACACAACATGTAGGAACTTTAACATAAAGATAAACACAGAAAAAAATGAGGCAATGTCAATCACAATAACAGAAAGAAACACCACTATTCTCATCAATAATCAATAACTTAAACAGGTAAATAATTAAGTTATCAATAACTTAAATAGGTGAATAATTAAATTATCTTTGAAGCATCTAATCTTCAAATGGGAAACACTAAAGAAATATAACATAGATGTAACATAGCATACCAGATCTTAGGGCAGATGTCTCCTATTTTCAAAAACAAAAATGTCAGCATGAACACCAAAATTGCACTATATAAAACGATCATCATACCATCACTATGTTATCAATGTCAAACATGGACACTAACAATAGAATCCCAAAAAAACTTGTTAGAACAGAATAGAGTTCACAAAGTGTTATATGCCATGAGTCCTACTTTAACAATGTGTCTACCCCATTAATCCTACCTTCATAGGGTGTTATGTGCCATCAATCCTACTCTAACATGATAGTTAGTTAGTCGTCGGATCATCATCACTGCAAACTGGACACGTCCATAGTTGCTCCTATCTCTCCTTGAGTTTATCCACCATTACACTTCTGCTGACATTACCGGTCCTATGCTGGTTGACCATCATTCGTCTGCGCCCTCCAAAATATTCACTTCTAGCAACACCGCGTTTCAATCCCTGATCTTTAATCCTGGCCATTGAAAAGGAATCATCATCCATATTAGTTTCACTCTCGCGTGTTATATCTCTTAAGGAGTTAAAAACGTCAGCACGATCCATTGCCCCATCGCCCTGTGCCACAATCGCGCATGATGCCAGTTGATCCGCTCTTTCATTGCCTCGAACGCCCAATGTCCCGACACGAAAATAAATAGAACCACTTTCAAGCTTATTTACGCCATCAATACTACCTGAATGAAACATTACTCACCTTGCAACTGACATTCTTTTATCTGCATCAGTATTGCTGTCACTATAGGCACCATCATGGCAGTGGTAGCTGTGTTACTCATCCACATTGACAAAAACCACGTCGGCAGCATTACTCCAAGCATCAGCCTGTTGTTAATATGTATGATGGAGTTAATATGTATGATGGAGTTAATATGTATGATGGAGTTAATATGTATGATGGAGTTAATATGTATGATGTAGTTGATTTGTATGATGGAGTTAATATGTATGATGGAGTTAATATGTATGATGGAGTTAATATGTATGATGGAGTTAATATGTATGATGGAGTTAATATGTATGATGTAGTTGATTTGTATGATGGAGTTAATATGTATGATGTAGTTGATTTGTATGATGGAGTTAATATGTATGATGGATTTTTACTATTTCTGGTCTAGTAAAAGTATGTATAAACAGTGTAAGAATGGCGTTGACGAGGTTTATACGAGAATGGTGTGGGAGAGGTTCACAACAATGGTGTGAACGAGGTTCAAACAAGAGTGGTGTCGACGAAATTCACACAAGAAGGGTGTCGACGAAGTTTCCACAAAAACGGTTTTCACGAGGTTCACACCTTATACAATCCTGACTGCTCTGATGCTGCATCACTTGTCGTGGTATATTAAGTATTTTGAATTAAAAATAAACATTTAGCAGATTAAATCCAAATCTTATGGATTTCTCAGATATGCGTAACACGGTTTACATTTTGTGTTTATTGGCTATAGTTTGTTTTTGTGTTGCAAAGTTTTCAAATTGGTAGCTGTATCATTGGAAATAACTGTTATGATAGTCTTTATTTTTGTCTGCGTAATTTTTCCCAAAAAATGGCATATTTCTGTGATGTTTGCGTCACATCTTCCACATTTTGTGAGTTAGACTCATGGTTCAGTGATTGTGGATACATTCTATAGCTGTAACATGAACCATTTTTACAGTGCTTACTTCGAAAGAAATAAATTTATAACACCATTCATACGCAAAAATCTATGCAATTTATTTTGTAATTTTTCAGCATAATTTTTGAGACAAGATTACTCCTCAGCGTTATTTCCAAGGTTCCCCAAGAAGACGGATGTGTCGGGCCAGTGGCGCAACTAAACGGCGACACAACATATTTAACGGTGTTATGAATTAATCCACTCAGGAAAAATATGAAGCCCATACGCTTAGTAATTACGGAGATAATAGACACTATCGGTGTTCAACTATTGATGAACGCAATATAGAAATTGTTCCAGAGTATTCCCCCACACACTTGAACATCCTGAAATCAGGTCACGAACAGAAAAGAAAACGGATAGAAAGAGGTTCAGTGGAACACATATGCAATCATGACATCAACTTATTAAGAATGCAGATCTTAGAATATAAGAATTCAGAGTATGATCAGTATTTGTGTCAGGCATCTTTATACGTAGGCCCTGTATTATTCTTCTGTCTTCTGTTTTTCTTTTCTCTTTACCCCTTTATATATTGCAGTGGCAGGGATAGAATGGTACTTTGGAGATGGCATTTTGGTCTGTCTTATAAATGTGTTTTCGTGGCATCTTTTATTTCTGTAATCCATCTTTTGCTAAAACCATTGTCCCAGTATAGCATCCACTACAGTATATTAATCATAGTAGAATTACTCATATACGTTGATGATATGTTAATTATACGAACCATACCATTTAGTCTCTGGACCAACCAAAGTAAGAGTTCTCAATGCCAACCGTTTATGAAGATTCCATTTCTCCACCGCGATGGCTACGACAAGACTTCCAACAAACAGCATTAATGTGTCCTGTCATAATAAGAAAAAAACAGTATGAATGTGGCATTGTCAAAATAACACAAGAAACAGTTATAGATGTAGTCTATATCTCTCTTCTAGGAGGACAATTTTAATACTAGATTTGCAGCAAGATGTAATATAGATATCTCTTTTAGCAGGACAATGGTACTACTAGATTTGCAGCAAGATGTAGTCCAGGAAACGGAATAGCGTTTTGTCGCAGTTCTATTTGTGATCGGACACATTCGAATTCGGTGTGGTAGCTAATACGATAAGATTATTTCTACTTTATGTGAACGGTGGAAATCTGTAGTCACATCTATAGTAGACCCCCCCCCCCCTTATAATGGAATTACTTCCCAAGATGAACAATGAACACAACTTACAGCTAAATATATAATGTTTTTATATTTTCGCCGCTGTGGGTGTCGCTGTCGACAGAGCCACAGTCATCCTCTTATATTTATTATTTCGTGTCATTTTTATTTATTATTTTTACCTATATATTATCTGTTCAGTAAAAGAAATATATTTCTATCTTATCATTATTGTTATCTCTTCCTGTGTCGCAACGACGCTCTCTTTTGTGTCCGATATCCTCTGACACTTTGGTTATATTCTGTGTCACATAGAAGGTGTCGGATATCCTCTGTCACTTTGGTTATATTCTGTGTCACATAGAAGGTGTCGGATATCCTCTGTCACTTTGGTTATATTCTGTGTCACATAGAAGGTGTCGGATATCCTCTGTCACTTTGGTTATATACTGTGTCACATAGAAGGTGTCGGATATCCTCTGTCACTTTGGTTATATACTGTGTCACATAGAATGTGTCGGATATCCTCTGTCACTTTGGTTACATACTGTGTCACATAGAAGGTGTCGGATATCCTGTGCCACTTTGGTTATATACTGTGTCACATAGAAGGTGTCGGATATCCTCTGTCACTTTGGTTATATTCTGTGTCACATAGAAGGTGTCGGATATCCTCTGTCACTTTGGTTATATTCTGTGTCACATAGAAGGTGTCGGATATCCTCTGTCACTTTGGTCATATACTGTGTCACATAGAAGGTGTCGGATATCCTCTGTCACTTTGGTTATATACTGTGTCACATAGAATGTGTCGGATATCCTCTGTCACTTTGGTTACATACTGTGTCACATAGAAGGTGTCGGATATCCTGTGCCACTTTGGTTATATACTGTGTCAGACCATAGGTGCATGGTTAGAAATCAAGTGGCTATGTTACTGAGAAAATCGGTTGTCCAAAAGTATTACATGAAACATGTTTCCTGGTTAGTTGGCTAGCTTGTTGGTTAGTTAGTTACCTGGCTGATTGGTTGGTTAGTTGATCGGTTAGTTAGCTGGCTGGTTGGTTATTTGTTTGGTTAGCTGGCTAGTCTTTGGACTAATGATTTTGACTCCTGATATGAAGGTAAAGGGCAGAAAGTTTCAGCGTTCTCTTAAAGTATAGCGATTCTCAAAATGTGGACAAAGTGCTCTGTCTTAATATTTTCAAAAGTTGTCCTTTACTTAATGCTCTTTTTAATGATTGAGAATCATGTTGTAAATATTTCATTTTGACTTATAATAAACGTGCTGTTGTTTGATACATGTACTCTGACTTACCTGGACGTATGCCCTGCATACCGCCTTTGTTGTCATGACACCAAACACCGGGAACAGAACCACTGGCAGCAGTGATGTCACAGCAAGAGGTATAACTTCTGTCACCCAGAAAATACTGATGATCAGTACGCAGTAACCACATCTGGCAACCTGCAAAAAAATAATCAGTACGCAGTAACCACATCTGGCAACCTGCAAAAAAATAATCAGTACGCAGTAACCACATCTGGCAACCTGCAAAAAAATAATCAGTACGCAGTAACCTCACCTGGCTACCTGCAAAAATAAATTTGAAATAAAGAAGAGATGTAGCTATACAAATGGTATCATGCAATGTAGCTCTCATACCATGTAGCTCTCATACCATGTAGCTTTCATACCATGTAGCTTTCATACCATGTAGCTTTCATACCATGTAGCTTTCATACCATGTAGCTTTCATACCATGTAGCTTTCATACCATGTAGCTTTCATACCATGTAGCTTTCATACCATGTAGCTTTCATACCATGTAGCTTTCATACCATGTAGCTTTCATACCATGTAGCTTTCATACCATGTAACTTTCATTTCATGTAGTTATCATACCATTTAGCTACTATACCATTTACCTTTCATATCATGTAGTTATCATACCATCTACCTTTCATATCATGTAGTTATCATACCATCTTGCTTTCATATCATGTCGTTATCATACCATCTACCTGTAAAACATATTATTTATTATACTATCTTGCTAGCTTACCATCTAGCTATGACCCCATCTCTAACTACCCTGTAGGTAATACTATCACATTTTTTTTACATACCTGTTACTATCACATGGGGGCAGTACCGTGATCGATTGGCAGTATAGAACACATGTTTACTAAATTAAGTTGGAACCCCATGCTTTACGTGTTGTGATTATTGTGTGAATTTCAGTTGGATACTATTTATATACTTGGAATCACATGCAAAAAATAGCCAATGCGATTCCAAGTATATACATGTATAATGATATACATGGATAAGTGGGGATATACATGGATAAATTATGACATACAGATGTAATCAGATACATGGATAAATGATGACATACAGCTGTAATCAGATACATGGATAAATGGGGATATACATGTATAATGATATACATGAATAAATGGGGATATACATGTATAATGATATACATGAATAAGTGGGGACATACATGGATAAATGATGACATACAGATGTAATCAGATACATGAATAAATATTGATATTTATGTATAATAAGATACATGGATAAATGGTGACATACAGGTGTAATCAGGTACATGGATTAATGGTGACATACAGGTGTAATCAGACACATGGATTAATGGTGACATACAGGTGTAATCAGGTACATGGATTAATGGTGACATACAGGTGTAATCAGGTACATGGATTAATGGTGACATACAGGTGTAATCAGATACATGGATTAATGGTGACATACAGGTGTAATCAGATACATGGATTAATGGTGACATACAGGTGTAATCAGATACATGGATTAATGGTGACATACAGGTGTAATCAGATACATGGATTAATGGTGACATACAGGTGTAATCAGATACATGGATTAATGGTGACATACAGGTGTAATCAGATACATGGATTAATGGTGACATACAGGTGCAATCAGGTACATGGATTAATGGTGACATACAGGTGTAATCAGATACATGGATTAATGGTGACATACAGGTGTAATCAGACACATGGATTAATGGTGACATACAGGTGCAATCAGGTACATGGATTAATGGTGACATACAGGTGTAATCAGATACATGGATTAATGGTGACATACAGGTGCAATCAGGTACATGGATTAATGGTGACATACAGGTGTAATCAGGTACATGGATTAATGGTGACATACAGGTGCAATCAGGTACATGGATTAATGGTGACATACAGGTGCAATCAGATACATGGATTAATGGTGACATACAGGTGTAAACAGATACATGGATTAATGGTGACATACAGGTGCAATCAGGTACATGGATTAATGGTGACATACAGGTGTAATCAGATACATGGATTAATGGTGACATACAGGCGTAATCAGATACATGGATTAATGGTGACATACAGGTGTAATCAGGTACATGGATTAATGGTGACATACAGGTGTAATCAGGTACATGGATTAATGGTGACATACAGGTGTAATCAGACACATGGATTAATGGTGACATACAGGTGCAATCAGGTACATGGATTAATGGTGACATACAGGTGTAATCAGGTACATGGATTAATGGTGACATACAGGTGTAATCAGATACATGGATTAATGGTGACATACAGGTGTAATCAGACACATGGATTAATGGTGACATGCAGGTGTAATCAGGTACATGGATTAATGGTGACATACGGGTGTAATCAGGTACATGGATTAATGGTGACATACAGGTGTAATCAGATACATGGATTAATGGTGACATACAGGTGTAATCAGATACATGTATTAATGGTGACATACAGGTGTAATCAGATACATGGATTAATGGTGACATACAGGTGTAATCAGATACATGGATTAATGGTGACATACAGGTGTAATCAGATACATGGATTAATGGTGACATACAGGTGTAATCAGGTACATGGATTAATGGTGACATACAGGTGTAATCAGGTACATGGATTAATGGTGACATACAGGTGTAATCAGACACATGGATTAATGGTGACATACAGGTGCAATCAGGTACATGGATTAATGGTGACATACAGGTGTAATCAGGTACATGGATTAATGGTGACATACAGGTGTAATCAGATACATGGATTAATGGTGACATACAGGTGTAATCAGACACATGGATTAATGGTGACATACAGGTGTAATCAGGTACATGGATTAATGGTGACATACAGGTGTAATCAGGTACATGGATTAATGGTGACATACAGGTGTAATCAGATACATGGATTAATGGTGACATACAGGTGTAATCAGATACATGGATTAATGGTGACATACAGGTGTAATCAGATACATGGATTAATGGTGACATACAGGTGTAATCAGACACATGGATTAATGGTGACATACAGGTGTAATCAGACACATGGATTAATGGTGACATACAGGTGTAATCAGACACATGGATTAATGGTGACATACAGGTGTAATCAGATACATGGATTAATGGTGACATACAGGTGTAATCAGACACATGGATTAATGGTGACATACAGGTGTAATCAGACACATGGATTAATGGTGACATACAGGTGTAATCAGATACATGGATTAATGGTGACATACAGGTGTAATCAGGTACATGGATTAATGGTGACATACAGGTGTAATCAGATACATGGATTAATGGTGACATACAGGTGTAATCAGGTACATGGATTAATGGTGACATACAGGTGTAATCAGGTACATGGATTAATGGTGACATACAGGTGTAATCAGGTACATGGATTAATGGTGACATACAGGTGTAATCAGGTACATGGATTAATGGTGACATACAGGTGTAATCAGATACATGGATTAATGGTGATATACAGGTGTAATCAGACACATGGATTAATGGTGACATACAGGTGTAATCAGACACATGGATTAATGGTGACATACAGGTGTAATCAGACACATGGATTAATGGTGACATACAGGTGTAATCAGGTACATGGATTAATGGTGACATACAGGTGTAATCAGATACATGTATAATCATATGCATGGATAAATGATGACATAGAAGTATAGTTATTTAAATTGTTGAAGAAACAGGCACAGATATGAACAACGTTAACAGAAATAGTACTCACAGAGTTTGGGTACATCACAGGCAGTGGCGAGGCTAAAATTGGAACCAAGATGGGTAACCACAAGGTGTGAAATTTCCAGAATGTCCGAAGACAACTCTTCAAAGCCATATTGTTTTCTCAGTTGACACAATTTGCTTGACAAATCTCAGTTATTTTGATTTGAGGTGTGGTACTCAATTATTGAACATCTGTCAGTGTTTTATTTATCTCTATTAGAAAAACAAACAGGCAAATTATTATAATTTTCTCAGCGGCGACGAACATATATAATTCAGAACCTACTTTATATTTTTTAAAAGACCTGAGGGCGGACCCATACACGAATAGCTGCTTTTGTCTGATCAGATTTATCGCGTTTTCCATTTGCTAACTATAACAAGTGTCCAATGAAAAACATGGATCAATCAAATCAGCCAAGAGTTGTGACGTGATAATGATTCGTATTTATGTAAATTATGTAAATTTGGTCATGGTATAAAAAGATATTGCACTCTCCAATAAGAAAACACAGAATTAGTACGAATATTTTACAAATAAGTTGGATTTTTTCCCACACAACATCCGTTCCGTTGTTCAGTGTTAGTTTTCATTGAACTATTTTACTATTCATGTTTATCACACAGGAATCAAAGTAATTCTTCCTATATTTGTTTTTATCAAACATAATTAAAACAATATTTTGTTGTTAGTTTAAAAAGTGTTATTTTATAGTTTTACTTGTTAGCACGAATACACATATATTGTCTAATTCATTTGTCAAATATTTTAATTATAAAAAAGACATATTTTCTAGCGTTAGTTTTAAATATTCAAAGAAACAGATTTCCATGTATTAGTTTTAAATATGGAAAGGAACTCAATTTTCACTAGTATTTTTAAGTAGTTCAATATTTAGACCAATATATTTTCCAGTAATAGTTTTAAATATGAAAACAAATATTTTTTCCAGTAATAGTTTTAAATATGAAAACAAATATATTTTCCAGTAATAGTTTTAAATATGAAAACAAATATATTTTCCAGTATTTGTTTCAAATATAAACACCAAATATTTTTCCCACTATTAGTTTTAAATATAAAAAATATATATAGTTTCCAGTATAGGTTTTAAATATGAAAACAAATATATTTTCCATTATTAGTTTTAACAACGAACAAATATTATGGGATTTGTAGCTCATTGACTACGCATAATATATGTGCCGTTTCCTTATTTTGGTTTACAGCCATGCACATCCAGCACTATTCACTGCTTGTTGTAGTTGTAGCGAAAGTACGTGCGTCATACATAGCGAAAGTCCTTGCGTCATACATAGCGAAAGTCCTTGCGTCATACATAGCGAAAGTATTTGCGTTATACATAGCGAAAGTCCTTGCGTCATACATAGCGAAAGTATTTGCGTTATACATAGCGAAAGTATTTGCGTTATACATAGCGAAAGTACTTGCGTTATACTCGTACATAGCGAAAGTACTTGCGTAAATTACAAGCCCGATCATGTTTACAATAAACGCACAACCTATCCGACTATATATGGGTGTGAAGAAGAACATATTAAATATTAGAAGACAATTTCAACGTTTCAACCTTAAGGTTTTATTCAAGAAAATACAAAACACACAGGTGACAACAGAAGAGAAAAAGCTGTAAAAAAGGCACTATCACAAATGCATTAGAGATAACGAATTTGTGATACTATTATGTAGACTAGTATCTGTATTTTGCCGTACCATATTGCTATCCAGTTTTACAGGTCTCACTTCACTATTGTTATACAGTTTTACATCAACCTCACTACGATTGTTAAACAGTTTTTACTCTGTAGTTTGATAGTCTGCAGGTTAAACAGTTTTTGCCCCGTAGTGCGATAGTCTACGGGTTAAACAGTTTTTACTGGGTTAAACAGTTTTTACCCTGTAGTGTGATAGTGTGTGGGTAAAACAGTCTTTACCCTGTAGTTTGATAGTCTGTGTGTTAAACATATTTACTCTGCAGTTTGATAGTCTGTGGGTTAAACAGTTTTTACCCTGTAGTGTGATAGTCTGTGGGTTAAACAGTTTTAACCCTGTAGTGTGATAGTCTGTGGGTTAAACAGTTCTAACTCTGTAGTGTGATAGTCTGTGGGTTAAACAGTTCTAACTCTGTAGTGTGATAGTCTGTGGGTTAAACAGTTCTAACTCTGTAGTGAGATAGTCTGTGGGTTAAACAGTTCTAACTCTGTAGTGTGATAGTCTGTGGGTTAAACAGTTCTAACTCTGTAGTGTGATAGTCTGTGGGTTAAACAGTTCTAACTCTGTAGTGTGATAGTCTGTGGGTTAAACAGTTCTAACTCTGTAGTGAGATAGTCTGCGGGTTCACTGTAAAACTGATCAACCTTGTGTTTTAATTAAGTATTATTATTTTACAGTAATCTTACATGTTGCAACTTTTATGCTGTACTCTTTGTGTGTCTATTTATGTTATTATGCAAACTTCCATGGTACTTTCCTGTTATATTTACATGTTGCGTAGAGTCAATTTATATGTTGTTGTTTTTTCTATTATTGATATTACTGCTTTACAAAAATCTTTAATAATCCAATGTGAAATTTAAAGAACTATTTAATTTAAATTCCCATCAGGTTTTACAGTACATTTCTTTTATAAACGCTTTATAATGCAGCACGGTAAATTCAGTTTAAAAGTGCATACTTGGATAATTGAGTATAAAGCACCATTTTGTAAACATTCTGGTTTACTTCAGACAACAGAGGTGTCACCATATAGAAGAATGATGAAAGAACCATGGATAGATAGAAAAATGAACCAGAAGATTTTGAAAGTACTACAGACAGGTAGAAAAATTAAACAGAAGATTTTGAAAGTACCACAGATAGGTAGAAAAATGAACCAGAAGATTTTGAAAGTACCACAGACAGGTAGAAAAATTAAACAGAAGATTTTGAAAGTACCACAGACAGGTAGAAAAATGAACCAGAAGATTTTGAAAGTACCACAGACAGACAGAAAAATGAACTACACGTTTTTGAAAGTACCGTGAATAGGTAGAAAAATGAACCAAAGATTTTGAAAGTACCACAGACAGGTAGATAAATGAACCAAAGATTTTGAAAGTACCACAGACAGGTAGAAAATTGAACCAGGAGATGCTTAAAGAGACAAATGAGAGAACGAGGTTCCTTGTGTCTTAAAGAGACAAATGAGAGAAAGAGGTTCCTTGTGTCTTAAAGAGACAAATGAGAGAAAGAGGTTCCTTGTGTCTTAAAGAGACAAATGAGAGAAAGAGGTTCCTTGTGTCTTAAAGAGACAAATGAGAGAAAGAGGTTCCTTGTGTCTTAAAGAGACAAATGAGAGAAAGAGGTTCCTTGTGTCTTAAAGAGACAAATGAGAGAAAGAGGTTCCTTGTGTCTTAAAGAGACAATGTTTATTTCTTGGACATATTTTGGGAGAAGGTGGTCTGGAGAACATATTTATAAAGCAAAATTGTAATACAAAAAGAGGATGACGGCGTGAGAAAATTGTCGATATTCTAGCATCGTGCTGGAATATAAAATACTCAACAACAGTTCTCATAACGTCATCATCATCATGTGAGACATTATTTCCAGAACGTGGTACTCCTTATGGACTCTCTGAACACGCCGCGATTCTGGACTAGTTGAACCTGCCACAGCGAGAGACACGTTTAAGCAATCTGATTTATCACTGCATGTTCGTCGTCTTGGGCGCCATCTTCCTCTGTTGCCGTTAACTCTGATTTTAATTATTAATCTTCCCCTGATGATATGTCTCTTTATATGACAACAATAAAAAAAATCACAGTTTTCTTGTCAGTATGTTAAGGAGACACAATCTTCGACGTTTGTTGATCTTAACACTTCTTGTCTTTTTAGCTGTCCATGATATTAGTAAAAATCTTCTGTAACATCTCATTTCGAAAGCAGCGATTCTCTTTGCTATTGTTTTATTCAGTGTCCATACTTGGCACTGTATATTGCTACTGAAATTGCGCATGTTCTGATCATACATCCACAATGGAATCCATTAATCCTGTAGTTATCCTCATAGTGGATACCGGACATAAGATTTCGTGAAGACTACCCCACAGCAGTCGATACGACAACTGATATATTTACTTTAACAATTGCTGTACCTATTTGTAGTTGATATATTTACTTTAACAATTGCTGTAGCTATTTGTAGTTGATATATTTACTTTAACAATTGCTGTAGCTATTTGTAGTTGATATATTTACTTTACTTTAACAATTGCTGTAGCTATTTGTAGTTGATATATTTACTTTAACAATTGCTGTAGCTATTTGTAGTTGATATATTTACTTTAACAATTGCTGTAGCTATTTGTAGTTGATATATTTACTTTAACAATTGCTGTAGCTATTTGTAGTTGATATATTTACTTTAACAATTGCTGTAGCTATTTGTAGTTGATATATTTACTTTAACAATTGCTGTAGCTATTTGTAGTTGATATATTTACTTTAACAATTGCTGTAGCTATTTGTAGTTGATATATTTACTTTAACAATTGCTGTAGCTATTTGTAGTTGATATATTTACTTTAACAATTGCTGTAGCTATTTGTAGTTGATATATTTACTGTTGTAAATTTAGTTGTAGTTTTATCTATTTGCTGCAACAATTGTTTACAATAATATGTAGGCTTATCTGTTTAATGCAATAACTTATTGCAAGTGTACTCCTTAGAATAACATATTGTTAACAACAGTTTATAAGATAACTTACTGCCACAAATTGTCTATATTCAGTTTATTAACAACAGTTTATATTTTAATCTATTTACTTTCACACATTTTCTGTATTCAGCTTGAACGTTTACCTCCGTACTTGAAGAATGCAAGGCCACCCATCTTGTTATGAACACATTGAATTTGTGTAATGTTAAAACAGTTTCACAAATGGCATCTCTCATACATACGTGACTATACATATTTAACCGACAATGTAGCAAAGATATTGTTAAGTTATTTATCAATTAGTTACAGTTGTCTTTGTTCTGGAAATAGAAATCGTACGTTTCAAGGTTGTAAGCTTCCAATATTTTGTTGTTGTTTTGTATGGATCATTATTTTATGTTGCACTGGTTTCGCATATGAGTGGTCCTGGGTTCATTCCCCAGTTGAGGCGGAAATGTTTTTCAGATCGCAACGGCTCCTGGGTCGACCGAGCCTCAAATTGGTACCGGATTAATCCGGGAAGTAACGACTGCAAGGGACAGGAGATGGCTACCTCCCTCATTTGCAGAAAATCTGAAATGTGAGATCGCTAACATCTCATACCACTACGGCAATAATAAATGATATGGGTTACTTTACTTTACTTTATGGATCATCGAAATTACGAGCGATTCGCTCTTATTTACTGTGTGCTGTTTGACGGATGTTTCAATAGAATAACACTAAAACAGAACATAAATTGTTATAATCTATCTATGTTTCTTCAGCGTCGAATACGGTGCATAGGGTAGAAATCAGAGCTCTCCAGTTCAAGCGAATGGATGCTATTGTGTGTAATTCTTGTATGTTGTTGAGGCCCATAGTCATACCATCTTTGATGGTTCTTCTGCGAAGAATCTCTTATGGTCCTTCACATTTCATTTAGCCATCTGGTACCCATTTTATTGCTTGTAGTGGAACTCTGTTTTCATTCATGCTAAGTGCATAAATAAGATTAACGTATAAACTGATGTTAACAAACTGAATAGAGACAATTTGTGGCAGTAAATAGGTTATCTTATAAACTGATGTTAACAAACTGAATAGAGACAATTTGTGGCAGTAAATAGGTTATCTTATAAACTGATGTTAACAAACTGAATAGAGACAATTTGTGGCAGTAAATAAGTTATCTTATAAACTGTTGTTAACAATATGTTGCTCTAAGGTATAAACTTACGATAACTTGTTGTATTAAACAGATAAGCACACATGTTGTTACAGTAAACAGATAAATTACGTGTCTGTTATAAATCCATAGTTTTCTTCTTATTGTTGTAGAAACATATTGCTGTTTGTTGCCTTCTCTTACTTGTTTGTTTGACTTGAATTCTTCCTAGACAATATTTCAGAGTTTTCTAAGACAATTATTTTCAAATCAATTCTTTTTCTTCTTCAGCGTTCATTCTCAAACTCCCACTGGATATCTCTTGTATCAGAACCATGGTCCTATTAGATTTCCAGCAGGATGTAGTCCAGAGAATGGAAATGCGTTGTGTCGCCGTTTTATTTGCGCCAATGGCCCGACACATCCGTCTTCGGCGGAAATCAATTCAATTTCTTCTCTAGTGACTTTGCCATTTTCCAACTTTCGGAACTATATGTCAACACATGTCAACCGCGTTAGCGCAGTGGTTAGCGCACTATCTTCGCATATGCGTGGTCCTGGGTTCATTCCCCAGTTGAGGCGGAAATGTTTTTCAGATCGCAACGGCTCCCGGGTTGACCCAACCTTAAATGGGTACCGGATTAATCCGGGAAGTAAAGACTGCGAGGGAGAGGAGATAGCTACCGCCCTCATACAGCAGAGCCACTGAAATGTGAGATCGCTAACATCTCACACCCCTACAGCATTAATAAATGTTATGAGTTACTTTACTTCTTTTACTTACATGTCAACCGGATGTCATATTGAAGTTGAACAGACGTAGTTTCGTATGTTTACTTATTGTTTTTGATTTTCAAATCTTTGTGAGGTGGTGGAATGCACTTGGTGCCAACGCATCATATCTTTTCTGTGTCTCATGTTATAATTATTTATTATCAAGTGACATATTCTTTCCAGAACGTTGTCTTCGTCGTGGATACTCTGAACGCCTCTCTGTTCCAGGCAAACAGACCAGTATTGGCCAGGGACATGTGCGTACATTCTTCGATGACGCTGGTCCATCGTCGTATTGGTCTTCCGATCTTCTCTTGCATGGCACTCTCTAGATTAAGCCTTTCGGTACCATCATGTCGCTTTAGGTGTCGAAAATACTGTAGCTTCCTACTTATTACGGCTTTTAGAAGTCCCCCTTCATTTAGTTTCAGTAATTTCAAAACTTAACCGTAACCACCACCAGCTATACCCTGAGAGATTTACTGAAGCGGATATATGAGCACCTATGGACGTGTCCAGTGCGCGAAGTGGATACTCAACAGACCTAATACTTAATTTCGAAACTTCAAAGTTCTTTTTCTCTGTCCATGATATTCGTAGGATCTTTCTGTAGCAATGCATTTCAAATGAATTTATTCGTTTGGATATTGTCTTGTTTAAAGTTCAAGTCTCGCATCCAAATGTGTTGTCACTGGGAAAACACATGATCTTAAAAGTGTTACTTTAGTCACGTTATTACTACTTTCTCATTGTCTTTTCATTTGTGTTAATTTGAGTGTTGCAATTGGAGGTCTCATAAGAATGAACCTATAATAATAAGACAGAATAAGAAATCGAAAAACAAACAATGCAAATCCTGGATTACATCAAAAGACAACAGATTAAGTGGTTTTCACATGCTTCCAGACGTCATCACATAGTGCCCCTCAAAGAGCCTTATAATTCAGATACAATTGATGCAAAGCCAGGGGCAGACCATGCAAAATATGGATTACATAAATAAAAGCATCCATGAAATATAAAGAACTTGTCTACCCTTTACGCTGAAAGGCACTGTGAAGAAAAATGATCGCCTACGCCACTGGGAAGTATAATTGATTCGATTGCAGACAAAGCTAATTCAGCAAATAACGATGACGTCATTTCTAGCACGCTAGCGATTGATCTGTAAATAAAATGGCGTGCGGAAGCACATATCTTTGATTCAATCTGAATTGTGAATCATTGTAATTCCTGATGTGAGTATTTAGCAAACAAAATCTCATTTTCTGGAAAAAGATAAATATTTGTAGCAGAGATACTTGGCAAGCTTTAATTTACGTGTATTATTTCAGCTGCCTTCGTGATGTCTTGTCTCGTGTATAGATCACTGTAAGAAACGGAAGATAGTCAGGACTACTCCATTAGTGTGTCAAGTCAATGTTTGCAGAATATGTCCCAGCTTCGCTTTTGTTTTCAGATTCATGTTCGTATTATTGTTCATATGTTTTACATTTCACACTGATTTCTTTGCAACCAAGTCTGTCATCATCACCATCATCATTAAGTGCCGTCTCTGGAACCAATAAAAGGTATTGCAATAAAAGGTCTTTGCAACGAAGGTTGGCTGCAACGGACTTCCAACACCCTCTGTCTTTTGCATTGGTGGTACACTCTGTTAAGCAGTAATATGCTCATCTTGTGATGTTACTCTCTCCCACGTGTATCTCTTTCTACCTCTTCCTCGCCTCTCCACGACTTTACCCTCAAGTAAGGTCTTCAATAAGGTGTCATGTCTGTTAATATGTTCAAAATACTTTATTTGTTTGTAAATACACTCAGAAATATAACAGTAGAAGAGGCAAATAGAAGGGCAAAAGACCATACACTCACTCTCCCCTCAACACCGAAAGGTACATGAGGACAGAAAGAAGAAGAAGAAGAAGTTGTTAGAACTTCTTTATTCGCTTTCTTCACTTTCCATGACGTTCTTCCTATTATGTATCTAAATATCTATCTATACATTCTCTGTGACCGTTTTGTGCCTCGCGGCATTAAGGGGTAGAAGAGTTCTCTGGAGATAGCCACTCGCTGTGCCGTTTATATGCTTATGTGAAAGTTAAACGTAACCTCTTTTATGTCTATGGTCTATGTTTTACATGGACTTCATCTGGTTTTATAGCTGTGGTGTCTATGTGTCACTGATATTTGTGACATTATTCTAGAAATGTTTGAAAACCAAGAAATCTTTTGTCTCTTCACATATTCTAATACTGGAACTGTTTTGATTATCTGTTTGATGTTATCCTTTATAATTTTATTTCTTAATGACACTCCAATTAATATTCGTAGACACGTCATTTCTGTTGTCACTAGTTTTCTATTGTCTTGTAATGTCGTTATCCAGGTTTGGCACTGATAGCACAGTGATGGGATAATAATAGTTTTGCATAAAAGTCTCGTTCGGTTACGTGGTACAGAACGTGTCTGTCACGGCCAAAGTACCGCATTCGATCCCCGCCACAGACAGTTGTGCTTCCGGACCATCCAGAAACAATGGCAAACTACTGAACCTATTTATATTGCCTAGAAAATCGTCACAACCAACAAATGATGGGTTGATAGCTACGTCCTGAATAGGATATGCTACCTATATTGCAACTTTAGTGTCGATTTTGACATTTTTGTTTTTAAGGATATTTATCCTAGGATATAGTATATTTTGTTGCATCTGCTTTGTATATCTTTACTGTTTGTCCATTCACTCGATATAATGCTTCTTAAATACTTGAACCCCTTTACATCCTAAATACATGAACCCCTTTTCATACTTACGTTGTTGATTATCGATGAGATAGTGATATCTCTTTCTTTCATTGCTCTTGCAATTATTTGTCTTTTTGAAATTAATCTTCATGTGTAATTTTTAACATGTTGTTTCTGGATAGTGGAATAAATGAGTCATGTGTGATAAAAGCTGGATGGTGTGATAAATGAGTCTTGTGTGATAAAAGCTGGATGGTGGGATAAATGAGTCATGTGTGATAAAAGCTGGATGGTGGGATAAATGAGACTTGTGTGATAAAAGCTGGATGGTGGAATAAATGAGTCATGTGTGATAAAAGCTGGATAGTGGGATAAATGAGTCATGTGTGATAAAAGCTGGATGGTGGAATAAATGAGTCATGTGTGATAAAAGCTGGATGGTGTGATAAATGAGTCATGTGTGATAAAAGCTGGATGGTGGGATAAATGAGTCATGTGTGATAAAAGCTGGATGGTGGGATAAATGAGTCATGTGTGATAAAAGCTGGATGGTGGAATAAATGAGACTTGTGTGATAAAAGCTGGATGGTGGAATAAATGAGTCATGTGTGATAAAAGCTGGATGGTGGGATAAATGAGTCATGTGTGATAAAAGCTGGATGGTGGAATAAATGAGTCATGTGTGATAAAAGCTGGATGGTGTGATAAATGAGTCATGTGTGATAAAAGCTGGATGGTGTGATAAATGAGTCTTGTGTGATAAAAGCTGGATGGTGGGATAAATGAGTCATGTGTGATAAAAGCTGGATGGTGGGATAAATGAGTCATGTGTGATAAAAGCTGGATGGTGGGATAAATTCGGGATGGTGTGATACGAATTAAGCCAAAAAGCGAGTAATTACCCACAACCACATCCAGTTTTTCTCTCCCATTTGTTGCCTTCTAATACAGGGAAATGGAGTTAGTGAAACCATCTATCTGTATTTTTATTTGATTGTATGAGTTTATTTCGTTTGTATTTGAAAATGTCCGTGTTGGACGTAGCGTGGAAAAAGTCAGTGTTCATTTGTTTACAGTTGTTTCCTTTTTATTTATCATAAATTTTGTTATTAGTTAAACCAGCTGCAAAAGTACATTATCCTAATTGCCACTTCTTAGTTTTGTTACTGCGTCACTCTCCAGCTTGTCGGATATCTTCTAACAGTTTTGTTACTGCGTCACTCTCCAGCTTGTCGGATATCTTCTCACAGTTTTGTTACTGCAGCACTCTCCAGCTTGTCGGATATCTTCTCACAGTTTTGTTACTGCAGCACTCTCCAGCTTGTCGGATATCTTCTCACAGTTTTGTTACTGCGTCACTCTCCAGCTTGTCGGATATCTTCTCACAGTTTTGTTACTGCAGCACTCTCCAGCTTGTCGGATATCTTCTCACAGTTTTGCTACTGCGTCACTCTCCAGCTTGTCGGATATCTTCTAACAGTTTTGTTACTGCGTCACTCTCCAGCTTGTCGGATATCTTCTAACAGTTTTGTTACTGCGTCACTCTCCAGCTTGTCGGATATCTTCTCACAGTTTTGTTACTGCAGCACTCTCCAGCTTGTCGGATATCTTCTCACAGTTTTGTTACTGCAGCACTCTCCAGCTTGTCGGATATCTTCTCACAGTTTTGTTACTGCAGCACTCTCCAGCTTGTCGGATATCTTCTCACAGTTTTGTTACTGCAGCACTCTCCAGCTTGTCGGATATCTTCTCACAGTTTTATTATTTATAGTAATATTTTTATCTACACTCTCACCACCGCCTCGTAATGTTTCTCCAAATAAAAATTTTAATAAATATGGTGAAAGAAATTGTTCACGAAAAGGAGGAAATTACTTTTTTTATGTAAGCATTACCGAACTGGAAAGTGGGAAATTAGAGGCAACAGAGATGTGGTTCTACAGAAGAATGATGAGAATACCATGGACTGCCAGAAAAACTAATAAAGAGGTGTTGAAAGAGGCAAATGCGAAACAGACCTTAATCAACAATATAAGAAAAAGGCAATCTTCTTTTTTTTGGTCACTTCATGAGACAGGCAGAGTTAGAGAACATAGTCACAACAGGCAAAATTGAAGACAACAGAAACAGAGGGCAACAACGTGAGAAAATATTAGACAGTTTGACAACATGGCACGGCAAGGAAACAACAACGACTTTGATACATAATACTGTGGACAGAGAGCTGTGGAGAGACATGACCGCCTACGCCAGCCGGCATAGCACCTGATGATGATGAAGCATTACTGAAACCGTATCTACATCCCTGGGCGTATCCCGGTAGTGAGACACTCGTGACGACCCTCGTTGACTGAACCACCTATACATAATCCGTGTAACTGATCTCGCTTATTATTTTATTTGTGCTGACAGTCTTTTCTCATCTGTGACAGAATTCTGTTCATGGCCTTATATGAAACAATCAAGATGATACGGTGAGCTGTGAACAAATGTCCAGGATCAACAGTGGGACAGGACAAAAAGAAACTTGCGAATCAACACCAACGCATGTTAGTTTATATGCATTTTATTCTAACGATTGTGTCTGTGCATATACGAATGTGGTGGTGTGTATGCTTGTGTGGGTGCGTTTGATTGTGTGCGTCCATGCTTGTTTTAAAGTATGCATGTTCATATTTGTATATTTTGCGTTTCCTCACATCTATTTGCCTGAACATTATACAGTGGAATCCCTCTAAAGAGTATTCTTTTATATAACATTTCCTTATATAACAACACATTTAACATCCCTAATTATTTTTTTTCTATATAACTACCGATCCAAGATGGCAAGAGACAACGTATGTATTCTCATAAGGTCACATATAATCGAATGTTCCTCCTGAAAGCAATGGCAGACTATAGGAGTATGGTGCCAGGCATTTCCTTATGAATGTGTTGTAGAGGAAAAGGTTGACCTAGACGTTGCTGGACAAGAGATATTCAGGAATGCATGCATATGTCGCTAGAGGAGACGGGACAACTTTCCAGAGACCGCGGGGATTTCAGAGAGATACCCTCTCACTGTGCAATACCAGGAGATGAGAAAATAGACCAACTGGCTAATGAAGGGGCTGCCGAAGACCAACCAGATATACCAATCATCTACTATTAGAAAAAAAACAGATGATCAAGTCAAGAAGAAAGCCACAAACACCAACACAAGATGACTATCACATTCTGAACAGATTAGAACAAAATATAATTCTACCCTCAGATCGGGACACAACGGACACCGCAGTCACATGTACACAAAGTTCAATATTGACAACACTGCCATGTGTACAGTTGGACACGCAGCATACAGTGTCAAATATATACTTCAAAAGTGTTCTGAGCATGAAACGCTGAGGCAGACATATTGGCCAGGGGAAACAACACTGGAATCGAAGCTCTATGGGACACTGAATGAACTACAAAAGACAGTGAGTTTATTCAGGAGACAGAATTACAGATATAGACATGTTTTAAATTTGTGAAAACATGAAGAAATGAGATTTCTAAGGAAGACTACGTTCTGGAAAGAATACGTCACATGACATACACTATATTGTGTGTACTGTATATAGCGAATTTATGTGATTACATCGGTCCGGACCAAGTGGTTATAACGGGACTCCACTATAGGTAAATTAATAATATAAATCAAATACTAGACAAGTCATAGAGAAAGATCAGAAGGCAGTAGAAAGGATTTCAACCAGGTCCATTCATGTTGCACATGTTCGCCTCGCAATTTGAGTCAGCACGTTTTCCTAATCCCACGACACTGCATCATGTTAGCAAACCTGTTGTTGTTTAACATATATGCAGTGAAGTTAGCTAACCTATTGTTATTTAACATTTATACAGTGAAATTAGCCAACCTGTTGTTGTTTAACATATATGCAGTAAAGTCGGAAAACGTTCAACACTGCAGATTAGGACGCTACTTTTGAAGATGACACTCTTATAGGACTTATAGGACTTATATGACTTATAGGACTGGATCAGACAGACAAGAAATAGTCCGAGACATTTAGAATGAAAGTATTACATTCTGGGTCAGGTTGGTGTAAGGAATGAGGATCTTAGGAAAATCTTGAGAAAGTGTAAGTAAGGTTAGCCAGTAGCATATAATTGCCATAGGGGTGCGAGATGTTAACGATCTCACATTCAGTGGCTCTGTTATATGAGGGCGTTAGCCATCTCCTCTCCCTCGCAGTCTTTACTTCCCGGACTGACCGGGAACCCAATAAAGGCTGGGTCAACCCGTGCGCCGCTGCGGTTTTAAAAGACATTTCGTCTCAACTGGGGAATGAACATAGGACCACTGATATGCGAAGTGAGTGCGCTAACAACCGTGCTACGCGGCTCTCATTAAGAAAATGTGCATGTCTTTGAATATCTGTATAGTGAAGGCTGGCCTACTCAGAGACGATTTTAATGGGTAAAATACTTAAAGTCATGACCGACTGTGTTATCTTGGAATAAATTTTGGTTGCAGTCTATTCTACAAATATCAATGTTGAGGAAGCTATACATAGTTACAGGCGAGGCCTCGCAGAAATTAAATCTATGGTGGCTGCGCGACTGGAGCAGTGACTTCTTTATGTCTACTGCTGATTAAAAGTGTAGGCATTCTCACAAAACCTAACCAGAATGAGAGAAAGCGTGCTGTTCTTGGATACATTAGGAGTACTCCCATTGTGAACATGAGATATATGCATAGACTGATATCAATTAGCTCTTGTCATTCTCGCATCCACGCTAGAGATTGGATATGCGTGTCTACATACAATAGAGACATTCAAGCTAGAGATTAGATATGCGTGTCTGCAAACAATAGAGACGTTCAAGCTAGAGAATGGATATGCGTGTCTGCAAACAATAGATACATTCAAGCTAGAGATTAGATATGCGTGTCAGCATACAATAGAGACATCCAAGCTAGAGATTGGATATGCGTGTCTGCAAACAATCGAGACATTCAAGCTAGAGATTGGATATGCGTGTCTGCAAACAATAGAGACATTCAAGCTAGAGATTGGATATGCGTGTCTGCAAACAATAGAGACATTCAAGCAAGAGATTGGATATGCGTGTCTGCAAACAATAGAGATATCTACAGCATAAGAATAATAATTATCATAAAGGTTTGAGAATTTAGTGTGACATGTCATTAATGGTACAAGCCGAGACAACAAATAAATAAGGCTGTGACAGTCTTGACCTCACCACAGTGAAAAGTATAATCTCTGATAAAATAATGACAAACTGCGATACAGTCGTAATTTCTTTTGGCAGAGATTCTAGAGAACGTGGCAATGAAGATGCAGAACCTAAAATTAATCATCAATTAAGCTGATAACTTATGAGATGTTCGCATTATTATGTTCACAGATAGATCTGTTCTTTGTGGTAAGAAAACTGGCTGGGGTTGTCTAGCTAGTGCAGGTGGTAGAGCGGTTGCCAAGCGATACGGAGCATACAGGACAATAACAACAATTATAAAGATCGAAATTGAGGAATTACTGATGATTTCCAATGTCTCTCTGATACTCGTTTTACTATACCAGCTATAGTGTCTGATTCACACCCGATACTCGTTTTACTATACCAGCTATAGTCTTTGATTCACACCCGATACTCGTTTTACTATAGCAGCTATAGTGTCTGATTCACACCCGATACTTGATTTACTATACCAACTATAGTGTCTGATTCACACCCGATACTCGTTTTACTATACCAGCTATAGTCTTTAATTCACACCCGATACTCGTTTTACTATAGCAGCTATAGTGTCTGATTCACACCCGATACTTGATTTACTATACCAACTATAGTGTCTGATTCACACCCGATACTCGTTCTACTATACCAGCTATAGTCTCTGATTCACACCCGATACTCGTTTTACTATAGCAGCTATAGTATCTGATTCACACCCGATACTCGTTTTACTATAGCAGCTATAGTGTCTGATTCACACCCGATACTCGTTTTACTATACCAGCTATAGTCTCTGATTCTCAGTACATTTTTCTAAATATTCCAAATCACCAGTGTCTGTATGAAGTGATGGCATCTATATATTGTTATAACTTCTGGGTGATATCACGTGTGTTTATTGTCCTCGCATGCTGGAGTTCGTGAACATGAAATAACGGGTATGCTTTCGTCAGATGAACTGATAGTCGGAGAATTGATATGTGGTTTAACTCGACTCCTGCTTCATGTGGGAACTGAAATAGATGATACATATTGCATACGATTGTAAAATTTGCGAGTGTGACATAAGTTGAAATGGGCATATAAGTGGTAGAATAAGGACGGAATTTAACCAGCGAGTGACCAGAACCAAAAGCATGCATACATTTCGATTTTTGCTATGAAATACTGAGTACATATGAGATTTGTCGAAGTACATTACCGTGGGTACATAACAAAAATACATAGTCAATGTATACATGCACAAGGAGACATTCAGATAATCACAAGAATGCTAATATGCACTCGTAAACATTCACAAAATCACAATATTGCTAATATGCACTCGTAAACATTCACAAAATCACAATATTGCTAATATGCACTCGTAAACATTCACAAAATCACAATATTGCTAATATACACACGTAAACATTCACAAAATCACATTATTGCTAATATATACGTCTTGGCGTCACAGAAATACAGCAGGAATATGGAATCCACATCAGAAAAGCCACCAAAAAAAGAACACCACAGCGTAATTTTTCTGCCAGCACGTACTAGCCGTGGTTCGTCCACATTGACCGGTGATTCTGTTTATCCATTGAAATCGTCCCTGTCCAAAGATCATAGGCTCCATACCAAGCACAGAGGAGAATGTAAGTAGTACACATTATTTATGTGAGAAATGGTGTTTACTGGGCCTAGCTTGTGTTTGTGGGACTAGAATGTGAGAAATAGTAAACTGTGACTTGTCATGCATGTTATAGGACACGACTAAGTGCAGTGAAATTAAGAAACTAGGTTTGGGACCTAGGGACACAAAGAGTGGTAGTAGTTTGGTCTTCCAACACGAGGTACAGCCCGCTGGCAGCGAAGCACCTCCGGAGGAAAGACAAACAATAGGTGACCCAAGCAAACAATCAGCTCGTCTCGTGACATATACCTCCTCTGAGTAGAAGGTTCCTTCAATAGGCATTACACTAACCTGAAAGCTGAAACCTCCTTGGTATGAAAGAAGCCGTCACCTTCTGTCAACATTCTCTCCTCCTCGTCAACAATAGAATCATTCCTTTCAGCATCCCCCCCCCCCACAATTATCCTATGCCCTCCAATTGTTGTCAGAATTTATGACCAGCCAATTTGTTCGTTCGCGCCACTTCAAGTACATTTCGATAAACCAGTCTCCATCTAAGACGGATGTTTCTGGCCATTGGTACAAATAAAACGGCTACACAACGTATCTTCATTCTCTGGACTACATCCTGGTAGAAATCTAGTAGAATCATAATAATCCTGATATAAGAGAGTTCAAGTGGGAGTTTGAGAATGAACGCTGAAGAAAAATAACAATTGGCCATCTGTTTAGCCAGATTTTCCTGATATTGTTTCTAAGAATCTGTTGAACTGTTTACATATCACGTGGTATTGTTGTTTTAAGAAAACGTATCTTGCAAGTTGTTCTGCTCTTTCATTTCCTCCTAGATCGCTTTGTTCAGAGATCCCATTGCATGGCCACACTCTCTGAATATACGGAGACAAGAATGTGTACCGACTATGGACACATTAATGATATTCTGATTTTCATAGGGGTGTCTGTTTAGATGCCATATGTTTATGAAACTTTATTAGTATGTAGAGATAGCGTTTCGTATTGGTTATTTCAGCTATTGTTTTAACAATATTTTCACAATAAAGATAGGTCCCATGTCAGAAACCTGCCTTCGAAGATAAAGATAACTCTTCATGTACTAATTCGTAGTAACTATTGGCTAAAGTAGCCAGTTCCCTCCCTTGCTGACTTCACCTCCGCCAACTCATGTGTCACGTACCAATTTACAGCTGGGCCGTTTGGAGGCCGTAAGGCGAGAAATCACGACCCGGATTTTTGTTTTGTCCAGACGTGGTTAGAAAGTGTATTTACATAACACATGTCCAACAATAGCGCTGATTATTTTGTCTGACTGTCTTAGTTTCAAACGTCATATTTTAGCAAATGAACTTTCAAACTGTTTTATCAGGAACCCATAGGGAATAGTAAAACTGCTGTATGTCATGCAAGAGATAAGAGGCGAGACAAGAAGGATAATATCCACTTTACCACGCCCTGTAAGGAATCCCAATTAAGACACATGCCGGCACTGCTTGGGGGGTGAGGTCGGGTCAACCTTTGTATCTTCAGCGTGCCTCGATACTACAATGAGTCGCGGACAAAAACAAACTTGTGGTACTGTATTCTACCAGCCTCATTGAGTAAAACATTAATTGTAATACTGTACTCTATCAGCCTCGTTAAATAAAACATTCATAGTAACGCTGTTACTCTAACAGCCTCAGTGAATAAAACATTCATAGTAACACTGCTACTCTACCAGCCTCATTGGGTAAAACATTTATAGAACTCCTGTACTCAACCAGCATCATTGAGTAAAACATTTATAGAACAACTGTACTCAACCAGCCTCATTGAGTAAAACATTTATAGAGCAACTGTACTCAACCAGCCTCATTGAGTAAAACATTTATAGAACAACTGTACTCAACCAGCCTCATTGAGTAAAACATTTATAGAACAACTGTACTCAACCAGCCTCATTGAGTAAAACATTTATAGAGCAACTGTACTCAACCAGCCTCATTGAGTAAAACATTTATAGAGCAATTGTACTCAACCAGCCTCATGGGTTAAAACATCTTGACATTTGTCAAAAGCTGGAAACCTTTCAACAAGAAGAATCTAAGAGAAATATTAATCTGTAGCTAAAAATAAAAATGTTCTGCCTGGCACAGGAAGCAAAAGTGCAACCGTGTACTCACTCCGTGTTATATCATCATCATGAAATAAACTTTATATTGCTAAAAAAAATATTGATGAAATATTTTGATGAAATAAATTTGATGTGATTTCGTTAGTCAGTTAAAATTTGTTAGATTGTCTTTTGTACTTACGTGAAACACAGGTTTTTATAATAGTTTCACTCAGACACGACGGACTATCAATAAAACTAGTGGGTAATGATGTGCACACAAGAGAACATACAATTACAATACAGAAAACATATTCAACGTTTCAACCAAAAGGTCTTTACGTTTCACGCAGTTACCTTATATTGATTGCCGTTATATTGTCTTTCAATATTAACGTTTCTAATGTCGTCACAATCTTGATATTGCAGTGAAGCGTGACTACCAACAATCATGGAATGACGTCAGCCAGACACATTCGAAGGACGGTACTCAATTGTACATGATACCTAACAGAACGTTTAACCACACTGAACGAAAAAGAAGCATGACAGTGCAAGCAGCTCACATTATGTCGCAAGGGTATGTTGTAAATATATGAATATTCGTGTTTAAAAATTGGAATTATCTGTCGTGGTGTTTTCTGAAATATTGAATATTTTCTGAACTATTTTACATTTGCGGTGTCTTAAGTAGGTGTGTCCTGTATGTGGCTGTCTTCAGATGTCACCGCTTTATAGCAAGTTTTGATCCCTTTCAGCCTCATTATTGACCCCTATGTCAAGAAATCAGGTCAATTCAAGTAGGAAACATGAGGATAAATGAAAATAATTCTTATTGGTGGCGGAAAATGAACCAGGTCTGTTCTAGCGGCACCATATCGCCTTGCAATTCAATTAAACAGGTTTTCCGTGCTTGACCAACCACATCCTCAAAAAAGATGTGATCTCGTCAAGATATTCAACCTATGTACTCAAGCCACTGAGAACGGACCAATCGAGACAAGGACTATTACAAAAGCAACGGAATTCCGTACAAGTATTGAAGTTTTCTCAGAAACACAAACATAGACCAGCTATATTCATACTACAAGGACTAAAGACCTTATTGTAAACGAAATAACACAGAGACAGAACAATGCTGCTTCAAGAAAATAGGTTAATTGAATATGTCCAAAAAATGCACCCTCTCTTCCTAAAATATTATTTTTTGCCGAAATGGTGCGAGAAAACGCCAGATATTGTCAAACATTTCTAAACAATGTTCATATTGGAACATAATCATGCCTATAGAACCGTTTTGATGACGTCAACAGTTTTAGCTCCCCCCTCGCCTCGCCCCCACCCCCCTTACATATGTCAACAGCTGTCAAACGTTTTCAGCCCCCTCCCTCATCCCCCCCATCCATTCCTTAATTTGTTTATGTAATTTATGGAAATCCCCTTTGTACAAATAAAGAGGTAGATTAAGGTGCAATGTTTACAACTCGCGTGTACATTTCCTGTTTGTAGCCCTTCCATCTTTAGAGAATTGTTTATGTTCGGGTACATTGTGCCCATTTTGTATCTTTTATCTTTTGCAATGATGGATTGATTACATTAAACAAGACAATATCCAAAAGAAAAAAGTCATTTGAAATTAATTGCTACAGAAATATCCTACCAATATCATAGACAGAGAAAGAGAAGAATATTGAAATTTTAACATTACTGAAACTAAACGAGGATGGCTTCTGAATACCATCATACGAAGGAAGCTACAGTACCTTGAACATTCACAGCGACATGATGGTTTCGAAAGGTTGATTATTGGGAGGGGGAAGCAGATTACCAGACGAGAGAGGAAGAGGAAGACCAAGAAGACGATGGACCAGCGACATCGAAGACTGTATGCATGATACCCAACTGGCTACTCTGGATACTCTGGCTAATACACGTCTGGACAGAGAGGCGTTCAGAGTATCCACGACGAAAACAACGTTCTGGAAAGAATATGTCACTTTATATATATATAGTTGGCGTTCGGTGCTAAAAACACTTAATATGAAGAAAGAACTACTAAGGAAAATAAAGATCAGGGAATTAAAATATTTTGGACACATTACAAGACATGACACCTTATTGAAGACCTTACTTGAGGGTAAAGTCAAAGGGAAGCGAGCAAGAGGTAGGCAGAGATACAAGTGGGAGAGTAACATCACACGATGGACAGGTTATAGTCTAGCAGAGTGCACTACCAAGACAAGATACAGGGGGTGTTGGCGATCCGTTGCAGCCAACATTTGTTGCGAAGTCGGCGCTTGATTATATATATATATATATATATATATACATATCACCAACCCAGCTGATCTTATGGTAGCAAAAACCAGAATGACCTCATACAGTCCATAACCTTGGTGAATATAAATTAGTGAAAACATCTTGTTTATATGTTTATATGTTGTGTTGTTCTCATTACAGACACCAACGAAGTCTAAGCACCGGCGCACAACCTATATGTTACGTGGTCCATGACAACCAAGGCAAAGCTGTACTAAGACTTGTGACTAGTGGTTTTGCTATACGCAAGAAGCTGACATCCTTCACTGCGGCCCACGAACACACGCAGCCATCGGAGACTAGCAGTGCCAAGTTTTCATTTAGGTAAAATTGTTGTTTCTTCGTCTTCTTCTGCGTTTGTTCTCAAACTCCTGCAGATTAGCAGGATATAGTCCGGAGAACGGAATGCGTTGTGTCATTGTTTACAGCATTGCTGCGATATCTGCGCCTTTCAGCCTGACACATCCGACTTAAGCATGGCTTTGGGTCACTTACCATATATAGGATGGGACAGCCAACTCCATCACATAACCTCCTTAGTCGCCTTTTATGACATGCGTGAAAGGTAAACATTTTTGCTATTCTTTGCACCCCTTTCGGGCCCCGGCAAAACAGGGGCGAAATTGTTGTTTGATTTGCATACCTCGTTAGGCATTTGTATTCTGTGTTTGTTAAGACAGCTCAATGTAATAGATCAAGATAGACATAATCTCAGGTTAAAGCTCAAGCTATGCTGATTGATGAGCCAGAGTTAAAGCTCAAGCTATGCTGATTGATGAACCAGAGTTAAAGCACACATTTACCGCAAAGTACCCAGCTGCCTATTCAGAAATCGACCAGAAACTGTTGGATTTGTGATGATTCGATATTTTCTTAGTGGCGACTGTACAATTCCTCGACCATGCCAAAGCTTGAGCACTGGTATTCTACTTCAAGATGGGTGGATGAGCTACGAGAGTATTCTTTTATAATTTCAAATATGAGTATCAAGCGCATTCAAAACTGGCGTCTGCTGGTCGAAGGCGAGTGCTCACCTATAGCTAATTATATATCAAATGATTATGAATTTTTTTTCTAATCAGAAAGTAGCAGACGATTGTATGAACCAGCTATGTTTAGCATCCGTGACCGTCGGCAGATATATAGAAGACCTAATAGCTTAACGTAAACAGGCCTTAATTCCGTACGTTTTTCATTATTGTCACGTTTTCCATTGGTTACTATTTATATATTTGGAGTAGCCTTGGCTATTTTCGGCATGCGATACCAAATATATAAATATTGGCCAAACAGAAAACATGGGAATAATCAAGAAAATTACAATTAAAGGCCTCATTAATTCTGTTAGAAGTTCTGTAATATTATGTCGATAGCACCGGCCCAGCTGACACCGACTCACCTCACAACTTGAGTCAACACGCTTTCTGAATTCTGAATTGGACCAACCCCAATTACTACAAATTAAAAACAAATAATTCGATATTTTTCAAGTCACACACCTCGCATACTCTCATGATACTATTATTTTATTCAAGTCACACACCTCGCATACTCTCATGTCACTATGATTTTATTCAAGTCACACACCTCGCATACTCTCATGTCACTATGATTTTATTCAAGTCACACACCTCGCATACTCTCATGTCACTATGATTTTATTCAAGTCACACACCTCGCATACTCTCATGTCACTATGATTTTATTCAAGTCACACACCTCGCCTACTCTCATGTTTCTAAAAATATTATTGCTATTTGTATACATACTAGATTTATGACTTAATCTTTAATTAAGCCCAATTACGAGACAAACATGAGCAATCAAAATTTTATTCCCAAAGAACTATTTTCCGCTGATGATTCAGCACTAGTATAACATTCTGGGCCTACCCTACAGTCTCTCACAACTGGTTTGACAAACGATGTCTTCCCAATATAACGTCTTCTAAACATAATGACCTCTCAATATAATGTCTTCTCAACATAATGAACATCAAATGGCATAACAATATCCCAAACACAGAGGCACTGCAGCAAGCACAGTTACCATCAACTATGAGAGAACTCAGCAGTAGACGAACAAGATGGTTATGTCGTATGAGAAAAATGACTAACAAACGTATCCCACAGAAAATAGGGCCTGGTCAACTTTCTAAAAGGGAAAAGAGGTACAGGCAGACCAACCCTGAGATACAAAAATGTATCAGTGAAAGACTTTTCTAACAAGCAGAATTACTGGGATAGTGTGGCAGAAGACGTGGTTGGTTACAGGTCGACATTGTGCGAAGGTGCAGAAACTGTTGAGATGCACACTTGAATATAAGCCGCCCGTGTGTTGCCGCGGTACGAAAGGGGAGCAAAGAATAGTAACACTGTTTACCTTCCATGTGTGTCGTACGAGGCGACTAAGGAGGTTATGGGATGGAGTTAGCTGTCCAATCCCATACAGGGTCAGTGAGCCATGCTGAAGTCGGATATGTCAGGCCGAAAGGCGCAGATATCGTAGCAATGCTGTAAACCATAACACAACGCATTCCGTTCTCCAGGCTACATCCTGTTAATTTGCAGGAGTTTGAGAAGGAACGCAGAAGATGAAAAAAGAAGAAGAATACAAGCGGCGTTCTCATGAAGAAAAGGCTAATGTAAAACAGCAGGTACTGATTCAATCTACACTGAACACTAAGTGAACACATGAACCTGCTAAGTAACCGTTTAAAAGTATAAAAATATCGTAGATTCTATGAATATGGACAGGTCGATCGATACACAGACAACAATAACAAACACACTGCACATATACATTTCTTGCATGAGATCTTCCAGAGAGTTTTTCTCATTTCAGACCATTTATTTTAACAGAATCACTTGTATCATGTACATACAATCACTTTTCAAATAAATTATGTTGACTTGCTTCTTTGAATTTCAAACCAATTCCAACTATAACATTTATTCACTCGTTATGTAGAATTTGAACTGTTTGTCTTTCGTGGCAATTACGAGCTGATTTGTTTCTTCTTCTTCAGCGTTCATTCTCAAACTCCCACTGGATATCTCTTGTAGCAGGACCATGGTCCTATTAGATTTCCAGAAGGATGTAGTCCAGAGAATGGAAATGCGTCGTGCCGATGTTTTATTTGCACCAATGGCCCGACACATCTGTCTTCGGCGGTGATTTATTTAAGCTGTTAGATTTTTATGAATAACTATTAACGGAAAACAGATGTTAATAAGTTTAACAGTTCGCTAAATGACAAACACAGAAAAACAGAATTTACTGTTTTCAAAACAGATTGAAGCCACGTGTCAACCAATAATAACGTAACATAAATTATTACAGGATTGAAACAAATTTAATCTAGAAACAGCATATACGACGTATTATAGATAAGGTTTATCAAGAATGAAGACGAAATGGTTTAGCCGAATATATAAATTCGCAGTGGCCCTTGTTTGCCTTGCGGCGCCAGGGGTAGAAGAGTTCTCGGGAGATGGTCTTCCTGTGTGCTGTTTGTTAAGCTTGTCCCTGTGCTATATATATATGTATATAAATGACGTTATTGAAGACTGAAATGAGTTAGCCCTGAGTTAGTCCTGAGTTAGCCCTGAGTTAGCCCTGAGTTAGCCCTGAGTTATCCCAGAGTTAGTCCTGAGTTAGTCCTTAGTTAGCCCTGAGTTAGCCCAGAGTTAGTTCTGAGTTAGCCCTGAGTTAGTCCTGAGTTAGCTCTGAGTTAGCCCTGAGTTAGCCCTGAGTTAGCTCTGAGTTAGTCCTAAGTTAGCCCTGAGTTAGCCCTGAGTTAGTCCTGAGTTAGCCCTGAGTTAGTCCTGAGTTAGTCCTGAGTTAACCCTGAGTTAGTCCTGAGTTAGTCCTGAGTTAGTCCTGAGTTAGCCAGCCCTGAGTTAGTCCTGAGTTAGCCCAGAGTTAGTCCTGAGTTAGCCCTGAGTTAGTCCTGAGTTAGCCCTGAGTTAGCCCTGAGTTAGTCCTGAGTTAGCCCTGAGTTAGCCCTGAGTTAGTCCTAAGTTAGCCCTGAGTTAGCCCTGAGTTAGCCCTGAGTTAGCCCTGAGTTAGCTCTGAG